>CM018572.1:9793750-10434375 GCA_009078335.1 Salix brachista | reverse complement strand
ATCGAACTCTTGGAGATATACAACTTAATCACTAGAGATTGCAGGTCTAATTATTCTAGAGGATCTTCTTAATTCTACTTGCTCTATTTGGCAGAATTAAGAAGATCCTCTTGTTGGTTAACTAGATCTTTTTAATTCTACTTGCTCTGTGTTTGGGAGGTAATTTCCAACAAGATATAGTTAACCCAGTGGGTCCTCGTTTACAGAAGAATCTCTCACACTCGATGTAGATACTTTGGTGTTTATTGAAGAAGGGTCTATCGAGCTTAGCTGTATGCGGCCCGAGTGGTTAGCCTTGGTGACGATTGAGTGAAGGAAATGAGGTCTTATCTCTTCCTCTATCTCTCTGACTCACCTTCTCACGCGTCATGCACATACGGGACATGTGAATGAGAAGACTTAAGAGAACGGGAGAAAAAGTTGGAAAGAGAATGAAAGAAGAGGTGGAACAGGAACTCGTGTGAGTAGGAGTTAAACATGCATGTGGTGGAAATCAAAACATGAGACGTGGGCTTCCAAGTTCAAAACATATTTGCAGTTTCTGGGCACAAATTGATCATACCACAGAAATTTCACATTATATTCAGGTTCCAGGTCTTGACTGCCGAGAAAAACATTGAGGTTCCAGGTCTTAAAGTTTGTAAATCTGTGAGAGTCATCCTGGGGAACTAACTCAATTCTGCTTCCGGGCTAAGCATAACTTCAGGTATGCCAGTCGTCACCACGAGGCTTGAATTCACATCCATTGAATTTTGGTGAAATAAAAGAATGGTGGGAATATATCTTTTCCTGGTTGAAACTCCGGTCCCAGGCAACATGCTCGTTTTGATTTTCTCTACGTGGTTCTCTAATCTCCATTGCTCATTGAAAACGCCGGCCAGCCTTTTTAAGTGGCAATGCTTTGTAGTGCAAGTAACATATGAGCCTGTTTTATGAGACTGAGTTCACCCTTTTAATTTGTTTTCGGGAGCAATGAAAAAATTGGTTTCACCAGAGAAGGAAATCAAAGCGGTTGCCAACCTTGCTACGTTGCGTCAAAGCATATAACCAAGTGCGATTATACCCCATTTTGTACGAACAAAAATGGCGAACTACAAAGTCCTCCAAAACTGGGCTGGTATTTTGTAATTACTGATATTTTTGGAACAAAACCCTCTTTCATAGTTTCTGTATCTTTTATTTTCAAACGTATATTTCCAACGTCAATTTTTTTTTGTCAGCCACTTAGACTCAATCTTGAAATATCAGAAAAGATATGAATAAAGAAAAATAAGTTCATAGTATTGTAACACTGATAAATGTCAATGAAAAGAAAAATCATGCTTATAAATGTCAAAATAATTTACAAATCTGCATTGTAACACTAGGATAGAATGCATAATGCTTATATCTAAAAAATTTAACAAGGACAAGGTTTTCTTAGGCTATATTAGAGTCGATAAAATTGGTTTCTATCATAAAAATAAAATAAATTTCATAGAAGTCCGAGATTACATTAGAGAGGTAAGAGATTACAAATTAATCTCTAATGAATTGGTGGGAGATATTTTGGCATCATTTATAAAATATGCCAGTCTCAAATTGCACAAGATAATGGAAGACTCAAGATCAACACTTGGAAAATTGGTGAGAGACCTTGAGCATCACCTTGTGAATCTTTTAGTTCGAGACTGCGCTGAAGAATGAGGGATCCCAAATCAACTCCTAATGAATTGATGAGAGGCTCTTAGGCTGATCTTGAAGAATATTTCAATCCAAAACTAGAGAATAGGTGACTCAAGATCAACCTATGATAAATTGGCAAGGGGTTCTTGGACATTACTTGAAGACTATGGTTGTCTTAGAATGTACTAGACAATAGAGGATTTGAGATCAGCCTTTGATGAATTGATAAGAGGCTCATCCAATACAAAATAATGTTATTACAATAGAGAGATCTCAAGGGAAAACAATTCAGTCTTCTTCAAGAAGAAGGAGAATTGTATTACTACACTATAGAGACTAAGTTAATCCTTTCCTTAGAAAGTGTCTTAAAACCTTCATTGGAGATCTGTATATAGAAGATAAATGCCAAAGATACTATTTTTATTTCAAAAATAAACTTACACTTTTATTGATAATTATGCATCTTGAGATTATTTGAGTGATAGGTATAAGAAGGGTTCATGTAAGGAACATGCCTTGAAAAAGACATTTGTTTGCTTTGATTGCCATGATAACTTTAAAATGATGATCTTATTTTGATTCAAAATAATTATAAATCCTTAGGATGCATCCATTAGATATGAGTTAAACTCTCCTAATTCTTCATTGACTTTTTATATCTATTAGAAGAATGATTTCGTTTTGTAAATTATGCATGGTGATTGTCCTTGTAAGAAACAAGAAGGTTCATGTCATAATAAACTGGCATACTTCACACCTATGTGATTTTCATGACTTTCTTCACCTTTAATAGGGTCCTGTCTGGTAACGCATAAAACTTTCTCCAAAGAGCGTCTTGGATAGATAGCATAAATGCGGATGACACAAAATAAAGGGGCCATTTACTTTAAGGTTTTATCCTCTCTAACTTCAATTTTTTTTTAAAAAAATATATATAAAAATATTATTATTCGATGCAAACAGGCACGCCACTCCTAATTTATTTTTCCTTCATTCTGCCACAGTTAATAAAAACAAATTCTATCTCTGAAAAAATACTCCTGAGATTTTAACACCGAACAATTCTCAACTATGATTTAGAGCACAATTTCACCAAACCAACAAGAAATAATGATCCAATCATTTAACTCAAAAGCACATTTAAACCCCAACAAATACTCGTAATCAATTGTTCATGTACACACTGTTTCAACACATTCGCATGTCGACCTCAATCAGGCGAAGCAATCATCGGAAAATTCGCAAATCACCTCCTTGATATAAACAGACATCCCCTGTTGGGAGCAAGTCACTATTTTGGAAAACTTA
Source organism: Salix brachista (assembly GCA_009078335.1). NCBI lineage: Eukaryota > Viridiplantae > Streptophyta > Magnoliopsida > Malpighiales > Salicaceae > Salix > Salix brachista. The sequence goes on along the minus strand of CM018572.1, from coordinate 10,431,402 downwards.
AAATGCCCTTGTATTGCCGTTATATTTACAGCCAGAAGATGGGTCATTGAGGTTCTGATAAATGTATCTGAGTCCGAAGGTTATCAGCCACCCTCGTTGGCTTCCAATCAGATTCTTCCTTTGTCTGTCTCAGAGCAACAAAGTGAAGAGCATCGCTCCTGACCTGATAAATATGACAAGCCCATGGGTATGAATCTGGAGCAGACCAGACTTTCTGCTCTTCGAATTCTGTTTCCTCCACTAGTGACTCCGCTACACAGTATACCGAACAAGGTTCTGGCTCCTCAAAGTTGGAAACAGCAACACATCCAGGAGATACATAACCCTCTGGAGCCCGTGGATGCCAAACAGATACTGGAGCTTTGTAGTCATCCTGACAATTCCTCCATACCTGCACATCTCCAGGTTATGCTTATTTTATGGCAAATAACTGCTTATGTTCTAGTCATAGATATCAGAATTGGTTGCTATAAATCTGAAATGCAAGGAATACCATAACAGACAATTATTAGCCACTCTCCAAATTCTCTAGCCAAACACCGTTGTTAACCAATAACAAGAAAAATGCCAGCTACCTGAATGGGTTTGCACTTTGAACAAAAGTTCAACCCCCTAACGTTCTTGGATCACTCAAACCACAATTAAGGTTATGATATTTGACTTAACAATGAGTAGGAAGCAAGAAAAAAAAAATGAAAGATATAACTTGGCAGAAAAAAACACTCATTACACGAACCAACTCTATTGGTTGTCCCCTTAAATGTACTCTTCACCTTCTTTAGCAAACAATACTTCACTAGAATCTGACCAAGCCAGTTGTAAGATTCTATAAAACAGGGCTCACACTTGGTTGATAATTTTTGTTAATTAAATGGATGGAAGCTTCTTACCAGGTCATAACCCAGCGGAAGTGCAAACAGTCTGTCAATGTTCCTATAAACAGCAGCCACGTTTGGAGGATGGCCGCCAACATGAGCTATATCCCCAATGGAGATATACCTGTAAGGAAAGAGACATTTCTAGTTCAAAATAGACTGAAAAAAATAATATCATCTGAAGGATAAAACATGAACAAGGGAAAGAAAAGGACTCCTGAAAACAACAATTTTATATGGAACATCCAGAAAACATACAATAAAAAGCAGTGTTAGTTTAATTCGACTTCCTGGTCATTTATTTCATGTTTTGGTTTTGTGATAAAATTTGTGAAAACCTTTCACTTTACAAAGCATTACTCAAGAAAAAAAAAGGTTCCAGGGAAATCAATACTACGACACCCCAGCCCCCCCAATGTCCTTGCATGGAAGCTCACCATTAATAACAAAAATAAACTCTTGAATAAGAATTAAAAGAAACTGCAACCACACGTTGCTTATCAACTTTTCATTTACTGGGTATATGATATCTCAAAAGGGAGTTTATTAACCTTGTATTTCTCATCCACAATGAAATTAGGGGAGGAACACGAAATCTTAGCTAACCCATTTCAGCAGAACAATGTTCTCTATTCCTAAACAGAGGGTTGAAATTATCAAGCAAACACCTAATAGTTTGATGTAACCCACATTGTAAGATGTTGAAGTGTGACATGGGAAGTAGTAAGATGAAGAAAACAGCTATTTATGGCAATATGGGATTTCCAAGAATATAAAGAGAAAACCAGAATTACCCGTCTGGACAAATGGGTCTCCAAATGCTACATATTCCACTGTCTTCTGAAGCCTGAAAAAACAGGAGAAGTTTTGCATTTATACGCAACATGCACAAATCTAATGTATTATGCCCAACCAGTTAAAATATAAATAAAACATCAAACAAGCATAGCTTGATAATTAGAAGCACCTGCTTCCTACATAGTTTGCACCGGCCTTTAGATTCTTGTTCACTGCTCCAAATCTTCAAAAAGTTCATTGTATGTTTAACAAATCTTCCTTCATCAGATGCATAATTTGATGAAGATAGCTCTCTTGATTGGATAATAGCTTTATTTGGATTGTGTGGTTCTCCACCAGCAGCTTCACTCCAAGCGAAATAGACATGTCTCTGGCTTGAAGGAACCTGAACCGGCAAAACCCAATCAGAATTATATATGCACTCTAACATTACTTTTCAATTTCACTGATCGTTTTAACAAAATTAATGGTTTACAAAAAACCACCTTTAGAACAAGGGTTTTCATGTCAAACTTGTATGCTTTCCACACCCTATGTACTACTGAACAGATCTTAGTAGCTTGGGCTTGTGTCCCTTCTGATTCTTCTCCAACATTGCACTTTATGACCCGAACAAAATTTTCCGATCTCTTAAAACTCTTAAGATGGAGAAGCAAGTGAGAAGGTAGGTGGCAGCCTGCTCTTGCCAACTCCAGGGCCATAAGCTCTTCCCATGCCACATCCCACATGATTTTGGAAGGTTTCTTATCTCTCTTGTCTAGATCAAAGCACTAAATACAAGAGAGAAACAGAAGTGCGTCAGATTAGCATGATAACTAGGACTTGCGTTAAATATCAAGATGACTAGCAGGCAATGAATTAAGATTTATTAGACAAACCCGCAGCAGCATGACTCGTTTGTTTGTCACTAGAACAATCTTTTGATAAGGAATGAAAAAATGGTCTTCATAGTAATCAGACCATGCAAATTTTGAGGGCTCCTTGAATATTTCAGTACAGCCAAAATGTCGACTTGCTTCAGCAAGGTAAAGTATCATCTGGGAACCAAAATAAGAAAGTTAAGAAATATATCGTGTTAACAAGCTTTCCTCCTTAGATAATCCAAGAACTAGGTGAAATGTGTTAACAAGTTTTCCTCAGTTAATCCAAGAACTAGGACTAGGACACTTCAGATTTAATTTATAGACATTTAATTATGAGTTCTGACCATCCTCTTAATAAGCTTCATGCAGAACTTTAATTCCATCAATTGGGCGAAAAGTTCGACCTCCTAATTTTTCAGTCTGGCAATGGGAGAAAAGGTTATTTTTTGGATCTTCCTCACTCACACTCATGAACATGCATGTTCCTGGCCACCACTAAATTCCTCTCAATTCTTTCAAGAGATGGTCCACCCAGTGAACAATAATTTATGGTGGCCATGACAATTGTGACCTTGTTGAGACACGCACATGTTTACTATTTTCAGATTCTAGAATGGTAGATCATGTGAACTGCATACAGAAATAAGTAAAACATGTGTATCACTTCTACTAAAATGAACAGGCATGCTGAATTAAAATGATATGCAGTCTCCAAGTGGAAATCAAATTTTGTGCTAAAATGTTTATCTTGTGAGTCAACTATCATTGTAAAGATGATATTTGTTCGCCCCATATCTTCATTATATTTGTGTAAAATAATCTGTTTTTCATTACAAAGATGGTCAGAAAATGTGCCAAAAAAAAAGAAAAGAAGACTGAATACAACAACAAACTCCAAAAACATTTACATATAGGCTACTGGATAACTTTGCCAAAAAAAAAAGACTAGTTTGATTCCCCGTGCTACACTACAGGATGGAGAATTATTTTTCTCAAAGCAAAAAAAGTGTTGGATACCTTTTTTTACCTCAAGAAAACTTTTATTGCAAACCGAGTTTAACATGCGTTCGATAAAATAAATTGAGAATTATATGTGTTAATAAATGATAACAAATATTATTGACCTAGAAGCCTTGCCTCATAAGAAGTGAGATAAATGTTATTTCTTTTTTTCTTTTTTTTAAAAGCAGAAAAAAGAACTGAATATTTCTTTCAGTTTGAAATGGGTCTCAAAAGTTTCATTGGTTTGAATCAATAAAATTAAATAATTTTATTTTGCTAAATAGAGCATTATATAAATATCAAAAGTGCTCATGATCTCAAAGGCCTAACAACCAGACAGCAAGTTAACCAAAACAAAACATCAAACTCAATCCCAAGTCCAAGTTAATTTAATGTTGAAAGATTAAATTGAAAAAAAAAAAAAATCAAACTTAGTGTGGCTAACTATTGTAAACCCATAGTAGATTGTATTTCTTCTATGTTGTATTTTCATCATTTTTTTAATATTTCTTTCATCTCGTTTTGCCTAACATGTTTATTATTTCTAACACCATTTAATGGTTTGCCAAATATCAATTTTGCAAAATTGTATAACAATTATAAAATGAAAAGCAATAGGACCCAATAGGAAAAGAATAAGTGGAAAAAAAAGGTTGACGTTTTATTAAATGGGAAGCAAAGGACCCAATAAAAAAAAAAGAACTTGGAATGAAAAAAAAAATGGAATTGGGGCGGTTCATTGTTCATATGAATAGTTTCCACCCCAAGTTTTTTAATTGTATTGATAGTAAGCACAAGAAAATGATAGTTTTCAAGTCAAAAAAATGATAGATAGTTTTCATGTTGAGTTCTATAGCTAATGCAAAAGGTAAGTTTGAGTTCTTGAAAATTATAGTTTTCAAGACATTGTACCTGCCCAGAAGCCTCTTTCTCAGAATACTCTCTCAGAATACCATCAGCATGAATAGCCCGTGGGTTTCTGATCCTCTGGGGGGCAGTCTTGTTATTAAGAGCCCCTAAACATTTTGAGCAACTCGCACCTATTCCATCAACAGTCAAGGAGAAAAAATCTAGTGCCCCACTAACAGGTTGCACAATAAATCCTATGAAGGCACGCCCAATTCCATGAGCCAGTCCTAAGAACCCATTCTGTCTGGCACTCTCCACAGGCTTTGTCAGAACTCCAGATACCCCAAAGGCAACACCTTGTGCAAAAGCTTCTGATCCTTGAATAATTCCGTCACCTACCCCAGTGATTCTTCTTGACCCAACCTGTTTGAGTGCCAAGACCTTGTTTACAATTCCAGAATACACAAATAAAGTTTCTTGATTAAACTAAGTAAACACACCTGCTTTGAGCGTAATTGAAGAAACTGTCCATCAGTTGACAGCTCAGCAAATCCTTTACTAAGAGAAGACAATGTGGAACTTGTCATACCAAGTACATCGACAGAAAATATCAGATGTAAAGGATTATGTATCAGATCTCTCCAAATACGATTTTGAACGGCAGGAGCAATTGAACTCTTTCGCATGAACCTGTTTGTATGCATCACCCTCCTTAGATGCACCTGAATTGAAGGTATCAAAATGCTATATCTCATTTCCAAAAAAGGGCTGCAGTTTTTCTTTATATTATTTTGAAGACAGAAAATCTCGCATCTTACAATGAGAAACAGTTTGACATGGAAGTAACCAATACTTTTCATTCAAAGTCAATCAACCAACCTGAATTTTGAGTGCATTTCCAACAGCAGACAGTATTGGGCTCCATACACCTAGAACCCCATGAGGTCTCTGAGATGGTTCTGTCTCCAGGGAAACCTTCAGCCTTATTTCTGAAACATCAATTAACCTGTAAAGACCATAAAGGAAGAAAATTTATAGCTTTGAATCGAGTCCATAGAACATTCAAAGTATATAAGTTTCCTTGGGGAAGAATGAAAACCAATTCAGTCTACAAAAAAGACATGTATGCTTGTGAATACCTTGCATGATTGTGCTAATATATGAATGATAACTACAGTTGCACTGGCTTATCACATCATGACATTTGTGAATGAAGTCAAATTTGCTCTCCTAAATCAAAAGAAGCCAGCATTCCTCACAAGAATTTTTGATAGCTATATAGACACATCAATTCAATTACAGTAAAGGATACATGATAAATGCAAATATTAGGGAAGATTATCAAACATATGAAGAGATGATCCTAATTGAAGTAATAGGAACCATGAGTTTTACAAAAATCATGCTAAACATGAATAAACAAATGACACCAATGCTTTGAATCCAGAGTCCAATATGCTTGGTTTCTTGAACAAAAGAACATGTGAAGAGTAGCTAAATGACTATTAATTTTTAACAGGTTCACTTAAGGAAAAAAAATACATATTTGAATGTGCTCGCGTGCGTGTTAGCGTCTAAAAGAGGCCAAAATCAGGAAAATATCAAAAAAATAATCACTTCATCTTTTCCCAACAAATAGTTTCAAACCCCTAAATTTAGTACACGTCAATGCTATAAGTGTTTGGATATCTAGTTTAAGATGGCCAACACTTAAGACATCAAAATAAAAAATGCAATAACTATTCGATATCAGAAGATACAAGTGAAGAAACTAGAAATTCCAGGCAACATAGACTCCTGGGCAAAACTAAGCCAGGACTTTTAGAGTAGAGAACATAAATCAATCTTTCATTCAGCATTGCAGTAACAATGCACTCTCCCACTTGCAGCTATGATGGGAAATGAAATCTCACCCTATTTGTATCTCTGGATCAACTTCTGTGACATTAGAGCTTTGGGGTATACGATCTAGATGAAGATTGTTATAGAAATCCACCAATGCCCAGATAATTGGTTCATGAATATTAAGCCTCCAAACCTTATCAGTAACCTGGCATGTCCACGTAGATATTAAATTAGATCATACTGCTCTCCTAATCACAGTATCATATACATTTCAAGTATCACTTTCATGAAGCATTACCCGTATATACAAATGTGGGTAGACCTGGATGCCATCAGTGCTCTCATTGCGTATTGTTAAAGTCATCTTAAATACAGGATGGTGGGTATCAGAGGTCTGCTCGGGTGCCAACAACACTGGCATCAATGTTAGAGGGAGTTGATTGTCAATCTGCAAATTACCTAGTATGAGCTTGAACCTGCCACAAATGCACATAATCAGCTCCTTTAGTTCAAGCACCAATTTCAGTATGAGGAGATTCAAAGAGTGTAAAGTTGGAAGATATTTAAGGGTTTCTGAGGTTAAGCTAGTTAATAAACAGACCTATGATCATGAAGATCTACAGAGACAGAACATTGAAAGCAATTTTGCCCCCTCTCTGGTCTCCCCCCAGATTCAAAAAATCATTTTATTTATTAAAATGATTCACATGAATACATCAAGTGATGTTCAATAATTGCACATGGAAAAAACAGCAATTTTCAAACATCATGAGAAATACCTGCTTGTAGTCCCACCATCATAGCCAGTCGAATATGATACAAATACACTCTCCAAGTACACATACGAGAGCTCTTTTGGTGTATGATCAACAACAGAAATCCCAACAACTCCCAGCTCGACTATAAACTCTATAGGTACTGCAGCGTTTTGCATCGCGCTCTGCGTGTGTGAGGTTCCCTGGTTTCCAGCAGGTGTCAGAGACATGCTTTCTTCACGTGAAGTTGAACCTTGACAATTAGTGAACCTCCCAACCTTGACATCTCCCATTTCTACAACATGAAACTGTAATCCTAATTCAGCATCTTCTGCAGAAGATATCCCAGTCCCTTCCATATCAAGTTTCCAAATAGTATTACTACTGTCACTATCAATCATGGCATCAACAATTTTTTGACCATATGGATCTTCCCAAGCGAATTTTTTTGTTGAAAGAGGTTCCAACTTAATATAGGAAATATCTCCAAATCCAGATTGCCGAATGCTTATCATCTTGTCAGTTCTGTTCTCAATTCTGTTAAATGAAAGTTGCAAGTCAGCCACGGCATTGATAGGTGACATGTGCAGGTGCTTAGACAAATGCAACATAACTACCTGATGGGACCATCTGATGATCCAGGGCGGAATACCACTATAAAACGTGATCCTTCTTCATATCCTCGTATTTCTGTCCTCAAAAATATCCAACTATGATTTTGACCCTTCAAAACCAGAAAGATAGTGTCCTCTTTTGAAATTTGAACTGGAAATGACCATTCTGTATCTTGCAGCCGAACCTAGGAAACTTTAAATAAGTAACTTGACCAGAAAATAAATATAGTTCACCACAGTATTTAATTAAGTTTTAATTTCATATGTGCTGGTTTGAAAATTATGTAACATGTAACTTGACCAGAAAATAAATAGTTGGAAGAAAATTATATATATGTAACCTAGAACCTAGGAAACTTGAAATATGTAGCTTGACCAGAAAATATAGTTCCCCACACTATTTATAATTAAGTTTTAATTTCATATGGGCTGGTTTGAAAATTATGTACTCCCTTTTGTAAGAAACACAAATCACAAGTGTCCAGTTACCATTTTGCTACCTTCAAAACTGTAGTCTTGAATATAGGGATAAGAAACTTGGAAATATAATTTAATTTTAGGAAACACAAGATAGCACTCATTGATTTTATGAAGAATAGACCACTGTTGAGGTTCTCCCTATCCCCTAAATATGCTTTCTTTTTTAGCAGTAAAATTCTAAAATCACCCCCAAACTTGTGAAGCCATCAAATAGTTAAAACTTCTTATTATATATTCTGTCCCTCAAAGTTACAGCATCATTTGCAATTAACAAAAATTGAAGATCTGGCATGCATTAATTGCAAACATGCAGTTTCTTTACAATTTTCCATATCAGTGTTTTTCTTTGACTGCAAACTTTAATTCGAAGATTATAAAAATAAATAAGGGCTAAATGACATAAATGAAAAGCACAAGGACTAATTTGAAAAATTCTCACAGTTCAAGGACTACGGTATGTAGCAGGTATATAGACAAATATAACAGAGGAAAACACAGAAAACATCACTGATATTTTGACAAAAATAATGGAAAGGGGTATTTGAAAATCTAAGTATTCTTATATGTTGCTTGACGGATAATAGATCAGCCATCATATTAGTTAATAGTTACATGTTTACTGGATACTGATGTATATACAGAAAATACCAATCAAATCAATGAAAGAGATTTCTACAAAAATAACATACTTATCAAAAGTTCTTAAAGGTATCCATACTTGCATTTTATTTTCTATTTGAATTCTTGTACATTTAAAATAACAATAAATTATGTGCATTTGTTTACAAAATATTGATCACTGACTTGGCAATGCACTTGAGAAGGATACTTTGTTGCGGAACAAAAGTACGCCATCGATCATTTTTCATAAATTAAGACACTTACAGAAAAAATAAAGGAATTCAAATACAAATATTGATTAAGTACATGCACCACAATTGTGATTAAATCAAATGATAAACATACTACAATAATACAAACATGGAAAAATCATGCCTCTGATGAAGCTCCATAGACAACCAATGTCAGCATATATAGATCCTCAAACATGTTGCATTAAATAAGTATGCCAAGATGAGAGACTAGTGGAACAATAATGCATCCCAAATTTTGATTCTACCCTTCTCATAATTCTGATGGTCCAAAATTAACCTTCTAAACTTACTCAAGAAATGACATGCAGATAGGTTACTTTACTCTTATGAAATCGAGAAACACCTAATAATAGGCATGATATTTGTCAATTCGAGAAAAATTCTATCCTTGGGAGAATATGACAGAAAGTTTGATCTTTGTTTTTAGTCGCTTAAAAACTTGAGTTAAGTGGTTCTGGTTTGGTTGAATCTAGAATATCCGTACACTAAATCCCCCTTCAGAAGACATTCTCAGCTTCTGAAGCACACCATTTCATAATAAAAATAAAATGAAGAAAAGAATAGTGCATGTAGAAAAATTATCAATTGAGAGATATAATATCTATTTCCTCCACAAGTAAAATTCCTTATGTCCACATAAATCAAGAAATATTAACTGCTAGAATTCTGAAGGCAATCCACTAACCTGGATTTTATCAGTTTCAGTGGTTTTGCGATATGCAAAGGCAATTCTTGAATCAGATGCTCGTAGAACCTTTGGTTCATCTTCACTGTTTAGCTTAATAAACATGTCTTGACCAAGTCTATTTGTAAAGGTCATGAATGGCCGAACATAAATTATCTAAAGAATAAAACGATGAGTTAACACAAATAGCTGGGAAGATTTCTCAAATTCTGTATATTATGTGCTACCTTAGTTGGGACAGATTGGTAAGGACATGGTTTTGTAGAAACAAAGAGCCACATGCAGTTACCATCAGCATCGTAAGCATAGAAATCCAAAGAGCCATCCTAACAACCCAAAAAAGGTTAGATCATAACAAGGACATTAGAAATTATTAGCTTTATAGATAAAAACAAATCGATTACCATATCACCAAGGGGAGAAAGATCTTTAACAGGGCCAAAGTTCTGCTCCTGGTCAGATCGAGTGATAGACGCTGATAGGCCCAGAAAATTAAAGTTCAATGCCGAAGCAATTGTATGACCTTCATGTATTTCCTCTTCAGTTATTTCCCCAAGAATTTCTTCATCGCTCCTTTTGGACCTAAAAAGATGAGCAATTGTTCGTGGATTTTTTACCTCCGCTAGATCTACAAGCCTAAATCGAAGTGGAGGACATCTGGTAATTGAAAACCAATAAGGAGCATAGACTCTAATGATCTTTGCTAGCAGTGGTTGTTCCTTGTCATAATTGTGATCAAGAACGAGTTGGACAATCCTGCATATTTCTTGATTTGTAAGCACATATTTTTCAAAGACAGAAAATTCTAGTAAAACAAATTATGCAACATGTTTCAGAACCTTCCAGAAATTGAACTTCTTAAGCTTATTGTTTTTGATGGAAGTCCATGAGGATGAGATATAAGAACAACTTCCTGTACAAGACATTGGTGAAAACTTGAGAAAAAACATATTAATAAAATAAATCAAAGGTGATTAGTATTCACTGCAAACAAAGAAAATGAAATAGCAACAAGACTAATATGCTTGTAGGAAATCTTACGTGCATCGGAAGCCATCCTTTTTGTGGAAGTAGTGAAAGGAACAAAGGCTTTCTTATGTCAGCAGTGTGAACCTTCACTGTTTCTCCAGGAGAAAGTACTCCCCTAGCACATGCTACAAAATGACTACGTGGTTGCATATTGAGTAGAGAGTATTCAGCTGCCAAGGGAAGGCAATTGCTAAAAGTTAATGGAGATTTGACCACAAGACACCAATCCTGGATAGGATCGCAACAAATGTCTTTTGCAATCTCAGTGGCTTGTATGCTTACGCAAAACCACAGTTTATGGGAACCCTTTGAAGAGGTACCACTTATCTGGCTGCAGTACAATAGTTCTTCAGACTCTGTGAGAGATGATATACATATTCCAGAATCTTTTGGCTCGCCAAAACCCTCGGGTTGTCCAGGCTTATCCACCATATAACTCCATGAATATTCATCATGAGTACTAACATTTGAAGGCTTTAATTGCAAGATATAAACACCGGATTGTGTCAAGACTGGTAAAGGAAGAGGCATAGAATCCCCAGGCTTCAGTGATCCAACGGATACTTCCTGCTTTACATCATATGAAATTTGTTTCCTGGTCCTAATCCATCTCCTTTGCCTTGCATGGTTCGCAAATTCTAAAGGATTAAATGACTCGGGCCACTTGAGGCTCTCAACATCTGGAGAATATACCCAACCATCAGCATCATTGACAGACAAGGTATCCAAATGCCAATCCTCAATCCATTTCCAGCCTGATGGTAATATAACTCTAGAGATTTCCTGTGTGATTAACAGGTATAGAAGTAAGACAATGGCATCAATCATTCAAACTTTGCTAAATATGACAAAATCAGAAGGCCCAAGAACAGAAAGGGTTGCATGCTTTCAAACTTCCAAATTACATAAAAGTTCAGGTCAGCTATTATTCAATTTATTCCACAACATTTTACAAGGTAACTGTAGTTATGTCTTGATGGTGCCTGCAAGAGAGTTATGCTTACATTGTTTGAGGTAATCTTTCAAGTCCTAACATTATTGGTATACCAGGCAATATTTTGTCGACAACAAAGATTTTCTGATTTTTTCAATCATTTATTTTTCATGCACGAAATGAAAATCAATTCTGTAATGTTACCATATCCTTGGTCCCTTTGTTGGTACATATATATTCACTATTACCAATGTTTTCAAAGGTGAAAGGCACTAAAAGGCGCCAAGCCTGTAAAATGCCCAAGGTGCTAGGCACACACCTAGGCTCTTGCCCACATGAACCTAGCCGATATGCTACAAATTGAAAAAATATGTATTATATGAATCTAAATATATATCTTCCCAATTAAGATTAGATCATTAGAAAATAAAAGGAAAATATAAAATACCATAACATAGTCATATAAAGTTATATTTTTCACCCTTGAAACAAAATAAGATAACTTAAAGTAGTAAGTGGCCAAATAGATTAAAAAGCAAAATTAAATATCATCATCATTATTCATTGATCTTCAAAAATCTCCATATCCTCCATTTCTTGATTATAATTGAAATCCTCATCTCTCAAACTATATTGCACTTGTTTAGAAAATTGAAGTATTAACTGTATAGATGTGTTGTTCTTCGACTCCAAATAATGAAAAAAAAAGTGTGGTCAGTGTTTCTCTTCCAAGTGTCCTTCATTGTTTGTCTCCCAATAATTTTTTACCCTAATCTTTGTTTTTTTACAAAGATACCCCTAAGTTGTTTCTTGTGGTAAATAAAAAAAAATGGACAAATAGGTCAAAACATAAATCATTCTTTTTTAAAAAAAAAAAAGACGAAGAAAAAACCAACATAAAAGGAAGAACTTCATGTAGGCTCTAGCCTTGGCCCCTTGCACTCGAGACAAGGCACTCGCCTAGGCAGCGTCTCATTGAAATTCTATGCCTGATATAATAAAGGTGTTGGGACCGCCTAGGCAAGTGCCTTAGCGCCTCTTGACAACACTGATTATTACCTATCAAATACATAAACAAACATGTAGGAGGCACACAGAAAACAAGCAAATATTCATCACTCACTTCATTGTGATCTCCACCATCTGAATAATTTGAGTAGCCAACCCAGCCAAGAGATGGGTTGTACTTTTGGGTTTCAAAAAATTCATCTTTCTGCTCTGTGCTACCATCAATCTGCAAACCTTCAGGTTTGCTTGCAATACTCAGTGACTTGATGTTCCTGATGTTTTCCTTTGAAGTTATGGGCACAACGCATAACTCAAGTATAAAATCTGTGTTGTTACGCACCGAAACAAGAGACCTCATGTTCACATATATATTGCCATCCTCTACACTTACTTCACTGGCAATTACATCATTTCCTAACCTCCAACATGCAGCAGGTGCAGCATAGTGTAGCCTCACGGTAGTCCAAGGCCCTTCCATGCTCGGACTAATCTGAATAAATCCAGATTTTCTTTTGCCAGTATAAACTTCATCTTTGTCCACGGCTTTAGACCTGGGTGACAAGAGTACAGCACATCTTATTCTCCCAGATGACTCTGGATGTTCATCTCCTTGAGTCATAGTCTGTTTCAATATCACTAGCATCAGAATTAACTAAGGATCCTATGATAATTTCCACAAGACCAACAAAAGAAATGAAAATATTAAGATATGAAAGGTGGCATTCACCATAGAGCTGGATGAAGATAAATCAATCCAGGTTAAGTAATTCAGATAATCAAACTGATCAGAGCTTTCTTGGATGTTTCCAGCTATCTGATTCAAGGGAGCTGAAAAGAATCCAACAGTATCACCTGTGAAATCAAAGAGCAAGTTAATAATGAAGAGGCCTAGTGTGTATTAAGCTACAAGATCTATTTAGTCTGTCACACATACCATATATTTAATAATCTTTTAATCGGTATAAAGTGCAAATGCTACTATTGGAATTGAATATTTTTCCCAACAGAACAATGACCTTAAAGCCATGGGGGGAAAAACAAGAAAAGTTACTATAATAAGAAAATACACAGGTGTACCTTTTCCCAAATCAGTCACAATTAGCTCCAGCAAGTAGTTGTCCTGTTCACGTTTTGAAATGGGAATATATTATATCATCTTTTTAGAAGGGAGAAAGAACAATATACAGAATAAATGCAGTTGTCACCAAAAGGACATCAACTAGATATTTAAACATGTTGTCACAAAAACACCTCCCCAAAAAAAAAATATATATATGCCACCATGTGAAGTTTTCAAGACTTTCATCAACATCCATAACAAAGAGAACATAGAAACAAATTCAGATGTAAAACACCCATATTATGAATGCCAACTGAAAGAATTAGCAGTTGCAATCAAGGGTTATCTTACTAGGAGTAACCCAGCAAACAATAACACAACAAGGAGACGAAAGCACACATGAAAATGGGTGATTACACCAACTATTGACCATTAGCACAATAACATTCAAGACACAACAATACAAATTAAATAGAGAAGTAAGGGCTAATATGCTTTATGGTACCCATGCCAATCAATGGTAAGTTGTTCAATTATGAAAATGGATTAAATGGAAATATGAGCATATATGTGGCGGTACAGGAACATAAGAAATTAATGCAATTGAACTGCCCACCAACCCCCACCACCACCAATGAGAAAATAAAACTCAACACAGCAAGAATTATAAGCTAAGAGAGCCCTGTAATACAAAACTCCAAACACCTGACAATGAATTACATGAATGGTGTGTTGATTCAAGTTTTCAAGTTACAGTGATGAGAATTTGCAAGACCAAAAACAACTAGTGACTAGTAGAGGAAATAACAAAAGGTAAGAACTCATGTCCTTAAAAGATCAACAAGAATAGATTGGTACATGTTGAATGTGAGAAGAAAAAAGGAAAAAAGAAAATGAGTTATGTTTTCTCCCCCGAGAAAATTGCATGAGGTAGAAGGCAGAATTATCATCTGCGAAAAAAGAGTTAAAACCAAGATACAGAAATATTCCATTGAATCCATCAAATTCCAGCAGTTGAGAGGAAAGAGATTTACAAAATGGAATTCAATAAGAAAAAAAAAAGTAACATTCCATACCGGGGAATCAACTTTAAAGAAAAATATTTCACTCCAGTTGACCAATTGTTGCTCATCAGACAAGAAGTTTGAAATGCTTCCACTTGTACGTGCACTTTGTTGATGAAGCAATGATTCACTATCAAGGTTCTGGTTGGGTGTAAGACGGAGTGCTACAACGTATAGATTAGAAGCCAACCCCCCAACTCTTGGCAACTACATCAGAACATAAAAACAATTAGATGGTTAAAATACATGAAAACATTTAGAATATTAATCACGGTACAACAAAAGGATCATAGTCACCTCTACATCTACAGGGGGAGGTGTTAAATGAACGGAACAAACAGATTCATTCACAAAACATATTAATTCAGACTCTAGATTATCAAAGCCAAAATTAACCACCATTTCAATCAATTCTTTAAAGAAATGTTTTGACATTTTATGTTTAGAATAATGATTGTCACCAGCTAAATAGATTTTGTTCTTGTGAATGCAGATTTCCTAGAACTTCCATAACCCAATTCTAAGATGCTAGAGCTCTCCAAATACAATTTGAACTCTATATGTCCTGTCATTATCCTTAATAAATATGGCAATTTACTTGTTTCCTACAGAACATTAAAAGAAAACTATGTGACGGTCAAATCCAGCATGCACAAATCACAAAATGTGCAAAGTCCGTAAACTACATGTTGGATCTTTAGAAGCAGACCTCTGAATGCTACCCTATTACAAACCAAGCTAGCAAACTTATCTAGGAGAACAGATAAGCAAAATAAAAAATTACATGACAATCAAGAGTGTTAATTTGCTCCATAGCATCACCATTAGTTAAAACAATTTGACATGAAATGAGGTCAAATAGTCTCCAAAAATCAGACCATGTCACTGGGACCAAGTAAGATTTTTCCTGTATGATTTGAAAGAAAATATTTGTACCTCGGCATCCACTATAGCAATTGTCACCATTGTTCTATCTTTTGTTCTAAGTTTTCCTTTCAGGTGAGGTTCTGTCATACTCTTTGAAACAGGAACTTTCACAGGCGTCATGTCCCCAGATGGCATTCTCAACACATTCGAGAAGCCCACATTTTCAGCTGCTCGAATAAAAATGTCTTGACCAAGTTTATTTTGTGGAATTATATAATAGTTTCTCCTTTGATGGACATCAATGACAGATCTCAGACCATGTGTTGGAGAAACTGCTTCCTGTTTAACAAAACAATAGGTTAGGTGATGTGTTTATATATACAGTAGAAGCTAGCAGAAAATATCAGCATTTGACACATGCCACAACAGAGAGAAGAGGAAGAAGTTACTCTTTTTTTATTATATTCATGGGCATGGCTAAGGTTGCTCCAGCTCGCATAAGCTTGGATAATCATATTAGCATTAGATACTGACACATTTATGTTTAGATCCCTAGATGATGTCAAACGTAGCTGAGATGCTGCTCCTGGGGCATTAAGATCATATTGGTACCTGAAAGTGACTACAAATCAACCATCAATTGGAAACAAAATTACTGCATTAAGATCAAAGGCCAAACAAAGAATCAAGCGAACTAGCAAAAACAAGGATTGCCATGCACCTTAACTGCAACTCCAAAAAATAATCACACCCAAACAAATATATAACATCCACTAAGTGGAAGATTATATTAGGTTTTTCATCTCCAAAAACAATAGGTAGGGATGACCAAACTAATCTGTTCCATTGATACACTCTCATAACAATTAAAGAAGTACATTAGCCAGTTCAGAATACTAAGGAAAATGTTTCAGGCACCACTCTTCTAGAGAAGTGATTATCTTAATAGCACCTTTAAGATCACAAAAAAAAGAAAAAAAATCTGGACAACTAACTTCCAAACTTCTAAAGCATGATGAAAATAAAAGGCCAATGCTTCCACCATCACCAAAAGAAAGTAGGTTTTTATTTCAGAAACAACCTAGGGGAAGTGAGCCTCCCCCAGGACTTCCATATATTTTCTGGTAAATTCTACCTACAAAGGATCTTTTAGGCATGTCTATGGTCATTCTACTAAAATGCCACAGTAAAATTTGTTTACCGTGAATGCTATCCAAACAACAGTGTTATTAAGAACTGAGCTGAAAAGTGCCATATAGAGTATTTTAATGTCCCCCCGCATAGTTCAAATATTAAACCATGCATGCATGGAAGTGGCTATTTCCCAAACATCATATGAGCATCTTCAACAACATGACCAATGTTGTTCAGAAAGAAATAAGAGCACTTAGCTTATCCCAAGAAAAAGAACTGAATGCCATCAAATAGTATTGAACATTTGCGAAGCAAAAACACGGTTTGTAGTGACTCACAGGAACATAAAGTCCCTTTGAACTAGCAACGCTAACTTTGAAGTTACAATATCAATTCAGGCAAGACAAAAAAATCAAACTTTAATTCAATTTTGATATTAAAATTACCTAAGATATCCATCTACCGACTCAACAAGGGGCTCCCACGATTCATACTTATCATTATATGATCTGGCAACCAGAGAGAAACTGGCAGTAGAATTCAAGTAGTCAGCTCTTCCATGCAAGCTGAAACCTATTCCAGTTAAATGTGCATTGAACAACGGAACCATCTACAAATTCCAAAATAGAATTAGTAAGATCATTGTGCTGAAGCTTCACATTATATATTCTAGAGGAATCAAATCAACAGGTTTAGAAAAGAATAGACTAACATAGATTCAACACCTGACAAGATGGACACTTTTACAAATGATTGCATTAGCGACCACCCTTGCTAAGTAATTGGCCTCAAGACATGAGGTTTATAAATAACATTTTCTGTTGGTATTGAAACCCTCATGGGATGAACAGAAAAAAACAGAACAATAAAGGTACTAGCATTTTGGAGAATCTATTATTTGCACATCCACTATCAAAGAAATAAGATCCTCCATTCTAATCATCTGGAGGGTAAAGGAAAAGGACAATACTCAAAAGTTGCCATGCTAATTAAAAGAGAAATTAGATTCAATCACCTGCATCCCTCATTCTTTCCACAAACCATCTGGAGTCCTAAAGGAAGAGGTTAAACATGAAACTTCCTTTATGCAAAATTTTCAGATATTTATATTTCATCTATTAATTTTTTTGAGATTTTTGGTCACTAGAGGAGCAGAGTACAATAGATCATTTTCCATAAACATTCTTAAATTAAGATTTAGGGTTCCAATGGTGGTGCTTCCACAGTTGACAACATTTAGGCAAATCCAAGCAACCAAACAAATCTTCAAAGCCAATAAAAGGCATTATGGCTATGGTAAGCATATCTAAAATGGTCCCTTTATTTTTGGTTCGGATATAGGTTTCATTATTTTTAAAGAGAGCCCCTTTATGAGTTCAAAAGCTTGACAAATGAATGGAAGAATGCCAAAATTAGTCAAAACTAATAGGAAAATATCCTCAATGAGACTTATTTCTATAAGAAACAAAATTCAGAGTCAAAATTCACACCATTAAATTCAGTACACTACTTTTAACTCACAAATATTTCAAATAGGCTTTGATTTATTGATAATTCAAAGGAAGCTATAAAGAAGATATTTCTCACCAAACCACCATAGTCGTCAAAAATGGCTGCAGAAAATGTTTTTACTTCAGCATCTATAACAGTATCATCTGAACCACTTGGTACATTGGGATCTGCCAACTTCAGAGCAAACCTTCGTGGTGGTTTTTTTAAACCACTGCGGACAATAAAGGTACCCAATTCATTACCAACTGACCATATGCTAAATGATTCTTTTGTATACCTGGCATCAGAAGTATTCCATAGGCTTTCCTCCAAGAACCGATCTTGAGTAACCATAGCACTCCTCATGCATCTTAATTTACTGAAATCCAATTGCTTTGGTGGGCCTTTGCATGCAATAGAACCTAAGGAAACAAAGCCTGGGGGAGCTTGAGGCATCCAGAAAGAAATACTGTCTATTCCCCTCTGTTTCTTAATCTGTCCAACAGGCTGGAAACTCAGAGGAGCTTTGAAAAGCACTCCATCCTCAGTATCATGAAGGACAACACAGGTATTTGGAGGCTCGTACCTAATTTCCAAATGAGCAAGGAGGTTTAACATTTCTACCATTCACAAAAGGTTAGTGTTTGTTTTTGTGGTTCGTCCTACTTTTCAAAGTGCTTTTCTAATTGTTTTTTACTTGAAAAGGCATTAAATTGTTGCCTTTTTAGGTGTTATGTGCTTGTCAAAATTAAAAAACAATCTGGAAAAAAAACATCATTTTGATATATTTTCAATTGAAAAGT
Organism: Salix brachista; assembly: GCA_009078335.1. Taxonomy (NCBI): domain Eukaryota; kingdom Viridiplantae; phylum Streptophyta; class Magnoliopsida; order Malpighiales; family Salicaceae; genus Salix; species Salix brachista. Next base: position 10,412,371 of record CM018572.1, on the reverse strand, counting down.
ACTTTTAAAAAACATCAAGCACCACATTACCAAACACAAATCTTTAAGAGAACACAATTTGAGCACATACCCTTTAACAGCAATATCACCAAAATACACCATACCCGGTGGGACTACCGGACGCCATATAGATAGTTTATTCCTTGAGCTCGAATCCTGGTTCCACCATATCAACTGAAAACTGGCAACAACTTCAAAATGCCGGCCAGAGTTTACAGTTGTTGAATTTTCAGGTTGTACATCAATGTTACCAGAAGAAGCTTGTACATCTAATCTGTTGGATGTTGAAGAAGATTCTGGAAACCTAAATTTTACATCACGCAATTCATATGCTCTACCTATTAAACTGAGAGTCACGGGATCTGCTGGCAAGAAAGTACCGCCAGAATTGTCCACGCGCCAAAAGGCTAAAGTTGACTGGTATCTGAAATTTAAGCACAAAATTAAAACTTGCCCCGTTAAAAAAATTAATCACAGAATAAATATGACTATGGCATAACAATCATCAGTCATGAACACGAGGTTATTATACCAAACATGGGACAAGACAATTAAACCACCTAACAAAGTATTGCATGTGTAATTGTGTCCTTCCGACTGTCCTATCAGGAAGTGAAATGTTAATATATATATATATATATATATAAAATACAATCCAAGGTGTTGGATGTCAGACTTATTTCCTGACTGTATTGTATTTATGCATGTGTGCAATCATCTATCTATGGGCATGTTGGTTTCTACATGCATTGATCTTAATATAAATTATGTCACAAGTTAATTTAAAAAAATCACACTTACGAATTGACAGAATTGATGGTAATACAATCCCTGAGGGAACAAGAAGAAACTAGAGTAGCCGAGATGCAGAAAGCAGCAGATAGAGGAGGCTGTGTTCTTCCGGGGGACACCACACAGCCCAATGCAACATAACCTTTGGGTGCTTCAGGAAACCAAATAGAACAGTAGTTGCCTTCCTTGCTAACCATGGCCACATCTTGACCAGAAATTTCTTCAGAAGCTAAAGGTGGCCAGATTAGTTTGAAAGATATGGGTCTTTTAACTGTTGCAAAGTTAGTATTCACAGCAATAACTCCTTTTGTAGGCGGCTTGTCCCTGTCATGTGGAAACCAGTCGTACCATATTCAAGGCAAAGAACTAAAAGAGTGATCTCAAAAAATGAAAATGTTAAAAAGAGGTTCCACTGACAATGGTGTCAAATAGTCACCAAGAATTGCATAGCCAGGTGGTGCGCAAGGTCTCCAGAAGGCATATACCTGATCAGTATATGGATCTACACAATACAATGATAATCAGGCGACAATTCAATGGCTCAAAAAATTCATTTCTTTATAGACAGACTAGTTTAGCATGTACTTGTAATTGTTCCAACTTTGTCGAACTGAGAACAGGATATTGTTTTCTTTGACGTCATCCTCAGAAATGCTAAAATGTCCTCTTCAACTGCTAAAAACAATCTCAAGATGCTGAATGTAAAGTTCATGAATATATCTGAAACAGATAGATGTATATTGGTCTTCCCAGAAGCATTTGAATATTTAACAGAGGTGTCAAAAGGCTCCAGGATTGTAATTCCATTACTCTCCATCATCAAACCAAGTGCATTTGCTGTCATTTCAATTGTATTGCCCTTCATAACAAGCCTGAAAGCAGCCAAAGTACCATGAATGTTATCATTCTATTAGTTCATATGTATTTTCACAAACATCTACAAAGTTACCTTCCATACTTCAATACAAAAGGAAATTGTAGCTATAGAAAAGAGTTGATAGTGGTTCCATTTTCTTCATTCCATGAATAAATGAAAAAACGCTTAACATAGAGCAAGAGAAAAAATTTAAAACAATCACACAACAATAGCATGAGAAATACATAAAGACCAACAAATTCTTGAAACTAACGATTAAATATATATAGAAGTTAATGAGATACAGTACATGGAAAAGAGAGATGCACTGCCTGCACATACAACAATAAGAATCATAATAAAAATACAGAATATTGCATGAACATACTTTTTTCACTTGTAAGCCCACGCTAGGGGCCTGCCTACCCTTTTAGGCCTGAACATCCTGAATAAGCATCATAACCAAAATATACAAAGTTTCTGCTACATTAATTTTATGAAGACCTTGAAAGATTTTGTGCCAATCAACAAATGAAAAGGAATGATCAGCTCAAATAAATTGAAAATAAAGTTCAACACACCTGGCAAATGCATCTAATTGTGCATGCAATAGTTTGTTAGAGAGATTTGATGGCACCCCTAGATCTTTTGATGTATTATAAAAGGTAAGCTCCGGGCTAATGGCCTGCAAAGAAGCATTAGTTACAGAATATCACTATGATGTGCACAACAGTGCTATATGATGACACATCTGCCTCTAGCTGGCAGAAAAAATGACATTGAGGTACCATGTTGGTTACAACAACTGTAAAAGTTAAATAGGCTCCAAAACAATAATTGATCTTTGCAGAGTGACAAATTCTTTGAGGGGTCTTAAAGATTAATGCATATTTTTTTATATGGTTTGTTTGCATGAGTACAATAAAGCTTTGGAACTTGCAATGGAATCAACCAACCCATCTGCCTTTTAACCCAGTTAGGTGGGTGGGTGGGTCTGATTATCTTCTATCAAGCTGTCCCCCAGAATCATTGACCATCTTCATAATTTATATTGAACTTTGGTTAATATGAAGTTTATTTAAAGAAGGTGAGTAGAGCTTTGATCAAGTACTTGGAGGATATATGAAACACCCAATAACAAAACAAAAACTGAAATCAAACCTATTGTTATACGATGTAAATAGCATATAATTAGGAAATAATATAGAGCCTAATTATAGGGATTTTAATTGGTCTATTTTTCTATGTGGCCGTTTGGCATTGTGGTGCGATCCACGATTGCCAAACGGCTTCTGAATTCAGTGTTTGGTAAACAACCAAACACAGTTACAAAGCATGGGACCCACAGAAAAAATGGTCCGAATCGGTGTTTTAAGAAAAGCTGAAAATACATGCTTTTCGGTTTGCGATTCGAGTTTGACAAAATACACAGAACCTGCGATTCAATATTCAAATACAAAAATTACCGTTAGAAAAAAAAAAACCTAAAACATCCTCTCGATTCTTTGCACAGACAACAAAGATCCTCATGTTTTTTGCTCTGCTCAAATTCTAATCCATTCAGTGCATGAAAATCATTTCGGGTTCTTACACAAAAGAAACAAATAAACCCACAACACAGCATTTTTGAAGCTCAGGATTCAAAATTGCATTTCCATTAGCAATGATTTCAAGCAAAAACACAGGCACCCCCAAACCCAATAAAAAGAAAGATTGAAACTTTCAAGAAGTAATGCAAAGAAAGACAAGAAAAAGCCACAAAGGGAATACCCTCTCGACCCAATCACGAAATTCAGGACTCCATTCGAAAGCGGGATCCTCAAGAAGCTCTTTCTTGAGAACAGAGTAGACATTCAAGAACATTGACTTCAGATCTGCCATGGCTATGACTTTTGGTCGTAGGTGTTAAAAGAGGTAGCCGAGAGGGAGGGGGGCTGGAGGTGGCAGAGGGAGGGAGGGGGGCTGGATGGAGAGAGGGACAGGGCTGGACGCAGAGAGAGACACGGGGGCGGCGCTGAGAGAGGAAAAATAGGGTTTAGCTGTGGGGAAGGGAACGGGTGAGGGTTTATATATGGGGGGTTTATATATTATTATTATTATTATTAATTATAATAGTTAGCATAAAATAATAGTTAGCACAAAAAAATAAATATGTGAAATTTGTTAATTAGGATTTTTTTTATCGGTTAAAATAGTTAGCATAAAAAAATAGTTAGCACAGAAAAATAATTATACGAAATTCATTAATTAGGATTTTTTTTGTCAGTTAACTTAATTACATACTATAAATTTACTGTTAGATTTATAAACTGTTTAAATTTTGGGTTTTGAGCTGCTGTGAATTTATTCATAAGTTGTATGTTGATAATGATGTTATTTTCCTTGTATTAAATATGTGTGTGTATATGTCTATGCCCTTTAAAGTAATTTCACAAGTTAAAAGCAATATGAAAAGCTTGGTAACCAAACACTTAAAACTGCTTTTTTTCAACCTCCAACTCAACCACAGTTTTAACCAAACACTTCACAACTTATTTTGAACCGCAGTAAAAGCGCTTTTTTTTAAACTACTTTTTTTCAACCTCAATCGCAAAAGCAAAAGCAATGCCAAACACACTCTATATATGGTTCTAATTGTAGGTATCCTAATTAGTCTACTTTTCAATATAGGGTCCCTATCTTGTATATAAAGGATAGATTGATGAATGTAAGAGTAAGAGAATATGAGTTTTCTTCTTCTACGTTTTCACCTATCTTCAAGTCCAAAACTCAAACTACGATTTGCACAGCAGGTCTTGAGTTCGAGTCAGGACATGCACCCTTTGTAAGAGCCTGAGACAGTAGGGGTTTTACTCGCTCACCTGGCCCCACAAAGTGTGCTTTCCGGGGGGTGAGATTTCGTCATATCCAAAAAAACTCAAACTAGAAGGAGAATATCTAGGGTCATATTCTTAAAGCTATGAGAAGGTGGAGGTGGCACTATTTGAAAATTTTAAGGGATGGTCAAGTAAGATGGTCTGGCCATATTTGGCATCAGCCTATGAGTGAACTGATGAGAGAGAGTGATCAAATTGAAGAATCAAGACAGAGGTGGAAAGTAAACCAAAACAACATGCGCTCAAGTGATAAACAATGATCAGATGTTATAACAACCATTGAAAGATGTTAACCCATAACAGAACTAAATAAAAGCAGCTAATCCATTGAGCCCCAAGTTATGAATTCAAGCTTAGATGAATTGAGTTGAGTTTTAATGTCATTTGCTTGGCATCCATTTGTTAGCCTCATTAAAGTAGTTTGTTGTTTTTATATTAAATCTTTATCTCAGTACAAAAAATAAAATATACAAGACATTTAAAAAAAAATGAAAAGAGCAAATAAAACCAAATTTAACCTGCAACTCAATAATAAACTCTGTGGATCTGTCAACAAGAGTGTCTTCAGGTGGTTGATCATTAATACTTTCTCTTGAAGATTCAGTGAGAGGAACATCATCATGTCCCTCCAATTGGACCTGATCATTCCTTGAGACAGAGTAGCCACTATCGCTTCCAAAAAAAATACAAGAATCCAAATATTTCCCGTTCTGCATCAACAGATATACAAAAAAGGTTAACATTGGAAAGCATACACTTGTCCAAAAACTCGCAAATTACACATGGGCATAAACATGAGAGAAGAAGGCGGAACCTTGATCACAACATTTTTAAACTGCAACCTTTTCCCACTTCCAACATATATAATAGCCTCCTTGCTGGGTGCAGAGAGATTAACTCCCTGTCTATCTTTTAAATGCAATATTCCACCTTTACCATCATAAGTGAAATGATCAAATTTTTCATCATCAACAATTAAAGGTCTCAATGGAGAGAGAGAGATTTCAGCACAGGATTGTTGATAAATTGGTTGATCCAGAACAATTGCATCAACCTCATGCATGGGGTTTCTATTTCCCTCATTTGACAGCATATCACCTACTGTTGGAACAAAAAACTCAGCAACGGCCAGAAGAAAATCAAGTGCAACGAGCAGTTGTGGGCGTTGGACACAGAGAGAAATAAATGTTGAGTATTGACCAAATTTTGCATCAAATATGAGCATTGTTGGGACTGGTTTAATCTCATCTTGTTTCGTCACATTTAAATCACATATATGCTGGTTTTCATCATCAGATGAGAAATGAAGGAGACTATGACCAATCTTCTCAGGCATTCCTACCGCCAACCTAAACTCTTCTTTTGTTCCCTCACGATCATCAATCACAGTGAAGCCTTTAAGTGTTGCTGAGAGAAAACCTTCACCTGCATTATTAGACTTGTAGAGGAGCCAAGCACCACTAACCTGCATGGAACCAGGCTAGAAAATTAACTAGAGAACACTACATAACACTGCAAGAAATGAATGTAAGCAGAATGATGAATGTTGGGCCATGAAACTGTCACCTAAGACAGTCAAAACAACGATGAAAATTATGGTTCCAATAGTTTTACTTCATCTTAGGTTGAATTGCTGCAATTAATAATGGTGTTGCTAGAATGATATTAGTGGGCATGAGAGAGGGGGGAAGGGAGAGATCATGGTAATTTTTAAGGAAAATAATAATTATGAAGAAGATTATAGAGTATATGGACGAGGATTTAAGTCGGTGTCCCAAGATATCAAGGCATCCATTACAAGTCATTTGATTCCATGATGGGTACAGAAAAGGAGATTGGAAAAAGAGTTGCATGCACCATGATGATTTTAAGCAGAGACTATACATGAGCAACTAGTCAAGATCAAAAGGGATATAGCATCATGATGAAATTTGTAAGAGAGCATATGTAATTAAATGAAACATTACCTTTATGGTGGCTAGCGATGCATCTCTGGCAACCCCGGCATATAAGCACAATTCAACTAGATTGATCGCAACGGAAACTTTCAAAGAAATCCAGGCTTCCCTATTTGGTGTCTCAGTTTCAACTCCACCTGGATTCTGAAGAGCAAGAGGTTTTATAACATCAATAGAAGATGCTAAAGAGTCATGGTTCAATGGGGGCACGGTGTGTGGCGTCTCAGAAATATTTGATGTTGCACATTCAGTGATAATCTGGTAATCCCTGCTTGTCAGGGCTGCTTTTAACTCCTCCATCTTAAAAACAATATTAGATACAAGTCTACACTTCAGTGTCCATGCATAAATTAAACAATTTAAACAAAAAGGATATCACATAGAAAGTAACAAAATAATAGTAATTAAGAAAAATGAAGTGGAGACACCATGCCCACATAACACAATTCAATACCTTGATTGCGACTTCTGTAATTGGTATTTGATGCAAAAGGTCTCGAAGTGACCTGTGAATGAGAATAGAAACCCCATTCACATCTTCGATTATGCTTTCACCTAATTCTTCTCCAACGCCAACATTTAAATTGATGTCTTCCACCTAGAAGTCATACGAGAAAAATGGTTAAACTGGTCCACAAGATAGAATACTGTATGGTTCTGGTACTTGCAGAAATCAATAGCTCAAATCACAAGAAGACTGATAGAAAACTTATGGGCATGGGAAAATTTGATAATTACAACAAACGTTTTGATTAATTTATACTACAATAGGTCAAAGGGAAAGAGCCAAGCATAAACTTTTTCACTTGAATCACTAGTTAAATAAGCCTACTCAGGAAATCTTGTCCTGTTATAATGCTCACCTTAATTGTTAAAATTTCTAAATGAACAGCATGCAACTCCCTTTTGCTACCACCAAGCCATTGAAAAGTGTTTTGAATGGTTATGTGAACCACATCAAGTTTCAAGTAACTGCCCCAAGAAATTTCAAAAGATTAACAAGATATGTCAGCAATCAAAGTAAAATATAATTATTCACTAAGCCTAACTACAAACTTACTCAGGACTATCTGTTCTTCGAGGCATCAATATTATAGGTTTCTTGAGTGAAAGATCCAACTTCAGAGCTGGTGATCCTTCAATCTCACTGGTCGTGAACCACTTCTCGGAATTTGTTAGTTGATCTTTTAATTTGACAACATTTTTTGAATTGGTGGGAATGAGACCCATAAAGTAACTCACAACCTAGATACGGTTTTGTAGACGTGTGAGAAACATAATGAAACAGAATAATGGTTGGTATTATTTGGAATCAATTTACCTCCTGAATAAAGCGATTCAAATAAACAATGCGCACTTCTGAAAGCTGCCCAAAAAGGCTATATTCATAACCTTCATAGTCTTCATCATCAGCACTGAATGATGTAAAAACTAACTGCATAATTACATATGAGAGATTTTAAAATGCACAAAAGAAACAAAATGCAGCAGAGAGGATACCAGATTGTAGAAAACATAAGAAATTCCAGTAGAAAATGACATTAGATTGAAAGATTCATATAGAAATAGTAAAGGAGCCCACCAAAATTCGTTTTATACATCCCTTTCGAAGAACATTTACAGATGTTTTACATTGTATTTAATTTATAACCTTAAAATTAAAAAAAATAGGAAAAGGCCTTTTGAGATGAGGAGAAGAAAAATAGAAAAGAGAGCATTACGTACTTCAACAAATGAACTGCCCCCATGATTTCTCATATCACAGATCCAGAAATATGCATGACCACCAGGAAGACTATCATCACTAATTTTTAGATTTCCCAGGGCTGCCTTTATGCTAAAAGAGCTTGGGAAAACCTTATCACGAAATAAACATAACAAAAAATTAGAGAACAGAATTTAAATTTTAGGAAAAAGAAACTTGAATAATACAGAAAAGAGAACCTTGATATCAGTAAGCAAATTATCTTGGGACAAAGTAGCAAACTTAGTTTCATTTTCATGCATCAACAAAATCTGAGCACGGTCCATTTTTAATATCAAATTGAAAATGATCCGGGATTTTCCCTTCCCTAGCAAACCCTTAACAGCAGGCTCCTCAATTGTTGTTGAATCTCGATCATCAACCATGTCATCTCCAGAACTATCATGTTTTACCCTTGCTGATGGTGAATTGTCACTGAAAGTTTCACATTTTTCATCCTCAACATTAATGGCATTGACAAATTCCATGATTGCAAGAATTGTGGGTCTACGGCAGTAAAATGACAATGTAGCCAGGCTCACTGTGACCTGAAACAATAATTTATGGGACAGTCAGTCAATCCACTACAAACTAGAGGTAATGAGAACAAACAACTGGCAGAAAATTAGCCACCTGCATGTCGATGTTTTTGTATGAAGAAGAGTTCTGATCATATATGACTATCTGAGCTTTCACAAAACTATACATGGTATCAATTATTTCAAAATCGTTCATCCTAGCTTGAACAACATCACCAGGGAGTAAGCCAGCAATACGACTAAAACCGGGAGGCTTGAATGATGCGATATCAAATGAAAGCGAATTTTGGGAACTTAGAGAATCAGAGTTGACCAAATTTTCTGGGGCCTCAAAGAACATGTCTTCTTCTTCACTTGGAGTCAAATTATTGTTGTCAAATGTTTGATTCCCACTATCATCAAAGGATGAGTGCACATCTGAACTTTGGACAAATGATCTTGCAAGGAAACAAGGCTGAGAAACACCATTACAGCAAACTAAATCTTCAATCTCTAATGATTTAAGAACAGTACCGATGAACATATCATTCTCTCTAACTGAAAGTTCAACCTGCGTTCACAAATATAAACCCTCAAAATAGAGAAGCATAAAACATCCATAAATATAATTATCACAGTATTATTTGTACCTGGCCACCTATTGCTCGAAATTCAAACAAGTGATTCTCTTCAGCAAGAAGCACATTAACAAAACTCAAGTCACGCTAGAAAAGTAGCACGTGTATTAGATTTCTCAGCAGTTCCATTGACAAGGAACCCCATGACATAACTAATCCAGGCTTACCTGATGATTGTAATTGAAGCAAATCTTTAGCTCATCGAGAGCACCCGTTACAAATATACGCTCCCTCTTCAATATATTACTTGCTTCACCGGTGTCATTAAGTTCAGTTTCTGAGTCCTCTGGATCTGACGAAGTTTCAGAAAGAGTAGTAATAGGAGCAGACACCTGTTGATAAATCCATAGGTAAGAATCCTTCTCACTGTTCCATGTAAGCATATATCTGATAAGCAAAATCTTCAGTGCAATAGACAAGAGAAGACAACACTGAGACAGATAAACTTTCAAGGCCAAAAATAGCCATGAAAGGTAAGGAAAACAACTTGTTGGAGCTTATAAAGAACAAGAAGCAGACATTTAAGCTTGTTAAATACACACACAATACATCTAAATCAATTTAGACATCTTCCTTGCAGTTTCAGAAGAATTTAATGGTATTAAACTATACTATGCAGTTGTGCAATAGATTTTAAGTTCAGTAAATATTTTAGGGGAACTCAAAAGGTTCAGGTTTGAAGTTCACCATGTCATTGATGCATTCCCCAAAATAAAGATTGTAAATGTTCTAATCAACATTAAAGTCCTCCCTATGATCTTCAATAATTAGAGTGTAATTATCGCCATAAAAATATTTTTATGTGTATTAGTTTAGATGAAACTTTACAAAAAACCATTGTGATTAGACTATTTTATACTGTCCAAATCAAGAAAATTGGAAAGTTAAAACATTGGCAATAAATTGGATACAAAAACTATAGGAACCAAAAATCAATGCTAAATATGAATAGATATTGGGTACATGTGAACAATATAAGCATCTCTTTGAGAAAACTAGACACTTGTCCAGTTAAGAACAAGCCTCATGGGTGAAATAAATGTTCTTTGTATCATTTTCTTAAAATAAAAATGATTTGGTTTAACATACGATTCTTTTTGCTAAAAATATTTTTGCAATCAATAATATTTTGCTAGTTTTTTTCATGAATCTAAATATCAGCAGAGATAATTTAAACTAAGGGAGCAGATCAAATTTGATGGATTGAGCTAAATTAAGGGTTTACTGAAGCAGAATATATAGCCCCCTGCAAGCGACTTTGCCAATTTGTCTGTGAATCATCAGAATCACATCGTAATATCAGTGCATTCGCATCTTCCACAACCTACAGACAAGTGATGACAAGAATAAAATGGCATCAAGAATTACTTCCAAGCACAAAGAGACAAAGCAGAATAATTGTAAGGTCATCAAATTCTAAAGACATAACAACAACCTTGCTCAGGGGACGTGCAGTATGACAAATAACCAAGACATGCTCCACACCACCAAGCAACTCTGCTGGAAGATGATATACTTGTTTTCCTCGTAAGCTACAGCAGGCATAATATCTAAAATTAATAAAGAGAACACATTCCAAAAAAATAAATAATAAACTTTTAATACTTTTTTCCTCGTAAAGAAGCAATCACATATATCCCAAACTAAAGTTGTGGGCCATATAATACTTATTTTCTATTCATCATTATTGTTAGTGAGTTAATAGAAAATCATTCTTGGCTTCACCTAGCAGCTTAAGATTTTGAATTTAGATGTTATCACCCTTATTCTCTTCAAAATAAAATAAATCAAAAACAATAGTGTGGACACACAAGTTTCTAACTCAAATGGCTTTCACTTGAGGGATTATGTTAGTGGGTTAATTTTGTTCTTGGAGCCTTCACCTAACAGCTTTAGCTTTTGGTTTGAGATGGTTCTTTGAAAATTATTATTAAATTATATAACATCCTAGCATTGAATTTCAAAGTTGCACCACTTTTTTCCTCTTAAGAAACAAGGATATCAAAGAACAACCATGTACACTTTCTCAATGTGCAATTTGGGTATATGCTAGTTGTCAACATCAAGAAACCCTAAATTGCTCTAAATTTGAGCCGAAAGATAGCCCATACATCAGAATTTTGATTTTAGTACTCTGCTACCTTTGGACTAGAATTTTAAGGAATCTGGGATAATTTGATCAACTAAAATGGTCAATACCCTCTATTACTAAAAATGAAAATATCTACACCCAAGCACACAATTTGCCTATGTAATTTCACATTGATACAATTTCTAACAACCATACTATCCTGAACTGTTGCCAAAATGATCAAGTACATATTTCAGTCAACTTCATACACATACCAACGTTCATTTTTCCATATCAGTTTTCTAATAGAATAAATGCTTTATACTCTTGAGTAGCAACTGACGAGAAATAAATCATTCAACATAAAAAAGTTCATCTTAATAAAACTATGGGGCTATAAAAAAAGAGATATCAGTCCAAAATAACACAAGACAACAAAGTACCATGAGTACGCACAAAAAGAAACACTTTTATCTCAGAAAATAAATGGCTAAATATTGATCTTAAGAAATTATAGCATAAATGGACATGAATGGTATTCGAACCTGATATAGTGCTTGTAAGATTTTGAGTCTGGCTTTTCTAGTACATACAAAAAAGGACCAACTAAGCAAACATATCGTCGTTGCCATACAGCTTCCCTATTTCCCATGCCCTGTCACAAAAGAAAAGAAAACTAACTCTTTCTCTAAGTATGTATGTATGCATGCATGTATGAAATGAGGCCCCACATATCCATGAGACAAAACCATGATGAGGGGGGGAGGGAGAAACCTTTCGAATAAGAAGAGACAACCACCCCTCAAAGTCTGTTTGATTCCAAGGACGAAGATCAGAATTCTCACTACCTTCCTTTTGAAAGATCTTTGCCACTCTCATCAATCGATGATATCGGGCAGGAGAAAAGTGAAACCCTAATGACGGCACTCGTACAGAAAGCCTTGTAGAAGGATATGATGGGTTCTCTAATCGAATCTAGATGTCAAAAGTTATTAGTTCCATGGAATCTGTTTAACATGCATACACATGGGATGTCCCATTTAAGGTGAAATGAGCTGATTTTTTTACCTGTTGGAGTGTTACGATTACCCCACACCTATCAATAACAGGCAAGAAACTAACACCTTCGGAGCGGACAGAACTAGCAGAATCTTGTGGTGTTGTTTGGCTCCAGCGGTAGTCACCATCAACCAGAAAAGCACAAACATCACTTAAAACCAAATCAAATTGCAAATACATATTTAGGTCCTCGGATGATCTCCTTTCATAGTCATCCTGCAAACATGGGGCAACTCCATATAAAGTTTAGCTAATCATCCAAAAAGTTAAGGTTAAGCTTGTGAGTTCACCTTTGAGTGAATGACCAAATTTCCCAAGTCTAGCAAAAGTTTTGTTGAATGGATGTTGTCAGGGTAAAACTCGGTAGGAATTGTAATCTTTGGAGCAGCAATATCCAGGTCCAGCAGAAACCTATCATCATTTAAATGCTAGATGTCATCTTTGTATAAGATAAATATGATTTGAGACATTACACTCTCGGTAACTGACAATGCGCCTGTAAAATTGGAGCAGCCTAAGCTATAGTTCAGAGAAGCCTAATTTCACCCTTAGATTAAAGTTTATTTCATTTAAGGTGTTTAGTAAGCCTCTGAAAGTGACTTATTTTCTATATGGCCCACTCTTGATTTTTCTTTCAAGCTTACTCTTATATTCTCTCATATCCCCATGTAAGATTCACGTTTCACACCTAATTTCAAATTGTAATGATGCACTTGTGACTTAAACCACCCACAACATGCCAAGACGAGAACCCATCCCTACTATCTCCCTAACAATATTCTACTTGTTGAACAAACCACAACATCCCTTCTCAATTTGGCACCACAATCAATAACACTGGTGAACAACATCATCTCATTTTAACTTAAAAAGAAAAGAACTTTAACTTCTAGATTAGAAGCAGCCTACTATTTCAAAGGCACAAGTTTTACAATATGGTGGTGCTGGTGACTGGGATTGGTGGGTGGGTAGCTTCCAAAAGCTTTTGCTAAGGACATCCGTTTTTAATTTAGGATCTCATAACAGATTTCTTTTAATGGGGTATTTTAGTTTCAATGATCAGTTGTTAGTGGTGTTGGCCATTTTGCAGGTATGGAAATGGCATTTGGTGTGACAGTGGTGGTGGAGTGACTTTGTGGATGGATATAGAATTTTGATCATTTTTAGACTTAGGTCAACAAAGGAGACTGATTGGAGAGGGGGGCGCATTTCAAAATAGAAAGAAAAAAAAGGTTAAAAACCAATTTCTTAAACAGGTTTAGTGTTTTGCTCCTTGAGTCAAAATTTCCTTCTGAAAAAATTTAACACAATGATACCAAACACCCTCTTAATAATTGTGTATAGTCAATACAGATAGAACTCTCCACAATAATCCATCTGCCTCTCATTGCGATAAATATCTTTTATACAGCTTCACCACATTATTACAATGAGAAGCTACTAACCCCATCCATCAATTGTGTAACAGGCAACATAAGAAACAAAGTGGAGAGAGAATTATTTCTCTAGCCACAGTTATAAAAAAAAACCAAAGGTGAAGATATTTGATACATGAGACCACGTTGCATGCAAGATAACATCACAATTTTCACAGTTAAATATAATGCTTTGCTCAAAGTGGTGAGCAAGGCAACTATAAGAACTTAGCAAATGAAGAGTATCGAACCTCGCATGATCCTTCAACGCCCTGTTCACTTGTTGTTGAGCACTGCGTTTAACCCCATCAATTGTCATCTAGTCATCGAAGGAAAGGAAAGAGATTATCAACAATCCACACAGACGATCATTTCTTATTTATATGTAATTTTACTATCACCAACATTTGAGTTTTAGACACCTTATGAAATGGATGTTGACCACCCAGGTACTAAAATGGCCAATACCCCTAATCACAAGAATTATGTGAAACCATAATAGGGTAAGCAGAATACATGATAGCTACAAACTCTAACTGCAGCTATGACAAACGCAAAAGGGTCAACGGTTGTGGTGGAGTGAATGAACACGATGGTAAAATTCATCTTTGATTATCGATTCTATTTGGAAAGTTTTATTGTGCCAGATAAGACAAGTTCACAAAACCAAGAGCACATGGTGCTGAATTTATTTAATCAAGTGCATGGTGATGCAATATCATCCAGTTTCGCCATATGTCCATTCTATGAGAGCAATCATGCAATAAAATCACATTACATCTTGTAAAGCAAGCATGCTTATTTAATTTATGATCTGAAGTCCTTCTAAGCAATTGAAGTTCTTTAAAGAATTTCTTGCATTGTTTACTCCTAGAGAATCAGCTAAATTTACCACTTCCAACTATTAGCCAGTTTATGCACCTTCCCAATCAATAACTAACCATGATTATCTCACATCATAGTATTCTAATAAACTTGGCAAACACTTAAAGCTAGCTTTTCAAACAGAAGTCAAAGGACATGCATAAATGGAAGATACCTGCACAGCAGCTGCTGTTTCTAATGCAATAGTCTGACTGACAGCATTACTAGTTTCAAAAAAATTGATAATCCCATCAATAGAATCCTTCAGATACTGGTAAAAAAAAAATCAGTAAGCAAACGCAAGTCTTAAATATAATCTTAGGGAATTAGAGAGTAGCAACATACAGTCATGTAGCATGGAGCAGCTTTCACAGCCATGCTCCAATCCACCTTAGCATCAAAAGGCTTGTAGTAGAAGACACCAATTAGAGAACCAGAAGCAGTTGCACTCTGCATGGAGGAATACAAAAAAAAAGTATATAGTCCTCGTGCAAAGGAACAAAAGTGAGGATTCTAGCTTCAATCACATAAGATAAATCCAACCTCAGCAAGGAGACCATTTGGCGATGATAATTGATATGACCCCAATTTCAAGTCAAAAACTTTTGTCTCTGGATAAAGCTTTATGGAGCAATCAAGATCCTCACATGATAATTCAGCAATATATTCTCGGGCCCCATCAGCAAGCTTTGAAGCGTTATGTTTCATGTGAACTTCCAAAGACATATTTAGAGTATCTGCCTTCTCATTAATTATCACAGACTGCCCATTTTCACCTTCCCTATACCCTATCAATTTGTTTAATCGTTCCCAGTCCTCCTCACTGAAATGAAATTGTTCGCTCTCATCTTTCAAAGATTGATTTTTCCTGAACATGAATATGCAGATTACAGACAGATACATTAGTTGTATGGTGTTGCTACATATAAAAAATGGAAACAAATATCACAAGATCTATTCTCAAAAACAGTTTACCATCCCAATGACCACCATGATGTCTTGGGTTTCTGTTTCCTTGAGTATTGATCCGACTCCATCGACTGCTTCACATATTTGTGAGCCAACATCCTGCACAATATAAATAATTAAAGATGAGAGCTCCCTAGATCAGCAGCTAGGAATATACCACAGATTGTAAAAATATAAATTTCTGTATGATTATAAGCAAATATAACGTTGTAAGGTCGTGCATGTATGTATCCATGTAGCTACCATGTATGGACAAGGAATGGAAAAGAGAAGCTGCATAGAAATATTTGCAAATAAGAATGTATTCTTGTATTTCTATCTCATTTTTTATGCAATCTTCTCTCTCCTATCACATTACATTTGAGTACAAAATTCACTTGACACTTACTAAAGCTGCAAAAAATAAGTCATGCACTCATAATAGAAAAGACAATGTAGCCTTGTGAACCTGAAAGAAACAGTTGGAATTCAAACATCATGGATACATCTGTACTTATGTGCAACTAGAAACTGTATTCATAAAAGTTAAAATAATCAGCATGGGTTCGAGTTCTGGTTCTGTTAGATGACAATACTCGTGCTAGAGGTATCATACCAGATACCTTAGGATGAAAATGATTTGAAAGGGAAGGGAAAATGCTTGCTTTGATGGAAGTATATGTAATTTAATACAGAATAAAAGGTAGCAACAAAATCATACAAGGATGATATTAAGGCAATTCTCAATAATAACCAAAACTTATTTGGATTAGAAAGAACAGTTAAAGAATGGGTATCTTTCATAAATTAAAACCATAATTCTCATACCTCCATTGCAGTATGAGTTCAATATCAAGTTCACGATCAAGTTCATCGATTTCTTCACTGTCATCAACAATTGCATGACTGGGATCTGATTTAAGTAGAGAAGCATATAGAGAAATGTATCTTTTGCGTAAGCTTGCAAATCTCAGTACTTGCTCCCAAGATAATTTCCCACTGCCAGAAAGATTATGTCCTCAGCAAAAGCAAGGATAAAAAAACACATGCAATGTTACACCAATGATATCAATGAGTTCTCAATTAAGCTTTGGCTTGCACCAGGGTTTTTCCATCACTGTGTCTTTTTGTGCAAACCATGGACAAACTGACCATTCATGTTGAAGATGGTATCTTGTGATACATGTTACTTGCCAAAGATCAGAACAAACAAAACCAAGAGATCAATTTGCGTAACTATGTTGATGCCAGGAATAGGACGAGGTGTTAGTTTAGATGACCATTATAACACCTAGACTACATCAAAAAGGGAAAGTTAAAGCCAACATCACTCAAACAAACATAAGGTGAGTGAAATAGAGAAAGCAACACCAGTAATACATGATTGGAAAGCACACATTATGCTAGGGCTGAATTTTCTAAGACCATAATTAAACCAGCTATTTTAAGCACACATTATTCTGGGAAGTCTTTTTGTTTCTTGATTGTTATTATATATAGAGCAACTTACATAGAAAATAAAGTAGTTACTCAAATACCTTGCTTTCTTCATCTGGTCAGAAACAGCTTTGTAAGCATATCTCCACCAGGACCTTGGATTAGATTTCACGGGCAAAAGCGGACGATAATGAGCAAATTTTAAGCGTTGGTTAAAGGCTGCAAAATTATCAGCTAATTTTAAAATATCTCTGTAACCGTCCTGCAAACACAAAGAGATGACTTAGTGGCGAGCAACTGAACCTATCTCTCAAAAGAAAATCAGAATGGACTTGAAGCACCAGGGAATACCTTTGACAAACTCAATGTCACATCATTCAAGTTCACCACTGCCTTCTGTAGAGGTTGCTCACTATTAGCAGATTCTTTTAGTCGTAGTTTTGAGTAAGTTGCATCCCCCGTCACTGGTTGCAGAATGTACGTGTGTTTTATCATCATATGATCTGCTGGTTTTCCATCTTTTATGCCAAACCTAAAAACCTGAAGCTCACCAGGGGAAAGTTTTCATGTATAATAGGTGCACCAAGATCAATGAAGAAACAAGACCAAATAGATGAGGCTAATTACTATATCAAAGATGGGTCACAAGACAGCACCTGAAGCCACTCTGAAGGTAGCAAGTCCTCCCATGACTTGTCAATATTCCATGGTGATATATCAGAATCTAGATAAATTGCAAGTTGATCAAGTTCAACCGACTGCAAGGCAATGAAGAATAGAAGCATTAATTGCAAAATAAAGGAGGAATGACAGAATCATACACCTGAAAACAACTCAGGAAATGTCAAGGAACCATCTCACCTAAAAGCTTACGCTATTAGGTGAGGCCCCAGGATATGATTTATGGTATTCTCTAACACACCCTCAAGTGAAAGTCCTTTAAGCTTGAAACTTGCACACAGGTCCACACTACCTTGTGCTTGATTTTTATCAAATTGAAGAGGGTGGTGAGATTCAAGTTCATGACCGCTGGGTCAACAAAGCTCTGATATCATGTCAAGGAACCATATCACCTAATAGTTTAAGCTATTTAGATGAGACCCCAGGATATGATTTATATTATTCTCTAATAGGAAAGACTACAAATTAATAAAAATCCTTTCTTGTTCATTGTTTACTTAACCAGCCTTCCTTTGTGCTAGTGTAAGGAATCTCACATGGATGGAAAAATCAATTAGCCCTTCAAAGTATCAAGAGCACACTAAGCCACAGTTTTCCTTCTAAAACAGTCTCCAAAAGCATGCTTGAATCCAGTGCTATGCTACAAGGAGCAAACTAAATACTTTGATGTGTTTAAAATTAAACCACTAAAAAGTTTTCCACAGTTTCACCACTAATTGAGAATCTATCAATGTATTTGTATCTATCTGTACATGGCATAAGAATTAGAACCTTCTGAATACGGTCTAGTGCACCCCCAGAAACAAAGGTTTCCATCCCATTATCATCAACTGTCACAGCAGAGAGTTTGCCCAAGGTTACCCCAGCTGCAAATGGGTGCTCGGGGTTACTGCAAGATAGAAGAAAGTTTGACTTAAGTTAACTGATAACTACAAAAATGAACACTGGGAAGAGAACTATACCTCTCAAGATCTTCATATCTGATATGGATATTTGAAATTGAAAGCTTTAGGTTCCCAATTATCGTGTTGATCAGAGATCCAAGCCATGATGTATTCTTCATATACAAGGAAAATAAATGTTGAAGGCACATTAGATTATAACCATATTCTAAGGGTAGGATTTCCAAGAATACCAAAAATATTAGACAATTTGAAGTAATAAACTTTTGAAAAGGAAACAAAGGAGTTCCAACAATTATAATCAGCCAATTTTCCAGAAACAGATTATTTATATAATAATAACAGCGCATGAATTACGAAACTAGTTGAAAGAACACAGACAACAAGGCTGGTACAGTGTTCAGTTAGAGAATGATAAGAAACAATATTCAGTTAGAGAGTGATAAGAAGCAGAAGGCAACATGAATTTTTTTTCTTCATTTTTTTATTTTATTTTTAAGACAATGGAAAAGAACATATTCATGAAAAATTAACACAGGTTAAGAAAAAAGACTTGCATCAACACATCACTTCACATGGACACACTTACCTTAGAAATATCATGTCAGATAGACAATAGCAACAAAAAATAGGATACAGTGTAGGCAACCACCAAGTGATCTTAGCACCAGACCTGAGGAAAGCATTTTTCCCTCGCTTTCTTCTACCAAGTACTAATGCAGTTTAAGAGATGCCACAAAGGGGAACGATCACAAAGCAAAAGAAGGTACAGAAGATAAGTGTCTGAGAAAGAAAGAACAACAAACAATACAAGCCAAAATCTTTTTAAGTAATGAAGGAATGGATTTTGTGAATAAGTAGAGCTGAATAGATGAAAATTTGATTGACAAAAAAGGAGAACAAGGCCCTCAGAGAACTTATGCTAAACAACAAGATGTTGAGATACTCAAGCCACATCCACATACTCTCTCAATCAATCAAATTGACCAAATGCATGGCATTGTTGAAGAATGTTACTAACAGGTATAACATGCTCACAACTAGCAGGTAAGCAGTTAGTAATTTATCCAAGAAGAAGAAAACATGAAATTAGTGCTTATCCTCTCTGCCCAGATAAAACTTGCACAGTTCTTAATCTTCCTTTCCAACTTATACAATTTAAAAAAATAAAATCCACAATTATTACCTACCAAAACACAAGGTTGTTGTCACCTTTCAATATGAAGTTTCACTGCTTACATCATGAATGTATCTTTATTATTAAAATGTACCCAGAGAAAAGGTGTAATAATCCTAACACGCTAGATATCCAGAAGAAAAGGCTCCCAAAAACTTAAAGCCAACACCTAAACCTATAAATGAGTAGTTGTTAAGGATATCTGAATGAATTGAAGTAACGAACAAAAATATGGAGGGTATCTTGGTTAATGAGTAGCTGTTAAGGATATCTAAATGAATTGAAGTAACGAACAAAAATATGGAGGGTATCTTGGTGAGCCAGAAGAAGAAGAGGAAGAGGAAGAAGAAGGTGGATCATCATCTTAAAAAAAAATTTCTTGCATGGAAAATTAAGTTGACAATTTTATTAATAGCATTCATTTGGTTGTGAATATAACCGTGCATGATTTACGATTAAGTTGGGGAAGATTGTCAGGAAGGGCTGATAGTTTCATTGCTCGAGGAATAAAGAAAACATACACCTATATTCACCAGAATTTTTCCCAAAGTTAAAAGAATTTAGCCTCAAACACTCCCTAACCATTTACTTAAGATCCATACAGAAAATCACAATGGCCATCAATGACTATAATTCTGAATCTTGCAAGCTTTAAATAGAAGCTGTATTTCAATGCCAATTATCATCCACCCATTTCATGAGTTGCTTGAGTCTCATCTTATCATGCTGTCAAGAACACATGGAAAATAATAACTCACCAAGCCAAATATCATGCCACCATAAAATTCTGGTACTATCTCCCACTTAATATGCTAAACTTGAAAAATCCATCTATTCATCCTTAATGTTCTCCACAAGCTGATTCCAGAAATAGTTCTGACTACAAAGGTTACAAGACCTAGGAATAGCAAGAAAAAAAATAGATGGTCCATGGGAGCAATCAGTTTCTGGGGGAGAATTTTCATAGATGACATGTCTAGCATAACTATACCAAATATCAGTCTCATTGATATAAA
This sequence comes from Salix brachista, assembly GCA_009078335.1. Lineage (NCBI taxonomy): Eukaryota > Viridiplantae > Streptophyta > Magnoliopsida > Malpighiales > Salicaceae > Salix > Salix brachista. Next base: position 10,391,419 of record CM018572.1, on the reverse strand, counting down.
ACCAGAACCTCATATATAATCATGTTTTTTAGAAAATATGAGCATCTGAGTCATACAAAGAGAGAGATAGAGAGAGGAGTATCATATGGTTTGAAATCAAAATCCTATAATGTAAGCCCTAACATTCACAGTAGTAGTTATAATGGAATCATGGACAATTCTAATGTCTGAAATTTCGCTGCCAAACAGCTACCATACCATTTCTGACCCCAGCTGTTGCGCCCTCTCCAAAAGCTTCATTTCCATTTCCTAAGCCCAAAACAACAGACAAGTCAGTTCATAATAAGAAAAACATTCCTTGGAGCAAACAAAATCTACTTGGGTTCACCATGTCCTACCCGAACTCGGGTTTTCTTTGCTTCTTGAACCACATCCTTAGTAAGCCCGTCAACTTGAGTTGCAGGTTCAGCCAATAAAAATATGCGATCCAAGCAAACTAAAACCGGATCTTGGCCTAGCCTGCTCCATGGAACCTGAAATTGAAAAGTGTCACTTATGCATCTCTTTCCATGGACAAATATGCAGAATGCATGCATAGTAGTCTTGCTAAGGTGAACAAATATGGAATATAAAACATGTAATTTAAGACATTAACTTCATATTCGCCGTATCAATCTACAGCAACAAGTAAAGAAACGAGAGAGAGGGCTTTTTCTCTTGTTCTTTTTATTACAGCACTAGTAATAAACATCCTCCAGAAAAGAAAAGAAAACTTGTTCAAAACCAAAAAAGAAAAAAAGAAAAAAAAGGGCTCTCTGCCTTTTTCTCCATTGAAATACGCACTTGAATTCACTTCAACATCATCGCTTTTACATCACTCTTCTCGATTGCATTGGTTACCATCCACTCTCTAGGTCTTATAAGCTCTTTGGGATTTTCAACCTCTTAGAATCTTATGTAGATGAAGTAAAGACAGGATATCCTTTTGTAACTTCAAACTCTCAACTCTTTCCTCTTCTCTTACGAGTATAGATTGAACAGAGAGGAATCGTTATACATTTCTGCCACACGTTGTCCAGTTGTAGAAGTCTAGAAAGGATCTAGTTGTTTCACTGTGATCAAGCAATCATGTCGGGGAAACCAATCATCCCACCTCGACATATAAATAGTTGAAACTGAGATTATAGTAAGAAACCGACCTTTAGTTTGACTGATCCAAGAAATCCGGCCTTAACCTTCACCGGCAACTTCAACGCATTGAGTGCCTCAGGCTTCAGTTGCATGTTCGTTAGCTCTACATCGCCTGTTTCACATTTTTACACAGCAGCAGTAACTAGTAAACAAAAAGGAAGGGTGGTTTTCTAAATCGAGACAAAATTACGAAGAAGATCAACAGTGAGAACCTTGCCAAACGCTGATCTTGAGAGCTTCTTTGTTGAACCCTCTAACATAATTTCCTAGTAATCTCTGTAACAAAGACGCCACTTGATCCTCCAACATCGTTCGATTTCTTTCAGTATCAACCAATTTGGATTAACATGATCGATCTATAGACTGATTGGAGAAAGAAAGAAGAGAGAGAGTTTCGAAATTTGAGAGGAGAAGATTTGGTGTTAATTTATTTCTGTTTTTTGGGAAGGATATTTTGGGGAATTTCATTCTTCTTTTTGTGAGATAGTTTGCTGGGTGAATGAACCGCCACGTTTGCGTCGGCAATAGAACACGCTAGATGACAACCAAGCAGGGGGGAATGGTCCGCTGCGTTTGGGTTTTAAAACATTTTTTATATAAATTATTTTTCAAAGCTTTTTTTAATTTTCAATACTGAAAAACATTATAAAATATTGATTTTATTTTTAAAATAAAAAAACACTTTTAAATATATAAGTGTTTGTTTGGTAATATGACTGAGATTATTTTTCAAAATATTTTTTTATTTAGAAAAACAACAAAATAATATTTTTTATTTGAAAAATTATTTTTGATATCAACACATGAAAATAATCTAAACACAAAAAAAAAATTAATTTAAAATTAAAAAAATTTAAAAAAAAATTATTTTTAAACACACGGCCAAATATGACCTAAATGTCATAATATAGTCAAATTACTTGTCGTGTAACAATCTCCTGCCATCAATTTTTATTATTATTATTACCCTAAAGTATTCCTAAAGCTTCTTTCACAACCCTGAATTGTCTCCATAGATTTTTAATTTTATTAATAATGTGGAATACATCACAAAATCATTAGAAATTTATTTTCAATCTCGGTGATAAAGATTTCTTTGAACAGACTTTTATTCACTTGAAACTAAATTTGTATATGGCCATGTCACCATCTATATCTATAAATGTATTAATAAATAAATGGTTTCTTCTACATATTTTAGAATCAAGCTTTAGAAGATAACTAGTTAGATTGCCCGCACTTCGTCGCGGGCAAAGTACAATTTTTATAATTGTTGGATTTGAAGTAATTAATAGATTTTAGTAATTTAAAAATAAAATATAATATCTACACATGCAAAGTTTGATATAATACAACATATCAATACACACTACCACAACAACAACATTGAAGCTTTAACATCAAAGAGACGAAAATAAATAATTGTCTCGAAAGATTTTCAAAACAAAAATGTGGGAAAACACAGTTTTTTTCCAACATTTACATCAACTTTTATGATATTGTCAGTTTGCATATGTGTTTTGATAAAAATAGAAGACAAAATACATAACTGCTGGATCATACTAACATATTTAAAGATAATAATATAAACACATAAGCCTCATAATTGAAGATATGAAAATGGATAATTACTCCAAAAAAATTTAGCACAAAGTGAGGAAACCGACGCAGATTTTCCGGAGGCTTCATAGCAATACCAAATGTATATTCTTGCAAAAAGAAAAAAAAAAGGTGCAATAAATGAATCGATCAACCAATGAACCTAATTTCTTTTATCTAAAAAAAATTAAACACTTTTACCAACAATATATAACAGGGAATTCATGTTCATTGCAATGCCAACACATACAAATAAGTGTATACTTGTAACTAAATTCCAAATCCATTTGAAAAACAACAAATAAATCATCTAAACAATTAAATACCAAGTTACCCAATAGAAAAATAAGGAAAGAAATTAGGCCTACCACAAACATTTAATAGCAATAATGAACACTGCATTATCTCACAAAGATGAACAACATAAAATATAGTGGCAAATACAAAAACAAAATAAAAACAATGGACTAAACTAACACCTAAACATGACACATGCAATAACGTTTAACCATCCTAAAGTGAAATTGGTCTCATTCATCATCAGAGCTACCTTCTCTAGACAACAAAACCAAAAAACAATTTAACTAATGACTGAAAATTAAAAAGAAAAATTTAGAGCATGGGCAGGAAAGTTAAAATTCATAACATTAATCATACACCTTTCTTAGCAACCAAACAAAACATTAACTATTTGATTTCATCACCACTCCCAACATAAAATCATTGACCAAAGGCATATGAAATTGGAAAAAATATATTGACAAATACAAAAAATTAAAAAAAAAATAATGGACCATACAAACACAAAAATAGGACATGTGCAATAACCTTCAATCATCCTGAAGCGAAATTTATTCCAGTCATCATCAGTACTAACTTGTAAAGGCAACAAAACAAAAAAATAACTAAGTTTTCCATTAACTAATGGCTAAAAAATAAATTAAAACCAAGAACATAGGCAGAAAGTTAACATCCACAACACTAATCACACACCTTCCTTAGCAATAAAAAAAAATTTTCGCTAATTGCATGAACTAATTCCAGTATAAAATTATTCACCAAATGCATATGAAATAAAAATCAATATTTGATCTATCAAACAAAAATTACATGCATATAAGTGGATGCTTGTAACTAAATTACAAATCAATTTGAAAAACAACAAACCAATCATCTAGACAATTAAATACCAAGTTACTCAATATAGATATAAAAAATAGACTTACAAAAAAAAAATGAATAGCAATAATGCATTGCATTGTCTCACAAAGATGAACAACGTAAAATATATTGACAACTGCAAAAATCAAATAAAAACAATGGATCAGACAAACACCAAAACAGAACTAATGCAGTAACCTTCAACCATCCTCAAGTGAAATTGATTTCAGTAATCAACGGTGCTAACTGTCCAAGGCTACAAAACCAAAAAACAGCCAAGCTTTCCATTAACTAATGACTTAAAAATTAAAATTAAAAGCCAAGAAAATGGGCAAAAAAGTTAACATCCACAACACTAATTACATACCTTGCCTACCAATCAAAAAAACATTTATCATCCAATTTCAACATAAAATCATTAATCAAAGACATACGAAATAGTAATTACATACCTTGCCTACCAATCAAAAAAACATTTATCATCCAATTTCAACATAAAATCATTAATCAAAGACATACGAAATAGTAATCAATATATTTGATCCATCAAACAAAAATCAATATTCGATCAACCAAACATCATTAGTACTCTTAAGTAAAAATGAGAGATTCAAATTGCAAACACTAATTCCCCAATTTCATCAACAAATTCCAGCATAAAATCATTTATCAAAGACATACGAAATAGAAATCAATACTTGTACCATCAAACAGAAATCAATATTCGATCCACCAAACATCATCATTACTCTCAAGTAAAAATGAGAGATTCAAATTGCAAACACTAATTCCCCAATTTCATCAACAAATTCCAGCATAAAATCATTTACCAAAGACATATAAAATAGGAATCAATACTTGATTAAAACAGAAATCATAGTTGATCCATCAAACATCACCAATACTATAAACTAAAAACGATAAATTAAAATTGCAAAACATAAACATATAACTATATAGAATTATCAACACAAAATCCATCCTTACCACGTCAAATGTCCCCAAAAACAAATTTGATATAATTCCATCTACTATGATAAACAAATGTTTTTCAATTACATATAATGATTGATCAAATTTCACATTATGGAGCAAAAAGAGCCATAAAATCACATAAATTCAAAAAAAAAAACTGAAATAAAAACCTCACTAACTTAATGGTACGCTCAAGGTCACTAGAGCGATACACAACATGAAGTAAACAACGCTTGTCCTTCTTCGTCCATTCTAGCAGATCCGTCTGGTCCGTCGGGGAAAAAAAGTCAAGAGAAATTAGGCCCATGTTATCTTTATAATTATAACTTTTTCAAAGCTAGCTCTTTGTGAAGAAATACATGGTTTTTTTTTCTTTTTTATAGAAGAAATAAATTTATAAGGATGACTTGAGCAAGACTTCGAAATTACAAAAGCTAAAAAACAAAGGACATGTATGTATAGTATTAATAACATGATTATTTTTGTGTTTTTTTTTTAAAAAAATATATTATTTATTTATTTATGTAGTATTTTCATATATTTCAATGTATTAATATTAATTTTTTTTATATATAAACATACTCTCCAAGAGCCGACTTCTGGTGAGTTTGCAAACTCAGGCAAATCAAATAAATAAACGAAACTCACTTAAAAGAAGAAATAATAATTGAAAATTCATCCCTACAATATCATCATTATCATGACTATAATAGTTAAATTATTATCAACATTATTCCCCAAACAATTAAAATCATTAAATTACCCCAAAGAATAAAAAAAAATTACATAAAAAACAATAAAAAAAATAATCACTGAAATTATCATTATTATTGCACAAACAATAAAATCATAAAATTATCTTATCCGAATAACTTATAAAAATAATAGTAAACACACACAAAAAAAGAACAAAGGAAAAAAAAGAGAAATATTAATTTTAAAATGATCACCAACATAAATTAAAATTTCAGGACTTGACTGAGTAAAAATAAAACCCTAATAAAAAATAAAACGACAAAAATTAAAAACAAAAACTAAAAGCACAAATGCATAAATACGGGTAAAAAATAAATATTGTACAAGATGAGCAGAAAAAACCAAAGGAATTCATATCAAATATAAAATTCAAAGAATAGGCACGGAAATGAAAAATAAAATATATAATTAATTCCAATCAAAGGACAAAATTGAAACAAATAAAAGCCTTGGAACCGAAATAAATAAAGGCATTTTAAAACAAAATGCAGTATAATTTTGATAAAAAAAAAATTAAAAGAATAAAGACCAAAATGAAAAGTAGCATATATGACCAATTTCAATTGGATGAAAAAATTAAAACAAATTAAAACTTACATACCGAAAAAATTAAAGGAACCAAAAACAAACCAAAAATGAAAAGAATAAAGACTGAAATAAAAACCAACATATATAATTAGTTTCAATTGAAGTGCACAATTGAAAAAAATCAGAATTTTCATTGAAGAAATTATAAATAAAACCAAAACCAAAAGAACAGTGACTAGAATAAAACAATCACAAACATGAAGGACTAACATGTATTTTTCGGCTGCAAGAGAGAGAGAAAACTAAAAAGAGATCACTAACAATTCATCGACCACCTTCACACGACAAGCGCCGCATCGAGAGGCAAAGGATGTGGCGGTACACTAGATGAGACGGCGACTGGACAATTTCCAAGGCCAAAAGATGCTACAAGTGACGCTTGAAAAGCATGTGCATGTTAAACACTATGGGCGTGTCCGTATGACGTGCCGACATTATTTCCAAAAAGAAATAATTAAAAATTTGTAGATCACCTTAACACCCCTGGACCCGGCAATAACCACAAAAAAACATGAATGAAAGTACCATAATGCCCCCAGTTTCAGGCCTTCATTTTTTTCTTTTCTGGTGGTATTTGTGTAGTTTCACTGTGTACGAATATGTGGAGAAAAAAAGCCCACTATTTTGTGTCTTTTTGTCAGTTCACAGGGATAAAATGGTAGTTTCACTATGCAATTTAAATCAAAACATACTAGAAAATACCAAATAATTTGAAAATATCAAAAATATCCCTTGGAAATGTCAAAAATGCCCTGGTTCTGAGTGTTAAAATTTTTGGTATGAGGGGTAGAATGGTAATTTTAATGTTGGAATCCATAATAATTTGTATCTATGTACACAATGAAACAACTATGCCTTTTTATTTGTTTTTTTAATTTGCATGAGTTTGTGTGGTTCAAGTGTTTATTTGTAATTTGCTTTGTACTGTCACTTTTATAAGGATTTCTCACACTAAATATTAGCAAAAACTAGAAGAAAAGTTTATTTTCGGATCACCTCGCAAAATACTATCTATTATAATATTATTCTGCTCTTTTGTTATTTGTTATGTATTTTTTTTCCCTACATTTTGATTTTAAAAAAATTGACTTTTTGATTTGGTTTGGTTTTTTTTGCCTTGTTATCTCGGTCTTATGGTTCAAGTTATGGACTTGGTGGATAAGCCCAATTGATTCATTTTTTTTAATCAATTTTTTTTTTCAATTTCATCCTTTAACATTAAATTAATTGAAATTTAGAATTCATGATTTGTTTTAGTTTTTTTTATGATATTATTTGTATCTCATAATCAGAGTTGTAGGTTTCGTGGATTAATTCAATTCATTTTATCGATCCTTCTTAAAATTGATTTTGTTTTTCAAATTTATTATTCTACAATGAGTTGATTGAAAAATAAAGTTTTATAATTTATTTATAGGGTTTTCTCAATCTCATGATCTGAGTAAGGAGCTTAGAATGAGGTCAATTTTTAGTTTGTTTTTCATGACATGAGGTTATCTGGTCTCATGACATGGGTCATGAGTTTTATATATTAGCTCATATTGATTCAAATTATTTTTTATTTTTGTATATTTGTATCATTTAATATCGAGGTTATTAGGAATTGGATTTCATAATTTGTTTTAATTTGTTTTTCATAAGATTATTACGGTCTCATAACTAAGGTCGTGGTTTAGTAGGCTAACCCCAATTATTTTTAATTTGATGGATTTTTAAAAAAAATATCATCATTCAATATTGGGTTAATTAGGAATAGGGTTTCAAATTTATTTTAATTTGTTTTTTATAGAGTTATGATTGTCTCATGATACAGGTCATAAATTTGGCAAGTTAACCCAAATTTATTTAATATGTTTTCGTTTCGATGTTTATAAAAAGAATAAGTCATCTTGATAATTTTTTAGTTATAGTATATTTTTACCAATCATCTAATTTTTTTTTGGATCTATCAAATTGATTGGGTCGCGTTAGATTAACTCACACAAAATTTATATTTTTTAGCATGCCGTTAAAGCTAACATAAATTGATACTTATGTTTTTTTTTTATAACCGGGGTGTCCGAGCTAGCTTGCGTGCACCACAACTAAATCCCCGGGCCCACTGAAAATCCTGCAAAACCAATGAGCATGTAAGGCACCGCGGGGGTGACAGTCGTGTCTGGCAAGGCTTGAACCTGAGGTGAAAGGAAGGGAGAAGCCCTTCTTGACCACTAGGTCAAGACCCTGCTGGCAATTGATACTTATTTTTAAAACCATGCGTGGCATCTCATAATAGAAACAAAAATGGAGTATTTATAAGAATTTTCAAATATTACGGAGCTTCTTTTTTTATGACAAAGAACGTTTTTAAACTAGCTTATACACCCAGTGTTGTTAAAATCGCGAGTTGACTCGCAAAATCGTACGATTTTGCGAGTCAACTCATCAAATCGTGTCAACTCAGGGGGAAAATTGTTTTGGGTCAAACTCGTACGAAATCGTAAAATCGGACCGGATCGGTCCGGTTTTATGATTCCAGGCTATTTTACATTTCCATCGTGACTGACTTGCTCTCTCTTGCCACGTGGCCTTAAGCCTGCCCCCCCTGCGCCCCCCATGCCCTACGCCACCCATGCCTTGCCAACTGGCCCTAGCCCTCTCTCACTTGGCACGTGGCCATAGGCCATGCCCAGCCCCATGCCAGCCCCCCATGCCCTGGCCCTCTCTCTCCCTCTCTCTCTTGGTTTAAAAATTAAAAAATCTGTATTTTTTAAATTCTTCTGGTTTAAAAATAAAAAAATTAGTATTTATTAAATGCTCCTATATTGATTATTGTATATTTATATAATTTTTTGTAATATATTTTTAAATTATTTTAAATCATATATTAACCTTAAATAATAAAATTTTTTGACTATAATTATGTTGTATTTTATTCAGAAATATTTTACTTACGATTTTTCTACCTCCACGATTTTAGCTGTGATTTTACGATTTTTGTACGGTAAAATTTAAGTACGATTTTCCGATTTCGATTTTACGATTCCGATTTTACGATACGAGTTCAGAAGCTACTTCCGTTTCGTGTCAAAATCGCAATTTTGACAACCTTGTATACACCCACCAAAATTAATTTGCCTATTTAAATGATATTAATGGTGCATTCTCCACATCATTAATTGTATGCTCATAAATAAGTAATTAATTATCATAATCAAGAGGGTTTTTAAGAAAACGATAGCTGAATGAAATAATGCTGGAAGCATTTTTTATTTTATTTTTTCAGAATAAGAGGTCGCAGAAAGGAAAAGTGGAACACTACAAAGATGTGGCAAGTGGGCATTGGCTGTTAAGGGATTAGAAGCTAGCAGTGTCTCCATCGGATGGCCACTCATATTGCCGCTTTTTCCAAAAAGGACACCTGTTTTGCTTCAAATTTGCAGATTTACCATCATTCGGAGGCGTTAAATTATATAACTATTACTATATATCTAAATGGCGTGGGTGTTTCACTGTACACCCACGCACTGTGCACACAGACTCAATGTATTGTAGATTGCAACAGCATTTTTTTTTTTAACGTTTTTTTCTCTTTTTTCCTTCTTTTTTTTTGGGTTTTTATTTTATGATTAGCGCCTTTGTTTTCTTCCTAATTATTCTTTTTCTTTGTTTTTTTTCCTCTGTTTTTTGCTTCTTCTTTTTTTGCTTTTTTTTTTGTATTTTTTCCTTATTATATTTTTTTTCATTTTTTACTTATTATATATATTTTCATCTTTTTCTACTTATATATTTTTTTGGTTTTTTATTTTTTAATAATCGGGGTGTCCGAGCTCGCTTCAATGCACCACGATTAATCTCCATATCCAATTTTTTTTTATAATCAGCGTGTCCAGGGCAACTTACGCATACCACGACAATCCCCAGACCCACATTTTTTTTTCTAAATGGCGTGGGTGTTTCACTGTACACCCACACTTTGTGCACACAGACTCAGTGCACTGTGGATTGCAACAGTAGTTTTTTTTTTTAACGTTTTTTTTCTTTTTTCCTTTTTTTTTGGGTTTTTATTTTATGATTAGCGCCTTTTTTTTCCTTTTTTTTCCTAATTATTCTTTTTCTTTGTTTTTTTTCCTCCGTTTTTTGCTTCTTCTTTTTTTGCTTTTTTTTGTTTTTTTTCCTTATTATATTTTTTTCTTATTATATATATTTTTATCTTTTTCTACTTATATATTTTTTTGGTTTTTTATTTTTTAATAATCGGGGTGTCCGAGCTCGCTTAAATGCACCACGATTAATCTCCATATCCAATTTTTTTTGATAATTAGGGTGTCCAGGGCAACTTATGCATACCACGACAATCCCCAGACCCACATTTTTTTTTCTAAATGGCGTGGGTGTTTCACTGTACACCCACGCACTGTGCACACAGGACTCAGTACACTCTGGATTGCAACAATAGTTTTTTTTTTTTTACGTTTTTTTCTCTTTTTTCCTTTTTTTTTTGGGTTTTTATTTTATGATTAGCGCCTTTTTTTTTCCTTTTTTTTTTCCTTTTTTTCCTAATTATTCTTTTTCTTTGTTTTTTTTCCTCCGTTTTTTGCTTCTTATTTTTTTGTATTTTTTCCTTATTATATTTTTTTTTATTTTTTTCTTATTATATATATTTTTATCTTTTTCTACTTATATATTTTTTTGGTTTTTTTTTTTTAATAATCGGGGTGTCCGAGATCGCTTCAATGCACCACGATTAATCTCCATATCCAATTTTTTTTGATAGTCAGGGTGTCCAGTGCAACTTATGCATACCACGACAATCCCCAGACCCACATTTTTTTTTCTAAAATGCTTTCCTGCTGGTACATTTTTTTTTCTTTTTTTTATACTTTTTTTTATTCACTTATACATTTTTTTTAATTGGTATCTCTGACCAGCCTAAGTACACCACGACTAATTCTTGGACCGAATTTTTTAAAAAACAATATGGATTGCTACGGTGCTTTCACGCTTATACTTTTTTTTTGTTTTCTTTCGCTTATACATTTTTTGGTAACCATGGTCTCTCAACCAGCTTAAGCTCTTTTTTTCACTTATACATTTTTTTCCCTTATATTTTTTTTTTATAACCACGATCTCCAGGGCTAGCTCAAGTGCACCACCACTACTACTCGGATCAAATCTGTTTTTTGATAATCGGGGTATCCAGGCCAGCGTGGACACACCATGACTAATCTCCGAACCAATTTATTATTATTTTTTAATTTTTTTTCCTTATACGTTTTTCTGTTCACTTTTATTTTTATTTCTTCTTTGGATTAAATTATTTTTATAATTTTATTATTTGCGCAATAATAATGATAATTTTAGTGATTATTTTTTTATAAAAATGTTTTGATTTTTTAAAGATTTTCCTGAAATTTTAATTTATATCGGTGATCATTTTAAAAGTAATATTACTCTATTTTTCCCTTTATTCATTTTTTTTTGTTTTCTGTTTCTTTATTTGTTATTTAGATTATATGATTTTTAAGATTTTATTATTTATGCAAAAATAATGATAATTTTAGTTATTGTTTATTTATTATTTTTTAATAAAAATCTTTTGCTTTTTTATTTTATTTTTCGTGACAATTTAATAATTTAATAACTTAATAATTCAGGAATATCCGAGTTTTCTTGCTTTTTTAATGATGATGATAAATTTATGTTGGTTATTTCGCTTAAAACTACTAAACAGACAATTTCATATCGATTTTAAATTCATATATTTTATAGAAAACTTGCACTTGACATGAATTCTGCACAGATTTATTATTTTATCTAAATTTATATTATAATAAAAAAATACACACAATTAATATTTTTTACATTGAAAAAAATATTGTGTCGCCCGTTGCGAAGCGCGGGGAATTGTCTAGTAAATGATATGGAGGGTGGACTAGCAGCGAGGGGGTCAATTGCCTAAGCTGGCGGTTGGAACTAACAGTAAAACGACATCCTAACGCAAAGGATGCTCTTCGATGCAGCGGTGCCTAGGATCGCAATCGAGCACGTGTCAGCTCGGTGCCTTCGCCATTATTCCTTACGCGGAGTAATCGGCATGAATTTGAAGTCTCTGTTTGTTTACCGGAAAGTATTTTTCTAAAACGGTTATTATGAAGTAACTTTTTTAAGAGTAAATCATTTTTTAATATTGTATAGTTTTATATAAAAAAAAATGAATTGGAAAGTGTTTTCATTATTATACAAAAAGCTAAATTAAATAGTGAGTTTACTGTTCAAATTTACTGTAGCACTTGACATATTATAGTAAACTGTAATAGTAAAATTATTACTTTGCCTCTGCCTTCACCTCAGCTTTAGCCTTGAAATCAGAAGTTATTTTTAATTTTTAATATTTTTTTTGTACAGTTAAATAACCATAATATCCCTTAATAAGACAAAACATTACAGTTGCCAATAGGGGTATCCCAATAATTATATATTTTCTTTGCACATTGAAATGACTATTTTACCTCAATAAGACAAAACAAAAGGTTTTCCTGTAGTGGTAGTTCGGACATTGCAATTTTCTTTTGAAAATTAGTAACTACAGATATACCCCCATATAAGATAAAATGAAACAGTTAGACGTAGGGGTGTTTAGGTAATTTACATTATTATTATTATTTATTACAAATTACTTTTGACACGTCCAATGGACACGCCAACGGTTTTCATCGTCACGCCTCCTTTCTGGTGCCTCATGCGACGTAGTTAAGTGATGAAAAATGTTCGTCCAGCATCTCTCCCTTCTGCATGCCAAAGTGCACAGAAGTCCCCGTAATGTATGGTTGTTTCATGTCAGTCCCTAAACTTTTGATTGATCGGTATGGTCCTGATTTCTGTTACGAGAGTTATGATTTGTTTCAATTGTGTCCCTGGACGAAAATTGATTATATATGGAGTTTTCAATTCGGTCCTCATTCTTTTTAATTACTGGTTTCAAATTAAATCCCTTAATATTTTTGGTGCAACAGTTTTTAGTTTTTCAATTTTGTCATTCGATTGAAATTGATTACATATTATGTTTTCATTTTAGCCCTTATACTTCAAATTTTTTATTTAAATTCTTTTTTTCCTTACAACACTTTTTATTTTTTCAATTTTATCCTTCAATTAAAATTATTTTCATATTTTGTTTTCATTTTGGCCCATATATTTTAATTTTTTAATTTTAATTCATTTTTTCCTTACAACACCTTTTATTTTTTCAATTTTATCCTTCGATTAAAATTATTTACATATTTTGTTTTCATTTCGGCCCATATACATTTAATTCTTTATTTTAATTCCTTTATTTTTTTTTATATTTCTAATAGTCCTTATTTTTGTACCTGCTTATATATATATACCATCTTAGTTTTGGTTTTTAATTTTAATTATTTCCTCTTTTGTTTAGGTTGTATTTCTTAGAAAAATTTAATTCTTAGATTTTAGTTTGTGGTCATTTGCAATTTGATATTTTTTTTCTCCATTCTTTTTATTAGTTTTTAAATTATTATTTTTATCTTCAAGTAAAAAACAATTAAGCTAATAAATTTTTCTTATGATTTCTTTCACTTTTTCTGTTTTCTCTTTTGTCATTTTGTTTTTTAATTCTTTGATGTAATTTAGTTCTTTCAATTATTAACGCGGTAATAACAATAGTTTTTTTTTTCTTACTTATTCTTTTGTTAAAAATTTATAGTTTTTTATATTTGTCAAAATAATTTGATGTTTTTTATTTGTTTTAGCATTAACAGTAATGATAATTTTATTTATTATAATCATCATAGTAATAGTGATATTATTAATCATAATAATGATAACAAATGTTATTTATTATAATTATTATTGTGCTCATGATGTTAATAATTATGGCTTTGATGATAAGAATAACAATAACTCATAAAATAATATAAAAAATATCAGTGATGACAAAAAGATTAATAAAAATGCTAATTATAATTTTGATTATATCAATAAAAATAAGGTGTTGAATATCATGATGATTAGTGTGATAATAATTACAATGATTAAAAAAATAATGATGGTAACAACGATAATATTGCCAATAATAATCAGAATATTGATTATTTACAATAATAGTTATAATGGAAGCCATAATAATTGTGATAATTTAAAAGCAATTTAACAATTATGGTAATAACAATGAAAATAATAATCCAAATAATTCATTGGTTAATGTTGTTTTTGTTAAAAAATTACTTTTACAACATTATTATGTATAATATTTCAGATCTAATATCACGTATACAAAAAGATTATGAGGCAACACAAACAAAATGGGTAGACAAATTTGCCCAAGTTATCTATAATGAAAAAATATACAAGTCATTTCCCTTGCGTTTCGCCGCAGTCAGAACCAAATTTTTTAACATGTGCAAAAAATGTTAACTGTCCAATTTTTTTTTTTAATAATGCTATACAACTTAACGAAATAATCAACCTACAAAAAAAATCAATTATTTAGTTTCTTTTGAATTTTAATCTCATTGTGGATTATGTGTTTAAAATAATGATAATGGATATTTTAAAGATATTTTTTATGGAAAAATTGAGAATAATTATATATTTTGATATTTGCTTAATATTAATGCCTTAATATATATATATATATATATATATATATATATATATATACACACACACACACACACATACACATAAACATATATGTGTGTGTGTGTGTGTGTAAAAGAGCTAATTTTTTTTTGAGGAAATATCAAATTAATTTAATGTCAACGTTCTAATAACATATAAAATATAATAATATAAAAAATAAATCTTATTAAATAAAAAATAAATACTTTCATCATTTCTTTTGATAGCAATAATGATAATGACAATGATAGAATTACCATCGATAATTAGAATATTATTTATTTGCAATAATGTTCATAATAACAATTATAATAATTATGACAATTTAACAATTATAATAGTAATAATGAGAATAATAATCAAAATAATTCATTGATCGATGTTATTTTTGTGAAAAATTGACTTATACGGCTCTTTTTATGTATGATATATTACATATTTAATATCACGTAAAAAAAAAAGTCACATGTAAACAAAATAGGTAGAAAAATTATGCCAAATTATCTACAATAAAAAAAACCATTTGTCCTGCTTTTCGCTTCAGCGAAATTTTTTAACATGTAACAATTTTTTTAATGTTCCTGTATTTTTGTTTATAATGCTACACATCTGAACTAAAAAATCGACTTAAAAAATTTACGATTATGTAGTTTGTATCTGTATATAATTTACTATAGATAAGACATTTAGAATAATGATAATAAATTTTTTAGGACTTTTTCCCTGAAAAATAAGGGAGGCTAGTTATATATTGTGATATTTTTTTGATATTAACATCTTAAAATATATATATAAAAAAAATGAACTTTTTTTTAATAAATCTCACATTAATTTAATCTCAGTGTTCTAAAATACTTTTAATATCATAATATGAAGAAAAAATCTGAAAAACTAATCTTTAATAAATTTGAGCAGTTATATTTTTGCTATCTGTCAAATAAAATAAAGCATGCCCTTCAAACTATTAGGATGTTTCAGGCAAAAAATAACTCATCTTTAGTCAATTTGATTAATTCTAGTTTTGATATCTACCAATTAAATTATTACCCAAGTAGTTAAAACAAAATTATCAATCAAATTGTTTGTTGTGTAAAACAAATCACTTATCTGTGCTAAAATTCATCGATTGCAATTTTATGATTTGCTAATTAAATGATTCATCAAAGAAATAAAACATACAAAACAATCAATCAGTGTGTTACAAATAAAACATACAAAACAATCAATCAGTGTGTTACACGAAGCACATGACTCATTTTCAATTAATTTTATTGATTCCAATTATACAATCTACCGATTAAATAATTCTCAAAATAATTTTAACAATAGCAACATTCAATCACTTTTAGCCGAAACAAATAACTCATTTCTAACATATTTTATCTATAACAATTTTACTCATTAAATATTAAGGTAACCAATTACAACATGCAAGTAATCAATTAGTTTCACACATAAAAAAAGCCAGCACAGCGCGCGGGCAAGTAACCTCATACTATATACTAAAAGAGATCAACCGGTTACTGTTCCTTGTGAGTGCTTTCACTGTGGATTACAATAGTAGTTTTAGGTTAGATTAGTTTTTGGGTCGGTTTGATAGGGTCTTTAGGTCACCGGGTTTTTTATTTATTTTTTTATTTGTGCGTAGTAAAATAACCATTATACCCTCAAATAAGACAAAATCCAAAAGTTGTCCGAGGGGGTGTCACGATAATTTGACATTTCTAGGTCACAGGTTATTTTGATTTTTCTATATTTTTTGTATAGTAAAATAATCATTATAGCCTCGAATAAGATAAAACCAAGAGTTGTCGGGGGTATCATTGTAATTGCACATTACATTGCAGAGTAAAATATTCTTTTAACCTCAAATAGGACAAAAACCTAGGGTTGCCTACGAAAGAGACAAAATAGAAGAATTGGTTGTAGGGGTATTTAGGTAATTTACCATTTTTATTATTATTTTTTCGGGCGCGTCTGACACTCACGCCAAAGGTTTTCTTCGTGACGCTTTATTCGAGAGGCGTGCACAACGTGTTTTGGTGGAAGAAAAACTCCATCATCATCGTAGTGGAGGTGCCGCCATGTCCTCTATGTCATGGGGTTGCGCGTGGCCTCACAAGGTGGCCGGAGACGTGACGATAGTGGGTTGAACTTTTTCCCCCCCTCTTCTCTCTCCTCCATGTTAAACTAAACGACAACCCCCGGTTTTATGATTGTTTCATTTCAGTCCCATATCGTTTAATTGTGTTGTATGGTCCTTATTTTTGTTATGTAAGTTTTGATTTGTTTCGATTGTGTCTTTCGATTGAAATTGATTACATATTACGGTTTCATTTCAGACCATATTCTTTAATTTTGGGTTTCGTTTTAAATCGCTTAATATTTTCGGTACAGAGGATTTGATTTTTTTAATTGTGTTATTTGATTGAAATTGATAATATATTTGGTTTTCATTTCGGCCCTATACTTTTAATTTTTTTACTTCCTTTATTTTTTTATATTTCTTAAATATATTAGTCTCTATTTTTGTCCTTGTTTATATATGTGTGCTCATAGCTTTGATATTTAATTTTCATTATTTTCTCTTTTGTTGAGGTGACATTTTTCTGAAAACAATTGTTCATAAATTTTAGTTTGTGTTTATGATCATTTGAAAATTGATATTTCTTTGTGTTTATCTTTGTTCTTTCTTTTAGTTTTTTATTATTTTTTATTTTTTATTTTGATGCTAATATATTTTTTTTATCATTTGTTTAATTTTTTTGTTTGCTCTTTTGTTAAAGTTTTTAGGCTTTTTTTTTTTGTTATTTGATTGATTTTTTCCCCATTATTAACCCAATAATAATAATAATAATAATAATAATAACAATAATAATTTTAGGTTTTTTTCCTGCTTCCTCTCTTATTAATGTTTTTGACTCTTTTTTTCCTCGACGTAATTTAATAATTTTTATATTTTAGTAGTAATAGTAATGATATTTGTAGATGTTAAGAATTCGATGTTGTTGTTGTTATAATAAGGTGTGTTGACGTGTTTTATTATATCAAACCTTGCATGTGTAGATGTTATATTTTATTTTTCAACTAGCAAAACCTATTAATTATTTCAATCCCAACAATTAGAACAATTGTTTACTCAGCCCGCATCGTAGCGCGGGCAATCTAACTAGTTATTTGACTATATCATGAAAAATAAGCTAGAAAATAATTTATTAATATTTTTTTCAAGTTTCTTAAAAGATTGGACACCAATTTTAATAAAAAAAATTTATAATAGATTTTGTTTGAAAGATTATGAAATTAAAAAAAATCAAATCTATAAATATTTTAATTAAAAAATAGAAATTAAAAGAATATGGACTAAATTTGATGTATAAAAAAATCAATTTGATAACGTATTTCAAATAAAATAAATAAAAATCAAAATAATACAGAAAAAAACATAAAAGATGAAGAAATTTCAATTACGAAAAAGGTACAGAGAAAAAATAAGTAACAATAAGAAAAAAAGGGATAAAAGTGTTGTGAATAATATAATTTAAGAAGTTATTTTTAAAAAAAACTTATCTCACAATCGATAAACAATATCTAATCCCTTTTAAGTTGAAGTATTTAAACCTATAAGTTTTCAATCTCACATTGAAATTAACAAAACCTTCATTTAGTGTTTACGAGCGATATGCCCGCGCGATACGCCGGGTTTTTTTATCTATGTAGAAAATTGATTGCTTTTATATGTATTTTTATTTGTTATTTTAATATTTAATTAGTCAAATTATAATTGATAAAATTTGTATAATCAAAATGGAAAGTGGTTCATGTATTTTGTAATTGCAGATAATGTAGGTAAATTTTTTTTTTATGACTTGCATTTTTTCGTCAGAATATTAGATCTGACACATTATAAATAAAAATATTGTAATTTTTTTTCCGGAAATAAACTTATATTTTTTACGTGCTATAATTAGTTATTTTAATGTTCAATTACTAAAATTACAATAGATAAAATATGTTAGAAATGAGTTTTTTGCGTTGTATAATTAGTATGCTTTCTTGCGCATTGCATTAGGTTTTTTTCTTTGTAGAAACTAATTGATTTTTTACATGTTATAATTAGTTGTTTAAATATTCAATTAGTAACATTATAATAGATAAAATGTGTACCAAATTTTTTTTTCCCAGCCTAAAACGAACAGTGTCATTGAAACGGGAAGTGGTTCGTATATTTTTTAATTGTAGATAACCTAGGTAAATTTGTCAACCTGTTTTTTTTTTGTTGCTTTTTTCCCCCAGTAATATTAGATTTCAAATATTAGAAATGAAAATATTGTAAATTTTTTAAGAAATAAACTTAAACAAAAGAGTATCAAATTTAAATCCAAGGCCAAATTATTTTTTTTATAAGATTTATTAATCATATTATTATATTAAATGTATTTAAGAATATTGATATTAATTTATTTATTTTTTAAATCCTAGGTCATTTTTTTTTCTCTCTATATATATTTTTAGGCGATAATATTCAATAAATATTAAAACATATAATTAGTCCCACATATTTTATAGAGTAATCGAAATGGGAAGTGGTTCATATATTTTTTAACTATAGATAACCTAGGTAAATTTGTCATTTTTATTTATATGAGTTGCTTTTGTTCCTTAGTAATATTAGATCTGACACATTATAAATAAAAATATTGTAATTTGTTTTTAAAAATAAACCTATTTTTTTGCGTGCTATAATTATTTATTTTCCGTCTAAAAAGAACAGTGTAATCTAAACGGGAAGCGACTCACATATTTTTTAATTGTAGATAATGTAGGTAAATTTGTCCACCTTCTAATTTTTTCAATTTTGTTCTTTGATTGAAATTGATAATATATTTGATTTTCATTTCGATTCTTATACTTTTATTTTAATTCCTTTATTTTTTTAATATTTCTGAAATAGTCTCTATTTTTGTCTATGTTTATATATATGTGGTCTTAGCTTTGATTTTTAATTTTTATTATTTTCTTATTTGTTGAGGTGTTTTTTTTTTTGAAAAATTTAGTTCTTCAATTTTAGTTTGTGTTTATGATCATTTGAAAATTGAATTTTCTTATTATTTTTTTTCTCTTTGTTCTTTCTTTTAGTTTTTTTTTTATTTTCAAGTCAAATGTTTTTTTTCCAGCTAATAATTTTTATTTTTGTTTTATCATTTATTTTGCTTTTTTGTTAAAGTTTTTAGTTTGTTTATGTAATTTTATTTTTTTATTATTAACGCAATAATAATAATAATATTTTTTTCTTGATTCCTCTTTTTTTAATGTTTTTGAGTTTTTTTTCTCGGGATAATTTGATAATTTTTATTGTTTTAGCAATAATAATAATGATAATTTTAGATATTAAGGTTTCGATGTTGTTGTTGTTGTTATAAAATGGGTGTGTTAATATTATTTAATATATCAAATCTTGCATGTATAAACATTATATTTTATTTTTGAAGTAACAAATCCTATTAATTGTTTCAATCCCAATATTTATAAAAATTATTTGTTCAACCCGAAACGTAGTGCGGACAATCTAACTAGTTTTATGACTGTTAAGATGAAAGGACTGGAAATGCAGCCAAGCAATAATACAAACACCTAGCAGCCGTAACCTACTCTGCCAGCACTGGCTAGGTGTCCTCATCTATGGAATTCTGTTATGCACACCATTTCTGTTTTGTACCACAGAATCTCATTTCCGTTATGTACTGGACAAATGAGCTGGAGCTGCTGCCCATTGCTCTATATAATGTAATCAAACTCTCATATGTAAACTGTGAAGAAAGAAATACAAAAGTAGAAGAAGAAGAAGAAAAGTTTCTCTTCATATCTGTATCTTTATTTTCAACTTGGTATCAGAGCCACGTGACTAACGTCAATGGCATCCTCACCAGAAAAGAATCCTCAAAATGAGAACTCAGTTCTCAATGCACAAACAAATCATCCAATGTCTGCTCCATCACCAAACAATTCCATGTTTCAAAATCTGTCTCCTCTCACAATCAAATTAGACAGAGCTAATTACTCCTTCTGGCGTTCCCAAGTGATCCCAGCTCTTCGTGCACATAACCTTGAAGGTTATGTTCTTGGCAATGAAGTTTGCCCTCCACAGTTCACAGACAACAGCTCCAGTGATGTCTCTGCCAAACAGGTTAACCCTGCTTTTACTCTCTGGATCCGAATGGATCAAGCTATTATGAGCTGGTTACTTAATTCCATCTCTGAATCTATGTTTGGTCACATAGTTAGATGCAACACATCTCGTGAAGTCTGGCACACCCTTGAAAACCTTTTCACTACCAACTCTAAAGCCCGAACCCTTCAGCTGCGTTTCCAGCTTCAATCTCTCAAAAAGGGCAACCTTTCCATCCATGACTATATGTTAAAAATGCGATCCCTTGCTGAAACACTAGCCTCTGCTGGTCAACTTATTTCAGATGATGAACTCACACTATACATCCTTGGAGGTCTTGGTCATGACTATGATTCTGTAGTGGTTAATCTCACCTCTCGTCATGATCAGGTCACTCTTCAAGAAGTTCAATATATGCTTCAAAGTCAGGAAATGAGGCTTGAACAACTCAATCTCTCCTCTCCATCTGATACCTACACACCAAATGCCAATCTAGCCACTCATCTTCGCAAATCCCTCAACCTGCACAGCTTCAATAACAATTTTTCAAACCCATCAAGCCGCAACTTTGCAAATGAAAGGGGTCGTGGCAGAGGCAAATGGGGCAGAGGCAATCGTCCTCTCTGCCAACTTTGCAATAGACCTGGACATATAGCTCTCAAATGCTATCACCGTTTCGACATCTCTTTCCAAGGGCAACATTCCAGCAATCCTCAGCACACTAACAATCCATTCTCGGGTCAGCCACAGCTTAAAAACAATCACCAAGCTTATTTTTCAACATCAAACACTGCTACTCCAGACCATGCATGGTATCTTGATAGTGGGGCTACAAACCACATCACTGCAGATCTTGCCAACATACATCACAAGTCAGAGTACAAAGGTAACACCCATTTACTCGTTGGTAATGGACAACCTCTTCCCATCACTCACACAGGTTTCAGTTTTCTTCACAATCTCCACACTCAGTTCTCTCTTATTCTGCATGAAATTCTTTGTGTTCCTCAGATTGCTAAAAACCTCTTGTCTATTGCCAAACTAACACATGATAATCCTGTATTTGTTGAGTTTCATGATACCTATTGCATTGTGAAGGATCGAATTTCGAGGAAGGAGCTGCTTCGGGGTATACTCCATGAAGGCTTGTATCAGCTGCAGATAAACCAGCATCCTGCATTCAAAAATTTCAATTTTCAGTTCAATTCCATTTCAAATAGACCAGCAAAGTCAGTTTATTTTCAGTCATTTCCTCAGTCCTTATTTGCTAAGTCCTCTCAGTTCCCTAAGTCCACTTTATGGCATATGAGGCTTGGTCATCCAAGCATTAATGTAATGAAACACATGCTAAGTTATGAAAATTTGCCAGCAATTAGTCCTACATTCTGTGATGCTTGTCATATCGGTAAATCAAAGCATAAACATTATAGTTCCTCACTCACAACCACTCAAAAACCCCTTGAATTAATCCATTCAGATGTATGGGGTCCCTCTCCTATACTTTCCAAAGATGGTTATCGTTATTATGTTCATTTTGTGGATGATTTCAGTAATTTCACCTGGATTTTTCCATTAAAACTGAAATCTGAAGTCAAAGAAACCTTCCTCAACTTTCAAAAATTGGTTGAACGAAAATTTGACAGCAAAATTAAGACACTTCAATCAGATTGGGGGGGCGAATATCGCAGTCTTGCACCTACCTTAGCCTCTGCAGGCATTCATTTCAGACATCCCTGCCCTCATACCCACCCACAAAATGGAAAATCAGAGAGAAAACACAGACATATAATAGAAATGGGACTCACCTTACTCACTCAAGCAAGCATGCCACTTCAATTCTGGTGGGAGGCTTTTAGTACATCCACCTTTCTGATTAATCATCTTTCAACACCAACTCTACATCATCAATCACCCATTAACATTTTACTTCATATTCAGCCCAATCTCAATTTTTTGAAAGTCTTCGGGTGCAGTTGTTTCCCACATCTCAGGGACTACAATCAACACAAATTAGATTTTAGGTCTATCAAATGTGTCTTTATTGGTTACAGTCCCAATCACAAGGGTTACTACTGTCTCCATCCTTCGGGAAAAGTCTATATTGCACAGAGTGTCACCTTCAACGAAACTGAATTTCCCTTTGCTGCTGGTTTTCCAAATCCCACTGGTCCACCTTATGTTTCTCAGTCCACCACCTCTCCTATTAATTACAGTCATTGGCTTCCCTCCTTGCCTACCATTTTGCAGGACACCACTGTTGATTCCTTTGCAGCTGATCCAATGTCTTCGCAGGTACTTCCCGGAGCAATCTCCCCTTATTCCTCCTCTGTTTCACCTGTAAGTCTTCCTACTCCTTCATCCCCTGCCAATCATGCATCTATATCTCCCTCCACAGATCAGCCCACCTCATCCTCTTCCACTCTGCCACTACCCTCTCACACAATTGTCCCTTCCCATCCTATGATCACTAGATCCAAAGCAGGAATATTTAAGCCTAAAACATTTGTTGCATCCACTCTCCGCAATCTTCAATCACCCACCTTCACCACCACCACACCTGCATCAGTCCAAGAAGCCCTTCTTAACCCATCTTGGAAAACTGCCATGGATGAGGAATACAATGCTCTAATAGCCAATCATACCTGGGACTTGGTTCCACGCCAATCTCACATGCATATTGTTGATAACAAATGGGTTTTCAGAGTCAAATACAACTCTGATGGTTCAGTGCAGCGCCACAAAGCCAGGCTTGTGGCGAAAGGCTTTCAGCAGCAGCCTGGAATCGACTTCTTTGAGACTTTCAGCCCTGTTGTCAAGCCCTCTACCATTCGGGTAATTCTCACTCTTGCTGTCACACATAACTGGGACGTGCAGCAGATTGATATCAACAATGCCTTCTTAAATGGCATCCTTGAAGAGGAAGTGTTCATGGAACAACCTGTTGGATACCTCAGTCCAGCTCATCCATCTGCTGTGTGTAAGCTACGACGTGCTCTTTACGGCCTCAAACAGGCCCCTCGTGCCTGGTTTGACAAACTCAGAAGTTCTCTCCTTAAGCTTGGTTTTCACAATTCCTCTTTTGATACTTCTTTATTTATTTACAAAAGTGGTGATGCCCTCATGTTTGCACTGGTTTATGTCGATGACATTCTGCTTACAGGCAATCATTCTCATGAAGTTCAGAATATTATATCTCACCTTCACTCTCAGTTTGCTCTTAAAACTCTCGGCTCAGTGACCTATTTTCTTGGCTTTGAGACAACTCGGGGGTCCAATGGAATACACTTGTCACAAGCCAAATACACAGTTGACCTACTGAAAAGAACAAACATGCTTGATGCTCATCCCTGTCCAACACCCATGAATC
The DNA here is from genome assembly GCA_009078335.1 of Salix brachista. Classification (NCBI taxonomy): domain Eukaryota; kingdom Viridiplantae; phylum Streptophyta; class Magnoliopsida; order Malpighiales; family Salicaceae; genus Salix; species Salix brachista. The sequence continues at coordinate 10,367,051 of CM018572.1, read as the reverse complement.
AAAGCAACAAGCTTCATCTTCAAGATAGTGAACCATTTGAGCACGTTACTCTCTATAGAAGCACCATTGGAGCTCTTCAATACCTTACACTTAGTCGACCTGACATTGCCTTTTCAGTAAACAAACTGAGCCAATTCCTACAATCTCCAACTCAGAATCATTGGCAAGCTTGCAAAAGAATCCTACGATATCTTGCTGGATCGATTGGTGAAGGAATTCAATTCACCAGTGCACCTAATCTGACTGTTGAAAGCTTTTGTGATTCAGATTGGGCCAGCTCACTGGATGATCGCAAATCCACTTCAGGCTACTGTGTATACCTTGGGGGGAACTTAATCAGCTGGAGCTCAAGAAAACAGAAGTCGGTTGCAAGATCAAGCACCGAAGCCGAGTATAGAGCACTTGCTCAAGCCAGCACTGAAATTGTGTGGCTGCACTCCTTGCTGTCAGAAATTGGAATTCAATCTTCTACACCAGCAATAATCTGGTGTGACAACTTAGGTGCTAAACAGCTTGCCTCTAACCCAGTCTTTCACTCCAGAACCAAGCATATTGAAATCGACATACACTTCATAAGAGACAAGGTTCAGAACAAAGAAATCGAAATCAGGTATGTCCCCACTGAAGAGCAAGTTGCTGACATTCTCACCAAGCCTTTGACAATATCCCAGTTCCACACGCTTAAGAACAAGCTAGCTGTTGTGCACTCCCCACACCATAGCTTGAGGGGGCATGTTAAGATGAAAGGACTGGAAATGCAGCCAAGCAATAATACAAACACCTAGCAGCCGTAACCTACTCTGCCAGCACTGGCTAGGTGTCCTCATCTATGGAATTCTGTTATGCACACCATTTCTGTTTTGTACCACAGAATCTCATTTCCGTTATGTACTGGACAAATGAGCTGGAGCTGCTGCCCATTGCTCTATATAATGTAATCAAACTCTCATATGTAAACTGTGAAGAAAGAAATACAAAAGTAGAAGAAGAAGAAGAAAAGTTTCTCTTCATATCTGTATCTTTATTTTCAACTATGACTATATAAAAACACATGCACTTTTTGAAGAAAATATAACTATAATTCCTTTAGCTTGAAAATATAATTAAAGAGTGTCTTGTTTCTTCTTCGTTTTGTTTGTATCCTCTCTTCATTGTTTCATTAAAATATAAAGGTGGTATAAAAATTAAATTAAATTTAATCTTAAGAAATTAAATAGAAAAAACCAAAACAAAATACATAGCAGTCAAAATATTGAGAACCAAGTTTAATATAATTATATATATATATATAAAAAAAAACAAGATTTATTAAGTTTCTTGCAATTTTTGAAAAGTGTTTTGTCACCAAAATATAAGGAAAACATTTTTTTAGAAACCAGAATAAATTCAAGATGAAATTGAAAAAAATATAATTATATAAATTATTTCAAATAAAATAAAATAAATTGTAATTAAAATAATGAGGAACAAAGGTAGTGCAAAAATCAAGATCGAGAAGAAAATCAAAATAAAATACATAACAGCTAAAAGGTTGAGAACCAAATTTAACAGCATATTTTTTTAATGTTTTTTTGTAATTTGTGGAAAAACATTTCTACCTAGAATTAAAAAGAACACTTTTTCTAAGAACTAAATCAAGTTTTTATTTGTGTGGAAGTGTTTTTCATTCATTAACTTTTTTAATGTTAAATAAGTATATTAAAATTTGAAAAATAGTTTCCAAAAAAGGCACGTTTTCATTAAACAAATGGGGCCTAATTATTGATTCTTTTTTAAAATGGAGAATTTATAGCAATGAGGTGAAAAACTTAAAAATATGAGAAAAGAACATGACGCATCCTATAGTTTGATTATTTTTTCATTTTATCTTTGCTGTTTAGGAAATTATATTTCACATCACAAGATTTATACACTCATAACACTTTAAATCCTCCCTTTTGTGTGCAATAAAAAATATAGAATTATTTACATGATCGTCATTTTATTTTAATTGATGACTAAATAACTTGTTATAATATTAAAATTAAAAATTACCATGATTACTGTATTTCCATTTCTGCTCTATAAGAAAAACTGTTCCTCCTCCCTCTTGTGGTTGAATCCTTGAGTAAGAATATGGTTACAGCTTTGATCAATAAAATCCAGTCTTTACATGACAGCACAGATAATGGATGCTAAATCATTCAAAAAACAAAAAACAAAAAACAAAAAATCCAAATCTTTTCTGCTTTACTCGCTGTGAAACCCATATCTTATTATCGCCACAAAAATATGTGGTCATGCCTGCAATCTCAGACGATGAGATGAACACAGTATATAATAGAATTCTCTTTGAAAACTAGCTGCAGGCCCAGATCTCTTTCAATCTCACGTCCAGCTGTTAATAACCCTCCTGCAAACCTCTATGCAACGTTGATTGTCTGCAGAATGTCCTCTGAGATTATTTGCAATTATTTTTGTGACTGTTGATTCGCATTAAAATCAGAATTTTCTCTGATTTATCTCAGCACCATGCTGTTGTTAGAGAGATTTTTAATGTTTCCTGCAATGGTGAAGTTGCTTAAATCATGGCTGGACTCGTGAAAACAATTTTTCATTTAAAAGTACATCAAAATAATATTTTTTTTATTTTTTAAAAATCATTTTTGATATCAACACATCAAAATGATTTAAAAACACCGAAATTTTTTCATTTAAAGTGATTTTTTTTTAATTTTGAGCAACCCAAACAGGCTCCAAATAAATAAAAGATCTTAAGATAATTCATTCCTATAACTTGGGGTCCCCCCCCTCCTTTTGTTTTATTTTCTTCCTTGATTTTTTTGGCTTAAATTAGGGAGATAATTTTATGAAAAAATATCAATATTATATGGAATAAGATTTTTATATTTTAAACACGTATATCTATTTAAACCCACTTAACTCTATACATGTCTATCAACTCATTGTTTGTCTTGACCATGTTAGGTTTCGCAAAGATTAAATGAAAAAAAAGAGTCGGGAAACAAGTTGTATTAACATGAAACATGTCAATTTTTGATGTTGTTAATGACTATTTGATAAAATATTGTGGTATAATAAAGATTATATGATAAAATAAATAATAGAATAAAATTTTAAATAGAACTTAAAGAATTAACTCCGCTTAAAAAAAAGCTAACTCCGTTTAAAAATTCAGCTACTTGTTTTTTTTATACCTGTCAAAAGGTCTGATATTAAAAGGTCTGATATTATGAATAATCTCGTCACGTAGCAAGTGGTCAAGCCAGCGCCGTTAGATCTCTTCTCTCCAAGTACAGAAACCTGATCATGATCAATACTAATCACAAACAATCATAGAGACCCTGATCAGATCGGATGGTGGGGGAAGCAATCAATCATGGGCATGGCAAACAGTAATCTATTGCCCCTGTGGAGACGACTCTTGAGATCTCCACCACCTTGTTCAAATACACAAACTAAAAATTGCGGAATAAGAGCTGGTTTTGATACTATTATCATCCCTTGAAAGCCATTATTTTTTGAGATTCAACCGGGCCGCCGTAGCTCCGGCGTACCAGGAAAGCATCCCCCCTCCCCCTCGAACTTCCATGAACATAAAGACACCAGACCCAACTCCATGAAAAGCAATTAAGTAAGCACAAGAAAATATCTAGAAGAGGCAGAGAGTGAGAGTGAAGAACTGGAAAAAAGATTTACTTGTCATCATCATTCTTCACTGCTCGCGCGTTACTGCTACTTTAGAGCATTAAAACCCCTCCCCTCTCCCTTTCCAAAAAACACAAGAGAAAGCACTACACAAGGCCAGATCAGGATCTGACAGCCCATTTACACACTTTCTCACGTTTATAGTTATAAGAAATAAAAAGGGGGGAAAATAGATCCTCAAAATATTTTCCTTTTCTCCACCTCTTTGGACGCAAGCCATTTTGAGAATCGAACCATACCATACAAGGATACATACAAGTTCTCTTTGAGGGCTCTTCATATATGGACAAAAACCACCATCATATCGTAGTAGTAGTAGTAGTATTTTCTTTTTCTTTTTCCTTTATTTTGTTGAGGAAATCTACAAGCTCTCTTCTTATATGGACAAAAATCTCATTTTTAAGCAGCGATAACAGTGCCTGTACGAGAAGGGTAGTCCTGAGCTTTAGTGGGAGATGCGGATTTTCTCTGGTCTTTTTTCCTTAATGCTTTCATGGATGAAGAGAGATTCCAGTTCTTCTCGTTGGCTTCGTCTGTATCTATTTGCTCTTGTCTGCACTCTTCACTGCAGAATGGCGTGTCCCCTCTGCAAGAAGACAATTTTTACATCAGAATCCAACTCTTAAGTTCTAGCGCCACAGATTACAAAGAAAAAACGCAATCAAAACTAGCCAGCTCTAGTTTCCTGAACGATCTCACGGATAAAATTCAATGTCTCTTCCATCCCTTTGGCTCACTTCGATTTTTTTCAAAAATCTTACGGAAGGTATTAATATTAATATAAGGTCTAAAAAATGCGCTGTTCTAACACAACAATTGACAGATTGATCTTGCAGGTTACACTTGGTTGATAAAGAATTCCACCTCCAATCAAATTGGAAGTACAAAAATAAAAAATAATCGGCAGTAACTGCAACTGAAAAGAAAAGAGGAAAAATAACTGACCTATACATGAAGATGTCTCTGTTATCACCGAGTGGTTTCTTGCAAAGAAAACAAGCTTCCAAGAAATGGGGTTGGTGATCCTCGTATCTAGGATCACAATACCTTGCCGATCTTGGAGAAGAAACCAAAGATGAAAGGCTTCTAAAACTACCTCTTCTCGCATAGCACAGTGACCTGGAGAAGAATGGGTGCTGACTCCCTGAAAACCCAGCTTCCATATCTGCAAGAGAAGCTAACCCGTCATCTTCCTCGATGAAACAAGGCCTTCTTGAAGAGGAGAGCTCCATGAATAGTATAGGTATTGAAGTAATACTGAAGTCTCGAGGGAATCTGCTGCTTTGAGTTTCTGTAGTGTCCTGTTCAAGTTTTGCTTTCAGAGAGAGGAGAGAGAGATGAGGAGATGTAGAGAAGAAGGAAAGGAGTTATAAACAACGGCAAGCTTCTAGAATCCGTGTCGATGAATCTATTGGCTCAAAAATACCCGCATCTCCAACTTCCAGTTGATTTTGATTTTTTTAGTTACAAAAAGTAAACGATCTAGTTGCCCCTGCTCTATCACTCAATTACACATATGCCATTGCTCTCGAACTGGCCCGGCTATTGAGGAATGTCGTCTTTGTAATTCTCGTCAAGATGAAGGGTAACGATCCAAACAATTCATGGTTAGGACCTTAAAATAACCTTACCACCAGCGACCAACGTTGTACGTCGATATTCGAGAGAGCCACGCTCGTGGATTGCGCGTTTGCGTTACACCCTCCTCGGTCAAGGGCTTGCTCCTTGTACAGACTTTCATAATTGAAAAGATGGAATTTTGACTGAAAACATTGCATTTTTCTCTCGGATGACACCGACTGCATGTGATGGCTAACTTTTGTAACCATGAAGTTTTAATTACCTGAGTTTCTCTTTTTTATTTGTATTTTGAACGATGAAATAGCGGATGAAAGGTAGCGTCAGATGAAGTACTTCTGATCTTTTGACAAATATAATTCAAAACACTCCAATTTTAACTTATTAATTCTGATTTTTTATAAAGTCAAAGATAAAAATTTATGCAATATTTTGTTTATGTAAATAATGAATTCTCCAAAACATGGTGGTGGTTGTAATATTAGTGTCTGTTTTAGTTTGTGTTTTAAAGTATTTTTTGTTTAGAAATATATCAAAATAATATTTTTAATTTTTTAAAAATTATTTCTGACATTAACATATGAAAATGATCTTAAAAAACTAAATTTTTTAATTTAAATTAAAATATAAAAATAATGTTTTTTATTTTATTTTTCAAAAATTATTTTTGACATTAGTATATGAAAATGATCTAAAAACACTAAATTTTTTAATTTAAAGTAAAATTTAAAAATAGTTTTTTTTTTCAAAAATATTTTTGAAATACAATATCAAATAGGACTTTAGTATATAACGAATTGCTCAATAAAAAAATGATATTATTGCAAGAAAAAGAAGAAGAAGAGTTTTTATTGTTATTTGAAACTCATTGTTAATCTTAGAGTGTGTTTGGCATTGCTTTTGCTTTTGTGATTGAGGTTGAAAAAAAGCAGTTTAAAAAAAAGCGCTTTTACTGCGGTTCAAAATAAGTTGTGAAGTGTTTGGTTAAAACTGTGGTTGAATTGGAGGTTGAAAAAAAAACAGTTTTGGGTGTTTGGTTACCAAACTTTTCATATTGCTTTTAACTTGTGAAATTACTTTAAAGGGTATATATATATATATATATATATATATATATATATATCTATAATTTTTTAGGGTTACCAAAATTACTTGTGATTTTTTTTAAAATTATTTTTTTATGCTAACTATTTTTTATGCTAATAATTATTATTATTAATAATTATATTAATTAATAATAATAATAATAATAATAATTATTATTATTATTATTATTATTATAAAACCCATCCCGTAGAAACCCTACTTCCTCCCCCCCCCCCCCCCCTTCCCCACACACACATCTCCCTCCCTCTGCCTTGCGCCGCCCACACACATATCCTTATCTCCTCTCTTCCTCATCTCCTTATCATGTCCTCATCCTACTCTCTTCCTCCTCATCCTCCTCTTCACTTTCTTCCTTTGTTGCTCACCTCGAGTTTCTTACACCCATTGCACTCATGTCTCACCCATGCTCTGTCTACCGAGATTGAAGAAATCGTTGGCCTCCTTCTTGGTGATATTGAGTTTTTTTCTCTCTTTTTTCCTAATATTTAAGCTTCACCTTTTCAATTCATGTGTTTTATGACTGTATTTTTATCAGTGTGTTTCTTGCGTTGTGTTCTGGGGTGATTCTTTGATATTGACGGTGAGGATATTTTATGGTTGTTTTTTCAACGGTTATTTTTCCTATTTGAAATGTGTATCGCCATTTGACAGAAGATGGATCTCAAACTGAGAAGCATCAAATTCCAGCTTTTCTTCAAACGGCGTTTTGGAGAGAATTTGGTGTGGGTCCCATGGTTTAAATCTGTGTTTACCTCTTTACCAAACATTAAATACAAAAGCAGATTGGCAAACGTGGATGCCACCACAATGCCAAACGGGTGCTTAATCTTCAACCATCGCTGCGATTAGCGATGTTAATAATTTTTTTTAACAATTCGGAGCTTGTTGAACTTTTTTTTTGCAAAAACTTAACGATGGAGAAAAAAATATTAATATTGTGGGATTATTAAAACAAAAATTTGAGTGTAATATTATATATAAGCAAATTAATCATTAGAAAGATATCTACTAGTGATCCAATGATAATTTAGTACTAAGAAGTTTGTTTTCTCTATGATCTCAAATTCAAACTACATGGTTGCTAATATAATGACTACTAAAAGTTTACATGATCATTAATTTAAGGACTCATAAGATTAATCGAGATACGCACAAACAGACCGAAACAATTATATTAATTTTAAAAAAATAATCATTAGAAAATATATATTTGCTTTTTTTCACCTCGCTTGATGAAAAGCTCATGCTATGGAAGTAAGAAACTTGGACATTAATTTGACTACACGAACATCGATTATAGCTAGTACCAGGCAAATTTGGTTTGTCTTTTTCCCCTTGAGAGAAAATAAGTTGGAAAAAAACACATCAAAGCAAGGGGACCTAGCTAATAATTTTACATCAATATATAAAAAATATCAACATTTAAATGGAAAACGTATCTTACACGATAATAAATATGATCATCAAGAGTCTATAAGAAACCTAGCGTTTCCTTTCCCTGTTTTTTTTCTTTCTATACAGTAAAGGAAAGGCTTGAATCCGAGAGCTCAGGCCATGTGCTTTAAAAAACTGGTGTTGTTATTTGTAATGATGAGTCGTTTGTTAATGTGGTGCCGATTATTTTTGAAAATATATTAAAATAATATTATTTTATTTTTTACACTAACCTATTAAATGATTAAAAAATATTTATTTAAAATAAAATAAATGATTTTTTACAAAATATTTTAAAATACAAGCATTACCAACTAGGATTATAAAGTGCTTCCCAAAACATCAATTTTATTTTAAATTAAATATTTTTTGTGTTGGTGATATGATACCAAAAGCATTTTTTAAAAAATAAAAAATATTTTTTAATATATTTCTAAAAAACAAAATTCCAAAAACAACAGAATCCCAGACATTCACTACAGTAAATAATTTATTTACTATACAGGATGTTTCCTCGTTTGAAATTGCAATTCGCTTGATATTTTTCTTTTTCTAGAAATAGATCACGTGTCGAGCACGCGCCACGGAGTGCAGGTACGTGTAAACGCGGTCAAGCGCCACAAATAAGACGCTGTACTAGCATCACCTTCCCCAAAACCCACGGTTTCACTTTACTCTCACCTTTCCTTTCACTCAACCCCTCCATATGACATCACCTGCCCTAACTTTTTCCCTATTATTCTTTTGTCCTTTTCATCCCCCCCTCTTTTCACAACCCTGGGACCTACAAGGGACCCACCTGCGTGCACCATGAGCGATGGACCCCCACACAGCCATGCTTTTCTACGAGGATGGTGGGGGCTGCGATTGGCGATGGCTAGAGAGAGACTGAGAGCGCTTTTCTGGCTTTTGTGTTAAAGATCATCATAGCAGAAACGGGCATTCATTGAAGAAAAAATAAAAATCTCCAGTTCAACCATCCCAATTAAGTTAATGCTTTTGTAAAAAGAAAAAAAAAGGTGTAAGAAAAGTCTTTTCAGCTCAGATTTTTGGGAGTACGTACTTCAAATGTGCTGTACTACATTGTTCGTTAAGGAAATTCTAAGCAGCTCACACCAGCATGTATGGTTGTCAAAATAAAAACAAAAGAGATGAATATTTTTTTTAATATGTTTAGATATTTTAATGTGTTAGTGTTTTTTTAATATATTTATAAATAAAAAATATTTTAAATAACCACCGCTATAGCAATACAAACAATCTCGGAATCCTTCGTTGTTCTTTTCGGAAATGGTAATTTGACTAATTGTTTCAGCAAATCCCAACAAATTCTTGAAAGGAATTTCCTTCAGCCAACGTCGAGGTACTAGAACCTTGTTTTTCACATAACCAGAATCCACGCTAAACAATTATTTATTTATTTATTTTGAGTGTGAATTTAAATAATAGTCGCAACAAAGCAATTAACATCAATGTTGCCGTTCTGGAATACCAATTATAGTAATCCTGACGCAATATAACAACCAAAAATCACGTGGATGATCAAGATCCTTGCATAGCAAACAAATACAATTGATTAAAAAAAAGATTAATTATATTCCGAATATACGGCCTTCACAGATATTGAACTTCTCTGCGTTGTATTTTAAAAGTATTTTTGTTAAATTTGTTTTTTTAAATTAAATATTTTTGATGTTTTTAGATTATTTTCATGTGTTAATGTAAAAAATAATTCTTAAAAATTAAAATTAAAATATTATTTTAATATGAAAACGTTTTAAAAATCAAACTCGATCAGGAATTGCGCAACACTTTCAAAACATGCACATTATTGTGTTGGGCATGAATCGATGAAATGAAGGTTTTGTTTTTTAATTTCAGCACTAAGCAAGAAAAAGAGAGAGTGAACAAGAGCTGAAATCAAGTATTATAGGACACCACACATGGTTCTTTAATCAATATATTAACGAAAGCGGCTCGTGTTCCGAGGTTTTTGTTTCCCCAACCATGCGCTCTGCCCGTGCATCACGGGCAACCAACCACTACTGCCCGCTCTGCTCCATCTGCCCCTACTTCGGTGAATCGCTATACGCTGTACACGTGTGCTGTGGTGCTTGGCACCACCGCTACCGCTACACCTAGGTGCATATCCTGATACCACTTGATACACTAAACGACAAACAATGTCACCGCATCATGTAGCTAATAGCCAAGGCGGTGATTTCTCCTCGTTTTTATTTAATCACTTCGTTAGCCATTAGACTGCAATCTTCGTCATGCCTTGTACTGCCCTGCTGCTATAGGCTTCCGCCCAGACAGGCCCTGGGTGATTAGCGAAAGAAAGTTTTTTTTATGGATTTTCAATGCAAATGAGCACAGTTTTTTTTTAAATATTTTTTTTTTATGTGATATAGTAAAGTTCGGTACGCGTTGCAATTGTGAAATGTGATATCTCAAGATAACTCGCTCGTTAAAAAACTCGATATTTCCAAAATATATATATATATATATATATAATATGAAGAATATTCTTCTTGGTTGATAAATTTTATTTGTCTGTATCCCACTTGGTAATCTTGGATATTTAGATTTTGTTCCTTAAATATTATTTTTCACTAGCCAAAAGTTGTTATCATGTTCTTCCTTGTTCAATACTCTTTTTTTTTTTGAGTGTTTATCATTGTATTTTAAAAATATTTTTGAAATAATTTGATTTTTTTTAAATTAATTTTTTTATATTTTTTTAAATTAATTTTGTTATTATGTGCTAATTTTTAAAAATAAAAATTATTATTATTTTTTAACAAAAAATATTTAAAAAAAAACAATTTTGAAGACACCCAAAACCGCCGCTCCCATCTTTCAAGATATTATTGCTCCACTTATGAACAAAAATGACTATCCAAATCAAGCCACATTAAAAATTACTAGCTATGAGACCTAAAATTACTAGCTATGAGACCTAAAAAAAAAAAAAAAAATTACTAGCGCAGGGAAGTGAAATTAATTTTGAATGATAGGTTCGTCTATTTCGATATCGTAATTATCCATTAAATTTAATGTCCGGTCTTTATGCATGTAATTTTCTTGACATGTGCAATGCTGAAATGGTCATTTACTTTTTATAAGAAGATATTTGTAGTTTTAAATTTATCTGACCAGAAGAAAAGTAAATATTAAAGAGTGTGGAACGTCACAATAATAAAGGAACGTCGCGATTGTAGGCCAACTGTAGATAAAGACAGCAAGGCTCAACTGGTAGAGAAACACTAGCATGATAGTGGTCGACATAAAATAATAGAAATGTCGATCTGTCAAGAGAGGGAGAGAGTTGAGCAATTCGTTCTTTCTTCCAAGTGTTGATAAACAAAGTATTATCGAGAAAAAAATATCCCGGATCAATTAATAAAGTCACTTTTTCAGAAGCACTGTCCAGAAAAAAGTGTGATGAGATTTTTTGAAATATTTAAAATAAATGTAATCCATAAAATAAAAAAACTTTTAATCTAGACATAAAATCATAGACAAGAGACAAGCCCAGAGAATCACAGCTCTTATTTACCATTCTAACACTCTCCTTTTCTTTTTCGTTTTCCTTTTCAATTCAATAATTAAATAGAGAAATAATTAAAATATAACAACAAGTACAGAAAAGGGTTATAGCCCCAAGTAGAGATCGGTGAGATTGACCAGCTCACCATTTTGCTGGTGTAATATCTCTGTGATTCAGGGTTACAATCGATGAACCATATGAACCCTAAAAAGAAGTGGGATGTGTTCGGTCTGCAGTGCCTTCCAAAGATATTCTAGAATTAATCAACTTGTTCCAAGTGATCAGACAGCTAATTATTAAAGGAATTCCTTGTCAGCTCTCTGTAAAATATTCATTCAAACTTGGTCGACGAATAGCCAACCTTGCAGTAAACAGGGAAGCCAAGCAAAAACTCACTGAAATTTAATATCTGTGAGATCATCAATCTCGCATCGAGGGTTTCTTTCAAGTATATCAAATGAGTAGTGATATTATTTTTTATTAATTTGAGCATTTAGACCAGCTTACACACGCATCTAGATTGATCATACGAGAAATAAATAGTACTAGCTAATTGCCTCCGCGCGTTACCGCGGTTATTCTTGTGTATATAATTTAACATAATTAAATCTACAACGAATAATTTATATGATATAAATAAATAAAAATTATAGATTAGGAGATAAAATGTATGAAATTTTGAGTTTAGTTTGTTACGCAAGCATAGATTACATCTTTTAGAATATAGGTATTGCGTCATAAACGATCACAAAAGAGTGTGAACTAACATTAGAAAAAAGATGAAAATATTTTTATCAGGAAAAAAAATAATTATAGAAATCATTATTGTGCAGATAGTAAAATTATAAAAATCATTTAATACAAAGAGGAAATAAAAATAAGAAAAAAATAAAGGAGAAAAGGAAGCAATATTAATTTAAAATATTATAACAATAGCAACATCGGAGTCTTAACATCTAAAATTATTATTGACGTTAGTATAAAAACAATAAAAATTATCAAATTATACCGATGAAAAAAACATAAAAAGCATGAACAAAATAGAAAGCAAGAAAAACAATTAAAATATTATTATTATTATTATTATGAAAGAATAAATAAATGAATGAAATATTAAAAAAATTGTTAAAAAAAAAAGATAAAACAAAAATACAATAAAAACTTAAAATTATCATTGTTATCACTTTTAACACAATAAAAACTATGAAATTGTTCTGAGGAAAAAAAATCCTCAAAAACATCAACAAAACAGTAAGCAAGAAAAATAATTAAATTATTATTATTATTATTATTATTATTATTATTATTATTATCATTTATTTATTTTATTTTTGTGTTAATAATGAAAGGGAAAAAATGGAAGAGAAAAAAAATCCTAAAAACTTCAACAAAAGATTAAATAAAAGAATAAAACAAAAACAAAAATTATCGTTGCTATCACAGCCAAAACAATAAAAATTATCAAATTATCCCAAGGAAAAAATCTTCAAAAACATTAACAAAAGAGTAAGCAAGAAAAACAATTAAAAATTATAATTGATGATAAAACAAAAATAAAAATTATTAGCTGAAAAAATCATTTAATCTGAAAAATTTTAAAAATATATGTTCTATGTTGTGGGTTGAGCGAACAATTTTTATAGGATTTGCTGGATCAAAATTAAAATACAATATTTATATATGTAAAATTTAATATAATAAAATTGCTCAACACTTCTTATCATAACAATAGCAAAATCAAAGCCTTGAAATCTAAAATTATCATTGCTTTGACTATTAAAACAATAAAAATTATTAAATTATCCTGAAAAAAAAAACTCAAAAACATTAACAAAAGAATAAGTAAGAGAAACAATTAAATTATTATTATTATTATTATTATTATTATTATTATTATTATTATTATTATTATTATTATTATGTTAATAATGAAAGAAACAAAAATAAATAAAAGACTAAAAATATCCTAGAAACTTTAACAAAAGATTAAAAACAAAACTATTATTGCTATTACTGTCAACACAACAAAAATTATCAAATTATCCGGAGGGAAAAAAAATATTAAAGAAAGAGCAAGCAGGAAAAACAATTTAATTATTATTATTATTATTATTATTATTATTATTATTGTGTTAAATACACTTATATATACATGGACAAAAGTAGGGATTATTCTAGAAATATAAAAAAATAAAAGTATAAGGGCTGAAATGAAAATCAAATATAAAGGGATTAAATTAAAAAATTAAAAGTCAAAGGGCTGAAATGCAAATTATATTTATTGTCAATTGAAATCAGAGGACAAAATTGCAAAAATCGGAACTTGTGTACCGAATTCATTGAGTTATATATAGCCAATCTGGAAATTGAAAGTAGCAGTACCGAAGTGAAACTTTCACATTCAATTAATTAAAATCGGAGGACCCAATCGAACTAAATCAAAACTTATATAACAGAAATCAGGACCACAAACCAAATTAAAAGTAGAGGGACCGAAGTGAAAAGTAACAAACAATGAGGGACTCTTCTACACATTTACGTGCAGGAGAGAGAGAAACGTGGCCGGCGGCCTTAACCGGCCTCCTCCGCGTCCACAAACATTTTTAGGTTACACGCGCCATCGCGGGAGGAAGACCACGCGGTGGCGCATCGAGATCGACACCGGCAGCCAATTTCCGGTCACCGTATGACGCCGCACGCGCCACCTAAACTGGGCGTTAGGCGAAAAACCGTCTGGCGCGTGCGCCTCACGCCCTGACAGACACCGAATTTAAAATTGAAAAAATAGGGTCAATTACCGTTCTAACCCTGGACCCAATTTGATGTTTTTGTCTTATTAGGGGCTATAATCGTATTTAGCCATTTCAAAAAATATTAAAAAAAGAAAAAGTTGTGGCGGACCGGTCTGGACGCGCGCAATTACACCGGTGCCCCTCAGCCGGAGCCGTTATTTTGTCTTATTATCGGGGGTGAAACCGTTAATACACTGTTCACAACTGATTATTTTTTTTAACCAGCTCATTTAAGAAAAAACCGAAAATGGTCCCGTTTAACCAGCTCATTTTGCCGTGCGGACGAAGGCTAAAATCGGGCGCACACTATCGCAATCCACAGTGATTTAAGAGAGGAAGCACAGTGCAAAAGGCCACGCCTTTTATTTGGTTTGGAATTTCTATTCATATTTTGACGCAACAACGCAGCTTTAATCAAATGTCGAAACAACGTGCTATGTAATTTCTTTAGACTCGACGGGCTGTTTTCTAATAATAAAAAATCTAGCCCCCTTGTACTTATAGAATAAGAGTATTTTATTTAATTATTATTATAAAGATTTACTTTGTTTTCCAGAAGCAAGTATTGGAAATTTGGAATTACAGAATATTTGAGACAATAGTAAAAAAGTGGTTGCAATAAAATTGTAAAAATTTGTTAATCAAGAGGATAACTCAGAATAAGAAAGAATTGCAATCATAAGAATATGGATCAAAATAAACAGCAAAAAAAAAGAATTAAAATCAAATGATTATGGACTAAATCAAAAAATAAAATCCAATGAAAATTAAAAGCTAAATAAATAAAAATAAAAATAATGAGAATCAGAATTAATAAAAGTATAACAAATCAGATGTTAATAGATATATTGAAAAAATAGAAATAAAATGGGATACATGATAGAAATAGAAATATAACTTTACTTTTATTTACTTGTCCAAACATGATTTGACTTTTTTAAAATTAGCTGAATAAAAAGACTATACTATAACAAAAAAAAATCTAATTTGAATAAGTAAAAAAATAAAAATGGATTCATTATATCCAAACTCGGAACTAGATTCAGGCTTCAATAAGTTAAATTAAATTAAATTAAGAGAGAAAAAAAATGAAAATTATTAAATTATGACCGTTAAAATATAGCCGTTAAAATATGATCGTTAATTTTTAGATATAGAAATTGTGTAAAGTAGGGATAAAGTAGCTTTTATCTTTAGCTAAATTAGTTTTGTAATTACTCTATAAGTTCATTCTCAATTGTAATGAAAAAGCACTCTGAAATATACAAATATATACTTTTAACATTGTATCAGAGCGAATCTCGAATTTTTCCTTTGAATCACATTGCTGAATTTTTTTTCTCTCTTTTCTTTTTTTCCTTTTCTGGTTCGAAACCCAGAATTCAAATCTATACAGTGCTTGTTCACCAACGGTACTATTCATCAAACCCAGAAATTGATTGCTACAGTGTTTGTTCATCAACAGTTACTGTAGCAATCAAGAAAAAAAAACCCAAAATCATCACTGTTCATTATAACAAGAAAACCCAGAATCAGGGCTTCTTCGTCATCTCCGGCGAGTCCCGTTCATCGCCTTTTTCGTCATCTCCGGCGAGACACATCTTGAACCAGCGAAACCCAGAAAAACCCATCTCGAACAAACGAAGAAACCCAGAAGACCCATCTCGAAAAAAATAGAAACCAAAAAAACCCAGACATCTCGTTCATATCAGCTCACGGTTACTTGTTAGAAACCCAGAAATTCCATTTACCAACCCATCGAAACAACCCAACAATCTATTCATCAACATCCTGAAACACCCATATCATCGAAGAACACCCATCTCAACGATACTCTAGCTCCAGCTCCGAGGAGAGCACCTCGAAACCCAGAACACCCATAAACCTACCCAGAATACTCCAACTCCGGCGAAGGACACCCAGAAACTCAGAACACCCATCACGCAATGATGTTGGCAAGGCATCACCGACTGGAGGGGGGACACGGGAGAGACAGAGGGCACGGGGGTGAAAGAAATAGAAATAAAGGAAGAATGAGTTTTATGTAAGGTAATCAACCGGGACATAAACCTGGTCTTGGGTTGATGTGTTCCCATTGTGGTGAGATGAGGCATTCGAAACAATGATGTTATGAAATTATTGGCTACCCGGACTGGTGGGACTTTACGAAAAAACCTCGGAAAAAGTATTGGGAAATCTGTGGTAAATCTGACTAAAACAAACCAGGTACACCCTACAACGAATGTGGTCCATCCAGGTATCATCGAATTTTTTTTTGCACATTCTGTTATTACTAAAAATAGCACTTGGATTATTGATACAGGTGCATCTAGTCACATGACTAGCGATTCCGATAAATTAACCTGTCATAAACCCTCCTTACATTCAGCTATACGCACTGCTAACGGTAGTATCTCCCCTATTACGGGAGAACGATCTATCATTTTGACTGATACTATAACCCTAGATATTGTCCTTATTGTTCCATCTCTTACGTATAATCTTTTGTCGGTGAGTCAAATCACCGCTACTCTTTAGTGCACGGTAACGTTTTGACCTTAGTTTTGTGTTTTTCAGGACATTCAAACCCGGAAGATTCTTGGTTATGGTGTTAGGCGGGGCAACCTGTATTATTTAGAGTTAACGAAAAAAGGGGGTTCAATGATGGGTCACGCTCATCAGACCAGAAGTAAGGATCATGCTCACGCTCTCGTATGGTTGTGGCATCGACGACTCAGACATCTTTCATTCGGGTACCTTAAGAAATTACAACCACATTTATTTCCAGTTTAAATATTTTGGATTTTCAGTGTGAAATTTGTGAATTGGTGAAAAGTCACCGTATTTCCTATTTGCCAAGTTTGAAGAAAAGTATGGAACCATTTGCAGTCATCCATTTGGATGTTTGGGGTCCTGCAAAGATCTCGTCTTTTTCTAATGCACAATATTTTGTTATATTTATTGATGAATGTACTCGAATGACTTGGATTTCTCTTCTTCGAAATAAAAGTGAAGTAGGTACAGTTTTTCAAAAAATTCACAAAATGGTGCGGACCCAATACCAAATGGCACATTCGTACACTTCAATCAGATAATGGTACGGAGTTCATGGATGAAGTGTTAGGTGATTTTTTAAATCATCCTGGAATTCGACATCAGAGCTCCTGCACGTATACTCCACAGCAGAATGGATTAGCAGAAAGGAAGAACAGGCAGATTATGGAAATTGTTCGTGCTTCGCTATTTGGCATGAATCTGCCAAAATACTATTAGGGAGAGGCAGTAAAATCAGTTGCTTACCTAATAAATCGAATACCATAAAGTGCAATTGATTTTCAATCTCCTCAACAGAAAATAGAATCTCTTCTCTCTATTCCTCATCTACCAAATTTGGAATCACGGGTGTTTGGTTGTATAGTATATGTCCACACCCCGAAAGTCCTGCGAAGCAAACTGGATCCTTGTGCAAAGCGGTGTGTTTTTGTAGGTTACTCGGAGTTCCAAAAAGTATATCGGTGCTATGATCCTCACCATCGAAAGCTACATGTAACCCGGGATGCATCATTTCGAGAATCTGAACCCTACTATTCAGGGGGAGTTCCCGGGTCTTCTCTTTAGGGGGAGAGTAACATTGAAGAGAACGAAGATATATTCGAATTAGAGGAAAATGAAGGGTTAAAGGAAATGAGACCAGGCTGTGATAACCTGGAATTCTACATAGACCGAAATGATCTCAGAAACGACCCCCCTATGTCGCTGGAATTACCAACGCCTACACCATTAACTGAAGAATCAACCGAGAATGTCTCTCCTCAGTCACCTCAGGTATCCCTAAATCCTATTTCTAATGAGATAAATGAAACTCCTGTCTTAGAAAATAATGTGATCAATAGGTACCCACAAAGACTAAATCGGGGAGTCCCAAAGAAACAGTATGAACCTGATCCCAAAAACAAAACTAAATACCCCATCAGTAACTATATCTCTACCCATAGATTATCGGAATCATACGCAGTTACTGTTAATCAATTATCCAATGTGTCTATTCCTAGTAATGTACAGGATGCATTAGCAAACCCAAAATGGACCAAGGCGATGAATGAGGAGATGGAGGCACTTCAGAAGAATAACACTTGAGAGTTATGTCAACTACCAAAAGGAAAGAAGAAAGTTGGGTGTAAATGGGTGTTCACAGTGAAGCTGGATGCAAATGGGAGTATTGATAGATACAAAGCAAGATTAGTCGCAAAGGGATATACACAGAAGTATGGAGTGGATTATCAAGAAACTTTTGCTCCAGTTGCAAAAATGAACAACATCCGGATTCTCATATCTGTAGCAGTGAATCGAGACTGGCCTTTACAACAATTTGATGTCAAGAATGCCTTCCTAAATGGAGATCTTCAAGAAGAAGTGTATATGGAATTACCACCTGGAGTTAAAACCAGGTCCTCGTGTGAAACTGAAGTATGCAAATTAAAAAATGCATCGTATGGTCTAAAGCAATCACCTCGGGCATGATTCGGAAGATTCTCATCCACGATGAAAGAGTTTGGCTATAAGCAAAGTAATTCAGATCATACTTTGTTTATAAAACACAAAGGAGAGAAGATAACGACACTAATAGAAAATGTGGATGATATGGTCTTAACAGGAGATGATCCAGAAGAAAGAAAGGCACTACAACAGTTTCTGGCATCAAATTCGAAATGAAAGATCTCGGACAACTGAAGTACTTCTTAGGGATTGAGGTCTCAAGGTCAAAAAAGGGGATATGTCTATCACAGCGAAAATATGTGTTAGATTTATTGGCAGAAACCGGAATGCTTGCATGCAAACCGGTAGATACACCTATGGAAATGAACCACAAACTGGGACAAGCAGAAAATCAGACGCCAGCGGACAAAGGATGTTATCAACGGTTAGTTGGAAAACTAATATACTTATCACATACTAGGCTAGACATCGCCTATGCAGTAAGTATGGTAAGTCAGTTCATGCATTCACCAGAAGAAGAACATATGGAAGCTGTATATCGGATCTTAAGGTATCTAAAAAGTGCATTATGAAGAGGACTTCTATTTTCTAAAGGGGAGGTCCAAGATATTAAAGGGTATACAGATTCAGATTGGGCAGGAAATCAGACTGATAGGAGATCAACATCAGGATATTTTACATTCGTAGAAGGTAACCTTGTCACTTGGAGAAGTAAGAAGCAGAAAGTGGTCGCAAGGTCAAGTGCAGAAGCAGAATACCGAGGTATGGCTCATGGTGTGTGTGAATTACTATGGATTAAACAGGTATTACAAGACCTGAGAATTGATTATGGAACATCTATGGGTCTACACTGTGACAATAAGGCAGCTATCGAAATTGCTCATAATCTTGCTCAACATGATCGTACCAAACACGTTGAAGTCGACCAACACTTTATTAAGGAAAATCTTGATCGGAAAATTATACAACTTCCATTTGTTCGGTCTGAAGATCAGCTAGCCGATATTCTCACAAAGGCAGCTTCCGGAAGGGCGTTCTATGACGCTATTGACAAGTTGAGCATGATAAATATCTACACTCCAACTTGAGGGGGAGTGTTAAAATATGACCGTTAAAATATAGCCGTTAAATATGGTCGTTAATTTCCAGATATGAAAATTGTGTAAAGTAGCGATAAAGTAGCTTTTATCTTTAGCTAAATTAGTCTTGTAATTACTCTATAAGTTCATTCTCAATTGCAATGAAAAGGCACTCTGAAATATACGAATTTATACTTTTAACAAAAATGCAGTAAGGTGAACAATATCGTACAAGAAGTTGAAACAAAATATAGAAAGATTATACTTTTATTATAATCTGAATAGGATTTAAAATCATTTATTACTTATTTTTAATGTAACTATATTGGCTGCAAATGAATTGTTTATGGCTTATGGTGAAGATGTTCGGACAAGGTTCATTTCAGAGTGTACTAGTTATGATTTGAGACAGTGTGGTAAGATATCAGCAGGCATTTCTTGATATATTACTCAGAATAATCAACATAGTCGACTGGAGAAGAGAAAATCTTGTACCTTTTATAGAGTACAAAATGTATCCTTTTATGATTCCAGCTAAGTGTCTGATCTTCAGGACAAATGAAAAATCTAAATCTGAGAATATTTAAAAACAAAATAAAAGGGACACATTTCAAATATCTCTCAACGACAGCTTATTAAGTGTTCGTTGAAAATGTAGTTGTAATTATTTTTTAAAAGTATTTTTTTGTTAAAAAATGCATTAAAGATGTTTTTTTTTTAAAAAAATATTTTTCACATCAACCCATCAAAATGATTTAGGAATAAAAAAATAATACTAATAATTTAAAGCAAAATCAAAATCAAAATTTCTTAAAATGTTTTTTTGTTTTGTTTCAAACACCCCTTAAATCTTAAAGGAGCCCTTTAAAAACCTCTTGTTTCAATTAAATTCTATATTTATAATTTTCCCAAGATATAAAATTGCTACAAAACAACTTTGCTTTTTTTAATATATATATATATATATATATATATATATATATATATATATATATATAGAGAGAGAGAGAGAGAGAGAGAGAGAGAGAGAGAGAGAGAGTTGAGAATATAACGTGGAAAGACTAAGTTGACAAGCATGCATGAAGGACTCAATTGCAAATTTTCTAAGACTTCGAGGATCCAACTAATATAAAGGATTTTCGGGAACTTGATATAGCAGTAGAATTCGTGTGGAGTTTGCACAAATGAAATGCCAACAGTATAAACAGAAAATATCGGGTATTAACGATTTTTATTTTAAACAACTTAAGGAGCTCTTTAAATTGGATCAGTTGATTGTGTCAGAGAGGAAGCATCAACCATTAATTATGGTAGGCATTAATTCAATCACAAATTAGGAAGCCGTTTGTTTTTAGGTAGATGATTTTTGAATTTTTTATTTTTTTATTCTAAATTTTATTTTTTAATATTCTAGGGCTGTTTTGATAAATTAATGTAAAAAACACTAATAAAAACAAATTTTAATATCAGTAGCCTTGCCTCCCCAACCACTTAAGGGTGTGTTTGGAATTGCTTTTGCTTTTGTGGTTGATGTTGAAAAAAAGCAGTTTTAAAAAAAGCGCTTTTACTGCGGTTCAAAATAAGCAGTGAAGTGTTTGGTAAAAACTGTGGTTGAGTCTTAGGTTGAAAAAAAGCAGTTTTGTGTGTTTGGTTACCAAGCTTTGCATGTAGCTTTTTACTTGTGAAATGACTGTGAAGAGCATAAACATATACACACACATTTAGAACTCACACACACACTCTCTCTCTCTCTCTCTCTCTATATATATATATATATTTTGTATTAATAATCATATTTTTATAATGTAAGGAATAGGTGAAGTAAAATTGACACTTCCTTTTTATTTGTTCATCAAACTATTTGCAATGCTATCACGAACAATATCCGTACGTGAAGGCCTTTGCAATTCCTGAGTATTGTCTCGTGCTACAATATCTGGTAAAAAATCATCTGGTATATAATTGAAATTACAATCATATTGAACAAAATCAACGTCATGTTATGATCTCCTTCTAATAAAGTTATGAAGTGCCATCGACGCAACAACAATTTGAACTTGCGTTTTGTATTGATAAGGTGGCATGCTCTGTAAAATTTTCCACCTTTGCTTCCATACTCCAAATGTTCGTTCTATCATATTACGTAGTGATGAATATGCACGATTAAAGACCTCTTCACAATATAATCTATGTATATTTTAATATTGGTATAGTTCATATTGATTCAAGTTTGAGTCGAATTTGACAATATATCAAAAAAACAAATATAGATTGGTTTAGATTTATATTTATTACTGCAAATGAGATTATAATCTCTATTTTTCTCATTTATTTACATCAACCAAATCCATCTCCCTTTTTTATTTATAGTTTCTTGTAGATTATGAATAATAATAAAATTGATAATTTCTTATCTACAAATATTGGGGTTAATATTAACTTATTCCCTGAATTTTATTAGGAATAATTTATCAATTATTATAGAATGTAAGATAATTATTTATAGTTTCTAGATTAACTTGCATGACTGAGACTCCATCATTTCCACCAAAACGAGTCCATTGCATCAGGGATAATCAATTATATGTAAAATCATCAAGTTTTTTGTTTTGATTTTTTCACCAGCTTCCTGTGTATCTAGCAATTACTTTCAACTACGATCTTGCAGGTCCACCTCCTATATGCTATCAATACACAGACGCAATATCATCCAAAATTCATTGACGAACAGACAACCCCATGCAACACGAGATCATGTTCAAAATTGCACATTAATTCCTCCAATTCATCACAAACCCATAACATCACAGTGTTCACAAAGATGTCAGAACGGACATCAAAGCTCCTTACATGACTTCGGTTGGGTGGTGCTCCGATCTTGTTGGCCTGAAAGAGTTACCGGAGCAGTCACGATCTGTTGCAGACTCGGGGAGGACGACGATGATGGAAGGCTGTCGCAGCTGTGAGGGAGACAAAGGAGCAGAGGGTGAGGTTGAGCAGCTATGAAGGAGAAGGGGGGCAGCTCGATCGAGTCTGCAATTTTGGGAGCAGATGGGTCTTGACGACAGTGAGAAGTGAGCAGATGTGGAGCAGAGGGGAGAAGATGGGAGCTGGGAGATGGGTTTGCAAGGGAGAAGAGGGGACGCTGAGGGATTTGGGTACTGTCGAGTTTGCAAGGGAGATGGGTTTGCAATGGGTTCGCTAGTCTGAAAAAAAAAAAACACATAGAGAAGTCAAATTGTCGAGTTTGCAAGGTTTTGGGATGATGGGTCTTGCTGGTCTGAAAAAAGATGAAAAAAAGAGAAGTGAAATTGTCGAGTTTGCAAGGGAGATGGGTTGCAATTTGCTGGTCTGAAAAAAGATGACAAAAGCCGATGTGGTTGGTGTCGGTGAAATGAAACAAAAGTCGCAAAAAAAGCTACTTCGACCTGCTGCACACAAAACCCTGGGTTGAAACGCGAAAATGGTGGGCCACAGTTCCTGTTCGCGTGGTTTACTCCCGCTTTTCTATATTACCAAACAGGCAGCACATAACTTTTTTTTAAACGTGGTTTGTACCACAAAACCAAACGGGCACTAAGGCAGCTGCGACAGTATACCAACTAGAAACGGGGCAGCACCGTCAATAACACAATGTACGGACTCTTTAATATTTATCAGACATATAAAAGCTGCCATCGTCGACTTCTTCTTTTCTTTGGCAAGGGACTTGTTCTTCTCTAACATTTGACCGCCATTGAAGTACATCATGTAATGCGCAGGGTTAGTTCTCAAGGAAGATGTGTTTTCCAGTATTCGACGCCGTTTAGTTTAGTGCTCCAGCAGTCAACCATGGCCAGCCAGACAAATCTCGAGATCCCCTGTTTGTAAAAATTGCGTTGGAAAACAGTGGTAGCTGAAATAATTGGATTCGCGGGTTGTACAAGCTGGTATTTTTAACTTGTTAAAAATCCCCAGATTAAAATCATGAGGTATGGCGGTTAATAAGTCAGGGGAAACAAAAAAAGAATTTCATAGCTATATTTTATTTCTGGCTGTAGTAAAATGTTTGTCTACTCACATATTCATTGAAGTTCTTAATCTTTGTGAGAAGCAGTAAGAGTGTGTTTGACATTGCTTTTGCTTTTGTTTGTGGTTGAGGTTAGAAAAAATCAGTTTCAAAAAAAGCACTTTTACTGCGGTTCAAAATAAGTTGTGAAGTGTTTGGTTAAAACTGTGGTTGAATTGAAGATTGAAAAAAAAGCAGTTTTGGGTGTTTGGTTACCAAACTTTTCATATTGCTTTTAACTTGTGAAATTACTTTAAAGGGATATATATATATATATATATATATATATATATATATTGATCATAATATTTATATATATATGTACATATATGTATATATATATAAATATTATATTAATGATCATAAACGACCTGGTGCTTTTTCTCATTTTCTAACTACAATCCATTATTATTATTATTATTATTATTATTATTATTATTATTTTTATAGTAATGGCTGATTTTTAAAATATTTTTTATTTTTTAAAATCTATTTTGACATTGATATATCAAAATAATTAATTTAAAGATTTATTTTTTTGATTTTTTAAAAGCAAATTTAAAACACGAAAAATAATTGTGTTTAATTCTTTGAAAAATCTCTTTTATCGTTCTATATATTTCTTTTTTACCAACAATGTGTCTTTGAATTAATTTTTACATGTTAAAATTATATATAACCTTCACCCCAAAAAAAAAACCCATCTGCTTCTAACCCACCCACCCACCTCTGGAACCTCTCAACTTCTCCATCTCCCCCCTTCTCCCCTGGTGAAACCCATCTGCTTATCCCAATTATAAGGCTCGGTTTTTGGACAAGCACCAAACTTATCCCAATCACCTTCGAAATGGGTAGGAGAAAAGGTAGTCACGAAAGAATATATACCATTACTATTAGCCCTTCCTTTCCTGTCAGCCAGAGCCTTGAGCGTGGTTTTTATTGCCTTCCTCAAGACATCATAGTCCCCCCCTCCCATCTGCTGAAACCCATCTGCTTCTATGAGGAGTTTGTTACGATGATGAAGGCTGGTCAGACCGGAGAAAAGCCTCAAGGCAATAATCACGGGAAAGATTTCTGAGCATAATTTTAAGGAGGGATGGATCATTGCAGGTAACCGTTTGAGGGCACAGTGGAGAAGAAAAAATCAACCATTATTGTTTGGTCTATGATCTGCTTTGTGACCCCCCTCCCCCCTCTCAAACGCATGAAAAAAAAAATGAATCGCGATCGCAAAAGCACCATTTTCCTGCTTATTGCAAACCACGGTTTTGGTTGATTTTTAGGTGGGCTCCACAATAATATAATTTGTTTTTGTTCATTATCAAACGCCATGTAACTGCTTTTTACTCCAATCTCCGGTTCAAACGCAATGCCAAACGGGCACTAAATACGGAGGGAATAGCGTTTGCGTTCGTGCATAGAGTGTGAGGCTGGTCTTTAGCATTAGAAGGGACAAATCTGACGCCAAGTCTTGCAAGCTCGACTGTTTGGAAATAACGAGCAGCCCGGCTGATTTCGTTGATGAAAATGCTTTTTATTTATTTATTTTAAATTAAATATTTTAAATGTTACTAAATTATTTAGATGTGTTGATATTAAAAATAAAAAAAATATTATTTTAATATATTTTAAAAATACTTTCAAAATTAAATTGAACTTGAAAATTAAAACAAAATACAGAGCGGCCAGCACCCCATCTCCAACTGAACACCATCGACAGAAGTTACCATAGCCATCGCAAAAGTAGAGGTCCATGGCATCCACGGCCTCCGCCATATCAGCACTCATGACACAGCAGAGATCGCACATCACAGTCTGAAAACCCCATCTGGACAGAACCAGCCATTCACCAGTTAGTGTGTGCCAACAGCAATCATCTTGTGTTCTTTAAACGCATGTTTCACGGGATTATTGCAAAATAACAAAAGAATCTAGCTGCTAGCGCTGTTCCCAAATCAACAAGCAACGCATTGTCCCACTCCGTGATGCAACCCTCACATGGGGCGAATAATGGGTTTGTGTTGGTGAAAGCTAGCACCAAGATCAATCTTTATATAATATATATGAGAGATTTTTTTAAGCACCTAAAGATACAGAGGTAGGTCTTGAAAGTGCGATTTGATTCTCCGGAAATAATTGTGCTTTGAAGTTACCATCTCCATATTTTATTCGGAGAGCTTTTTTTAAGTGGCGTGTCCTTTTACTTGTGAACTTTAATCGCGTGCTTAGCAAGTGTGACTCTCATGTTAAAAACTTAAATTAGGACGGCTAATCTCATGCCCTAGATGTACGCACCCGGGGATAGATATTTAGTCATGTAAATGTTAAAAGCAAAGAAAGCTTGGAGAGAGCACCTAAAATGTGATGATCGGACGGCCAGCTTCTGAACACGATGATCTATAGAATTTGGACCGTGGCGAGGCTAAAGGGACTGGCCGTGATACTGCTCTCGTGACAGGAGCCCACCTTCTAAACATTAGCTTCAGCACTGTATGGTCGTGTCGTGCTACTGGGCAAATCCTGAATGTACGCCCATGATGCTCGTTTCCAAGTTGCTGTTCGAGCTATAAATCTTGGAAGAGATACGATACCACGTCAAAAATGATTGATTTTTTTTTTATATAAATAAATCCCACGAAAAGCAACCTAATCTTAATCACGGAAATTGATCTAAAAAACTTTCTAATTGATACAGTAAAACAAGAAAAGAATGCGTGCACATTTTTATTCATCTCATTGAAAGGTTCAACAGGCACAGGAATCTAAATAAACAATAAAAAACAGCACTCCATCCTTACAATTGTAGAATTTAAAACCAGGCAGCTCGTATCTTGATCAGGAGTGAGAAAATAATTGCTCATCAAAGAAATTTCGGAGCACCGAAGACTTTTCTCCAACTTCTTTGCTAGTGGGTGGTTTTAGATTTTAGGGCAAAACTAAATGACCAAGACGGGAATTTGATAGGGACATTATAAAGACGGGAAAGACTTTGATGAAGTTCTGTCATGCAAGTGGAGCGATGGAGGCCCACAGATTTGTTGGTTTGGGCTGTTTTTTAGTGGGCCACCTAGTATATCAACTTCACAACTTGTCATGCAGGCAGGTTTTTGTTCCAAAGGAAATGTTTCCTTTTCGCCTGTTCTGACTATTTAGTGGCACAGTTGAGTTGATTTTAAAAGTGTTTTTTATTTTGAAATGCATTAAGATTATATATTTTTATTTTTGAAAAATAATTTTTAATATCAGCACAATGATAAAAAAACATCAAAATTTTTTAATTTAAAATAAAAATAAAAATTTTAAATTTTTTTCAAAAACACTTTTAAAATACAATACAGTTACAAAAACTACCCTCTAGCCATGGCTGAGGCCAATTGCTATGGAAGTGACGTGCGTGCCAATTTTACACGGCTAGATTGCTTTTGTCTGCTTGAAACTTTGAAAGAATTAAAGCTTCTTTCCGAGATATTTTTTGCCCATGCCATGGAAACTAACCGTCCCTTTCGATAAAAAAAAGGCAAGGAATTTATTTGAAGACGACCTGCTCTGTCGTAACTCGTTTCTCAAGGTTCCCTTTTACTTAAACTTATTTTCTAATCGAAGTAATTGCTCGGAAGATTCGCGCGTTAGAAATAAAATAAACAAGAAATGGTTTATCGGGATCCTTCCTTCCACACTTTCACTAAAATAACTATAATTTGATAGTGGTTTTGTATACGATCCATATGACACTGTAATTTAGGTGTGGGTTGGGAAATGGAGTATTTTTTTTATTTTCTAAAAAATATTAAATGCAATGTTTTTCTTATTCTTAGTAAATATATTCTCTACAATATTTTTAACTTTTATTATTTTTAAATACAAAACATGAACAATACATTTTTTTATATAAATAATTTTAGCAATGTAGGACATTAAAATTATATTTTTTATATCATCATCATATTTAACAATAAATAAAATATCCTGATATTAATTTTTATTATATTTCTAATATAAAAAATGGTCAATAACATTAATTTGCTATATAAACTTTTACTTTGAATGAAAAACTATTTTATAACAATATTACCAAGGTTATCAAAATCGCGAGTTGACTCGCAAAATCGTACGATTTTGCGAGTCAACTCATCAAACCTTGTCAACTCGGGTAGAAAAATCGATTTCGGTCAAACTCAGTCAAACTCGGTTAAAATCGTAAAATCGGACCGAATCGGTCTGATTTTACGATCTGCTCATTCTGCCACCGGTTCAAAAGCAAATTCAAAATTTCGAACGGAGCCAAGAAAAAAATAGAGAAGAGGATAAGAAGATGAGGAGAAAGAGAGTAGCGGCGCAAGGAGAGGGAAGGAGGGAGGGAGATGGGTGGGTGGGCAGATGGCTGCACAAGCAAAGGGATTAAGGGAGGAAGATCAAAGATGGGTGGGCGGCGGCGGGAGAAGGAGAAGGGAATTAGAGATTTAGCCATTTAGGGTTACTGGGGGGGGGGCTTTTATACTAGTTATAATAATAATAATAATAATAATAATAATAATAATAATAATAATAATAATAATAAAAAGGTTTCTACCGGGTTATAAATTTATAATAATAATAATAATAATAATAATAATAATAATAATAATAATAATAATAATAAATAAGTAGGTTTCTACGGGAGGTATAGTAGTAGTAATAATAATAATAATAATAATAATAATCGGGGGGTTTAATAATAATAATAATAATAATTATTATTATTATTATTAATTAGCATAAAAAAATAGTTAGCATAAAAAAATAATTTTAATAAAATCCTATTAGTTTAAGACAATAAATAACATTAATTAACTTCAAATACAACAACCATAAAAAAACATACAATTACTTGAAAAACATACAATAAATAGCTTAAATTTCAAATCTCAAATCTCAAATATTGTGGGTCTTTTAATTATATTTAAATTCATTTTTTAATTTAAATATAATTAAAAATAATTATTTTATTGTTGGAGGGTTTTTCAAAAGCAATTATTTAATTATATAACTTACTCCTATTAATTATATAATTAATTGCATAATTAAACTATATATAACATAATTGAACTTTATTTAAAATAAGATATAAAAATGGTTCTCCAAAATAGCTTTTACCATTTGAGAACACATCAACAAAAAAACCATATATACACTATTCAAGGAGCTATTTTACCATTTGACCTGTTTTGTAATGTATTTTTAAGTTATTTTGAATCATGTATTAACCTTAACTAATGAAGTTTTATGGCCATAATTATGTTATATTGTATTCAAAAATATTTTACTTATGATTTTTCTACCTACACAAATTCAGGTACGATTTTACGATTTTTATACGGAAAAATTCAGGTACGATTTTACGATCTTACGATCCGAGTTTTTGAATCCCTTCCATGTCGTGTCAAAATCACGATTTTGACAACCATGAATATTACCATAAATATAAAGTATTATGATAAATATTGTAAAATATGATTATGATTTTTTATGAAAAATCGTAATTATATATATATATATATATATGTGTGTGTGTGTGTGTGTGTTTGAAAATATTTTTTTTCTCAACAAGTGAACTTATTTTAATTTCTTAAAAAATAAAAACTAAAATATAATCTTATATTGATAAATTTCTGCTATTCCACGTGGCACATGATAAATTGCTTCCCTGCTGGTGATCCTCTGATGTAGCGGGCGGTGAAAGATGCATTCCAAACAGGAACGAACAACGAGGCAGCGGTAAAAAAGTTTACCATTTTTTTTATTTCCTGTAAACTCCTAATAAAATACATTAACTATAAACTAAAATGCATGGTAACCCACACCGCAATAACTTCTTTCATATTATATTATATAGATTCACATAGTAAACGTTTTTTTTTCTTATTTTGACCATCAATTCTCCTTATAATGGTTTCATCATTTTGTGCACAAATTAAAATTCAATTATTCCAAGATTATCAATCAATGATAAGATTAAAATAAATGAGATCATGTTGAGAAAAACTAAAAAAAATATGTGGCAATTTTAAAATTGACATTAAAAGTTCACTTTAGTCATCTTACTTTTTAAAAGATAAACTTTTGATCCATAAATCTTGAAAATTCTATTTGATCCAAACTTATTTTCTCTATTTTTCAATTGTCGCTTTGATAAATAAAAGAGTGTGGTTGAAATCCTGTAATGGAAAGATAAACGTCAGTTTTGATCACAAAAAATAACGATTTTGATATTAACAAGTTTCATTTGACGAATAGAGTTTCACATTATTTTTTCAATTTGTGTTTCTTTTATACTTATCATTTTCCTCTCTCTCTTTATCTCTCTCTCTCTCTCTCACACACACACATGTAAGCTCATCTTTAAATTAGCTAAAATGTAGTCATTGCTTGGTCCTAGTCATCGCAAGTCATAAATTGCTGGCTACTTTTAAGTTGACTTTTCAATTATATATATTAGGCTTATGATTTACTTTTGTCTCACTTGTATTTGAATTGAGTTTTTTTTTTTGTTTGAAAAATAGTTTATATTAAGGCTATAAATTCTTGGGTGTAACTTTAAGTTTCTTCTTAACTTATTTTTTCTTAGAATCATAGCTTAAGAAACACTTGATCCTCTACTTAGAGTTCTTTTTAAATCAAGTCTTTATATGCTAATTGTTTTGATCTTGTGTCTAGAAGACCGTGGTTGTTTTTTCAGTACGTGATATATTTTTATTCTTTCCTCTACCATATTATCCACAACAGCTACTACAATCTCTTCTTGTGCAACTCTATTTAGAAGAAACTACTTGTATACTTCCTTAAATTGAGTCATTTTCATTGATGAACGATAAATCAAATTGTATCACTATTAAGCTAAAGACAATTAGTGATATCATTGCTTGGGATTATACATAGTCATGCATCTTAGGTATATTTTCAAATATCAGTTAACTAGTTTAGACTAACCATCGATTTGAGGTTGGTATGCAGAGCTCATAAGTAGTTGATTTCTCAATAACTTGAACAACTCTTTCAAGAATAAACCAATGAAAATTATATCTTTTTTAATAACTATAAAAGCAAGAAAATCATGAAACTTATAAAAATAATCTAAGAATATCTAAGAAACATCTTGAGCAGTAAAATGATGTTTAAGAGTAAAATAATCCATATGTGGTAAACCTATCAATGATTACCATTGTAGTATCATTTTCTTATGAAACTGGAAATCCTATAAATTCCATTATAATATTTCTTCATGTACCTTATAGTATAGGTAATGGTTGCAAAAGACCTCGATAAACAATTCTATCCAATTTAGCTTTCTTGCATGTAACATATTCATTGACCATGTTCTTAACTAAAGACTTTATAGTTGGCTAGTAGAGCACATGTTTTAATCTTTTATAAAAAAATTGTATCCCTATATGACCTTAAATGTAAGAATCATGAGCTCCTTTAACCAATTTCCCTTTCAGGTTGTTTTTTTTGCCAATCACTTTAATGTGCTTATACCACAATATGTCTTTAGTGAATGTATAATCATTTTAATTGTCATTCTTCAACATCGTATCAATAATTATCTTATATACTTGTTGATCATTATCATAAAAACCTATGATGAAATTTTGTTATACCAAGATAGTAATATTGTCAAAATTTCCTTCAAGTTGTCAATAGACTTATTAACCACTCATTTCCTATACATCACTTTATTAGTATAAATAATAGATCTTGAGAATGCATTTTCCACCACATTCTTTTTTCCTCTCATGTATTGAATTTGATGCTCATTATTGACAACTCGGTTAACATTATTTTTAAAGTGAAGTATGAATCTTCTGCTCTAATAAGTTTTTAAACTTTTATAGCTAGTCTTAATAATAATTTGATCACTCTCCAACTAATGTCTTCATATGTTTAATGACCGTAAAAATGAATAAATATTATTTTTTACATATAAATAATCTTTAATGTCATGGACTTGATGTAATGCTAAAGAAGATTAGAGGCTTTCCATTCTCACCAAAAATTGCACCCATTATTGGTGAACACACATATGTTTTCAATAGAAAAGCATATTGAGAATTAGGCAGTACTAATATAAGATTGACATAATGCTTTTTTTAAGTAATCAAAAGCTGTATATGCTCTTTGATTCAATATGATGTTGTTCTTATTTAACAATTCAGTTATGAGATTACTTATGATTCTAGAACCTTTAATGAGCTTTCTATAGAACAAGCCAAACCTAATAATCTTTGCAATTCCTTGACCGACTTGAGTATTAACCACTTTTTTATAACTTGTATTTTTTAGGGTTAATAACAACTTCTTCAAGTGAAATAATATGCCCTAAATATTCTATTTGTTGTTTATAAAAAAAAACATTTGTACTCCTTCATAAATATTTGATTTGTCTTGTGTGTGCCTCTAACATATTTCTTAGATGTTTAAGTATAATTTTAGTGTTGAGCTAAACAATGTCATCAAAGAAAACCAACACATACCTCCTCATCAAAGGTTCTAGCATGTGATTCATGGCTGAAACGTTGTAAGGTTATTAGTCAAGCTAAATCACATTACTTTGAAATCATAATTTCCATGGTGAGTTCTTAAAGTTTTTGTTTCCACATCATTATCATGTATCCTTACTTGATGACATCTAGAACTTAAACCCAATTTTGAAAAATAATATAAGCCATGAAATTCATCCAACAATTTATCAATCAAGTGAATTAGAAACCTTAATTTGTTGTTTTCCACCATTGTTAATCAAACTAAATGATAAAAGATGTGCTTAACTTAGACAGATCACGGCCCTAATACCATTTTGTTAGGATTTCCCTAACAAGAAACCATAAAAAGAGGTTGAGAATTATAAGAAGTAGAGGTAAAAAAAGAGAGTTTTACAATTAATTTTAGTAATAAATACTCATTTATTACATGTCTACCATGTTTTCCACAATACAATATTTATTCTACCATCTAGCTGACGAACTAATCTTACAATTCTAATAACTTTAATTGAATCTCATATATAGCATGAAACCTAATTATATTGAAAGTAGAGAGAAGAACTTTTTTTGAGTAAAGACTTGTAGTGCTCTTAGTGTCACAACTCAATGGATGTCATGGTGGATTTCAAAAGTCTATCTTTGAAGATTAGCGGTCACCATTAAGCAACAAAAAAAAAATAGGGAACCTAAAATAAGCATTAGTTCCATATATTAATGTATGATGTTAGTTATGATCAAGCGATGTGCAACATCACTCTTATAATATCATTTTCTTATGAAATATTACCTTTACTATGCGTTTTCTTTTAAAATTATCTTTTTGATTGCTCAAAGTTATATTAATATTTTTTGTTTACAATTTATTTTGATATTGGTCCAAAAAAATGTCATCTTAATTACTAAAATTCTAAATTGATCACGGAAAAAAATTGATTTTCGAAGAAGTTTCGATATCAATCCTATAAGAAAAGACACATGGAATATTCTAAATTAAATATGCATATACTTTTTTATTTTCCAAAGTTATGGTACAACACCATGGAATCCCTTTCTTTTTTACCTTTTGAAGCTTGAAATCGGTTTGTCCGGGTGAAACGGAGAGGAAGAGAAAAAAAGTTGATATATTTTTTTATTTATTTATTTCAAGGAAAAGCGCTATTACAATTACAATCACAAAAGAAGTTAAAGGAGATCGGTAAATCACTGTGCAGTCATTGTTCATCTACACCCATTATCACTGTGGACCAGATATTTGATCTGCTGCGTCGAACCTACGCTACACCCACAACTACTATCTCAAAATTCAACATTTCACGCTGCGGATTTCAATTCAACATAACACACACACTGCTGGCTTTTAAAAATTCAAAATTGCACGCGAATGAAAAATTTAAAACAAAGCTGATGCACTGCGGCCTTGCTTCTGCCCGATTTAAAAACTAAAAAGAAAGTTTAAAAATTCAAAAGTGCACGCGAATAAAAAGTTTAAAAGAAAGCTGGTTACACCTCAAATTAATCATGTTTATGCAATAAAAAAACCATTACAAATTTAAATATACCCATGAATATTTGTAGAAGCTGCTGAAACCCAAGGACAGTGCAGGGACAATGGCGGTGCGTGGATTCAGGTGCCATCGCCAATGGAAGGGGCTGTGAAGTCGATCGATGAAGAAAGGAAACAACTGTGAGGAGAAGGGAATTGATGGAAGAGGAAGGTTAGGGCTGGTCCAGTCAAAGTGAAGGGGCTGTGAAATGAATGGGTGGCTGGCCGTCTGTGGGATCCTGGCTGGCGGCTGAGAAGGGAGTGTAGTATAAGCAATAACAGCTCACCAACCTGCAGCACACAAAATCACCATCAGCACACTCTCTCTTCACGATGATTCTATTTGAGTCTGTTACTGGAAATACAGGACAATTGGTCCTCTCTCTCTTCCGTTAGAATATTATCTTTAATTTCTGTTTTAATTGTAACAACACCAGGACAGGTTGTTGAAATGATTCCTATATATATCTCCACTGTAATACACTGTATAAACAATTTTCATTCAAACATTTATACAAACATTTTTATGGTATCAGAGCAACAAAGCTCCAACGAGTATTCAAATCCCTCTCAAATGGCAGAAAATACCCAAACTTCAGTCACCATCAGCTCCAACCCTGCTATTACAGCACAAAATTCCTTAATAGCCATCAATGCCACAACACAACTGCCCCTCAAATTTACACCAATAAACTACCTCACTTGGCGTGCTCAGTTTAATGCTCTTCTCATTGGCTATGATCTCATGAATTACGTAGATGGCACTTATACAGAACCCCCAAAAACCTTGAATAATGCATCTAATCCTGCTCATGCATTTTGGCTTCGCCAAGACCAGCTTCTGCTACACTCAATCATTGCCTCAGTCTCTGAGCAAATCATGCCTCTCATTGCCTCTACATCAACCTCCCGTATGGCTTGGGAAAAACTTCAAACCCTTTATGCCAATCGATCAAGGTCCAGAGTCATGAGTCTCAAAGAGAGACTCACAGCCACCACCCGTGGCTCAAACTCTGTTCGTGAGTTCCTGAACACCATGAGGAGCATATCTGATGAACTATCCATCATTGGTGAGCCACCCAGTGATGTTGACCTTGTTGTTCACATTCTCAATGGTCTTGGACCAGCCTTCAAGGAAATAGCTGCAGCCATTCGTGCTAGAGACACCCTCATCAGTTTTGAGGATTTTCATGACAAACTTGTGGAATATGAAAACTTCCTTAACCGTGAGGAAAGGCGTGCCACCTCTCCTACAATCACAACCCATGCCACTCATCGCACTGGCCAATATAAACACAACAGAACCAATAACTACAGCAGACCCTCTCCCACATATCGTGGTCATCAATCCACCTCTGCCTTCAATCATGGCACTCCAGGCTCAAATCAGCCTAACAGAAGACGTCCAGGACAAGGTTACAAAGGCTTCTGTCAATTGTGTGACCAACAAGGCCACACTGCCAAACGCTGCTTTAGAGGTCGACCCAATTTCCCTCCATCCCCTACAGCAAACTACACTGCCAATACCACTCCCCAGCCCAAAAACTGGCTTCTTGACACTGCTGCCACTCATCATGTTTCTGATGATATTGCCAATCTCTCCCTCACTTCAGCATATGAAAGACCAGACTCCATTGTCATAGGTGATGGCACAGGTTTGCCCATCACTCACACTGGAAATAGCACACTCTCTGCTAATTCGAAAATCTTTACCTTGGCTAATGTTCTTTGTGTACCTTCCATTAAGAAAAATTTGCTTTCAGTTTCTAAATTCTGTAAGACAAATAACACATCTGTTGAATTTTTTCCCAATTTCTTTTTGGTGAAGGATCTTCGCACGGGGGTGACTCTCGTTCGCGGCCGGAATAACCATGATATGTATGAGTGGCCTCAATCTCTGCCTTTTCCACTCTCCTTTCATGCCCTAGCTGGTGTGAAAACCTCATCAATTAATTGGCACAGACGGCTTGGCCATCCCTCCTCCAGTATCCTCCACCACATTGTCATCTCTCGGTCTCTCCCCTTCGCAACAACTCCCAGTGACAAAAATTGTGACTCTTGTCTGTGTAATAAGAGTCAAAAACTTCCATTTTATGTATCCACTCTTAAAAGTTATCGTCCCTTGGACTTAATTTATACGGATGTTTGGGGACCAGCTCCCGTTACCTCCACCAAAGGCTATCGGTTTTATGTTATCTTTGTTGATCATTTTACCAAATATATTTGGTTTTATCCTATGAGTCATAAATCTGATGTTCTCACCATTTTTCCAAAGTTTAAGGCCACTGTTGAAAATTACTTCAAAACGAAAATTATCACAGTCTACTCTGATAATGGGGGTGAATACACTGCCATGAAAAACTTTCTTGCCACCCACGGCATCTCCCATCTCACTACCCCTCCTCACACTCCTCAGCATAATGGTACCGCTGAGCGTCGCCATCGCCACATAACAAACACTTACAATGCTGCACCAAGCCTCCCTTCCTCTCTCATTTTGGCCATATGCCTTTCAAGCTGCCACATACCTTATTAATCGTCTCCCCACTCCCATTCTCCACCTCAAATCCCCTTTCGAAACCCTCTTTGGTGATCCACCTAATTACCTCAAACTTCGTGTATTTGGGTGTTTATGCTACCCATGGTTACGCCCATATAACACACATAAACTTCACCCTCGTTCCCGACCCTGTATTTTCCTAGGTTATTCCCTAACTCAGAGTGCTTATCAATGTCTTGACCTCACTACTCAACGTTTATTCATCTCTCGTCATGTTCGTTTTGTCGAATCCACATTTCCATATACATCCTTGTCTGCTTCCAGCTCACTCCCTCCCTCTGCCAAAAATTGTTCATTCCCTTATGTCATTCCTGCACCTCCTCCAGTTTCCCATTCTCATTCCACCACTCCCCCTACCTCTCCTCCTTTGATCCCGCCTGTCTTAACACTCCCTCTTCTCCCATCTCCACAGGTCACTCAACATTCATGGCGGTCATCTTCATGCGACGATGTTAGCACCACTGCTCCACCTCCTACAGCCTTACCACCATCCCAAACCCCACAACCACCTACACTTGTCTCCAATCATCCCATGATCACTCGCTCAAAAAACAACATCTTCAAACCTCGCCAACTCAATATAACCACTAAACACCCACTGCCTCTCACCCTTACCCCAACTTGTGTATCACAAGCACTCAAACACCCAGAATGGCGAGCTGCAATGTCTGCTGAGTTTACTGCCCTCACAAACAATGGAACCTGGACTTTAGTCCCTCCTTCTTCACATCAAAACTTGGTTGGATGCAAATGGGTCTTTAGGATCAAAAGACACCCTAACGGTTCTATTGACAGGTACAAGGCTCGCCTCGTAGCCAAGGGCTTCCATCAACGTCCCGGGCTTGATTTCACTGAAACTTTCAGCCCTGTCATCAAGCCTACCACCATCAGAATTGTTCTATGCCTTGCTCTCCGGCATGGTTGGTCAGTCCAACAACTTGACGTCAACAATGCTTTCCTTCAAGGTTCCTTAACTGAGAATGTCTTCATGGCTCAACCTCAAGGGTTCATTGACAACCAAATGCCTCATCATGTCTGTCATCTCCGAAAAGCCATCTATGGGCTTAAGCAGGCTCCCCGAGCCTGGTATAATGAGTTGGCCACCTTTCTGCTGTCTCAACAATTTTCAAACTCAAAATCTGATGCATCTCTTTTTATCTACAATCATGATGGCATCACTGCTTATTTTCTGGTCTATGTAGATGATCTCCTCCTCACTGGCAACAATGGTCCCTTTCTGGCTTCCTTCACTGCTGCCTTGTCTTCCCGTTTCTCAGTCAAAAATATGGGTGCCTTACATTACTTCCTTGGTGTTGAGGTTATATCTAATTCTACTGGTTTCTTCTTATCTCAATAGAAATACATTCATGATTTGCTTGTCCGCACCAACATGCAAGGAGCCAAACCAGCAACTACACCACTTTCCACCACCACCACACTAAAGCTTCATGATGGCTCTGCCTCCATGGATTCCAGTGAGTTCAGGAGTGTAGTTGGCTCCCTTCAATACCTTTCCTTAACAAGACCAGATATTGCATTCACAGTAAATAAACTCTCCCAGTTTATGCACAAACCATCCTAACTTCATTGGCAGGCAGTTAAGCGCCTCATGAGGTACCTCAAGGGCACCATTCATCATGGTCTCTCTATCACTCGAAAGGCCTCCACTTCCCTTTCAGCCTTCTCTGATTCAGATTGGGCTGGCAACCCCGATGATCGATCTTCCACAACAGCTTACATTCTTTTTCTTGGTGGAAATGCCATTTCTTGGGCATCTAGAAAGCAGCGTGCGGTTGCCCGCTCCTCCACAGAGGCCGAATACAGAGCAATTGCTGCATCTGCAGCTGAGTTAGCTTGGGTCCAACATTTATTAACTGAATTAGGAGCTCCTCCTCCAACATCACCAGAAATCTTTTGTGACAATGTGGGTGCCACTTACCTGTGTGCAAATCTAGTCTTTCACTCACGCATGAAGCATATTGCCATCGACTTCCACTTTGTCAGAGATCTTGTTCACAAGGCCTACTTCGAGTCTCACATGTCTCCACCACTGATCAATTGGCTGATGCTCTCACAAAACCCCTCTCACGACATCGTTTTGGTCTACTTCGAACCAAGATTGGTGTCTTCGATGGAAGCACCATCTTGCGGGGGCATATAAGCAATAACAACTCACCAACCTGCAGCACACAAAATCACCATCAGCACACTCTCTCTTCACGATGATTCTATTTGAGTCTGTTACTGGAAATACAGGACAATTGGTCCTCTCTCTCTTCCGTTAGAATATTATCTTTAATTTCTGTTTTAATTGTAACAACACCAGGACAGGTTGTTGAAATGATTCCTATATATATCTCCACTGTAATACACTGTATAAGCAATTTTCATTCAAACATTTATACAAACATTTTTATGCAGCCTGTTTGGGTGAGGCAGTGTGGTGAGGAGAGGGAAGATGAGTCTGTGTGTGGGGAGGAAAGGTGACGATGGAAAAGGGGGAGAGGAACTGACGTGAGGGGTTGTGGGATGACAGTGAAGGTAGAGTCAATTACTGTACTGGTTTGATGATAATTGTGAGTGAAAAACGATTCCATCGTAGAGAGAGAGAGAGAGAGAGATTGCTTGGAAATGAATAAATTATTGAGATGTTTAATTACTTGCATCTTTTGTCTTTGGATTTTTTTCTTCTAACCATGCCTTTGACAAGGTCTTCTCGAATTAAATCCCTGTGATGGGATTAGTCATAGTAGCAGAGCCAAGGGCTGGAGAGGTTGTACCCCTCCTAAAAGATTATTTTTTCTATAATACATAGAGTAATAAATACCCCTCTTAATACATATATTATAATAATAATTATTATTATATAGCTAATATTTTTGTTTTTCTTAAACCGGGGTATCTTGACAGTTTAGACTCACCACGACTAATCTCTGGATCTATTTTTTTTTAACATTGTTTTCCTTTTTCTTTTTTTTTCCAATTATACATTTTTTTTCATGACTAGGGTGTCCAGGTTAATTTACGCTCACCACTATTTTTTTCTCATTAATGTTTAAAAAGGTACTTTCCCCTTGCATTTTTTTCTTATAACCATGCTTTTTTTTTTTTAAAACCGGAGTATCCGTGGCAGCTCCCGCACACCACGACTAATCTCGGGATCCACTTTTTTTAACATTTTTTTCCCTGTTTTTTTTCATCTTATATATTTTTTTTTGTTTTTTCATGACCGGGGTGTCCGGGTTAATTTACGCACACCACATTTTTTTTTTCATTACTGTTTAAAAATGTGCTTTCCCCTTGCACTATTTTTTTTTTTATAACTGGACTTCCTTTTTTTTGTTCTTTTAATAAACGGGGACCTTTTCCTAACATTTTTTTCATTTTTTTATAACCGGGGTGTCCATGTCATTTTTTTTAACCGGACTTCTTTTTTTGTGTTTTTTTTAACCAGAGTATCCTGGCAGCTTACGTGCATTGCGACTAATATCCGGATCCACTTTTTCTTAACATTTTTTTCCCTGTTTTTTTTTCCCACTTATACTTTTTTTTTAATGACCGGGGTGTGCGGGTCAGTTTACGCGCACCACAATTTCTTACTCATTGCTGTTTGAAAATGTGATTTCTTTTTTTAAACCGGGCTTCTGTTTTTTTTATAACAAGGTGTCCGGGCTAGCTTATGCGCACCACGATTAATCTCTTGGCCCATTTTTTTAAGTTTTTTTTCCTGTTTTTTTTTTACACTTATACATTTTTTTGGGTTTTTTTTTATAACCAGAGTGTGCAGACCAGCTTACGAGCACCCCAATTTTTTTTCCCACGTATACTTTTTTTTTTTTTTTATCTCTGGACACACTTTTTTTTTGTATTTTTTTCCTGTTTTTTTCCCTCCTATACATTTTGTTTTAGTTTTTTTTTATAATCGTAATGTTCAAGCCAGCTTACGCGCACCACTATTTTTTTCCCAAGTATATATTTTTTTTGATAACCGGGGTATTCAGGACAACTTACGCGCGCCATGAATAATCCTCGGAATCACTTTTTTGTAACATTTTTTTATGTTTCTTTTTCCCACTTATAATTTTTTCTTTGATAACCGGGGTTTCTAGGTCAGCTTGCGGTCTCCATGACTATTATTTTATAGAATAACTAAAGTAGATCGCAATTTCAAACAATAATGAGCAGTTATTTCAACTGGTTTTCACTTTTCACTACTATTTGAAAAAAAATTCCTTTTTTTATATATTTCTTACATAATTCGTATTTCTGTCAATGTTTATATGTACATGATCTTAGTATTTATTTCCATTTTTTTTAATTCCATTGTTATTAAGAATTTTTTTAATGTTTAAATTTTAATTTGTGTTGGTAATCATTTAAAAAATAATGTTTGTTAATATTTCTTTTTTTTTTATTCTTCAAGTTAAATAATTTCTTTAAATATAATAATATTTATTTTTTGTTAATATTGTTAGGTATTGAATTTTATAATTATTATAGATAAAACATTCAAAATAATGATAATGATTATTTGTAAGTTTTATTTTCTTTTAAATATATCACACTAATTATATATTTTGATATTTATTTAATATTAGAGCCTTAATATATATAAATGACCTAAGTTTTTTTGAAAAAAAAATTAATATCATTGTTCTGAAATACTTTTAATATAATAATATAAAAATAAAAAAAATTATGGAATTTTTTTCTCTAGCAATAATTATGGTCTCGCCATTTTTTTATCATTTCCACTGTTATTAAGATTATTTTTTTAATGTTTCATTTTAATTTCTGTTGGTGGTCATTTCAAAAATAATATTTTCTATTTTTTCTCTTCTTTTATTCTTCTGTTCAAATAATTTTTAAAAATCTAATAATATTTATTTTTATTTTTATTTTGTCATTTATTTAGTTTTTTAATTGCTTTTTTGTTAATATTGTTAGGTGTTAAAATTTCTTATTATTATAGATAAAACATTCAAAATAATGATAATGATTATTTGTGATCCTTATCAATATATATATGAGACTAATTATATATTTTGATATTTATTTCATATTAGCACCTATATATATATATATATATATATATATATATGACCTATTTATTATTATTCTAAAATATTTTTAATATAATAATATGAGCAATAAATTTTACAATCAGTTTTCTACATAGAAAAAAAATTATTTTTGATAGATTTTAACAAAAGAGTTTTAGCAGTAGCAACATTCAATCACTTTTTGGTGGGAAAAAAAACCCCGTTTTTAACAAATTTTATCAATTATAATTTTACTAATTAAATATTAAAATAACAAAAATACAATAGGCATAAAATTAATCAATTTTCTACATAGATAAAAAAACTCAGAGCATCACGCGGACAAATTCACTCGTTCTTCACTATATTTTGTGTCCATCATGCGCTACAAATTCCTTATCAACTCATCCTTATACTATCTAGAATCTAGACTAGGCTAGGGGTGGGATAATTCAGATCTTCATTATTAAACCTTTACCTTCGAATCTTCAATACACCAAGGCTGTCTTGGCTTGAGAAAGAGCAAAAGCACACAAACCAGCTTTTAGAAATTACTCCACCGTTTATTACTACAAAAATTATAAACATTAAATCCTTCTAATTTTCAGATCTGTTAAAAAAAATTGTTTTTCAAACAGGCTAAGAATTAAAATTTTACACAGAAAAAAATCTAAAACTTGATTTCTTAATGATCCTTAATCGCCAAAAAACTAGACCAGCAGTAGATGCATCTTCTAGTCATATAAAAAGATGAATGACGTGTTGTTTATACTCTAGTATTGAAAAAAAAAATGCCTAGCTTTTAGGCCTAGAGCCCAAGCCAAGCCTATTTGTGGGCCAGACCCAAGAGTAGCCCAAGCACCTTGACATTTTTTTTAGAATAATAAAATTATTATTCAATTACTTTTCAGCCTGAAACTTATAAGAGAAATATGTGGTTTAATCATTGATTTGGTTTTTACAGGTGATTGGAAATACTTGCAAATTTATTATTCTTTTGTTGAAACTGTTTCCCCCTAGCCCTAGCTAATATACTTTTTGTTCGGCCTGAAGAGGGGTTTCTAGTTTCCGTATAGGAAAGTTTATATTTTCTCTTAGAGTTTCAGATTACATCGTGAGGCTGAAGAGAAAAAGCAGCGTCAACTCTGGGCCTACTTTGCGGAATGTGCTCGCCTTGCCAGCCACCTATGGGCTTAAAGCCCATACCAAAGCAGAACCCAAGTAGGCCTATTTGAATCAAAGAATAACAAGGCACGCTTTGAGCTTTAGTTGAACTTCCTTTTGTAAAGCCTAACTCACGATGTCCAAGCTAATTGAGTTTTAACATCAGCGATCAAACTATCAATAATTTCATTATTTTTCGAAGTAGAATGAACATTATTTTATTTTATTGAAAAACAGTGTTAATGTTGATCCATGATTGATTTTTTTGGATACGAGAAAATTTTATCATTAGAAAACGCAATTTATGGGCACAGATGAGCGAATAAAACCCCGGGCTATCTCCAGATCTTACAAAAAATCATGTTCTGACTCGAACTCGAGACCCGGCTCGCAAATCACATATCATATGCCATCACACAAAGCACCTTTAAAAACATCATCAGTGATCCTAACTCATGATATTCAACCCACCAGCCTACGTCACATTGAGATCCATTGTTTTCTCAATGAAAAACTATTTTTGAAAAGAAAGTTAGAATATTATTTATTTTAAATTATAATTTTAGATTTACATGTTAAAAATTACCTTAATATATTTTAAAGAAAAAATAACTTCAGAAACAAAAAAAAAAAAGAAGCTATCATATTATATCTTGTTGCTGCATCAAGGGACATGTTTAAGAGATTAATAAATAATATTCTACCACCGAACAGGAAATAAAGATGAAATATAATTGAGCAGGAAAGGACACCACGATGGGAACTTCTCTTATGTGTAGCGTGATAAACAGCCGAAGTGTTTTTTTTCCCTGATCAAAGACAAGTTATTTATATTTACGTAGCAAAAAAAACATATCTTCTCATATGCTTTTAATTTTATTTTTAAAATTT
Organism: Salix brachista; assembly: GCA_009078335.1. NCBI lineage: Eukaryota > Viridiplantae > Streptophyta > Magnoliopsida > Malpighiales > Salicaceae > Salix > Salix brachista. The sequence goes on along the minus strand of CM018572.1, from coordinate 10,323,536 downwards.
ATTTTTACATACCACATTCAAATAATTTAAAAACAAAAAAAAAAACATTGAGAATCATTACCTTCTAGATTAAATTAGATTGGACGCGCTGTAAATATTTTGACTTTTAGAAAGCCTGTTATCAAAAGTTGAGGTTGCAAATTTCGTAGAAGCCATAAATGTGATATCTTTTGCACCGGGCCTTAATGACAGTAGCTGGGTTTACCCTAGCCTAATAATGGTGGACATAAGGCCCACTCTGGTCCCTAGCATCTCAAATACTCAGGACCATGGATGTCAATTTAATACCAAATTAATGAATACCATATTTATATTATATAAATATATTTATTGGTTATTTAGATTTTTTTAATACAATGTGATATATATTAACTTCTTTTTTATTAATTAATAGATATTATATTGAGTATTCAAAACTTATTGAATAATTTATAAATATTTAAATGTTTTACTCAATAAATACATCATTTTCATCCACACTAATACCCTGTTTAGTATTTTGTTTTAAAATTATTTTGAAAAAAAATAAATTAATTTTTAGTTTGTACTTTAAATTAATTTTTTTTGGAATGTTATAAATCATTTTTATATGTTGATATCAAAAATAATTTTTTAAAATAAATAAAATATAATTTTAATTTATTTTTAAAAAACAAACCCGAAAACAATAATAAAAATACAGTAAAAACAAACTAAAAACAATAGGTAGCCTATGTATGATTGCAATTTATGATATGGTGGTTCCATTTGCTTACGCGAGGCACTGAGTAGATGCTAAGGCCTCAGGTACAGTCCAATAATTATTGCATCAGCTCGCTAGGTGAGATGGGACCCACCATTAAACTCTTATGATTGGCTGGAATTCATGTGGGATTCGCATTTATGATAAAATACTCCCATCTTTTTTTTACCCCAAAGCCCTACAAGCACTCAATTTCATTTACAATTCTAATATTAAAAAAGGTATATAGTTTTATTTGCGTGTAAAATTAATTTGTAGATTTTAAAATTGTTTTAAGAAACTAATATTATAAATAAATTCAAAAAAGCCAAAATAAAATCACTATCTCAATTCCAAACCGCACAAAAAAGAAAGAAAACCGTGGCTTCCACCTAACAGAATGGAATGGAAAAAAACAAGGCCATAATCTGTACAGAAAAGCATGCATGTCGATGCCCGCAATAAAAGAAAAGGGTACCAAAAAACGTGAATCATTATACATTATATGAAGGGCCCCGTGCCCAATGCTGCATTTTTTTCTCTCAGGGTTTATCAGGTGGGGGTGGATATGTTACTGGATTTCAGTAGCATTTGGCGAGACAGATTTGTTGTTTTCCATTATCAGAAGCCCTAATTAATCAATGCTACTTACCATTTCAGAGTTTAAGATAGGCTAGCTAGCTGCTGCTTACGCCACCCACCTCCCGGAATTGGAACTTGCTTTATTGTACAGGGCGGCATCGATCTCAGTGCCGAAAGCTAATGTCAAAGAATGTATTGGATTGATTTGAATGATAGACATATCCGTTATGGTAACTGGGAACTAAGAAATTGCCCGAAAATAAAAATGAATTGGCTTACAGTAACCAGTTCAAGTTCCAAAAGGATTGTTTTACACACCAGATGAATCCATCGCAGAACACGTATCCATGATGGTGGATACACTGTTCAATACATCGGCCAGAATATTCTGTGGACAGATATTATAGAAGTAGCTCTACCGTGGTGATAAATGGCGTCACGGGCCGCACATGAGATTGGGATTAGGATAATTATAACATGAAAGAGTAGACGGGGGCAATTTGTCTTCCACTCTCGCTCACTGAGAAGGAAAGAGGAGGCGACTGCAAAATTAAAGCTTGCCGACAGTGATTTGTCGCTCTCGAGTAATTCCACGAGATATCACAGGTCCCTACCCTGCGTTATCTTTACTTTCAAAACGTGGTGAGCAAATTTGCTCCAGCAGTCTGTGGTTTGGTTCCATGCAAATTTATAATTAAGATCACCTGCCTGTCCCTAAATAATATGATGGATCTGTGTGTGTTTTTTATTTACAAGTTTTCTTGACAGAGTGGCAAATCATGGGATAATGGGGGCATCCTGAAAATGGGAGTATTATGCATATGATATCCTGCCATGCCTTGCTACCCCAGTGACAGCCTGCTTGAAACCGAGGGATCTTGATTTGTTTAAGTAATTCTGAAAACCAATCAATTTAGGTGAACGATTAAGTCCATGTTTGTCAGACTTAAGCCAAGATCACCAAATAGTTTAAAATTTCATGTCATTAAAACTTGTTCGCTGCTGCTCCTCTGGTTGATCAGTCATGCATGCATGCAAATTTATTGCATATAAATAATATAGTTTTTCGTCGTGGTCCAGAGATATCACGTGACATTGGAAGCAGAAGATCCACTCTGTGTTGCTAATCTCCATGTGTTGCAGTGGTAGTCAAACCAAAAGCTTCGGTGTTTTGCTTTCTACTACTAGCTAGTTTGTGGATCAGCTCGAGCCATTCACTAAATGGGAGAAAGAATCTCTCGAACTTGGTAAGAAGGAAAAACAAAAAATTGCTTCCAGGGAAATAAAGCTGAGAGGTCTCATCTCCCTTACTAGATCGCAATGAATCTAGTCTCGGCTGCATTACAGATCGGGCTCATTCTAAAAACATGACAGCTATAAATGTGAGACCAGCTCCTACTTTCTGAAATAGTCCATCTAAGCATAGTGCTGATGATTTATTTCCACTAAATACATATTTCATAGAGGTGCGTTGAATAATGCGTTGTGGTGGTAAATGGCCATGTGATCTCGATATAAAGATTCCAGCTTATCTGCAGGTTAAACAGCGAAAAGTTGCGTAGTAAATGCTTTAATTAACATCCCATCTCTGTTCATGCTTCATGTATTATATCATGAAAATGAATAAATCCCAGAATTCTTTCCGAATCCAAACTGTGATCATGAGGTTTCTTTCTATTCTTCTGTACGTTAACCAGAGTGTGGACTCAGTGACCAGGTAGGCTGTCTCCATACCTGTAATTGAAATCTCTGGGAGCAAAAGTGGTCAGCTATTTTGACTTCCAAGAAACAAGATGCACTAATCTTTAGTCAAAAGATTAGCCAGTTGGAGGAAAGCTGCATCTCCTGAGGCTGTGGTTATCAATGGCATGCAACGTGTCTTATTACACGAGGGAGCATCATATGCAACGAAGAAAGTGTTAGATCCCTTCCTTCTCGTGGAGGAAACAACATCATGTGACTTGTGAGACTGATAACATATAAAAGATGTCATGTCCCCCATCCACATTTGCTCTAAATTCTGGCAGAGATGGGTGCAGGTTCTCTATATGACTGTTAATTTAACATTTTGATGGCTAATTTTAGATACAAATATTATTTATGGTAATATTTCCTTCATCGGATCTATAGAAACCATCTAGTAGATAATCCAATAATAAAAATTTAAGACCAGGAGTTTTGTTCACTATATGGCTTGAGGTTCGAACCCTGAGTTACTAGTATAATAGTTATGTAAACTTATATAATGGTTAGCTTTAAATTTATAAAATTAATTGAGATATATTCTGATTACGTGTAAATAAAAAAAATCCATAGAATCCCGATCTCCTATCCATGTGATGTTTCACTTGTCTTGCAGCCTAAAAAGATGGGAAAAAACAGGAACTGATATCGTAGGCCTGGTGGGCCTAGATGCTGTAGGGATAGTGTCTTTAAATTCAGTTCTTCCAACTATGACATGGGTTGCCTGACCCATCATTTCTTTAGCAATACTGCACATATTATAATTTAAACTACATGCTTGATCCTTAATTCGCGCGTTCATATTCAATTTTTTTTCAAATAAAATATTATATACACATGTTTTTTGGTTATTTTTTTAAAATAAAATTAAAAACAATTATGCATACATGCTATTAAATAAATTAAGAATCATATATATTACTAAAATAAAATAAAATAAAATCATAACAATAACTAAAATTAAAAATATAAAAAACAATAAAAGACAAATGTAGATAAAGATATTTAATCTTATAATTCAGAAATTTTATTATAGAGAACACAAATTAAATTGATTGAATAAAATAAAAGGAAAAATAACTATGTAAGATAAAAAAAAAAAGACAAAATAGAAAAACTCTTTCGAATTTAAATGTATAGCAAAAATATTTTATCTATTTTAAGAGGCCCTTTAAACAAAATAAAAAAATATTAATCTAAATAAAGAATATAAAAAAGCTATTCATTTTTTTTAAAATAATAAATAAATTTAGAAAAAAGGTCAAACGTTGTTAGGTCTAAGACACCAGGTTAGCCTCTTGATCTATTCTACTAGGGCCCGCTCGATTAATATTTAACTAGTTATCCTGGATAGAGCTATCAACGTTAGTATGTTTCAGAACCGGGATTAGTATTTGATTAGATCGGTTGGATATGCTTGGCAATAAGGATTTAATTTCTAGGTTACCTGGGTGGTACTTGAGATATCACTAGCATTCTCTTCATACATAACCAGCTCTGATTTCTAAGTCTAAGAATGTGAAAGCTTGTTCCGTCTTTTCATGACCAAGTGTTAAACTAGCAAATGCCACCAATAAAATCACCCCTGTTACAGCTGGATATCAAAAGAAATAAATGCAGCTAATATAAGCTTAGCTTATACTAAATAAAAGAATTTATATATGGTTTGAATTTCACTCCGAGGGAGGGCAACCAAAAAGAGAGAACCTGGGTGATTTGATATACCCACCAACACACACACACACACACACACAAATAATAATTAATAAATTGTAATTTATTATGTCCAGCGAGCATTGCTTTTCCTCCGGTTCTTTTTCTTCTCTCTTGAGAGTTGGCCCACATGAGGGCTGGGCATTTATCAAGGGCCTGAATAATCTGCGTTGGGCTTGGCCCTCGTTAACACAGAAATACCTCAACACTGGAATTTCTAACATGGAGGCAAAGCGGGCAGGCTTGGACCACCTGGTCACATTCTGTACAGACACAAAGATGCCGACACGGCAGAAGCACTACCGAAGCCATCCGTTTCCGACACGATTTGCAGCTCGGTCGGCCTGGAACGACGGTGACCCGGTCAGGGTCAACATAAGCCGACTCGGCATCCTCAGCCTGGCCCTGGCCTTCAACTCCCCCGGAACATCCTAGTCCATCATCCCCTCTCCTGCTATCCTGCACCGCCACCCCGTTCATCATAGCCTGCTGCAGTTGGGCCTGCAGGGAAGTTGCTGTTAACTCCTGGGTCCTTGCCTTTGCCTGCCAAAATTGTGCCTCCATGCTGAGTTGCGTCGCACGTGCTTCTAACTCGGCGTTTTTGCTCGTGGCCTTCTGGACTTCCGCTTCCCTTTCCCTTAATCGTCTGGCTATTGATTCCTCCGCTGCGCCTAATAGCTCACGGTAGTGCCGCTGTCTTTTCTCTGCTAATGCGCGCCTCAGCTGCTCCCCCTGAATAAAAATGAGATCTTCATTCATTTGTGCACGACCATAAGAAAAACTATATATAAAAAAAAAAACAGAGATCAGCACAATTGAGAAGGGAGAGTTTTGGCACCTGGGCTTGAAGGAATTGATCAATCTCATCTCGTTGCCGTTTAATTTGGGTGGAGAAATCTTCTGATGATGATAAAAAAGCAGAGGATTGACATGTGCTAGTGCCAAAATTCTGCTGTTGGTACTGATGATTTTGTTGTTGTTGTTGGTCACCAAAAGATAAACGAAGGCCAGTAGACACGACATTTGGATTTGGTTGAGGATGATAAACTCGATGATTGTGGAGTTGAGATAGGTCGATTAACTGAGTTGTTGAGAGAGGCTGAGGTTGAGGTTGCATACATAATTTATTGATTGCTGTCGTTTTAGTAGTGGCTGTTGGCGCTGCTCTTCCTCTCTTGCGTGGATGATTGCCACCTGCTTCAAATCTAATGTTAACAGGTTTTATATATAAATTCTGCATGGATTATCAATCAATGCTGGAATCCAAAGTCAAGAATTTCATTATAATCAAAGCATCGGCCAAGGGGACCGGGCTAATTACCTCCATTGTCGAGTAACATATGGGATTGATCAAGATATCCTCCCGGCTGTGGTTGCAATGAATAATCGTGGCCGTCCTGGCCGTTTCTTTATACAAAAAGGAAACGAAAGAGGAGGGGTTAATCAGAGGAAAATTTGAGAATGCAGAGAGAAAGAAATGAAGGATTTTTAAAGAACGCAGAATACCTGTTTAGAAGGAGGGCATTGGAAGGATATTGAGCTTGGACAGCCATTATAGATTATCAACAGATAACAACTGGGTATGTAAAGGCCGAGACTTGAGAGAGAGAGAGAGTTGTATGTCTATAAATATGTATGCAAGGGTTGGTGAAGATGTAAAGAAGGCAAAGAAATGTGTGTGTCTGTGTGAGAGAGAGAGAAGGGTTTGTGTGTGGAGCAAATGTGATGGACAATAAACGGGAGCACAGAAGAAGCATGAAAAGATGCCCCTCGGGCAAAGGTGGACTCTTCAATGAGAGGAAAAGGAATGAGACGTAAAATCGTACAGGTCCAACAACAAACAGTTCTCTGTGTTTTTTAGAGAGAGGAAAGAATCAAGAGAAGGGTTTATTTATTTATTTTTTAAAAAGAAAAAAAACTGAAAGAGAGAGAATCAACGAAATGAATGATCAAGAAATGTAATGATGGCTACTGTGAAGAGGAAGAGGCCTCCACCACCACAACCAAAACTGGAAACCAGCACACACGCTGGCCAGCTAATAGTAATCTCCATCACCACCCATTTCTCTTCTCATCATCGTCTTTTTCTTGGATTTGCTTTCCTAGCTTTGTTTTTCTTCTTGTGTTTTATATCTTTCTTGATTTCCCTCGTACGTGTCTCTCTCTCTAAGAAGATGGGGGGGGGGAGAGAGAGAGAGATGCGATTGAAACGAATCAGTCCAAGAGAAAGACACCTTATTCTGCTCGCTCTTTCTTTGTTTTGTTGGCTTTGCCTTTGCTTTCTCTCCTCTTCTTCGCGTGGGGTTGGCTTTTCTTCGAGCGGACTCTCGTGTTTGCTATTAATTTATTTGCACTGCTTATATACATTTCAACATTTTATTTTCATTTTTGCTTTATTTTTTCCAGAAAAAAAGACAAAACAACTTGATGACAGTAACGTTGTCTTTTTACCATTTTTTTTTCTTGAAAGAAAAAATAATAAAAGTGTCGAGACGTTGAGAAAATCAATGGTGCTGGATAGAGGAGGTATCGTGTAGGTTTTTTTTTTTTTTTTTTTTTTTTGTATTTTTCATTTTATTTATGGCTCCATGCTCCTCTCGCCAGCTTTTCCCCACAACTACGTTTTCTCTTGTTTTCCCTCTCATTCTATATAAAAAAACAACAATAATATATCCTTATTTTCTTATTTTAAGATTTTATAAATATATATAAGGTAGGAAATGATGGTTAATGGTTTTTGAATCAATGGGCAATCTTAGTTTTTTTCCTTAATTTGAAAGGAAACTCTCACGTACCAAAATAAAAGAGAGAGCGTCTTGTCAGATTTGGTTTTTTTATATATATATATATATATATATATATATATATAAAAATAAAATAATTTCTTATTTGATTAACTTAGCCCCGAGTTTGATTTTAGTACCAAATTAAATGGTCTATATTCAAGCATTTGCTTTCAAATGGAACTCGATCCTCTTTTAATATTTGTCTTATCGTCCTTACATGGATCTACATCAGAGCACACATGATGAAAAGACTAGGGTAACCATATACACTGTGGATGCGTTGCATGGATTATATATCTGTTCCCTGTATCTAACCATTTACAGGCACAATGAGTGGTTTTAAATTAAGAGAACGATAATAATTATAAAGTCTGATCTGTTTTTCACATGAAATGTAATTAAGACTTTGTTTTTAAGATTCAAACTTCCAAAGCTAAAAAAGATGAAAGACTATATAGGTTTGTTTTTCTTGTTTTCATACTTATCTTAGAAAATAAAGAAAAGATCACAATTACCTCCAATCTAATTGCAAGATGATCGATGGTTGGCTCAGTTCATTTCCCCTTCTTACAAGTTTGGTGATTGAGGGTAGCGTATTCAATCCTTGATTTGAGGATGAAATTGAGGGGAGGAGATTTGCAAGATGTGAACAGATAATGAAATAATACAAATCTTCATGAGATATATTTGCCGCTTCTAGAATTAATAATTGAAAATATAAAGGGTGGGGGCGGGGGTGAATAAAACAACTTCGATATTTTTTCAATCTATTTTTTTTTTTATCTTTTTTCTATTTATATATATATTAAAATCATCAACAAGAACTATACTGAATCTAAAACCTCAAGACTCCGGTATTTAAGAAATTATATTATTCATCCATCCCAAATAAGAGGTTTTTTTTTTTTGTTCAAATATAATTAAAGCTCTTATTTTGCCTTTTTTAACATTACAGATAGTTTAAATCTAGCCAAATCAAGCTTTCAAAACTAGATTATTGCCAGGAACCATCGATGGATCCTTCAATTAGTTAAAATGTAAACATGTTTCAATCTTTCCTTCATGTTTTCCTTAGCTCGAGGGTCTTTACTTGTGACGAGGTTGCCTCAACTTAAGCATGAGTGGTGAAGAAAAAGGGTTTTTTGAAAGCTGTGTTGTTGTGTTTTTTTAGAGCAAAGCTTAAAAAAAGGGTAGAGTGGTTTCCTCTCTTCGAGAATATTTATTACCTTGGAGTTTAAAGTTACGTAGGGTTTCAAGGATAATTATATAACCTTAACCTATGTCATTATGTCCATTTAAGGGTAACATAGTAACATTGAGTGACACTTTGCATCTATGATTTTGGACTACTTAAAGTTAAAAAGATTTAGAGTGACATCGAGTTATTACAAAAGCTTCTTAACCTATAAGTTTTGTGGGTTATGTAATATTTTTTATGACAATAACAAGATTATATATTGGAGAGCACATTCTCGGACAAGCTGCCTTCATTTAATGCATGTATGACTTGTCTTTGTAATTGATGATAAGTAGACCAAATTTGATCGAGGGTTGGTGCAACCGAGATAATAGCTGGATTTGGGTATATCTATATAGTTGGATTCAAATGTATCGGCCATGTTAGGAAGTATTGTCTTCTAGAATCAAGACTATCATCCCTATTCAAAGATATGGTCTTAATGAATTTTATTTTTTTTTTGATTCGAAGAAACCCCATTTTTTTTAGGTATTTTTGTGGGCTCGAGTTAAGCGAGTAAAACCCCGACTTGAACCTGACTATTATAAGATGAGCACGTCCTAACTTAAACCTGAGACCTGTAAGATAGATTTCAAATTCTTTGCCACTACGTTATACCTTTTTAGGACGTGTTAATGAACATTGTAAATACTTGGAATCCAATCTAACAAATCTTGTTAAATAAAAACCCAAATGTTGACAACTTGCTAAATTAGATAGTGACTCCATCTCTAATATATCTTATAGATGAATTAATCAATTATTTTAATAACTTATTGTAAAATTATAGATTGACGCAACATATATTACAAATAAAACTTATGACTCTCAAGTTCTAAGATCACAAACCTAAACTATAAAAGAGAAACAAATAAAGAAAAATATGACATTTTCTTAAAAGTTTGAAATTCAATAATTTGAAGAAAAAAACACATAAACTAAATTGACCTAATAAATGTTAGAGAATAATATAAATCATATTATGGGCCCTCACTTACAAGCTTAAGCTTTTAGGTGAGATGGTTCCTTAACATGGTATCAGAACCTTGTTGACGCAGCGGTCATGAGTTTGAATCTCACCCCCCCCCCCCCCCCCCAATTCTATTTGATAAAAACCAAGCACAAGGTTATGTGAGTATGTGCAAGTTTCAAGCCCAAATGGCTTTCACTTGAGGGTATGTGTTAGAGAATAATATAAATCATATTATGGGGTCTTACTTACAAGCTTAAGCTTTTAGGTGAGATGGTTCCTTAACAATAAAAAGCCTAAAGCTAAATTGGAAAAGTATTTACAATCAAAATTATTCAGAAAAATAATAAAATAACATCTCCATGCCTAATTTAAAGGCCTTGACGAATTACAACAAATTGATCTCTTATAAAATTGAACTTGTGGAACTGCTTAACAAATTGATCTCTTGTGTATCTGACTTGTCTGATTTTTGTTTTGCGTGCTTTATTTTTTCTATTTAGTCTATGTAGACATACCGGCAACATTACATCTGATAGATTTTTCTATGTTTTGCTCACCTTATGACAAATCAACAAAACTTTTATTCCCCCGATGTCATTGGACATGTATATTAAAATGAAAAGAAGCAAGTGCCAGCTGAAAAAGAGCAGCCATGATTTTTATTTCTCCCAATGACAAGAGAAAAAAAAAGATAAATAGAGGAGGAGAAACAAATTAAGTGTTTGTTTCAGAGTGTGATTGCAGTTGTTTTTTAAAGTGTTTTTTATTCAGAAATATATTTATATGATGTTTTTTTTAAATTATTTTTGACATCAATATATGAAAATGATATAAAAATACAGTTTTTTTTTTATTCTAAGTATATAATAAAAACATTTTTAAAATAAAAATATTTTTAAAACGCAGTAACAAACATACTAAGTGAGCAGCACAAGAAAAGTTAAAACTTTAAATTAATGGAGGTGATCAAGAAAGAGGGAGCCATCTCCTGTAATCAATCAATTATCTCCCGTTTCCTTGTAATAAATCCCATCATTCAAGATCCATTGTTTCTCTTTTCCCTCTCGCCGATTCACTGTTTTCATTGAATTCTTTAAATAGTATGTTTACTAGTTGATCCCATTTTCCATTCCATAATGCTTGTCGTATCGGGCAGAAAATTCAATTAAATTATTTTTTCTCCTTGGGTTGCATCAACAATCCAGCACCTCCCACGATGATCCACCACACAATAAGATCATCATTTAATTAAAGAATCAACAAGGAGCCAGTTTTATTGGCCTCCCACCTAGTTTTAATTTATAAAATGGATCAATAATCCTTAGTTTTGGTGCACCTAATTAGTCCTAGATAACTTATCACAGTCAGCAATCACAACCCCTCAATATATATAATAAGCATATATTAGCTAGCCATGAGAATGCATTTACGTGTGAAAATATCGAGTCTATGCAAAAAAGACAAGTCAGCCCAGTTGACGATCCAGCACTTGGCATCTTTAGAATTCTGAACATGTTCTTTGAATTCTCTTTTGTTTTCCCCCCCATTGAATCTAAAGAACTTCTGCTTGAAACTTAATCAAGTTTGAAGAATATTCAAGTAATTAATCGTAGGCCGGCTATTTGTTTTAATATTTAAATGATGATATTTGGGAAACTAATTAGACGCTATTTCGAGCAACCATCATTTTCAAGACGAGTCATGAAATCAGGTGCATCTCCTTGGGTTGAAGATAACATCAACTTTACTTGAGATATTTCTTCAATCCCAATCCAACCATTCCCCATCTATTTCCCTCGACCCATATTTAATTTATTGTTTTTCCTCTCTTCTTTCTTTGCCCATGATTTCTCTTTGAACACTTTGTTTGGTTTCTTCTTTCTTTGGCCATGATTTCTCTTTGAACACTTTGTTTGGTTTACATGGCACCATCCTTATTTCACACCTCCACACCTCCACCGCTCCTTCAACCCACTACCTACGCTCTTCCCTGCACCAAAATCACTCCTAACCACGCCCTAGTTTGAAAAGTCATAAAGTGAAGAAATTAAACAGTTCGTTTTCAAATTATTTTATTTTAATTGCTACTTTTAAACATTTTCCTCAATAGGAATCTGATATGCCCGCAATATGTAATGATCTTCATTTTCACGATCTTTTTCCTCTAGCTATTTTTGGCCAAACGTTATCATATATGCTCTCACAACCCCGCACAACGACTTGTGTACTCTAAAGAGTTTGATTAAAATAAGTTTAATATGCTAGTATGATAATCATTGAAAGGTTTATATGGTTGCTGATTTTAATATTTTTGAAATTAATTGAGGTACACGCAAGCTGAATCAGACACTTATGTTAATAAAAAAAAAAAAATTTAACTGAAACTATAGGGCTTTTGCCAAAAATAAACAGTAATGATATTATCATGAAACAAATAAATTATGTTTGAGGGTTGATATCCTATTTTCAATGAAGATATGTAAATAGAGATATTTCTTGATTGAGTTACTAAATGCGTTAAGCTTAAAAAAAGAAAAGAAAAAAGGTAATTAGTAGAGGTTTCTTTCATATTAATCTTCAAAATCAACATGTTTGATGTTGGCGAGGAATTGTGTCAAATTGAGAGAGAAAAAAACATTTGATCGTGATGAAGTCAAGCAGAATAATAAAAGAAATCTGGATTTTTCACATACAGGTCAATAAATCAAGAAAGAAATAATCATGACTTTTATTTCTAATGTTTGCTATATGAACTAGAAAATTAAGAAATTACCAATAAGTGAGTGTCTGACACAAGATGCATATTGTGTGATTTTTGCCTTGGGATTTTTTATTGTAATATTTCTATAATTGTTAAGATTTTGTAAGATCTTTTAGGTTTATTTAATTAGATATATGGCATATAAAGATTTAGTGATAATTGTAGGGCTCTATATATTTCTATTCTATTTTGTTTTTATATTCAAACTTACCATGATTTTCTTAGTTTTTATTTACTTATTTAAAAGGTTGCAATACTCTTTGATATGAAGACTTTGATGAAAAATATGAAGTACTTTAAATGTTTTTTTATGATTAATTTTTAAATATTTATGATTTATAATTATTATTTTTACTATACACTACTTTAGCTTGATTTTCATATAAATTATATATTAAAAATCAATGTTGTCCTTAAAAAGACGTGACATGATGACAAAATACTTGAGATCTGCATTACAGGTATCAGGTTTAAATCAAAATATGTTCAACTTGTAATAGTATGAAACAACCAGAGTTTTAATTGTTTAACTCAGGCTCATAAATAGTGCTTAAAGAGAAATGAGTTTACTCGAATAAAAAATAACAAACAGTACTACTCTGAAAGAAAAGTATGGATGGCGTTAGTGCCAACAACCTAGAGCTGGCTATTTGTTTGTTGACGTTGTTAATGTGTTATTGTGTAAGTATTTGTTTGCACTCTGTTTTAAAAATGTTTTGAATTTTTTTTTGTTTTAAATCAATTAATTTATATTTTTAGATTATTTTAATACACTAATGTTAAATTTTTTTTTTTAAATATACTATTTTGATATATTTCTAAACAAAAAATCAATTTAAAAAACAATCAAATGACAACCAAATTCACTAGAATATCCTAAATCATTAAGAGCTTCCATAGCTACATACTGTATAGTTAAGAAAACAGTTTGTTCAATGGTCAGAATCTCAAAACCACGAGCAGGGTTGTGGGCATTTTATTTATGAAATTTACAGTAGAAGTCGATGGGGGGGGGGGGGGGGGGGGGGGGGGGGGGTCGTCTTGTGTGGTACCCTAGTTTATGAGTCTTCGTAAGAATACTTTTAAGAGCATTTCCATGAAAAAACCATTTAAAAAAATCAAATTAATAATTTAGTTTTTTGAATAATATAAATATAATATTTTTTATATTTTTATTTTAATATATATGATATTGATTTATTGAGCGAGTCTCTCTTTGTATTTGTATTTGTATTTGCTGCGAGAATCAAAGCTCCCACTGCAAATCCAACCTCCCTCTCCATATTATTGTGGGCACACTTTTGGAGGTATCTACAGAGCCCATGTTACAGGGTTTCTTAAAAAACAAATCTTGGAATTTCAAAAGTGGAAAAATAATCAAAGATAGTAAAGGGTTGAACAGGTCCTTAGGGCATCTCCAGCAGCAGAGGCATCCGGGAAGCCAAAGCCAAAAATTCAAATATTTGGCTTTTTTGGGTTAAATTTCGTCTCCAGCAGAGGAGCCAAGTGAAGAGCCAAAATGGCTTCTTCATTTTCTGGAGGCATCCGGGAGCTATTCCCACAGATCAAAACCTGCAGAGGCAAATTAAAATAGTCGTTGAAATAGAGCCGTTGGCCATGCCACAATAAAAAACCCAGCACTGGATAATTGAAACACACAACACACAACTGATTCAACAAACCAACATCAACCCAGAATTCAACGATTAAACACCCATCAACACAGCAACCCACAGAATTAAAAAACTGAAAAAACATTTGATTTTGCATCCAATCCGAAGAAGAAAAGTTGGCGAGAAAATACCTTCATCAAAGTTCAAAATCCAACGAGCAGATTGGGGGGGGGCGCCATGGAAGAGGCGTGAGGGGAGCTGAGAGCAGTGAGGGACGGAGAAGGAGAGAAGGAAGTCCCTCGCATTTTCTCAAGATATTCTTACAAATATCCTCCAGATGATGAGGACATGAATTCCCCCAGAACGTCTTCCTGCAGAAAAGAGTCCACGACTCTTCTGGAAGCAAGGGCTCTACGTTGTAGACCTTGCCCTCTGATTCTATGCGAGAAGTGAAGGCTAGATTAGCATTGCGTGTAGTGAGCATGAGAGAGGCGAAAGAGGCGAGAGGTGAGCTGGGATTTGTGGGGGGCGACGCAAATGAGAGGTGAAAGAGTCGAGAGGCGAGGTGAGCTGGGATTTGTGGGGGGCGGCGCTAATGAGAATATAATGAATGAGGTAGGGTTTCGGGGGTAATATTTAGGAATTAATAATAATAATAATAATAATAATAATAATAATATTTAGGAGGAAAAAAAAAGTGTAATTAATAATAATATTTAGTAAAAAAATAATTATGAGAAATTGAAAATTTATGATTTTGTTGATCAATTAGCCTATTTTGAAAATAGAAAACGGGGAATTATGACAAAGAGAGGTTTAAATTTGTAATTGATTTGATTGAATTATTTGTAATTGATTTGATTAAATTATTTGTAATGGAATGTATGTTTAATTAATTATTTGTAATTTTCTTTAAATATTTTGGGAGAATTTTTCAATATTTTAGAATTTCAAATTTAAATTATTGCGGGGTTTTTAATTTCATATTAAATCTGAAAAATTAATAATTATATTGTTGGAGAGTTTTTTAAAACTAATTATTTAATTATATAACTTACTCCTATTAATTGTATAATTAATTACATAATTAAATTATATACAAAATAATTGCATTACATTAAAATAATAATATAAAAAAAATGGCTCTCCAAAATGTCTCCTACTGCTAAAGTGCACACCAAAGCCAAAGCCATTTTTACACTATTCAAACATCCATTTTAAAGATTTGGCTCTCCAATATGCCTCTACTGCTGGAGATGCTCTTAGCCAGGACCAGAGTTTCTAGGTGTGAAAATCTAGCAGTAGATCTCCTCCAAAATGCACCACACTCTTTCGTATTCTCCAGAGCAAAATAAAATCTAGACCATAATGAAAAAATAGCAACTTTGGTTAAGAACGAACGCTATAAATGCTCGAGATCAGTGGTCCCTTGATCACAGCAAATCTGTCTTGTCTTTGCCCATCACATCAGCATAACTGTGCTCTCAATTTTCCATGTAGACATGGTGTATGGCAACACCGGCAGGCACTCTCTTTCGCTGTGCCGCTGACACCATCCTCTTCATTAAGGGTGCAGCATGGACCTCGGGACCAATTTTGAGGAACAATGACCCTTCGTTAAGAGGATGAATTTATAATATTTACTTTTTCTTGCTTCTGAATCCAATTTCAGATTCAGTAGACATCAATATTTTATTTATGCCTGTGTTCTGGCAACCCTCTTCAAAAAAAAAAAAAAAAAAAAACCTCGATTGTTGGGCCCCATGTAGGCATTCACGATGACTACCAGCCCTTTGGGAAAAAAAGAAAGAAAGATGAGATAAATTACTTTTGCCATGCACTGTGAGATTCCCTTCCCGTGGTTTTGTTTGGGGAAATATGAGCTTATTTATTAAATTTAAAAAATGTTTTATAGTTTAATACAGCTCAAAGAAACCCAAAAGATGTAATCATTTCACTGTATATGTGTACCATGGCAGCATATGAGATAAAACATTATGGATTGTATCATTGTTTTCCAATTCTTAACCTTTTTTTTTACTTCAGATATCATTTTTTTTATATCAATCTATATTGTCTTGGTAGAGAATTAAGTTTTATAATTTATTTTATCATTCTTATTTCTATCATTGAATATTAAAAAAACCCTAAAAGTTGTGATGATTTCAATATATGTATTCTGCCATATGAGAAAACAACATTAAAGATTGTATTATAGCTTTCCAATTTTTATTTCTTTGATTTTTTTCCTACTTCAATCATCAACTTCTTCTTTAATTATGTCATATTATGTTGTTTTGGATGAGAATTAAACTTGATGGTTTATTTTATTTTATTTTTTATGAGGTTATCATGGTATTAGAAAAAAATATGACATTGAGTTGATGCTTGATTTTACAAGAAAAAACTTAGTTTTGTTATGTGTGATAAAAATAAAAATCATGGGATCAAAATTGACATCAAGACAAAAAAACAAGGCTTTTGTTTTAAGAATTTTGCAAACTTTATTTTTAGTACAAAACCACATTCTATTTACAACTCGGTCCTTGAGTTTGAGAGGTGAGAGATAAAATCATTGAAAAATAACAAAGAAGAGAGAAAGTGATTGATTATTCATATATCAACATACAAAAAAAACTAATCCTATTATCAATGAATTTCGTTTGATTATAAGAGTTCTATTTAGGTGTTTTGACCCATATCATGGGAATAAATAGATAAAGGATTGAGAATGATTTTTCATTTCAAATTGATTTGCTGATTTTTTTAACCGATTGAAGGTTGTTTTAAGATTAAATACGTGTTTTATTAAGGTTTATAAGATATTATTTTTTTAAAATATATTTTAATTGTATTTTTCATTTCAAATTGTAATTTGAGTATTGCAAGACCATAATTGATTAATTGTTTAGTATGTATTGATTGTTTTGATGGTTATTTAATTGGTTGATGTAAATCTGTAATCAATAAAATGAATGAAAGATGATATTTTGTTGTCTTGAATTGAATGTTTTGATTGTTAAATATTTTTTAACAGTTATTAAGCATTTAACTGGTTGATACGAATATTATAATCGCTGAAATGTATTAAAGATAGATTATTTTTTGTTTGCATTGATTTAGTTGGTTGTTGACATTATTTTACTGTCTTGGAGAATAATTTAGTCACAGTTTGGATTTGAATCGTGTGTTGATTTAATTAACTCATAGATTGCAAAATTGCAATGTTTTGATTATCTGGTGTGTTTTAATTGGATTAATAATTATATAATTAGTTGATCGAAAAAATGTAATAGATTATATTGATTAGAGATTTTTGTTTGCTGTAGTCAATCGGGAATTTGTTGGTGGTTAGTTTTGTTGTAATTGTGTGGCCGATCATCTAATTTTTCTTTATTCAGTTGTGTTTACTGGTTATGGAAATATTTTTTGTATCCATTTGTATGGTGAATTATTTGATTGTTTGGTGTGATATTTTTTTGTTGTAGTTTATTGATCAATTTGTGAATGTGTTTTAATCGGTTATTTGTAATTGTGTGGCCGATCATCTACTATTATATAATTATATTAAATGTATCTCAGAATACTTATATTAATTTTTTATATTAAAAAAATCCTAGGTCATGTTTTCTTTTCCCTATATATATTCTTAGGCGAAAGATTAAAAATATATATATAAAAAATTAACACATTACTGTCAAAACAATAAAAATTATTAAATTATGAAGAGCAAAAAAAATATTAACAAAAGAGTTACTAACAAAATAATTGTTATTATTATTATTATTATTATTATTATTATTATTATTATTGTTATTATTATTATTATTATTGGTATTATTATTGTTATTATTATTATCGTTATTATTATTATTATTATTGTTATTGTTATTATTGTTATTGTTATTATTGAAATAATTGTTATTATTATTATTGTTGTTGTTGTTGTTGTTATTATTGTTGTTATTATTATTATTATTATTATTATTATTATTATTATTATTATTATTATTATTATTATTATTATTATTATTATTATTATTGTGTTAAGTACACTTATATATAAATGGACAAAAGTAGACATTATTCTATAAATAGAAAAAATTAAATTTGTTAATGTGTTTTAATCGGTTATTTGTAATTGTGTGGCAAATCATCTACTATTATATAACTATATTAAATGTATCTCATAATACTTATATTAATTTTTTTTATTACAAAAATCCTAGGTCATGTTTTCTTTTCCCTATATATATTCTTAGGCGAAAGACTAAAAATATATATATAAAAAATTAACACCATTACTGTCAAAACAATAGAAATTATTAAATTATGAAGAGCAAAAAAAATATTAACAAAAGAGTTACTAACAAAAATAATTGTTATTATTATTATTGTTATTATTATTATTGTTGTTATTATTGTTATTATTGTTATTGTTATCATTATTCTTATTATTGTTATTATTATTATTATTGTTATTACTATTATGATTGAAATAATTGTTATTATTATTATTATTATTATTATTATTATTATTATTATTATTGTTATTATTATTGTTACTATTATTATTATTATTGTTATTATTGTTATTATTATTATTATTATTATTAAGCTGAACATAATTATATTATTATGAAAGACTAAAATTATTTTAGAAACTTTAACAAAAGGAAAAAAAAATATCATTGCCATCACTGCCAAAAGATTAAAAATTATTAAATTATACAGAGAAAAAAAAAACATTAACAAAGAGTAAGCAAGAAAAACAATTAAATTATTATTATTATTATTATTATTATTATTATTATTATTATTATTATTATTATTATTATTATTATTATTATTATTATTATTATTATTATTATTATTATT
The DNA here is from genome assembly GCA_009078335.1 of Salix brachista. Lineage (NCBI taxonomy): Eukaryota > Viridiplantae > Streptophyta > Magnoliopsida > Malpighiales > Salicaceae > Salix > Salix brachista. Next base: position 10,304,529 of record CM018572.1, on the reverse strand, counting down.
GTGTCAAGAACAAAATTAAAATTCGGAGACAATTTTTTTTTATTTTATCCGATTCATCATTATATGATTATATTAGATGTATTTAAGAATACTGATATTAATTTTTTTTATTCAAAAAAATTTAGGTCATGTTTTCTTCGCCCTATATATATTCCTATGAGATAATATTCAATAAATATTAGAACATATAATTAATGAAAGACTACAAATATTTTAGAAACTTTAACAAAAGGAAAAAAAAATATCATTTCCATTACTGTCAAAACAATAAAAATTATTAAATTATACAAAGGAAAAAAAAACATTAACAAAAGAGGAAGCAAGAAAAACAATTAAATTATTATTATTATTATTATGATTATTATTATTATTATTATTATTATTGTGTTAAGTACAAAATTAAAATTCGAAGACAATTTTTATTTTATTTTACCCGATTTATCATTATATGATTATATTACATGTATTTAAGAATACTGATATTAATTTTTTTTATTCAAAAAAATTTAGGTCATGTTTTCTTCGCCCTATATATATTCCTATGAGATAATATTCAATAAATATTAGAACATATAATTAATGAAAGATTAAAATTATTTGAGAAACTTTAACAAAAGGAAAAAAAAAATCATTGTCATTAGTGTCAAAACAATAAAAATTATTAAATTATACGAAGGAAAAAAAAACATTAACAAAAGAGGAAGCAAGAAAAATAATTAAATTATTATTATTATTATTATTATTATTATTATTATTATTATTATTATTATTATTATTATTATTATTATTATTATTATTATTATTATTATTATTATTATTATGTTAAGTACAAAATTAAAATTCGAAGACAATTTTTATTTTATTTTATCCGATTTATCATTATATGATTATATTACATGTATTTAAGAATACTGATATTAATTTTTTTTATTCAAAAAAATTTAGGTCATGTTTTCTTCGCCCTATATATATTCCTATGAGATAATATTCAATAAATATTAGAACATATAATTAATGAAAGATTAAAATTATTTGAGAAACTTTAACAAAAGGAAAAAAAAAATCATTGCCATTATTGTCAAGACAATAAAAATTATTAAATTATACGAAGGAAAAAAAAACATTAACAAAAGAGGAAGCAAGAAAAAAAAAAAAATTATTATTATTATTATTATTATTATTATATTATTATTATTATTATTATTATTATTATTATTATTATTATTATTATTATTATTATTATTATTGTGTTAAGTACAAAATTAAAATTCGAAGACAATTTTTATTTTATTTTATCCGATTTATCATTATATGATTATATTACATGTATTTAAGAATACTGATATTAATTTTTTTATTCAAAAAAATTTAGGTCATGTTTTCTTCGCCCTATATATATTCATATGAGATAATATTCAATAAATATTAGAACATATAATTAATGAAAGACTAAAAATATTTTAGAAACTTTAACAAAAGGAAAAAAAATATCATTACTATTACTGTCAAAACAATAAAAATTATTAAATTATACGAAGGAAAAAAAATTAACAAAAGAGGAAGCAAGAAAAACAATTAAATTATTATTATTATAATTATTATTATTATTATTATTATGATTATTATGATTATTATTATTATTATTATTATTATTATTATTATTATTATTATTATTATTATTATTATTATTATTATTATTATTATTATTATTATTATTATTATTATTGTGTTAAACACACTTATATATACATGGACAAAAGTAGGGGTTATATTAGAAATTAAAAAAATAAAAGTATAAGGGGTGAAATGAAAATAAAATATAAAGGGATGAAAATCAAAAATTAAAAGTTTAAGGGCTGAAATGAAAATCAGATTTATTAATATTTTCAATTGAAGGACAAATTTGCAAAAATGGAAACTACTGTACCGAATATATTTGAACCTTTTCAACCCAATCCGGAAATTAAAAGAAGGAGGACCGAAGTGAAACATTCACATTTAATCAATTGCAATTGAAGGACCCAATCGAAGGAAATCAAAACTTATATAACTGAAATCAAGCCAAACTGCACAGTATATAACACAATGAAAAGTCAAGGGACCGAAGTGAAAGTATACACAACTCGAGGGGCTCTTCTGCACTTTGACGTGCAGGAGAGAGAGAAACGGTGCAACCGGCTTTAACCGGCCACCGCCGCGTCCACGGCCACCGTGTTGCAAAACGCGCCGCACCGGGAGGAAGACCAAGAGGAGGCGAACCGGATTAGGCGCCGGTAGCTAATTTACGGCCAACTGTATCATACCGCACGCGCCACTTTAAAGGGGCGTTAGGGGGAACACCGTGCGGCGCGTGATAGGCACGGGCTTGACAGAATTTTGAAAAATAAATAAATAATAATGGTCAGTTACCATTATAGCCCTGTCCCTAATTAATACATTTTGTCTTATTAGGGGCTATAACCGTATTTAGCCATTTTAAAAAAAAACCCATGCGGCGGACCGGACCGAACCGGACCGGTACGGACGCGCGCAATTACGCCTTTAGCCCTCAGCCGAAAACGCTATTTTGTCTTATTACCGGGGCTAAAATCGCCACTACACTGTTCATAGGCGGAAAAAACAAAAAAAAATAGGGTGGACGAACTCGCGCGACACACGGATGAAAAAGCTCGCGTCCACAGTGTTTTGTGAGTGTGTGCACAGTGATTTTCGTAATGTTTTAGTTATTTGTTAATGTAAAAAATAATTTCAATGACATCATCTTAATTTTTTTTCTTGAAACCAAAACCATGTTTTAACTAGGAGTTGATATAAAGTGTTGTCATCTTAGTATATATAAAAAAATAATTTAAACGATGTCATCTTAATTTTTTTTCTTGAAACCAAACAAAGTTTTAACTATGAAATATTTGGATTTTTTAAAGTAAATCGAGTCCTATTAGGTCAACTCTTTCTTAGTTAAATCTATTAATCAAGCAAAGTAAAGAGCTGGTGATACTACCAAAAAGTTCACCATGAAAACAAATAGATGATGTATTATTTTTATATTTTTTTAATATATTCATATCAAAATTTGTCAATAAATAAATAAATATTCGGGTGAAAATATTAACAAATGCACTAAAACAAAACGGATATCACTGTTCACACACACTCAAAGTCACTGTGGACGTGAGCTTTCTCCTCCGTGCGTCGCGCGAGTTCGTCCACCCTATTTTTTTTTCCTGATGTGAACAGTGTAATGACGCTCGGACCCCCTCTAATAAGACAAAAACACGTTTTCAGCTAAGGGCTACGGTTGTAATTGCACGCGTACGGACCGGTCCGCCGGAAACGTTTTTTTTTTAATATTTTTGAAAATGTGTTATGACGTTCGTATCCCCCGAAACGTCAAAATCCATAAATTCGTCACAGGGGTGTTTTAGTAATTGACCACTACGTTACTGTGCACTTGCGTCAGCGCTGTCAGCAGGCTGTACGGGCGCGTCGGCGCGTTTCGTGACCTCGGTCGATTCAGGCGGCGTGTGCGGCTTCATACGGCGGTTAAAATTTTGCCTCCGCAGGTTAAAACGATTCGCAACCCTTCCATGAATCTCATGGAGTGCGCGTGCTATTCAAATATCGACGTGGAGGCTCATATAGTCGGTTGAACGTTTATGTCCTCTTTTCTCTTTCTTCAGCGCTGGAATCAATATCAGTCCCCCGAGTTATTGTGCATGCATTTCAGTCCCTTAGCTTTTGTTTGATTTTTGTAATCCAAGTTTCGAATTCTTTCAATTTCGTCCTTTCATTCAAATTGATATATATGCAATTTGCATGTCAGTCCTTCTTCTTTGAATTTTTCGGTTTTCTATTAGATCCCTTAATTTGTTTAGTGCAGCAGGTTATATTGTTTTCAATTTTGTCCTTCATTTCAAATTCATTATATATTGCACTTTAATTTCAGTCTCTCTTCTTTTAAATTGTTTTGCTTTTAAATCTTTGAATATTTTTGGTACAAAAGTATTAATTGTTGTCAAATTAATCCTTCACTTTAAATTAATTATAATATAATAATATAATTAATAATAATAATAATAATAATAATCTTTTTTTTAAATCACAAATATTTTTTAAATGCTAACAATAATAATATATTCAATAATAATAATAATAATAATAATAATAATAATAATAATAATAATAATAATAATAGCAATGCTAATTTTTATTTTTATTTTATTTTTTTGTTTATCTTTTGTTAAAGTTTCTTGAATATTTTTAGTCTATCATTAATTATATGTTCTAATATTTATTGAATATTATCGTATAGGAATATATATAGGGAGACGAAAACATGACCTAGGATTTTTTGAATAAAAAAAACTTAATATCAGTATTCTTAAATACATTTTATATAATAATATAATGAATTACTCAAATAACATAAAAAAAAAATTATTTAATATTGTCGCCTATAAATATATAGAGAGAGGAAAAAAATGACCTAGGATTTTTTCCTTAAAAAAATTTAATATCAATATTCTTAAATACATTTAATATAATAATATAATTAATAAATCTTATAAAAAAAAAAATTGCCTTTGAATTTAAATTTGGTGCTCTTTTGTTTAGGTTTATTTCTTAAAAACAAATTTGCAATATTTTTATTTTTAATATTTTAAATATAATATTACCGGGGGGGAAATTAAACTCAAAAAAATAATTACAAATCTACTTAGGTTATCTATAATTAAAAAATATACGGGTCACTTTCCGTTTCGATTCATGTTCTTTTTAGACGGCAAATAAGTCATTATAACACGTAAAAAAATTAAGTTCATTTCTGGAATAAATGTAAATATGTTTATTTTTAATGTATCAGATCTAATATTGCTAGGGAGAAAATGGAACTCAAGAAAAATATATAGAGGGAGAGGAAAAATGACCTAGGATTTTTTTAAGGACAGAAATTCATATCAGTATTCTTAAATACATTTAATATAATAATAAGGTGAATAAATCTTATAAAAAAAAAAAAAATATTGGCTTCAAAATTAAATTTTGTGCTCTTTTGTTTAAGTTTATTTCTTGAAATAAATTTGCAGTGTTTTGACTTTTTAATTATATATTTGTGTATTTATATCAAATTAAAATATGTTAAACCAATTATATGTTCTAATATTTATTGAATATTATCGCATAAGAATATATAGATAGAGAACAAAATAGCCTAAGATTATCCTTTAAATTAAATATATTATGGAAATTATGTCAAATTAATTATATATTTGTATATTTATGTCAAATTAAAATATGAAAAACTAATTATATGTTTGAATATTTATTGAATATTATCGCCTAAAAATATATTGAGAGAGAGGAAAAATGACTTAGGATTTTTTTGAGGACAGAAATTCATATCATGTTTTGTTAAATATATTTAATATAATAATATGATTAATAAATCTTATATAAAAAAAATATTGGCTTCAAAATTTAATTTTGTGCTCTTTTATTTAAGTTGATTTCTTTACAAGAATTTTCAATGTTTTCATTTTTAATATTTTAGATCTAATATTACTGGGGAAAAAAAACATCTCAAAAAAAAATGTTGACAAATTTACCTGCATTATCTACAAGTCAAATTAAAAAATATACAAGTCACTTCTCGTTTCCATTAGACTGTTCTTTTTAGACGGCAAATAAATAATTATAGCACAAAAAAAATTAACTTTATGTTTTAAAAACAAATCACAATATTTTTATTTCTAATATGTCTGATATTTATTGAATATTATCGCCTAAAAATATATTGAGAGAGAGGAAAAATGACTTTGAATTTTTTGAAGTAAAAAAATTCATATTAGTATTCTTAAATATAATTATACTAACTAAATATCAAAATAATAAAATACAATATATATAAAAGCAATCAATTTTCTACATAGATAAAAAAAAAACCCGCCGCATCGCGCGGGTATACCGCTCGTACTGACTAAAAAAGAGAGCATCAGTAAGAGGAAAGAGTTGTAATTAGAGAGTCACCTTTATTACTCTTATTTCATATCATCCCCATATTTTATATCTGTTCTGATTTTTTTATTAAATAAAAAACATAGAACGGAAGAGTTTTTAGAACAAAAATAATTAGAAATCATACTACCAAATCATTTTGTTTTAATAGAATTTAAATTACTAATTTCCTTACATAAAATAAATTAGTTGTCATGTAATTAAATAAAATGTTTAAAGTATTTTTTTGCGCCATGAGATCAAATATTTTAATATGCATTTATATTTCAGTTTTCTAACTTTGTATTTAGTCGATATTGATATTTTTCTTAATATTTATTTTATATATAATTCTTGATTTATTTTATTATATAAATACATCAAAAATTTAGTTGATAGTTAGAAAAAAAAACTAAAAAATAGATTGACAACATATAATTTTTCGACTACCTAGTTTAAAATTAGCTGTTATCTTTTGATTTAAGATCTTCGTTAAATGTTATCTTGTTTTAGTATATATCATACGAAAACTGTGAGAAGGGGAAGTATTTATTATTCCTCTTAAGTTTAGAGTTACACACTTAATGATTTTTATTAATTCATTCTTCAAGGATATGCCATGATGACAAAAGATTAGCGATATGCACAACAAGTCTCGATTTTGAGTCAATGTATGTACCCCTTGTAAGAGTCTAAGACAACCAAATTTTACTCGATCACCTTGACTTACAAAGTATATTTTCCGAGGGTGGAGTTCACTCGCATCCAAAAAAATAATAATTATTAATTCTATATTTGTTTATTTAATTGGGTGTGTCATTTACCCAAGTTTTCTTTTCTATCACGAGGTTTCATTTTTCTTTCATGATAATAGTATTTCAACTGCATAAATCTTTTATTAATTAATTATAAAGAAAAAAGAGAGAATGCAAAAAAATCAGAGACTCGTTACATATTTTTAATTTGACAATTAAACACTAATATAGAATTTATCAATGACAATAGAAAGACTCGCCTCAATTACAGGCACGCTAGAATCAGGGTTGCTCTGACGGGCGTCCCATGAATTTTCACAAAGTCAAACTTGACCCTTATATGTATTAGGATTCTTTCAACTAGAACCCTAAAAATAAAATTTAGTTATTTTACTTTGACCATATGTATATCCTTAAATAATACTTTCCCACTGATTCAAACAAAAAATAGTTATTTATTCTTGTAATGTTTTTCACATTAGCCCCTTATCATATTTAGTTAGATATTTATTTATTTATTTTACCACACCATCATCTTCTTTTTCTAGCTAATGAATTAATTTTGTTTTGTTTTATGGCCATTGGATATTTATAAAATATGATTATTGACTTTTGCATATATATATATATATATATATATATATATACACAGTCTTGGGAAAACATGGATATGCAAGAAGAAAAAATAATTTTTTGCTAGATGCACAGGTAACACTTGTGCCTGCTGATTATTGTGTTAATTTATAAAAAAATTTCAGTTGTACTAATTTGAAAAATAGTTTTTCGCATTATTCTAGTCTAGGAGGAAAAGGAAAATTTGGTGAACATGCTAGTCTAGGAATAGGAAATTTTGAAAAATATTTTTTCGCATTATAAATTATTTCATTAATTAATAATTTTTGGTGATTTTAAAAATATTAATTTATAGAGGTTTAAATGATGTGTGTGTATTCAATTGAGTGTTTCAATAAGACCGGCGTCACCAAAATTAGTCTCTCACCAATCAAATTAACGGGTGGCCTACACGGCGTGCTTTGTGCTGCTAGCTGGGGATGAACATGATGATCATTTACTTGCGTTGGCCATCGAAGAAAGCAATATTGCTTGCCCCGAGTGAATTGGAAATTCAAAGCTGGCATCTCCCATTGAAGGGCAATATAACCTAATCCAATGCAAATGTTGAAGATTCCATGGACCTTTCAAAAGAAATTAATTAGCATGAACGGGAATCCAATCTTATCTTAAATCTTAAACATACCGTAGATTAAATAATATGTGTGCGTAGTGGCTGGCATATAATTTACTAAAATCGATGGCCTGCTCACGATCAAACCCAGAGACTTGCATTGGAGATAAGAATAATTGGGTTCGATAAATAATTCCAAGCTAGAAAAAATAATTATCCAGCAGTCGTCAATTATGAACCGGAATGGATACATATGACCTTAATCAACACGTATAAGAGAAAGCGATTCGCTCTTATAAAATGAAAGAGAGATGTAATAAATATTAATTATGATTTGGGGCCAATCACATTAGGTTTTAGCGCATTGTTTGTGGCAACTTTGAGGGGGTGCGATTCAATTAGTCAGGTCGTGAATTTAATCTCTAAAAATCATCGGTTTGATTCTCACATCAATTGAAGTTATTAAAGATTTTAACTAGTTGTTAACTTCAAGTGCTCCGAGATACCCGTAAGCTGGACTGATCATCAAATTGCAAAAAAAGAAACATTGTTTGTGGCTACCCTTTTCATTTGTAACTACTAGCTAGAAAGCACGAGAGCAGGCACGGCCTAAGACCATTATTTCAGCTAGCCCCTTTATACATACAGGCAAACAACTTCATTTTGTATAGACAGGCACGATATATGCTTTTATGTGCACAGATTCTAATTAAGTCCTTGCTCTCTCAAGGATTTTCTTTATGGATCATGGGGTCAGGAAGATGGAATGGATTGATTGATAGGAGGTGGAATCAGGACAAGGGCTGGCATTTTCTTCTGTCACGCTTGTTGTTGATTGGCACTATGTATAAAGATGGACTTCGATGCAAGCAAGAGAAGCTTCCCCTCTCTTTCAAAGTTCGCACCTCGACTATTCCCCGGACCCACTGAACATTCTGCAAGCTCAGTGAGCATGTAAGGCACCGCGGGGGTGACAGACATACCGTGCAGGGATGAACACAGGAACAAGAGGGGATGACCCCTCCAGCTCCTACTTCTACTGGGACTCGAACCTGGATCTTGTGAAGGAGGGAGCTCCCCTTCAACCACTAGGCCACACCCTTGCTGGTCTTCAATTATTATTCTTTTGTAGGGAAGTGGTGGTCTAGCTAGGTTTTGCTTGTGGTGGAATTTAGAAATAATAGCAGTCAAATCATATGGAGAGATTAAATTACCGCCCAATCTGGTTGCTTAACTTTATGATCATGTTTAAGAATCCAAACAAATATTAAAAAATAAAAAAAGATATTGTTTTTTGGAAAAATTTAAACATTATGTCATCATGATCTATAGATTTTTTTTCTTTCAAATGTACGCGTCATATAACATAAAAACATTTGGGAGGGATTAACATGTGTATTATGATTTTTTAATCGCGACTAACATGAGATTTTTATTGACAATAATAATTTACCTTGAGAGCTATAATTCACTGTATAGTTGCATGCCCCGTGCGCACGTCGTGGGCTATTGCCCTTCTATGTCTTGAAAACTTTCAATTTAGCTCTTAATTTATATATATATATATATATATATATATATATATATATATATATATATATATATATAATGGTTAAGCATTGTACTCATCCTCCATATATCATGTTTTTAAAAAATAAATTAACTCTGAATTTAAGTCATAAATTTTTTCAAGAAAATTGAAGAATATACCTCACAAATTGACCTAGTACTCTCAAGAAAATAAAAACTACATTTCCATCGCTATATCATTCGTCTATCAGGCTTTTATTTAAAAACCCTTATTAAAAACTACAATTATTGCCACAAGTCTCCCGTGCATAAAATTATCAAAAAATAAAAATATAGATTCTGGCTGGGTTTTCTCTATTACATTCTAACAAAGTTTGCCACCTGCAAATTGATGTAGCTGTAGACTGTTTAGTTCAGACAAGAAGCCTTCAAGTAACTAGCTGGGTAGCAGAATTTATGTCCTCTTAACTTGCCCTGGTAAGATCAGGGCCATCACTACATGGTTTGATCTTAACTGGTCATCCACCCAGGAGAAGTTACAGTGGACACCCAAAAGAAATTATTCGAAATTCTAATATTCGCCAGAATATTATTTCTCTGTCAAGCATGTGAAACCTAAACCATGAACATTCCACATAAAAAAAAAAAGAGTTGGGAATTAGTGGGCAATGCACATTATTGAAAAATAATGTCTTATACGTGGAACTAGATAAAGTAAGATGCCTTCAATAATTATATACTGCAGTGGTGATCGAGGTGGCAAGATATGCTCTTGGATTCAAGAAAGAGTACAGAAAATCCCAGGAAATCTATGATTCTTCGCGCTGATTTTGAGCATGCGCGGCTAAAAATAAACTGATTTCTTCATATATCATCTGACCATATTGGCTCACGCCATTTTTTGTTCAAAAGAATTCAAATGGCCCACAACATAACACAAGGTAATGATCCAGAAAAAAAAACTAAAAAAATCCTAATTTCTCTGTTCATTTTATCTCTCCTTCATATCATTTGCATTATGAATTGGTATAATGAAATCCTAAATGGTCTTTTTTTTAATTCATTTTCATTCTTGGAACATAATTGAACTTTGTTTCTTTGTATTCTCGTCCTCTTGTGCTATATTGACATGGTTTTATATTTCAGAATATGTTTTAACTTGCATGTTATGGCATATATGAGGTGTTATAAAATATATTAATTTACAGTTTTTTTTATGTTTAATATATTAATTTTATATGTTATTTGTCTAATTGATTTAACACAAAATTATAAATTAGGCTGGATATTCGATAAGTTTTATTTTTATAAATAAAGTTTTATACTCAATTTGACTTGGTCATATCAAAGATAAAAACAAACCTTGAATTCAGATGTTTTAGATGATTAAATAGAGGATAATAATCTTGTATTATTATTATTATGATGATTATTATTACCATTATAAAAAAAATTAAATAATTAAGAGACAGATGAAGTAATTAAGCCATCTAAAAACAATCAAACAACTATGGCTAAAAAATCCCATCATGAATTGGCCCTGTAAAGAAATATTATACGGCTAGGCGTTCTCCCATGAACACTACTGGATGCTAGATTCGAAGCTCGGTTAATCCGGACTCCCTATATAGTCGTCTGCATAGGGGGGCCATGCCATTTACAAATGGGGGGGGAGGGGGGGGGGGGGGCTACAAAAGTGACATGTTTGGTTGAGGTCATTTTTTTTTTTTTCGTGAATATAAAAAGAATAACCATTACTTTTAAGATGGGTTGAGATTTCAACACGCACCACACCCCCTCCATTTGAATTCCTCGACACATATAATTATTAATTAGAAACTAAATAATAAATATGTCATGTGGGTCTTTTCCTTGTATCAAAATACTCTTCTTTAATTTCTTTCAAACTTGTCGTGCAAAAGAAAAGGAAAGAGACCCAACTTCTATTCGAGAAAACGAGTTCAAAAAAACTACGATCCTCATGAATTAGCCGTTTCGTTTTCAACCAAAATTTGTGAGCACCAAATTGTGGCTAATCAAGCAAACCCCATCTTAAGGATGGATGACACGCTATTTCGCTTTAAAGTATCTAAGATAGGCACGTGGAGAGCTTTCAGATGTGTAACTCAACTGGTTAGATTTTTTATTTTGTTTTCTAAAAGTTATTAATTCGAGTTTTATATTCGTCGGATCATTTTATGTTTTAACTAATCATTAATTTCAAGACCTGTGAGATTAAATGGACCCAAACACTCACTATAAAAAAAAGACATAATTGTTAGGTAGCAGTAGTCTAATCTTCTCTCATCAGCCAAAAACAAAAGGAGAGTCTTATCTATCGACAGCCATTTGCTGCTCTCCCAGCTTGTGAAGGATAAAATGAAATAAATGTCATGAAAATGAGTCTCCCTTTGACGTGATATGTTGAGTAATTGGTTTGGCATTACTACCTAGCCGGCTGGCTACCCTTTCTCTTCTCCCAGAGAACTTTAATCTTAGCTATTAGAAATGGCATAAATCCAGCTATATGTCATATCAAAGCCTGTATTAATTACGTGATCGACATGCTTTGATTAACTTTATACTTATTGGAAAGGACATGGAAACCTCTCCCAGTCAAGTAATCAGCATCTACATATACTGAAGACTTCGACCACAAATATATAGGTGAAGAAGCTTGAATTTAAGGTTTTTTTTTTTGGTTTCAGGTTTAAGTTATATAGTTTATAATATGATGATCACTATAAACTTGTATAGTTGTTAATTTCAGAATTCATAATAAGATGTTTGCTGTGTTTATAGAAACGTAAATATGGCGAAAAGTCTCCTTGCCTTGCAGAGGAGAAGTCTATGTATTATATAGCTATACAATCCTATAAAATAGGAAAGATATAAATACAATTAAAGGCATAATTATCCTATAGCTATACATTAGGAAGTTTACAGTAATTCAAAGATTACAACGTAAATCATGGAGATTCTCTCTTATCACCCCCCTGCAAGGTGAGCGTGGAAGAAGGTAGAACGCTTAGCTTGCTTCGAAAGAGCAGAAATTGAGGCTTTGTGACTCCTTTGGTAAGTGAATCAGCTAGCTGCAGATGAGACGGGACAAAGGCGATTTTCAAAGAGCCATTTGCAATAAGTTCTCGGACAAAATGATAGTCGATAGCAATGTGTTTGGAGCGAGGCCGAGTAACTGGATTAACAGCCATAAATATTGCACTTTGATTATCGCAAAGGATTCGGGGTGGAGCTGGAAGTGGAACCCGAAGATCTCGAAGTAGTTGGACAATCCAAACCACATCTGCAGTGGCAACGGCTACGGAGCGATACTCGGCTTCTGCGCTGGAACGGGACACAGTGCTTTGTTTCTTAGATGACCAAGAGATTAAATTAGCTCCAAGAAAAATAGCATAGCCAGTGGTTGAGCGACGTGTATCAGGGCAACCAGCCCAGTCAGCATCAGAATAGGCAAGCAGATTATGAGTCGAAACTTTATGCAGTTGAAGTCCATGATCAATTGTGCCTTTAACATAGCGTAATATACACTTGAGAGCACGAAAATGATCTTCGGTTGGGGCATGCATAAATTGACAAATAGAATTGACAGAAAATGATAAATCTGGCCTGGTGATGGTTAAGTATTGAAGAGCACCTGCTAGTGAGCGAAACATGGTTGGGTCTGAAAACAGTTTGCCCTCAGCAGATAAATGTTGACCCACAACAAAAGGTGTGGAAATAGGTTTAGCATCAGTCATCAAAGCTCGTTGTAGGAGGTCCATAGCATACTTGGTTTGACTAAGGAATAAACCTTTTGCATTTGATTGGACTTCCACCCCAAGAAAATAATGTAGGTCTCCCAAATCCTTCATGGAAAATTCCTTGGAAAGTCGAGTAATGAAGGTGCGGATCAATGAAGGACTACTGCCAGTGAGTACCATGTCATCAACATACAACAATAGGTAAACAGTCCCAACCTTAGAATGGTAGACAAACAATGAAGAATCAGCCGGGCTGGAGTGAAACCCAAGTGTATGTAAGAAAGTCCCGAAGCGTTGAAACCAAGCACGGGGAGCTTGCTTCAGACCATACAAAGCACGCTTTAAGCGACAGACATGTTGGGGAAACAAGGGATCAATGTAGCCTGGCGGTTGTTCCATGTATACCTCTTCATTGAGAAACCCATGTAAGAAGGCATTGTTAACATCTAGCTGATGTAAATGCCATCCAGAAGTAACTGCTAATGATAATATAAGTCTGACTGTAGCAGGGCGAACCACAGGACTGAAAGTATCTCCAAAATCAAGACCAGCTACCTGAGAGAAACCTTGCGCCACAAGGCGAGCTTTATGGCGTTCCGTAGATCCATCTGGACAAAGTTTGATTTTGAAAATCCAGCGACAACCAACTACATTATGAGATTGTGGCCGAGGAACAAGAGTCCAAGTGTCATTTCTCTGTAAGGCATGAATCTCATCATCCATAGCTGAAAGCCATTTCGGATGTTTAGCAGCAGATTTAAACCCTTTTGGCTCTTTGGTAGCAAGGAGAGCCTGAATGAACTGGTTGGACGACACAACTGTCATAGCATGATGGGACCTCGGTTTTACAATGCCAGCTTTCCCCCTGGTGATCATGGGATGATGATTGGAAGACACGGGAGGATGGGAAGGCATAATGGCTGTGACTTGTGGCTCCGAAAGTGAAGCAGCATCCGTGGAAGTCGTGGAAGACAGAACTGGCTCGGGAACCTGCGAAGAAGGAGAACTCAAGAATCCTGGAGCATCACTACAAGGTAGACACGGTGAATTCAAAGAGGAAGGGGACGTTAAAGAAGCACAAGAGTTATTAGATGGAGAGCTAGGAATACACTCAGCACAATCTGAAAAAGAAGTGTAGTCAGTGTCGGATTGTAGAGTAGAAATTGAGTCATCAATATAAGGAAAATGATGTTCATAAAATTGAACATGTCGTGAAACATAGACACGATGAGTCTTGCGATCTAGGCATCGAAAGCCTTTATGAATGGTACTGTAACCTAAGAAAACACATGGAGCAGATTTTGGAGACAGTTTATGGGGTGAATAATCTTTCAAATAAGGGAAGCAAAGACACCCAAAAGTACGGAGCATAGAGTAATCAGGTGACTTACCAAACAATATTTCATAAGGAGTTTTGCCATCAAGGGACGGTGATGGGAGTCGATTAATGAGAAATACGGCAGTGGAGAAGGCTTCGACCCATAATGAAACTGGCACACGCGCATGAAACATAAGTGTAAGACCTGTTTCGGTGACATGACGGTGTTTGCGTTCAACAACACCATTTTGACTTGGGGTGTAAGGACATGTTAGACGAAGAGCAATACCACAAGAGTGTAAATGAGAGCGAAATTTATTATTTGTAAATTCCGTTCCACCATCACATTGGAAAGATTTTATTTTGGTAGTGAATTGTGTTTCAATGTACCGTTGTAAATTCACAAAAGTATCGAAGAAATCAGATTTTTGTTTCAACGGAAACATCCAGCTAAAACGAGTACAATCATCAATGAAAATAGCATAATATCGGTAGCCAGTAATTGAGGACACTGGAGATGGACCCCATAAATCACAATGTAAACGATCAAATGGCATTTTGCAATGTTCATCATTTAAAGAAAATGGTAACCGGTGGCTTTTGCCAAGTTGACAACCAACACAAAGATGATTTTTATTGGACACTGATCTATCACTACAATGAATAGACCCTAAACTGGAAAGAGAAGAGATAATACGAAAATTTGGATGGCCGAGGCGTGCATGCCATAGTTGGGCAGGGGCACGTGTTTTATGAGCAGACAAAATTGAGACAAGGGCGTGATGGTGCTGATCAAGGACATAGAGGCCGTTCTCACATCGACCGATTCCCAGCACTGTCCCGGTGGCGCGATCCTGTATGAAAATACGAAGGGAATCAAATATCACACGACAGTTTAATTGTTTGGTAAGCTGACTTATAGAGATAAGATTCTTTTGAATGCCAGGGACAACCAATACGTTAGACAAAGGAATGGAACAATGAGGAGCAACTGTGGTAACAGAACCAACGTGAGAAATAGGTAGAGACTGACCATTACCAACCATTACCCTTTCATTACCAGTGTATGCATCAGAATCATCTAATATTTCAGTGGTATTTGTCATGTGTGATGTGGCACCCGAGTCTGGAAACCACTCCGGATTATTCAGTTCCTGAATGGAACAAGCCGAGAATGCTTCAGCAAGATTAGCCGATTGTTGTTTCTTCATTCAGTAGACAGTAGATGATGGTTTCTTGTGGACAGTGGCTGTAGAAGGTGTGGAAGGCCGAGATTTCCACTTCTTGACTCCTGTGAATTTGGGAGTTTGATGTGCATAATAAGCTGAATTGGAAGGCAGCTGGTTGACAGACTTTGCAAAAATTTCATGACTTAATGCTTTTGGTACAACATCAGAAAATGATGGTAAGGGAAGCTGCGACATCATGGTGGTAGAGAAAATTTTGTAGTCTGGTCCCAATGCCCGTAAATACCAATGGACTTTGTCTGTGTCATCAACAGGACGTCCAATGGCAGCTAACTGATCACAGAGACCCTTGAACAATCTAGAAAATTCAGCAATGGATCTCGATCCACGTTGCATCATCTGAAGTTCATCTTTGATTTGTAACTCACGGGTCTTTGATCTGTTGGAAAACGAGGCTTCAAGGACTTGCCAGGCCTCATGTGAATGCTGTAATCCCAGTACTTCACCCATAAACTCTTCTGTAAGTGAAGAGTAGAGTAAGCTAAGCAGCAGGAGCTGTAAGCAGGATTTGGTTTGGTCACGCCATCAGGATCTGTCACCGTGAGATTTGGGACAGTGATTGTGCCATCTAAAAATCCAAACAGTTGTTGGCTGGTTAACAAAGGAACAAACTGGTTTCTCCATAACAGATAGTTGGAGGAAGTCAGTTTAATGGTGAGCATGTGCACCATTGTGTTGAGCGGAAGAACAGGTGTTGAAGAAGAAGATGAGTTTGCCGAAGAAGATGAATCTGCCATGGATGTTTGTAAAACAAGCTCTGATACCATAAAGATGTTTGCTGTGTTTATAGAAACGTGAATATGGCTAAAAGTCTCCTTGCATTGCAGAGGAGAAGCATGTGTATTATATAGCAATTCAATCCTATAAAATAGGAAAGATATAAATACAATTAAAGGCATAAGTTATATAGTTTATAATATGATGATCACTATAAACTTGTATAGTTGTTAATTTCAGAATTCATAATATTAGTCAAGATACACGCAAGCTGAAAATGACAAACTTCATCAGGAAGAGAAACTTAGGGCCTGTTTGGCACAGCTGTTGCAGCTATTGCTGTTGTGGTTGAGGTTGAAAAAAAGCTGGTTTCTGAAAAGCGCTTTTAGCTGCGGTTCATAATTGAAATTTGTGTTTGGTTAAAACTGTGGTTGATGTTGAGTTTAATGAAAAGCAGTTTTGTGTGTTTGGTTACCATGCTTTTCAAATTGCTGTCAACTTATGAAATTAATTAAAAATACACACATATATATTTTTTAAATATTGTAGATTTAATTATCATAATAATAAAATGTAATTAATAATTAAAGTAAATTAGACACTCATTTTTATTCTCCCATCAAATTACTTGCAATTACGCCTCTGCCACTTGTTCTACACCACTTTTATCAGAGTTGATCTCTATTTACATAATTTTTTATTTTTTTTAAATATAATTTCTATATATTTTTAAAAAAATATTGGACTGGGCCTGTCCCAAACAAAATGGGCCGGCCCAGCCAAGGTGGGCCAAAAGCCCAGCCCAGCCTAATGGTTCAAAAAACAGGCATAAACGGTGCGTTTTCCCTTTCGTTCTGCATGAATTAATTCTGCAATGTTACTGTTCACGTACTGTTCACGTGAACAGTAACATGGCCGACTGTGACTAGAGGGTAAACGGACGGTACCGACGGGTAGAGCAGGTCGAGGTGGTTCTCCCTGTCGTGGTGGCGTTGAAAATGGCTGTCTGTGGTTGCCGAAGGAGGCTTCCAAAGGTGACGGGCTCACGTTGCAGCTGCTGCAACCGTGGATGTTGCCTCGCCGGAGAGTGTGGTTAGGCTGCTAGTGTGTAGGGGAAGTTCAAGGTGGTTATAAGGGTGATGTTGGCTGGTTGGGTTGCCTCTAACGGTAGAGAGAGAGAGAGCTCGACAGAGCTGATTTTAGAGAGAGAGAGCACCTGCACACCGAGAGAGAGAGAAGGAGCTGGTTGCCGAGGGGAATGAGGGATGATGGTGTGTTTTTTGTGTGATATTTCCTTGTTTTTTACTTGTTTTTCTTTGCTAAAATATCTGTAAACTTCCCCAGAATTTCTTGTTTCTGTGTTCGTTTGTTGAACATGGCAGTAGAAATGAACTACTGTAAGCATGCATGGGTGAAGGTGAACTCAGCGTTTAAGCCAACCTGCGTTTGTTTGAAAAGCATAAAAAATATGCTTTTCAAAACGAGACCGCGCGGTTGAAATTTGAGTGGGACCCACAGGAAAAATCTGCCATCTGTTTGGTAATACCTGCGTTTGTTAGGTTGGACCGCGGCCCCAAACACCCACTTAATAGGAAAGGAATCATAAATCTGACTCTGGAATTTGTTTGATTTGTCATTGATACTCGTGAAAGGAGGGAGGAGAGGCTGCTTGGTGCAATACTATTATTGATCTATTGTTATTGACAGTGAGATGGAAAATAAAGGGACTTTAACTTTAATGTTGCACCACCCATAAGAGTGGAGAAACTTCAAGTAAAAGATAGATCCATCGTGATCTCATGAATAAAAGACGAGATGGGCTTATCAGCTTCTTTTTGGAGACAGATATGCTTCTTTCGTATCCCACTATACTCTCTCTCTCTCTTTTTTCTTTTTCTCACGCGCGCTCGCGCGCGTATATATATATTACACAAACAATAAACGTTGTGGCGTTTTTATATATATATAGCGATCATGATTAATTATAAATTACATTACGATACCTACCAATATGGTGATGTTTTATTACCATGTTTGACGCGTAAAACAGTGCACTATTATTTTTTAAAGTAAATAGCGATCATGATTAATTATAAATTTGCATGGATCTTCTTTTTATTATATTTTTTGGTTTTGAGCAGGTGGCACTTGAGATCCTGATTTCAAGCTCTTTCGTCCTTCAATAGCGAACATTACTGCCTAGATTATACTTGGGTTTAGCCCATTAAATATTGTCCGTACTCCTTAGGACCGTCCTCCTCCAAGGGCCCCAACTCTCTGCTGCTCATCCTCATGCATCTTCTTACTATATTTAAAATTAAGTGAATTGAAATCAACGCATATCATGTGCTCTTCACATGTGACCCGGGACAAATTATTAATACCAAATCGGATCCATATATCGCTCTTCTTTATCGGATCCAAATTGTAAAATAACAAGTTTATTTCTTGGAAAAAAGCAGTCTACGTCAACCACCCAATTTATAAGGTTCGCTAGGTTTGCTTCGTTGCGAAGAGAGAGAGAGGCATCCCGCTAGTTTACTTTTGTTTTCAAAATCTTTTTGTCTTCATTTAATTATCAAAAGAAATATTCTGTCTTGAAATTCCAGTGGTGGGTTGGGGCAAGGAAAACGAAGCTGAACCATATTTATTAGTTGGTTTAGGTGAAGCCTTATCTGCCGCCTTCTCTCTCCAAGTGGCCACATACACCACGCGCTTTTATCACAAACGCAAGCAAGAATCTCACCATCTCGAAAAAAAGAAGAATGAAAAGAGGATAAAAATAATAAATCAAATGTTCCACTTTTCTTTTTTCGATTATGAGGTTTTGTCTTCATAAGGCAAACGTTTGACACTTTAACCAAATACATTATCACTCGTCTCATAGCGGGTGTCATGTTATGGGCTGATTAAACAAAATTATTGAAGCTGTAAGAAATTATTTTATTTGTTATTAAAATTGATTTAGTGGATCAATCTTGGATTCTTTTAATCTGATTTTTTATGTAGCTCTTGTTTGAAATTAACTCCATGGCAGTTGTTTTAACATAATTTAATTAACTTGATGGGTCCAAAAATAACTCGAATCACTGCTAAAAACCATGACTTGACTTTAATTTTGTTTTCAAGATGGCATTTGTTTATTTATTTATTTATTTTGAGATGATGATATATTAGATCAACTCAAGTTTCACAATTTAATCCACTCAAAACTCGAATAATGGACTCCACTAAGTTGAACAACTTATTTCTTATAATTATTTTCAAACTTTTTAATATGATACCAAAAATAAATGCTTGTAGAATTGAACATAAACCATATACAAGGATATTTATTTAAGATTGTCATATCATCATAGAAAATATTCAAAAATAAATTATAAAGAATAATTTAAAATCAAATAAATATTGAAGTATGATATATATATATATATATATAAATACTATTTGGCATTATTATTAATCCGGACCTTTTAGGTCAACCTTGAGAACTCCCGACTTGACTTCTTACTTAACCAAGGTTTAAGATTAATCTTCATGGAAGTTGACACTATATGACTCAATTAACTTCATGGGTTTAAATACAAACTAGACCACTAATAAAAGAACGAGTCCAATAATTTTTGAATAACAGGTTTTGTCTTAATCTTACAAGGCAAAAGTTTAACGCTTTAATTAATAGATTACCACTGGTTTTATGCCTTATAAAAAGAATTTGAACTAAAAAAATCAGGTTCAAAGAAACTATTCGATATTATTATTAAAATTGATTCAATTAATCATTCTTGAATTCTTTCAATCTAACTCTTTGTCTAGCCTTGATTTAAAACTAACCTCGTGAGAGTAGCTTTACCATAACCCAATTTGACATTGTTTGACTTTTAACTTTTTTTTCAATATGATATCTCTTTTAAAATATTGAAATTACAACATATTATATTAAATTGGATTTTGCAGCTTAACCCACCAAACTCACTATTAGGATCTTGGACTTCACTAGATTTAACAATTTTATTTTTTATAATTATTTTGTAACTTATTAATATGATATCAAAAATAGATGCTCATAGAATTGAGCATCAACCAAATATCAATATATTTGTTTAAGATTGTGAGAATATCATAGAAATCAAATATAAATAAATTATGAAAACCAATTTAAAATAAATCAAATATTGAAGGATGAACATGATAATAAAAATATTTCATAAAAAAACATTAGCATTGTTATTAAACCAATCCTAATTTGTCAACCTTGAAACTCCTCACTTAAATTCTTGTTGAGCTTGAATTTAAAATTAATCTATATATGAGTTGACTTTATATGACCCAATTGACTTGACCAGTTCAAATACAATCTAGATGAACATTAAAAACATGGTTTGATTTAAAAAAAAAACATGGTTTGATTTAAAAAAAAAACATGATGATTTTTTTTTTAATATTAAGATGATAATATATTAGATTAACCCGAGTTTTGTAACTTCACTTGCAAAACTAGTAGCATGTATTATGGACTCCAATGGATTTAAAAAAAAAAAAAAACTATTTCTTATTTAATGATATAATAATAATAATAAAAATAGTTGCTTGTAAAAATTAATATCAATCAAATATCATAATATTTGTTTGAAACTACGATAACCTTATAAAAAACATAAATAAATTATCACTGATTCAAAATTAATAAAACATTAAGTGGTGAAATTTAAAAAGATAATAAAAAGTATAATTTAAACAAAAAAGTTTGAAAAATTAAAAGAAAAAAATAATAATTAAGGTGCTCATATAACCGGTAAAACACAATGATGTATGTTTTTCAATTCTTTTAAAAGAAAGGGTAGTGAGCTGACAAGTAATGACCATGGTTTTGGAGCCACGCTC
Source organism: Salix brachista (assembly GCA_009078335.1). Classification (NCBI taxonomy): domain Eukaryota; kingdom Viridiplantae; phylum Streptophyta; class Magnoliopsida; order Malpighiales; family Salicaceae; genus Salix; species Salix brachista. The sequence goes on along the minus strand of CM018572.1, from coordinate 10,283,137 downwards.
GTGACCATATTAATTCTCAACAGAAGAAAAGAATTATATTTAGCCAGATTAATTATACTAAAATTAACCTGCTTCTTTGGAGCCAAGTCTACGAGAAGCTTCAAATCCAAGTGCGAGAAGTTACATAATCATGTTTATGGTTATGAGATCTCACTTAAAAAGCTGAACTAAGTCAAGAATTAACTTGGATTAATCCAATTTTGATTATTTCTGTAAATAATAATATTAATATAAAACTCAAAATTATGCTGTTTTATTAAATAAAAAATCATATGAGATTTTCTCGACTAAGTTACATCTTCAAAGCCCCATCGAGCTGTTGGTATAATTTACCAATAATGGAAAAAAAACGTAGTTTTGATTAGCCAGCTATTTCTTCATTGTCTAGTTACCAGTTTAAGGTGGCTAGATTTTTCCATATTTTAAATGAAAAGTGAATATTAAATTGAATTTCAAGTTTGGAGTTTACATCATCGTCAATAATCATGTCTTAAAATTTTCTGCATTATTTAAACCGTGATACATCTATTTTTATGCGTGTATAGTTTTTCTTGAATAAATCTCAAGATTGAATAACTTAATAAGAATGATTCGTGGAATTTGAAACGAGGGACGTAGTAATTTACATGTTTGATTGATCCAAATGAAAAATCATGCAAGACATATACATGTAACCCTAGCTAGTGTCGCACGTCACCAATAAAGGGGTCTATGTTTTGGGGGTTGCCACCTAGGTATTTGTTTCGGGGTTACTAGGAAGACCTGATAACATTGAACTTATCAGAGATTCCAGGGTAAAAGACTGGTTGTATAAAGAGAAGATATTAACACCCCTAGTAAGTTTTACCTAAGGTAAGATACTTCTTTTTTTCCTTGTTTTTAATGATTGTTTTTTTACTGGTGATTTTGTTTCAAACCATAATTGGGCCAAAACCTTGGCCCAAAACGAAAACAAACCAAAAACAAAATTAAGGAGAAAAACAAACTAAAAACAAAAATAAGGAGAAAAACAAACTAAAAACTACTTCCCTTCTTTTTTTTCCTTTTCTTTTCTACTACTGTCCCCCTTCAAACATGTTTTAGGAGGGGTATTCATAGGGTTTTTCTAAGATCTTGGGGTGTTTTGGATTCAATGATAGCCTCTTTATCATTTTTTGTGATAACCATTTCATCAACATAGAGCAATATGGTAGTAAAGGAATTTTTTTGAACCTTAGTAAAGAGTGAGTAATTTTCCGTTGATTGCTTGAAGCCAATGTGTTAAATTGTATATATGAATTTATAATATCAACTTTGTGATTCTTATTTAAGATCGTATAGGGATTTGTTGAGTCAACAAAAAATATTTTGCTTCATAGTGTCAATGCTACCATTAGAGTGATATTTAATTTTGAAAATCCATTTGCAATCAATGGCGTGATGAGTAGTGGGTAAAGGAACAAGATTTCATATATTTTTAGCCTTTAGTGTTTGTAATTATTTTACATGATTGTAACCCACTTAGGATCAAGACAAATTTGCTCATAAAAAGTAGGTTAGACTAGGAAAAAGATCATGGGGATAAATGTGTGATATGTAAGAAAAATATTAGAGTGGGATATATATCGTGAAATGGGGTGTTGAGTATTGGACATGTTAGAATAATATACAGCTGATGCAAGCAATAAGGCATGACTGACATGGTAATCTTAGATTTAAGCAGGGGTGTGTATGGACCTAATAGAGCAACATAAGGGTTGCTAATGAGATATGACGGTGTCTAAAGTAGTTGTTAGAGAAAGTGTTAGTAGTAGGGGAGGATGAAGATGACTAATGTTTTGTTTGTTCCAAATTATATTGGGTTAAAGTGGCATCAAGACTATCATTAAAGAGACTACTTAAATTAGATAAATCTTCTTAATTAGCCACTAGTATGGTAGAAAAAGGAAAAACATGTTCATAAAAAATATCTTGAAAGGTTAGGAACTTTTATGTCTTTAAATCATATACACAATGTTTTTTTTAACCAATAAGATAACCAATGAAAAATTGCATAGTCATGCATTGTTATCAAATTTATGATTGGGTATTAAATTAGTTACATAACATAAACAACAAAAAAGTTTCAATGTGAGTGATTTGGCCTTTTACCATAAAGAATTGCATATGGGGAGTTATAAGATAAAACTAAGCTTGGTGTGATTGTTCAAATAGCATGTTGTTTGGACTTTATCCCTAGAATATCAAAGGTAGATTCACTTGAAATCTAAAAGCATGGTCGATATTTAAAAGATGATATTTGTATTCCACCAGCTTATTATGTTGGGGTGTATAGGGATACAAATCATGAAAAAGAATTTCAAGATAATTAAAAAAAAATGCATGGGCATGGGTTCACTTTTATTATTTGTACATAAGGTTTTAATATTACAATGGAATTGTATTTTAACCTATGCAAAAAAGGATTTAGTATTAATTGTGTTTCTAATTTAAAATTCATAAGATGAACCCATATAAAATGAAATTTTTTTTCAATGATAGTAAAAAAAATAATGTTCTCCTGAATAAGGATTAACTCTATATGTTTCCCAAATATGTAATGAGTCAAATCAAAGAGTGTAACCAATGAATTGAACCAAAGGAAAATAGTAAACATGTTTGTTGCCAATGGACAAATATCTTAAACATGATAGGTGTCCAAGTTATTAATGCCAAAGAGTGGAGGTTAGATTAAAGTTAATTTCCAGGTGGGGTTCTAACTCTTCTGAAGAAAATATGTCCCATTATATTCCTTGCCCAAGCCAATTGTCCTTCTCGTAACCATGTCTTGTATAACACAAAAATCATAAGAAAAAAATATCATGATATATTTTAGTGATTAAGTTTGCTAGCTGATAAAAAACTTCGGAGTTTTAGGACATGTAGGAACCCATCGAGAATCAAATCTAATATACGTTTGGTAGTACCAATAAACACTATTTAGGCATAGTCACCATTAGGCAGGTTTACATAATTATTGTGGTTGATCTTATATGTGTTAGTAATGATTTAGTGATATGACCAGTCTCATAATTGTCCACAATCCAATATATTTTAGAGAGTATTGTTTATTGTGCAGACTGATATAAGTGTGCAATCATACCTAACATATTTATAAAGGATTGGTTATTACCATTTTGTTTTTCCAATAAAAACATTATCTTATTATATTCTTTTATTGTAAATATAGTTTGTTTTGTGGTTAAGTCTTTAATGGTTGTGTTGTGCTAGCTTATGTATTGTATGCATGACTTCTTTCTTTTTGTCTTTATATTCTTCCCATGTAATTTATGACCAACTAAAAATTCATACTAGTAGAAACATTAATCAATCAAGTGACCGTTGTGATCACAATGATTGCATTTAATTTGGCATCATATTGTCAATATCCTTTGTTAAAGAATGCTTATTGGTTTGTACAACTTGTCATGACTGTTGAGAATAGTACCCACTATTTGTTTCATGATGAGAAGCTATATCGATATGTTTTTCCTATTAAAACAATAAGGCATGGACTTTTCATGTATTGAAAAGGGATTTATCATCATAAAAGATCATCTGACAACTATGTATAATTCATTCATCCCTATAAGGGATTGTATAACCCTTTTCTTTTCTTCATGATTTGCTATCACCACACTTACAGAGCAATGACTCATGATATGATGTCAATTCATCCCAAAGTGCTTTCATTTTGGTGTAGTAAAGAGAAATATATTGATACTAATATCATTACTCGGTTGTTTCTTGTTGAATCTAGTATATATTGGATTCATTTCCCTATGAAAATATTTCCTTCAAGTCATTCCAAACTTTTTTCGCTGTCTCGGTATAGATTACACTTCTTGCCCTGTTTGGATGGATAAAATTTGGAATGCATGTCATTGCATCATTACTAGGTTGCAAATTTCAGGTCTGAAGATAAGGGCATCATGATGGTTCCATTGATGAACCCTATTTTGTTCTTTTCATTAAGAAGGATATGCATTGCATGACTCCATTGTCCATAGTTATGTCCGTTTAGAAATTTTGACACCAAAATGAATTCCTGGATGGTTTGAATGGTGCAAAATGAATGAGTCTCAAATCATTTGTGATTCTCTAATTTTGCAGTTCTCTCATTATGCAATATTTGAAGTTGAAAGTATTTTATTCAAGAGTCATCAAAACAGATGTTCTAAAAACATGACAAAATGGTGTTATTGATATACAACTTAAAGAATAGTTTGTCAATACAATAATGTTGTTCTACATCTCTGCAATTTCATTCACGTGATAAGAAACCTGGAACCACACGTGTGAATGGTGTCAATGGCGGCTGCCAAGTGATTGTGCAGTTATTGTAATGTAATTAAGAACGTAAAGAAGAAATGTTCACGATGTGTTATGCCTCCGGTGCCACAACCATCTCACCGATTCCTGTTGGTGATTCCGGTTGGTATTATTCGGAGCGCACGACAACAAAATCCACTTTGACCTTGGTGCAATGAACTTTTCCCAGATTTCTCCAATAAAATTTTGCTTGGAGTGGACATTTGTTCTGAATGGTTCGCGCACGTACGTGAGCTTTTGCATTCAATTGTAATTGTAAAACTTGCAATGCAAAGAAGAAATGTTCATGGGCAATGTGCTGGCTGCTCAAAAGTCAAAAATTCACGCTGGGTATTTATTTTCATGCTGAGAAACGTAACCGGCTTATCTGTTTTAGTATATAGGATAATTTACTAGAGATGACCGGATGAATCGGTGACGTGGGCGAAAGTGAAAACGCGCGTGATTTCTGCCACGTTGGATACACCCCTGAGGTCTGGATGAATGGATCGTGTGACGAAAATTTGTTGCGAGTAATTGGTCCAAGTAAAGTATCTTGGAGGCGTTAGCACTCGGTCAAACTCGTAGAAAAATCGTTCAAAATCGTAGAAAAATCGTAAAAAATCGTAGAATAATAATAATAAAAAATAATAATATTTAATTATATTTAAATTCATTTTTTAAATTTAAATATAATTAAAAATAATAATTTTGTACGGACATTTTACGATCTTTCTACGATTTTACGATCCGATTTTACGATCCGATTTTTCGGAGCCCTTTCCGATCCGTGTCAAAATCTCGATTTTGACTGCCATGGTTGCGAGTAATTGGTCCAAGTAAAGTATCTTGGAGGCGTTAGCATTGTTTTGTTTTTAAATGCTTTTTTTAAAATATATTTTTATAAAAAAAAATATCAAATTAGTTTATGTTTATATTTTTGACATACTGAAATGAAAAATAAATAAATATTTTTTTTAATATATCAAAAAACAATATATATATATATATATATATATATATATATATATATATATATATATATATATATATATATATATATTATGTTTTTAGTATGAATTATATTATCAAAGTATATATATTTAAATATTTAACAGAAAAAACGATAAGATTCTTATAAATTAATATCATTAATATATAAAAAGTATATTTTATATGAGAAATCTTAATATGGATGAAGTCCTTAATTGAGAATCTTAAAAAAAATTGATGGTAAAATTGTTATAAGAAATCGTTTAGATTCATAGCTATAACTATCTATATAGTTAAAGTGTATTTTTTTTTAGATTTGCCCAATTGGAAAATAAAGTAGTTACTTTTTAAATTCTGTAACTAGAAGAATTTTACCAGATTTTTAGCTGGTAGCAATCGTCTCTCCTTACTGAATAGACAACACATTCACATAAGTTATTTATAGTGAAAATAGTCGTTTACGTACCTTATAAAAAATAAAATAATTACATATCTTATCCTAGCTGCTCGGATTATTTTTTTCAAGTCATTCCCGGTCAAGGCAGACTCATGCGCATTGTGGAGTGGACATTTGTCCTATGTGCTTCGCGCGCGTATGGGCGCTTTTTTTTTTCCTTTGATAAACAATGTATTAACGAATTTACCCCCCGAAAACAAAAAAAATGCCGCCGATTTCAGGGGCTCCACGGTAATTACGCATTTCGGTCCGACCCGGTCCGCCGCACTTCTGATTTTTTAATTATTTTTCAAAATTGGGTAAAGACGGATATAGCCCCTAATAAGACAAAATTCATGACTTGGGCACAGGGGCGGACCGGTAATTGACCACATTTTTTTTTTTATTTTTTTCGGTATACTGTCGGTGTGTGCGGAGTACGCGACCGACGGTATTCCGCCTCACGCCCTGTTTAGGTAGCGTGTGAGGCGTCATACGGTGACCGGAGTTGGGCTACCAGCATCTCAGTCGCTGCGCCTCTGCGTTGTCTTCCTCCCAGTGCAGCGCGTTTCAGCACAAAATAGCCGTGGACGCGGCCGTGGCCGGTGAAAGCAGCTGGACCTGTTTCTCTCTCTCCTGCATGTAAAAGTGCAGGAGAGGCCCCCGTTTTTGTGCCTTTTTCACTTCGGTCCCTCAACTCCCAATTTTGTGTATGGTCCTGATTTCTATTATATAAGTTTTGATTTAGTTTGATTGGGTCCTCCTGATTGAAATTAATTAAATGGTAGAGTTTCACTTCAGTCCTCTTGCTTTTAATTTCCGGATTGGCTTTAAATAGCTCAATAAATTCGGTACACAAGTTTTGATTTTTTCAATTTTATCATTTGATTAAAATTGATAATATATTTTATTTTCATTTCGGCCCTTATACTTTTAATTTTTTCTTTTGATCCCTGTACATTTGATTTTCATGTCGACCCTTATACTTTTAATTTTTGATTTTTATCCCTTTATTTTTTTATATTCCTGGAATAATCTCTACTTTTGTCCATGTATATATAGGTGTGCGCTTAGCTTTGATTTTTAATTTCTATTGTTTTCTTATTTGTTGAGGTTATATTTTTTTGAACAAAAAATAGCTCTTAAATTTTATTTTGTATCTATGATCATTTGAAAATTGATATTTCTGTGTTTTTTTATCCCTTTGGTCTTTCTTTTAGTTTTTTATTGGTTTTCTTATTATTTTTTTCAAGTTAGATGAATTTTTTTACCTGATAATTTTTATTTTATTTTTTTGTTTGATCGTTTGTTAAAGTTATTGGGATTTTTTTAGCCTTTCATTTTTTTTTTTTTTCATTATTAACACAACAACAACAACAACAATAATAATAATAATAATAATAATAATAATAATAATAATAATAATTTCAGTTATTTTTCTTGCTTTCTCTTTTGTGAATGTTTTTCAGTTTTTTTCTCTCAAGATAATTTGATAATTTTTATTTTTTTACAGTATTGACAATGATAATTTTAGATGTTAAGACTTCGATATTGCTGTTTTTATAATAGGGTGTGGTGATTTGTTTTATTATATTAAATTTTGCATATATAGATATTTTATTTTAATTTTGCACCGGCAAATCCTATTAATTTCTTTAATCCCGACAATTATAAAAATTGTTTACTCAGCCCGCAATGTAGTGCGGTTCATTTTTTTTAATTTTCAAGTCAAATGATTTTTTTCCAGTTCATAATTTTTATTTTTGTTTTATCATTTATTTTATTGATTTTATTTGTTCTTTCTTTTTTTAATATTGTTTTTTATTATTATTTTCAAGTCAAATCAATTTTTTTTACCTCATAATTTTTATTTTATTTTTTTGTTTGATCTTTTGTTAAAGTTATTAGGATTTTTTTGGTCTTTCATTTATTTAGTTTTTTCATTATTAACACAATAATAATAATAATAATAATAATTTTAGTAACTTTTTTTGCTTACTCTTTTGTTGATATTTTTGAGTTTATATCTCTCAAAATAATTTGATAATTTTTATTGTTTTGACAGTAATAGTAATGATAATTTTAGATGTTAAGACTTCGATGTTGCTGTTTTTATAATAGGGCGTGGTAATCTGTTTTATTATATTAAATTTTGCATATATAGATATTATATTTTAATTTTGGACCAGTAAATCCTATTCATTTCTTTAATCCCCACAATTATAAAAATTACTTGCTCAGCCCGCAACGTAGTGCGGTAAAAATATTTAATTTTAAGTCAAATGATTTTTTTTCAGGCAATAATTTTGATTTTTTATCATTTATTTTATTTTTTCATTTCCTCTTTTATTAATGTTTTTAGGTTTTTTTTCAGCCTTTGATTTTATTTCGTTTTCTTCACGTTATTAAAGCAATAATAATATTAATATTAAGAATAATAATAATAATTTTAGTTTTTGTTCTTCCATGCTTTTTTATTAATTTTTTTTTTCTCAGGTTTGTTTAATAATGTTTATTGTGTTGACAATAATAGTGATGATAATTTTAGAAGTTAAGACTTCGATGTTACTGTTGTTATGATAGAGTATGTTCGTCTCTTTCATTATATCATTACATGTTGAAATATTATATTTTAACACTACGCCCGCAACGTAGTGCGGACATTTAACTAGTATAATCTAAAATATAACAGCCTATGATATGCTAATGTACAATGATAAATTTATATTTTTTATTTTTCGTAGAATGTCTGCATTCTATATCTTCCCTTGTTGATGGTAGATTCTACATCCATATATATGTGTGTGTGTTTGGTTGGGACGCTCACCTTTCAAAACCTTAACTAGGGTTTGGAGTTTCTTGTGCGGAATGATCTTGAGAAATCGTTTGTCACAGAACATGTGTATCGTGACGTGTCATATGGAATTGAGTGTCACCTTCCTCTCTTGACTTAATCCCTCAATCCCCTATCTGCTCCTTGTCAACCACGCATCAATACTCGAATAATCTGACATTTCTTGACCTATTGGGCACATGGGTAAGCCTCTCCCCTTGGAATATATATGCTTGTTTGGTGATTCTGAGAAGGACAAATTGCAGCTCATTATGGAGTTTTAAGCCCTTTGAGGGACCATGCGAGTTTCTAATCTTGAACATTATTTTCTTTCATTGGATCATGTCCTCAGGTTTGCCAATTACGTTGAAACAATGGAAGACTACCTCACTAGTATTTACTTATTATCAGCAGATCAATTTTACCAGTAAGATGGAATTAAACATGAGAGTATTAGCCGGGAATCAAATTATCCATCAGTACTAGAGGAATCGGTCAAGATGAAGGGCTAGTTAGGGTTTGCTAAAAGCTCAACCAGTTACTTCATTAAATGTGTGTGTGTCTATATATATATATATATGTATAATACTAACTGTATAACGATTCATCAAGTTACGTAGATGAGGCCCAGGTGATTCGTAATTATTACAGAATTTGGAGTGGTGTGTCAAGACTCTGTGGCCCTCCGTGAGACTTGACAAGCAAACAAGATCCTGTGAAAGCTTTGGTGGCATAGTTGAAACCAGAAAAACCTTCTATCATTGGAAGGGCATCAATCACAGCCGTAGCAGTACCAATTATAGAGAAACCACGATTCTTGGCTGCACATACACATGGGCGAGAACTTTTTAAAAAAGAGGAATAAATATGTAAGCAAACATCACAGAAAATGATGCTGCCTTGCCCATCTGAGCTTTCTTGATAGCCACCAGGGAGCTGCTCTTTTTCTTTTTTAATACAAACAATCAATGTGTTAGGAAATGACCGTCGTCGCATGTGATATTCTTATAGATTTTAGTTTCTTTAATTAATCAAATCTTTAACAGCAGCATAACTATTATGGTGCGTCTTTCTGTGGCCTTCGTTGAACTAATCTGCTTGATTTGAATCAAGAAAGGCCCGGATGGGTGGCATGTGAAAATGAAAGTCCAAGAAATGGGAGTTTTGCTTGTGTACGTGCCTTGGATCCATATGTTAAATCAAGAATAATTTTCTGACAGGGACTTTGCCAGTCGGAGGCTGATAATTTAAGCTGAAGGGGAGCAAATATATCTTCACTTCACCCTAAAGTTGGATTGCTTTGATTATCCATTGAAAATTCCCCACTTTTTAGTGGTGGCATTTTATATCACGAGGGAACAGCTTTTAAAGCTTGGATTGATTTCTCTCTTGCATCATCAGCAAGACCCAGAAGCCTCTCGCTCCATTTTCCTTCTCTTTTATTGATGGCCTAACAATCTAGTGTGTGATGAGCCGAAAATCAAATCAATCAGAATCATGACTAAGATCAAGTGGCTGAGGGCAGCGACCATGATAATGGGGTTGACAAAAATACAAATTAAATGTCCTTGAAAAGGTGATGTTGAGATGAGTATAGCCATTGAAATTGAAAGCGATGACAGCCTTATTTCAAGGGGAAATGATCAGGAAAGAAAGAAAGATATCCACCAAGAAAGGTTGTTGTGGGTTGAGAAGTGTGTATAGGAGAATAAAGGCAATAAAAGCAACTCCCATTAAAAGAAACCTAACAAAATTTAATGGTTCAAAAAAGAGCTGTGAGGGAAATTTCAGAAAGCTGGAATTTCTTTGTCGTAATGGCATGTTCCTTTAGAAAAGTCGCCGATTTAGGATTCGTTTTGTGAAGGCACCGGCAAAACCAATGTGACTTCGATTCAAAGACAAATAATTATTTCAGCAGAGTTCCAATTAGACCATTGTTGTGGCCATTTTTTCTTGTCCTTGGTGGGTTCCCCTGTAATGTTTTCAAATCAAAACTAGAGGTTGGACCATCGGATTCTCTTGTAAACAGGACTGCACAAATTCAATCCAGTTGGAGCATCGTGAATTATGACTGCCGAGAAATCAATATTCTTCGGTGAAAGCTTTCGGAAAGATTAGGCATTTGAAAAGCAATACTCCATTAATGGGATTTCTTTAAAGTTAAAAGGTGAAGTGATTGTTTGGTAGTGTGTTTGCTGATGCTTCAGACAGTATGAGAGATCAACTCCGAATGCTAAGATTATACATGCACGGCTGCTGTGAAAATATCTTGCTACTCTCGCCGAAGAAAATACAGCGAAGTTAAAGAATATTCATCGCTATTGTATTTATTTTAAGTATAATTATTGTTACAACCCTTTTAAAAATGTCAATGGTATTGGTGTCCCGGGTAATTTTTTTTTCCTTTCAATAACCTATTATTTATATTAGCATGGTAAAATTACTAAAATACTTTTAAAAGTAATAATAATAATAATAATAATAATAATAATAATAATAATAAACTATCAGCCATGTTTGTTTCATCTTTTAATTTTAGTTAATTAATACAAATAAATATCCTTTAAAATTAGCCTTTCAGTTTCTTTGTATTTCAGATTTGATTATTATTTTGTATTTGAAATGGTTTATAAAATCAGAATTGTTTCTTTATTTAATCCTCTTATTATTTTTCTTTCATCTCTCATATCTGATCCTCATTTCTTTTTTATTGGTATTTTTTTAATCATTTTTTAATTGAATTTTCCTTTCAATTTCACCCCCCAATATTCATTTTATTTTATTTTATTTTAAATTTGGTCATTATCCTTTCTATTTTACTAGGAAAAGTTTTTTAGATTCAATTATTTTTCCAATTTAATCCTTCAATATTTTACTAGCTGGGAGTTGGGTTACATTATTTTTTTCAAATATGGTGTTAAGCCCTTATTAACAAGGTTACAAATTTATCATGTTAACTCTGTTAACTCGGGGTTTTTTATCCTTTTTATACCCAACTTTGTTCTTCCATGTTTAATTATATGATAATTTAGTTGCATTAGTTTTAACTTTTTGGAGAAAAAAAAGTTTTTTCTCAGGTTATTGTGATTGTTTTTTTTTTATTTGGTTCATTTATTGTCATTGTCTTTTCTATTATTTAGTTAAAAATAAAATCATCTTATTTTACTCAATTAGGTGTATAACTGGAATCATGAATACTTTTTCCTTCTTGAAAATGTCTTGTAGCACTATAACTTTAATTTTTACATAAAAATTTAATTAACATTTAGTTCCATGTTATTCACATATGATCTAGAGTTGTTGTGCTATCAATTTTCTCTTGATAAGATCCCTTCTTTTAAAAAAAAATGGATCCGAACATTTTAGTGTAATATTTGACTAACTTTGAAATTTCTTAGAATATACTTTCTTATAGTAAAATACATAAATAGATAGGAGATAAATAAATAATTAAGAAAGTCACCAAATACAAAACTACATCCTGTTTGTTATTTATTTGATTTTATAATTACATCTTTATTAATTAATAAAAAAATGAATAATTACAAATGAGAGGAAAATGAATAATTCTATATTCTTATAAGAAAATCTGGATTTTTCAGCATATTTTTTATTTTTTAATCATGTATAAACTAACTAATTATATTATTAATTATACGTTTTTATCATTAGTTTTTCTTTTCAATTTATAAAATTATTAATTACACATGAGGAAAAAAGTCCCTGGTATAGAACTTGATTTTTTAAAAATCATTTATCTATTTATTATGTTTTACGAGTTTTTTCAAATATAAAAAAGCGTATTATTCTAACAGCTATAAATGACGAAATCACGAACAGTGTTAACGGATCCATAGTAGAAGGTTTGAATTAAACAATTAAAGATAAAGAATCTTATTAGGAGAAACTCCATTGCACATATAGACTAAATTCATTAACCCGGCCATTGACCTTATATGTGTGTGTAAGGAAATATATATCATTTTTATTTTATTATTTTTATTTTTATTTTTATTTTTTTCGTTTTATGTTTCTGTTGTACCTGCAGACGGTCAGACTTTAGAAAAGTCAGCACTGATGTAAGAGTGTTGACCAGGCATTAATTCCGTCGCATCCTTCGGTGCTGGTCAAAAGAGGAAGCACAGCCCCCCTTCAAATCATCTTTCCCTTCCGGCATAGAAATGGCCCAGCTCCATTTGAAAATGCTTGATGGAAATTTCCTGCGTGGTAAACACTACACTTACCCATAAAAGCAAAAAATGCAACACTTGATATTTATGCAAAGGAATATATACGGCACGTTAATTTTTACTAATTTCCATATCAACTACGACAATTTTTACACAGCAATGACATCCAAGAAGGGGCAAAACTAAACGAGTAAAGTTCAGTCCACCAGGCTAGATCAGTATTAAAGCATAGCTTCGATATACCTTCTATCTTCTAGACTAAGCTAACCTCTATCCACTTTTAGAATACCTGACCACATCACAAATCTTCTATCTTTTCTAGGGAAGAGAAGTGTGCATCTCTACTTGTCAGGGTGGTTTCGTGGTCAATTTCCACTGTTCTAAATAATTTTTGCGATAAATAATCCAAATCTTTTGGGGGTACCAAGTCATTTTTGTCGATTTGCTCCTTTAATACCTCATCAACATCTTTGGTTTCTGTTCTAGACCGCGTGTGCTGACTAGAAAGTTGGGCCTTTATCTCCATGCACGAATTTAGATCCTCTTCGTTGTGGGCCTTGTTTAACTTGTCAATAAGATCACTTAGAGCTGAAGCCCTCTCCGCCCTCGAACCTTTTGCCCTCTCCGGCCTTTTATCAGGCTCATTCAACTCGAGTTTCTGAAGCTTCTTCAATCCTCCATCTACAATTTGTTGTATCCTCTTACGGACATTCTCACTCCTAGGATTTGACAGAAGCTTCAACTTCTGCTCTGAAACCATCTTTTCTTCAGTGTCATCCTCTGCAGAAGCATGGTCGTGGTTTGATAAGAGTGATCCATCCTCAGTGGAGCCTTCTAGGAAAGATTTCAAAGAAAGCACCTCTTCCAGTAGGCTAATATTATGCATGTACCGATCAAAACCTTCATTTTCCACTTCAATATTTCTATCCCTGAATTCCTTCAATCTGGAAGACCTCCATTCATTTATAGCTGCAGCTTCCTGAAATAGATCCTTTAGATCAGGAAAAACCTTATGGCGCCAAAATATAACACAGTCAGCAATGATATATATCAGCTTAGTATAACACACCTTTCTGGTCAATGACTTCCTTGAACGGAGTGGGGAAAGTAAATTGTTGAATTGGGAAAAATTGCTAGAAAGTTGCCGAAGTGACGCGGTTCTATGAGAACTCCTGAAACACATCCCAAGAAAGTAAGTAATACAGAGTATAGACAACCAAGTCGAAGAAGTTGAATAAAATGCAAGAGAAAAAACAGTATATGAAGCATTTAGAAAACAAAACGAATATGGATGTGTACAACAGGTATGCTTAAAGACAGGAATTTAACTTACACTGCAGGAGGTGATTCATTCGGCTGCTGCTCAAAGAGAGGAGCACTTGAAGCTGGAGTCTTGTCTGGAAATGTTGCATATGCTTTAAGAACTGCATATACAAAAATGACGATGTAAACAGACCAAAAATATAATGGCATGCGGACAATTTACTTGTTCTTTACAAATGGATAGCAAAATGGTATGTCAATTTACAATGCATCATCCTTTAAGGTGAAACTTCAAAGACAATTGCAATATTGAAAGTGTTTAGTAACATTTTCTTCCCATCACCAAAATCATGTAGCAACTGAATTCCCACACTTCGTTCTTATTATTTGGGTGACAATGCACCAAATTTTGCATCTAGTCTTGCTACTGTTCCACATATACAGATACCCACACATATGGGAACTTGGGAGTTGGGACTTTAACATGTGTCTACATGCAAGATGACCTTGCATAAGTAGTTCAGACATAAATCTAAAGTGAGCAACGTGAGTCCTTTTATCAGCCGTGGCAGCAGAGTGGCAAGGTGAAATGCATGATTTTATAGGGGCATGATAACAGCTTTCATATTTTAGTTGTTACTAAATGTCTTGAGAATATTTATTTCAACTCTAGGCTAGTCCATTAGGTGCTTATCTGTTAGTTTCCAACTCAGGAATACCTGAGCATACTAAAGGCAACTCCTTTAGGTGTTTATCTCTTAGGTTTGAACCAAAAACGACACAAGTTTTCCTGTGATCTTAAAGATACAAGACTTTGATTGGTGCAAATTCAACCTTTTTTAGTTTACAAAGATATGTGTGCCCAGTGTTCAACCCTTCTCCTTTTTACTCTTAGCTCTGCAGCTTTTATCTGGTTACTTCCAGCATAGGAAGCAGGAGGAACAACAGAATAAGACATGTTGATAAGTCATTTAAGGTATAACATGTCAAGGAGCCCATCTCTACAAACATCAAGATAAAACTTCCGGTAACAAAAAAAAAAAAAAAAAAACCAAAACTCGAGTGAGAGAAAAAACATCCTTTTTACACAAACTTTTCCCGACCAAGACCTATCGCAAAACATCAATTGCAGATTTTCCTTCCCCTTCAAAGCTAAATCATCATGCATTCAAGTTCCTTTATTAAATTACAAACCTAAAAAGAAACAAGTTACAGGTCTACTAAGGAAAATCAGGTGCTCAGACTGTTGCCAGTCAACTATAAGACCTCTTTTTTTCCTTATCCTTTGTATTTCAAGTCAAGTTTCTCTTGATGATATCGAAGAAAGAAAAAATTATGAATGAGTAACTAATTTGCTAATTTTGGGTAATTATCATACAGGTTTCAGTGTGCACCAAACTCAACCATAGGCAGGCTCCTTATTTCATAGTTAATGTAGAGTATCCATGTTTCATAGAGCTGTCAAATTATAACACAATATTGTCTGAAAAATTGTATGTCCCCTAAGGGATTACAGAACTGAATATATATACAATAAAAGAGTAGACTTTCTGTACCTACTATACTATTTTGCCGACCTAGACTGCAACAATGTTACACAAGAAAGGAAATATACACATAACGGTAACCTGCACCTATACCTACAATTGAATTCTTAACAAAATCAGTTGTACAATAGGAAAGAAAGAAAGGAGTAACGGACAACAAGTTGTCCGTTGACAGCCCCCCTCAAATTGATGCAGGATGGTCAAGCAGCATCAATTTGCTATTTAGGAAACAATGCCGTTGACGTGTGAGGGCTTTGGTGAAGATATCAGCAATTTGCAAGTCGGTGGATATATGAGGAAGAGTAATAACACGAGCGTCGTAGGCTTCACGAATAGAGTGACAGTCCACCTCAATATGCTTTGTTCGCTCATGAAAGACAGGATTAGCCGTGATCTGAATAGCACTCGTATTATCGGCATGGAGAGGTGTAGGGTCAGTGGCAGAAAAATTAAGCTCATCAAGCAACCCTCGAAGCCAAATGATTTCAGAACAAGCAAGAGACATTGCCCGATACTCAGATTCTGTAGAGGACTTAGATACTCGATCTTGTTTCTTACTCTTCCAAGAGATCAATGCATCTCCTAAGAACATACACCAACCAGTGACGGATCGACGAGTATCTGCACAACCTGCCCAATCCGCATCGCTATAAGCTGTAAGGCGAAGAGGGTTGTTTGTAGGAAAAAATAACCCACGAGCCACCGTGCCGTGAACATAGCGTAAGATCCGATGAACAGCAGCCAAATGAAGATGGCGAAGTGCCTGAAGAAACTGGCTGACTTGTTGTACGGCAAATGAGATGTCCGATCTAGTAATGGTGAGATAAACAAGGCTGCCTACCAATTTTCGATATAAACTGGGATCAGCAAGTAAGTCACCCTCTTCTTTACGAAGCTTGATATTCACTTCCATAGGAGTATCAACTGAAATAGCATCCTGTAGACCAGCTGTAGCCACCACATCACTAGCATACTTATGCTGATTTAGAGAAATGCCCGAGGAGCTACGATGCACTTCAAGACAAAGAAAATAAGTGAGGGACCCAAGATCTTTCATATGAAATGCTTCTGAAAGATGAGTTTTGAGTTGATCAAGTAGAGCTGAATCAGAACCCGTAATCACAATGTCGTCAACATACACCAAAAGAACAACAATACCCACGACTGATTTCCGAAGGAACAAGGAAGTATCATGCTTGCTCTGTTGGAATGAGAACTGTAATAAAGTGGTGCGGAATTTATCAAACCAGGCCCTCGGAGCCTGTTTGAGACCGTAAAGAGAGCGACGAAGCTTACACACATGTGAAGTCGGAGAAGAAAATAATCCCGGAGGCGGCTTCATATAAATGCATTCTTTAAGATCCCCATGAAGAAATGCATTTTTGACATCCATCTGATGTAGCGGCCAATGACGAGAAGCAGCAAGAGCCAGAATCATACGCACAGTAGTCATTTTAGCCACTGGAGCAAACGTCTCTTCATAATTGACCCCATATTCCTGATGATTCCCAAGCGCAACAAGCCTGGCCTTGTAACGGTCTAAACTGCCATCAGATCGGACTTTGACTGAGTAAACCCATTTGCAACCCAGGGGAATAATAGAGGACGGACATAGCTCAATGTCCTAAGTGTGATTAGCCTCTAGAGCAGCTATTTCTTCCTGCATAGCCTGTCGCCAACAATCATGCTTGGCAGCGTGTGAGTAGCATGTAGGTATATCAAAATTAGACAGTGCAACAGTAAGAGCTGAAATAGAGTTACCAGAAGTGGGAAACCCATACCTATCCGGGGGTACAGACACTCGAGATGAGTGACGTACCCGGGGTTCTGGTGGTGCATCATTTGTCTGAATTTGGAGTGTGGGAGGATCAGATATCAAGTTAGCCGCTGGAGGAGACTGTGGGCGGGAGCGTCTTGTATACACAATACCTGGTTTAAAGCGAGAGTTGACTGGATGAAGATCAGATACTTGTGACTCAAATGAAGGGAGGACCACAGTAGAAGGAGAGGACACAGAGGACACCGGAAAGAATTGTTGATTCTCAAAAAAAATAACATTCCTAGAAATACGTGTACATCGTAAAGTAGGATCGTAACAGACAAAGCCTTTTTGACATAAATTATATCCCAAGAATGCACATCTTACAGATTGAGCAGATAATTTATATCGCTCATGAGGTGGTAAATGAGCAAAACAGACACAGCCAAAAATACGAAGATTATCATAACTAGGTGGTTTGGCGAACAAGCGAAAAAATGGAGACTCCATTTGTAAGGCTTGAGAGGGTAAGCGATTAATCAAGTAGGTAGCAGTTTTTAGAGCTTCAACCCAAAACATGGAAGGAACAGAGGATTCTAACAAGAGAGTACGTACCACATCAAGAAGGTGACGATTTTTTCGTTCAGCTACTCCATTCTGTTGAGGAGTAGCAGGACATGAACGTTGATGAATAATACCATTAGATGCCAAGAAAGCCTGAAACTCAGTAGACAAGTATTCACCACCAGAATCTGTGCGTAGTGTTTTAATAGTAGTAGAAAAATGATTAGCGACATACGCTAAAAACTCAGTGAAGATACGATAAACTTCAGATTTAGAGCGAAGACAATAGACCCAAGTAAATCTGCTATAATCATCAATGAATGTCACATAGTATTTGAATTTTTCATGAGAATCGACCGGGGAAGGTCCCCAAACATCACTATGGATAAGATCAAAGCAGTGGGAAGCGCGACTAGCATGCAAAGGAAATGGAAGAATTTTGCTTTTACCAAGTTTGCACGGATCACACTCAAGAGATAAAGAAGGATATGCTTTATTACCAATAAAACCAGAGTTCAATACATGAGATAAAATCTGATTATTAGGATGACCTAAACGACGATGCCACACCATACTAAGAGCAGGAATTTTAGTACAAGCAAAAGACTTAATGGAAGAAAATGTTGGAACAGGTAAAAATAGTGGAAACAAGCGCCCCACTTTAGGTCCCCTCGCGATCGGTTTCCCCGATACCTGGTCCTGCACAACACAACCAGCACCAGAAAAATGAACATTACAATTATCATCAACTAATTGTCCAACCGAGATAAGATTCGAGGAAAGTTTAGGAGCAAGAAACACATTAGTGAATGTAGAAGAGGCATCACCAACAGCAGTAATGGGCAAGAAACTACCATTGGCCGTCTGAATAGCCGATTGACCATCATAGGGCCGAACACGACTCAAGACAGTAGGAGTATGTGTCATATGATTTTCTGCCCCCGAGTCTATGTACCAGAGTTTAGTAGAATTTTTACCTTGCAACCCCATGGCAGATAATGCAGAAATTAGCATTTGTTGCACCATTTCTGGTGTACAATAATTTCCTGCTGGAGGTGGAAGAGTGGAGATACCACCTGAAGAAGAGGCATGTGTAACAGAATTTTCTGCTGGAGGCACATGAAGAGAGGCGTGAAATGCTCTGGCCTGACGATTCTGAGGACGGATACGACATTCTTTAATAATATGACCTTTTTTCTTACAATAAGAGCAGAATTTCTTAGGGCAATTGGCAGCAATATGTCCATATCCCTTGCAACAGAAACATTGCAAGTTTTTAGAAGACATAGATGATCCTTGCCCGTGAGCAACATACGCCATTGTTGCTGGCCCAGAACTACCAAGAGAGTGCTCCAAAATAGCTTGAGTACTAAGCCGTTGTTCTTCGCGAAGCAACTCACCGAAACAGATGTCAAGAGAAGGAACAGGAGATCTATTCAGTAAAGAAGACCGGACGGATTCAAATTCTGGTCGCAATTTCATAAGAAACTGATCTCGTCGGCTATTTTCATGAAGACTCTGAATAGTTGGAAGAGTGGCAATAGGGACATTCGCTGTAACCAAATCAGAATATTCATGCCAGAGGGTCAAAAATGCAGAGTAGTAGTCCTGAATAGAAAGATTTCCATGTTGAAACATGGCAATAGCATGTTCTAGCTGAAATCAACGAGCACCATCAACTTGATGATACACTTGCTTCAAGTGCTTCCACATAGATTGAGCAGTACGATGTGCTCGCAAATTTGGAACAATGTGTGGTTCCACTGAACTAAGAAGCCAAGACATAATTCGGGCATCAAGCACACCCCAAGAGGGAGAGTCCTTAGGTTCTTTTGTTGTATCATCTTTTGGGGCAGCATCAGTGCCATCAATATGGCCCCAAAGATCTTTTCCTAGGAGAAAAAGTTCAAATTGAAACGCCCAGGTAGAGTAATTTTTCCCCGAAAATTTGACACATATAGGTGTTGAATCCATCTCAAGTAAATACACAAGTAGAAAAAAAATTGGCTGCAGAGTTGAAAGCCCACGGAAAAGAGGCCCACAACAAAGCCTAGGAATAGAAGCCCACTGCAAAAGAAAGCAAAGGCCCACAGATCAGCCCACAAATCAGCCCACACCAGCCACAAAAAATCAGCCCACGAATCAGCCCACAAATCAGCCCACACCAGCCACAAAAAAAATCAGCCCACAAATCAGCCCACACCAGCCACAAAAATCAGCCCACACCGAAGCCCACAGCACCCACAAATTGTCCCACAATTGAAGACACAGCCGTGGCCCAGAAGTAGAATTAAAAGAGGAACCAAGAATTAAAAGAGCCCACAGCCGTTGTCTTCTTCACTACGATGCCAGACCAAGAAGAACAGTAACCTCAACACAACGATGATGCTCAACAACCGAAGATACCACCACAGAACTTGCCGGCGACTACAGAGAGAACCGAAGTTGTCACTGCAACCCAGAGACAGAGGAGCAAACACCACTGAAAATCACACCAGAGAGTCTCCGATCTTCCCCAGAAGAACTTAACTCAGAATGCTGGAAATTTGACAGACCCAGGTACCGAGAGAAAATTTTTCTCAAATTGAAACCGAGAGCAAGAAGAACCTGAAGATCTTGACAGACCCAGGTGCCGAGAGGAAAAATTTCTTCAAATGGAAACCAAGAGGTACTTAACAAAGATTACTTTACAAAACCGAGAGAGCTCTGATACCATGTCAAATTATAACACAATATTGTCTGAAAAATTGTATGTCCCCTAAGGGATTACAGAACTGAATATATATACAATAAAAGAGTAGACTTTCTGTACCTACTATACTACTTTGCCGACCTAGACTGCAACAATGTTACACAAGAAAGGAAATATACACATAACGGTAACCTGCACCTATACCTGCAATTGAATTCTTAACAAAATCAGTTGTACAATAGGAAAGAAAGAAAGGAGTAACGGACAACAAGTTGTCCGTTGACAAGAGCAACATCCTGAATTCAGCCCACAGTTCCTCTTTTACAATAATCCATTTTTCACTTCATAACCAGCATTATTCCTCTATATTCTAAACTTCAGTGTACAAATTCTCGAAGTTCTTTTGGTATTTGCATGGTCACATAACACCAAAGAAATCAAACTCCATCCAGACTTTCCAGCAACTTGATTTCCCAAGTATCGTCTACTTTTCCCCTTTAAATCTTAAGCTTACTCAACTTCTCTATGACCCCAAACCTTTCATCTATGAATCCATACCATCAAATCATATGAATTCAAAAGAGTAAATTACTATATAGCTGACCTTAAGGAATCTTAAGATGTCCTTGTTGTCAGTAAAATAAAAATACACTAATCAATATTCATTGTACCAAAGAGGGGGCACCACTTCTCACAAAAAAAAATGCATGTGGGATATTATCAAGCTACTTGCAACTTATCTACCAGCTCACAAACCAAGAAAAGAGTAAATTCCAACACTCTTGAACTGTCAAGGAAGAGCTGTCACCTAAAAATGGAGGTAGCATCCCTTCTGGAAACTCCTCTGTTTGCTCCTTCCTCTGTCCGAATCAATCAAAATAGAACATGAGGAAGCAAATCCCGTAGATTCTTTTCCATGGCCAAAACCTTGTATTGCCATAATTTCAGGAATAATATTGAACATGGAAGCACATGACATATTCTAACGCTAGAGATCACAGTCCAAAACTCCACTGCCTCATGACCGTAAATAAGCAAATGGCTGAGACTTTCCTCCCTTCTTGCACACAACACACCACCTTCAACTGGACTCAACTAAAGTATCCAGTTGAAAATTAATTGTTTATGTATCTTCCTATGTGACTCAATTTGTCAAGGGCTTAACTTACAGTAAGATATGTGACCCCAGATCATTTTATCACTTCAGCCCAACAAAGCTGATTAACCAAAGATAAACACCTTTTCTTCAGACATCTTACTGTATTGCAATGCATCAATTCACCTAATATAAATTTATCGATGTTCAAACCTGAGAAGAAATTCTCCTTGTTATGTCTGAAAGATCAAGGATGTTTCAGAGAATAGATTTATCACAAATAAAAATCAATAAATATGCACTGCAATCTCAAATAGGGCCATGTATCATATATGATCATTTAGTCATTAGAGAAACAACCTCCTCAGATGATATGAAATAAGTAATGGTGGAATTCTATTTCTCTAACTGGCCGAGAAGAAAATAAAGTTGGATGGCTTGACACAGCAGTTTATCTCCAAATATCCCTACCATGATATGTAAAACAAAGCGTGCGAAGATAAGATAATAATGAAGGAGCATCCTCGGATTTAGAATAGTTTTGAATGAGACATCCTTACTAATATGTCCAATAAGTTTTTTCTTTCCATAATAAGACAAGGAATATCAAACTTGATGTTGGGGCAATATCATGCATCAAAGAGAATAGTTTGACATAATTTACACAAGAATATAGGGGTACCATGAATATGGCATGGATTTTGAGCTCTTGAGCAGCAACTTTTGCATGACTGATAAGGGCACCTGCATAGATAGTTCCATTTATGAAAGGTTCAAAAAGTGGAAAAGATGTAATATTTTTAAGATACATTCACAGTTATAAAATGTAAGTGAAAGACAGACAAATATGTACTTCTTTAACACACATGCACACTGGAGTAGCATCTTCAGCGATCACAAACCTATCCACTAAGCATGCAGAATTTTAGATATCAGCACTAACAGTAACAATATTTGCTAGACGGGCTCTCTAAACAAACCAATATATTAAACACTGATCAGCTGGTCAACACACCACTGGAGTGTATATATACCAAATTGAATTGATCAGATGCCAGTAGACTTGCAAAGCAAGTTAAACAGGCGCCTCTCTCATTGAATAGCAATCCAAGTGGTCAAACCTTGTATAACATAATAGTCAATACCTAGCTACCCAAAAAAGGAAGGGCAAAAGGGTAGGACTGTATCTAAATACTTCGTCGAGAACCCCAATTTAACTGATTCACAGCTACATAACTACATTTTTAACCTATAACTTTATTTACTATACCTATGAAAATTTCCTCGAATTTAAAGATCACAAGCTCGAGAAATGGTATAAAATTTCACTCGAGATAGCCATAATCCTCAGACAGATTATCATTCACTCAATGCATTTGAAAGATGACAGCGAAAGTAAATCGCCAAGTGCTTATCTCCCCTAGTAAATTAACTCCTCTGTTACCAGTATTAATCAATACAATACTGCTAGGGCTAGGTACCTATCATCCACATTTGTTTAAGTAACAATCTTCGTAACAAATCCAAACAATTACACCTCTTAAAATCAATTCCACTATTTTTTGCCAAGTAATTCCAAATTGAAAACAATAATTCCTAGCTGCAAAAACGAAAACGATATCGTATACAATTATAAAGTACTATATGTACATATATGTACCTGGAGCGGGCAACGTTGCCGCACTAAATACACTTAGGTTTGTTGAGGCCGCGGAGACTCTTCGGTGGCGCGCTGAAAGACGCTGCGGCGGCGGAGATGGCTATTTGGCCGGTGTCGGAGCTGTTATTGCTAATGACAGGAGAAGAGGCTGCCATTTAAGTGTGAGCGTTGTGTTAAGATTTATTTATTTACTAGTCATTCTCATAAACTTTTTTTTTTCAACATAAAAAATATTAATTTTATAAAATCTTTTTCATTATAATATAAATTTAAACAAAATAATAAATTTGTATAGAATTTTTGTAAAGTGTAAATTTCCTATAAAATATATAAATTTTAAATCGGTATAAATTTATTTATTTATTTAGTAGATTTTAATGAAATAATTAACATAGAATTATCATCATCATTGAAAAATCAAAATGATTCGAATATCTGAATTATTGAATTCAATGTATTAAAATTAGTTCATTTTAGAATTCAATTTAAATTAAACACAATAAACAAAATATAAATTGTGAAAACACCTTCAATAATCAAATAACAAAAATAAGTAGTTAATTTTCTATCTCTAAAAAAAAGATAACTTAATTGAAAATTTATCTCTACATTATTGTCATTATCATTACAATAACAATTAAAATTACTATCAACATTATTGTCCAAACAATAAAAAATATTAAATTGCCTCAAAAAAATAAAATAAAAAAAAGCAATAAAAAATAATCACTAAAATTATCATTACTATTGTGCAAACAAAAAAATCATAAAATTAATTGATTTGAAGAAGAGATAAAATAACATAAAACACAAAAAAGAGAACAAAGAGAAAAATATAGCAATGTTAATTTTAAAATGATCACCAACATAAATTAAAATTTCAGTACTGAACCGAATAAAAACAAAACACCAATAAAAAATAAAATGACTAAAACTAAAATCATAGATGCATAAATACGGATAAAAAATAAACATTGTCCAAGAACACCCGAAAAACTAAAGGAATTAATATCAAATAAAAAAATTCAAAGAATAAGAACCAAAATGAAAAATAAAATATATAACTAATTCTAATCGAAGGACAAAATTAAAACAAATAAAAACCTTGGGACCGAAACAAATAAAGGTATTTTAAAAAAAAATTGCAGTGTGATTTTGTTAAAAAATTAAAAGAATAAGAATCGAAATGAAAAGTAGCATATATGACTAATTTCAATTGGAGGACACAATTATAATTAATTCTAATAGAAGGTCAAAATTGAAACAAATAATAAATCTTGGGACTGAAACAAATAAGGTATTTTTAAAAAAAAATTGCAGTGTAATTTTGTTAAAAAAAATTAAAAGAATAAGGAACAAAATGAAAAGTAGTATATATGACCAATTTCAATTAGAGGACACAATTATAACAAATTTAAAACAAAATATATAATTAATTACAATTGAATGACAAAATTGAAAAAAATAAAAAACTTGGGACCGAAACAAATAAAGGCATTTAAAAAAAATGTAGTGTAATTTTGTTAAAAAATTAAAAGAATAAGGACCGAAATAAAAGGTAGTATTTATGACAAATTTCAATTAGAGGACATAATTAAACCAAATTAAAACTTGTATACCGAAATAATTAAAGAAACCAAAAGCAAACCAAAAATTAAAAAAATAAGGACTGAATCGAAAACCAAAATATATAATAGTTGCAATTGAAGAGCACAATTGTAATAAATCAAAATTTTCATTGAAAAAATCAGTAATAAAGCAATCACAAATAGTAAAGATAGACATGTATTTTCCTTCGACGGAAGAGAAAAAAGGGAGAAAAAAATTAAAAACCATCCACCGGTAATTCCTCGACCACTAGAACCCGACATGTGTCGCACCGGGGGCAGAGGACATGTCAGTGCACCAAGTGACAACGCGGAATGTCTGTTTCCACCGCCAGAAGACGTAGCACGTGTCGCCTTAAAGGCGTGTGCGCGTGAAAAAATGCAACGTGTTCGTACGACTCGCCTGTCGTTTTTCTGAAAAAAATAATAATAATAAAATGATAAATTACCTATACATCCCTGGACCAAGCGATAACAACAAAAAAACCGGTGATGAAAGTATCTCAATACCCCTGGTACCAGAGCTTTTTTTTGTCGTTTATGGGGGTTATTTTTGTATTTATATTATGCAGAAAATTGGGAAAAAATGAAAATATCCCCCACTATTCGGTGTCCTTTTGTCAACACCAGGGGTAAAATAGTAGTTTTAGTGTGCAAAAAAATTCAGAAATATCATTCATGTCCCCTGGAAATGTCTAAAATAACCCTCGTCCTGAGGGTTAAATTTTTCAGTCTTGAGGTAAAATGGTAATTTTACAATCGCAATCCACAGTAATTGTGTCTATATAAATAATAAAAAATGAACAGCAAAACTAGGATGCCATTTATGTATATAGTAATTTAATTCTTTTATTTAATGTCAATTCAATTGTTTGTTTTATGCTTATTTAGTCACAGTGGACCTAGTCTTTAGAAATCTATTATAGTGGCTAAAAAAGTGGTGTTGTGTTGCTAGAATCATGAGTTAGTGGGTTAGTGGGTAATTATACATTATGTAAAGCCTATTTATAGGCTTTTCTTTATCAATTTTAATTGAAGAGTTGAGGACACCTGCCTTTTAGTTAAGAATTTATTGAGTAACAGTGGTATCAAAGCCAAAATCACAAAAAACCCTAAATCGTTAAGGAACGAGAGAGAGAGAGCCAAGATCCCTAAATTGAGTGCTTCTTCACATTCTTCCTAACAGAAAAATTATGACATTTTCTCGAAAAGAAGGAATCTGAAGTTTGGTATGCGAATACGGGTTGCAGCAATCACATGTGTGGATGTAAGTCTTCTTTTATTTATTTAGATGAAGATTTTAAATGCTATAGTAAACTTTGGTGATAACTCTATTGTGAATGCAATGAGAAAATGTGATATTGAGATAAGAACCAAAAATAGTTTTGTAGAAACAATTTATGATGTTCTTTATGTTCCTGACTTTAAAAGTAATTTATTGAGTGTTGGTCAATTTCAAGAAAAGAGGTATGTGATAATTATACAAAATGGTGCATGTGAGATATATGATCCTTTAAGAGGAGCAATTGTTGTATAGAAGATGAGTTCAAATAGGTTGTTTCCATTGGAGATAATGACATCTCAGCCTTATTTCATGGCTGAAGTAAAAAAGCTCTAAGTGGCTTTGGCATTTTCGCTATGGCCACTTGAATTTTAGTGGGTTAAAGACCCTTCAACAGAAAGATATGGTTAAAGGTCTTCCTAAAATTGACACTCCTCAAATCTATGAAGAATGTGTTGTTAGCTAACAACCTTGTTCTCAATTCCCTCAAGGAAAATTGTGGAGAGCAAAACATGTTCTAGAGCTGGTACATTCTGACATTTATGGACTGATTAATTCATGTTCAAATAGAGGGAAGACATACTTAATTATCTTCATTGACTATTTTACACGAAAAACTTGGGTTTACTTTTTACAGCATAAGTCAAAAGCTTTTTGTATGTTTAAAAGTTTTAAAGCTCATATGGAAAATGAAGCAGGAAAGCCTATTAAAACTCTCTGAATAGATCGTGGTGGAGAATATTGTTCAAACGTATTTGAAGCTTTTTGTGCAGATCATGGTATTTGAAAAGAACTCACAAGTGTATATACACCACATAATAATAGTGTATCCAAGAGGAAAAATAGAAAAATTCTCCACATGGTGAGGAGTCTGCTAGCAAGAGAAAAAATTCCAAAGAATTTTTTGCCATGGGCAGTCAATTGGAGCATTCATGTGTTGAACATAAGTCCAACTTTTTCTGTTCAGAACATGACACCTCAGGAAGCTTGGAGTGAGAGGAAACCAGTTGTTGATCACTTCAAAAATTCTGGTTACATAGCTTATGCACCCAGATGAGAAGATAAAGCTAGATGATAAAAGTGAAAAAGTGTGTGTTTCTAGGCATGAGTGAATGTGCCAAAGCTTATAAATTGTACAATCCACTCACGAAAAAGATTGTGATCAATCAAGATGTTGTTTTTGATGAGGAAAAGAATTGGGACTGGAATAGGTAGCAGCCTATACAATTTGTTCTTGACATTGGTTTCGAAAGAGAGCCAACACCAGCAACCATTATGCAAAACAATTCTTCAAAAGCTCACACAACAGCTACTAAAATATTGTCAACAACAAAAGCTTTATCTTTACCTACTCCAACAATTGCTGAAGTTTTACCAGCAATAGAGGTTATTGTTGCAGTAACTCAATCTTTACCTCGTATTCGTAAAAGGCTTGCTTAGATGGAAGACTATAAGGTAACTAGCATTGAAGATCCAATCACACATTTTGCTTTGTTTGTAAATTGTGATTCTACAACATTTGAAAGTGTTGCCAAAGAAGAAAAATAGAGAAAGGCAATGGATGATGACATTGATTCCATCGAAAGAAATTACACTTGGGAGTTAACTGATCTTCCACAAGGACAAAAATTCATTGGTGTAAAGTGGGTTTTCAAAACCAAATTAACAAAAAATGGTGAAGTTGATGAGGCAAGGTTGATAGTTAAAGGATACAAGCAAGAATATAGAATTGATTATACAAAAGTTTTTTCTCTTGTTGCAAGACATGATACAATCAGATTGCTAATTGCATTAGTTGCACAAAACTTGTGGCTATTTTCCAGATGGATGTCAAATTGGTATTCTTACATGGGAACTTGGAAGAACAAGTATTTGTCGATCAACCTCTGGTCATATTAAAAATGGATATGAGCATATAGTGCATCGATTAAAAAAGGCTCTTTATAGATCAAAACAAGCTCCACGAGCATGGTATAGTTGCATTGAGTCTTATTTCTCAAGAGAAGGCTTCCATAAATGTCCATATGAGCATACCTTATTTATTAAAATTAGAGATAAAGGGAAACTACTTATTGTTTGCTTATATGTAGATTATCTTACATTTACTGGAAATGATGTTGTTATGTTTAAGAAATTCAAAAATTCTATGATGATTGAATTTGAGATGTCTGACCTAGGTTTGATGCATTACTTTCTTGGCATAGAAGTAATACAATCTACTAATGTGATCTTTATTTCTCAAAAGAAATATGTGCAAGATATTTTGAACAAATTTCAGATGAAGGATTGCAATCTTGTTAGCACTCCAATTGAGTTTGGTTTGAAACTAAACAAAGATTATGAAGGGAAGAAAGTGGACAATACACTTTACAAGCAAATTATTGGTAGTTTAATGTACTTAACTGCAACAAGACCAAACATAATGTATTATGTGAGCCTAATCAGTAGGTATATGGAGAATCCAACATAAATGCATTTGTTAACAGCTAAGAGGATCCTTGGGTACTTTTTATGAGAGAATCCTCTCTCAGGAGCTTTTATTGGACTTTTTTATCGAGCAACAAAAATAACAATGTTTTTATGTTTTTAGGGTTTATCAACAAAAAAACAATACTTAAAAGAAACTAGAAACTAGCAGCTAATATTCTGGGCAGATTCGAGGTAGCTCGGGCCTCCTGGACAATTGATTTGTTTTAAAGCAATTTCACTCTAGATGCCTTGATTTGTTCCCTCCTCCTTATTTATATAATCCTTCAAACTAATTAGTATTGTATTTGTATACATATTTTCCTGTGCTTATCATGCTTGCTTAACAGTTGTTACCTCTGTGAAAAATTATGTCGTTCTCTCGTTTCTTTAATTGCCTTGCCAGGTGTCAGCGTCGTGCTCTCTTCATCTCAGTCATCCACGTAAGTTGTCCTCCCCTCATCCTGACCTTACGCGGTGACACTCTCTCTCTTCCTTTACAGATAAGCATGCTGAGGAAGCTATTTATTCATGTCTATCCATTACGTCTTCTTCCCTTCCTTCGAGAGTGTCTAGAGCTTCTGACTAGTGACACCCTTCCTCTCCTTTGATCTATGCGTTGAGAGCCATTTGAGAGCCTGTGGAGAGGCCTTTCTTCCTTCCCTCGTCAGTCATCTCGTTGAGAGTTATAAGAGAGCCTGGGGAGAGGCCTTTCTTCCTTCCCTCGTTAGTCAGCTCGTTGAGAGCCATGCGAGAGCCTGGGAGAGGCCTTTCTTCGTTCCCTCGTCAGTCAGCTCGTTGAGAGCCATGAAAGAGCCTGGTCTGTTATAGCAATCTTGTTAGCACTCCAATTGAGTTTGGGGAGAGGCCTTTTTTCTTTCCCTAGTCAGTCAGCTCGTTGAGAGCCATGGAAGAGCCTGGTCTGTTATAGCAATCTTGTTAGCACTCCAATTGAGTTTGGTTTGAAACTAAACAAAGATTATGAAGGGAAGAAAGTGGACAATACACTTTACAAGCAAATTGTTGGTAGTTTAATGTACTTAACTGCAACAAGACCAAACATAATGTATTTTGTGAGCCTAATCAGTAGGTATATGGAGAATCCAACATAAATGCATTTGTTAACAACCAAGAGGATCCTTCGGTACTTACAAGGAACAAAGGATTTTGGATTGTTCTACAAAAAAGAGTGAAAATATGGAGCTGGTTGGGTTTACTAACAACAATTATGCAAAGATGGCAGGAGAAGCACCTTAGGTTATGTTTTTATGTTGGGCGCATGTGTTGTTTCATAGTCCTAAAAAAAGTAACAAATTGTTATTTTATCAACTACAGAAGCTGAATTCATTATTGCCACAGTTTGTGCTTGTCAAGCTATTTGGATAAGAAGAATTCTTGAAGAACTATAATTTAGCAAATTGGAGCTAGAACAATCTTTTGTGATAACAACTTAGCAATCAAACTCTCCAAAAATCGAGTGTTACATTGAAGAAGCAAACATAAGTTGAATTCATTATTGCCACAGTTTGTGCTTGTCAAGCTATTTGGATAAGAAGAATTCTTGAAGAAGTACAATTTCAGCAAATTGGAGCTAGAACAATCTTTTATGATAACAACTTAGCAATCAAACTCTTCAAAAATCGAGTGTTACATGGAAGAAGAAAACATATCTATGTGAGATATTATTTCTTAAGAGATCTTAGCAATAATGGAATAATTAATCTAGATTATTGTAGAAGCGAAGACCAAGTTGCAAATATACAGACCAAGCCCCTCAATTTTGCTACATTTGTGAAATTTTGTAGTTTACTTGGAATTTGTTCGCGATCAGCATAATCAAGAGTTCTATAAAAGGATGATTTTCTTTTAAAATGTTATCTGCAAATTTCAGTTTAAGGGAGGGTGTTAAGATTTATTTATTTAATTGTTTTATTTAATGTCAATTCAAATGTTTGTTTTATGCTTATTTAGTCACAGTGGATTTAGTCTTTAAGAATCTATTATAATGGCTAAGAAAGTGGTGTTTGTGTTGCTAGAATCATGGGTTATTGGGTTAATTGTTATGTGGGTTAGTGGATTAATTATGTATTATATAAAGCCTATTTATAGGCTCTTCTTTATCAATTTTAATTGAAGAGTTGAGGATATTTGCCTTTTACTTACAAATTTATTGAGTAACACGTCGCAGTTTGTGGACTGTTGCAATTTTACGACTAATTTTTTTTATTAACAAGAGTGTCTGGGACAGCTTGCATGCATCTCAACTAATTTTAATGACTCTGAAGTTAATAATTATATAAGTCTTTAATGATCATTATATTAACAACCATATAACTCAAATTTAAAATTATATAAAGAACAAACTCTTTCGTCTTGGGTAACCTCCAATATGGTTAATTTTACAACTAATTTTGATTGGGCTGCAGAGGGAGAGAGGGCAATTTGATTTTTAACGTTTTCTTCTCCTTTTTTTTTTTCTAGGGAGAGATTACAAATATAAATTGAGGGTGATGTTAGGAGAATATATAATGGGTTGGATATGAGCCTTTCTACGTATACAAATTTTTTGACCCGGGAACTCGTAGATTTCTAGATTCATCTATTGATGGGCCTGGAATCTGGGTGGGAGCTTAATGACAAGAGAGTGAAAACCTCAATGCTTGGGTGGGTTTTAGAAGGCAGATAAAAAAACAGATACGAGGGTAAATTATTACAAGATTATTTTTTAATATCGTTTTGTATATTTTTAATTAAGTGTTTAAATATTTTAGAAAATAGATACGATTAAATTTAATTTGATGTATATTTTGAGACAAAAAAAAAGAGGAGATATCCAAAAATATATTGGGCGGACATCAAATATACCAACAGATTGTAGAGGTATTATTAATTTTACACTCAGACTAATATTTGTGTAAATTTTACCATCAAACTTTCAAAAAAAAATCGATTTAGAATTTTCATTGTAATCACTAAAAAAAATGTTACATTCTTGATAGAATGATCTCATTTTAAAACTAACTTTATTTTAACATTTATATAGATATAGACTAGCGGTTTTGCCCGCGCGATGCGCTGAGTTTTTTTATCAATGTAGAAAACTGATTGATTTGATACGTTTTGTATTTTATTATTTTAATATTAAATTAGTACAATTATAATTGATAAAATCTATTCAAAATGGTTTTTTTTTCCACTAAAAAGTGATTGAATGTTGCTATTGCTAAAATATTTTTGATAGAAATTGTTAGAAAATTTGCTAAAAAGATGAAATGATTTATCACAAATTTGTTGCAACGGATACCCTGGTTAAAAAAACACAAAAAAAGAAACCTGGTAAAAAAAAAAGCTGAGTTGGACACCTCGGTTATAAAAAAATTAAAAATTTTGAAAAAAGGTCCCCGTTTATTAAAAGAAAAAAAAAAGGAAGCTAGTTAAAAAAAATATGAGGGGAAAGCAATTTTTTAAGAAAATTATTTGACTTGAAAATTTTAAAAATATACCGCATTACGTTGCGGACTGAGTAAATAATTTTTATAATTGTTTGGATTAAAGAAATCAATAAGATTTGCCAATCCAAAATTAAAATATAATATTTATATATGCAAAATTAAATATAATAAAACAGATCACCACACCCTATTATAAAAATAGCAACATCGAATCCTTAACATCTAAAACTATCATTTCTATTATTGTAAAAATAATAAAAATTATTAAATTATCTTGAGTAAAAAAGCTGAAAAACAATTAAAAAAAGTAAGCAAGAAAAATAATTAAAATAATTCTTGTTGTTGTTGTTGTTGTGTTAATAATGAAAAAAAATGAAAGATTAAAAAAATCTAAATAACTTTAACAAAAGAGTAAACAAAAAAATAAAATAAAAATTATAAGGTAAAAAAATTCATTTGACTGAAAAACAAAAACAACCAATAAAAAAATCAAATAAAAATTATTAATTGAAAAAAAAAACATTTGACTTGAAAATTAAAAAAATTGATCACACTACGTTGCGGGCTGAGCAAACAATTTTTATAATTGTTGGGATTAAAGAAATTAACAGTATTCACTGGTTCAAAATTAAAATATAATATTTATATATGCAAGATTTAATATAATAAAACAGATCATCACAACCTATTATAAAAACAACAAAATTGAAGTTTTAACATCTAAAATTATCATTCATATTACTGTCAAAACAATAAAATCTATCAAATTATCCTCAGAGGAAAAAAATCAAAAACATTAAACAACGAGTACGCAAGAAAAATAACTAAAATTATTATTATTATTATTATTATTATTATTATTATTATTATTATTATTATTATTATTATTATTATTATTATTATTATTATTATTATTATTATTATTACTGTGTTAATGATGAAAAAAACAAAAATAAATAAAAGACTAAAAAAAACTTTAAAACTTTCACAAAAGGAAAAAAAAATTATTAGGTAAAAAAATTTAACCTGACCTGAATACAGAAAAAAAAAACCCAATAAAAAACTAAAAGAAAAAACATAAGGATAAAGAAGAAGAAATACCAATTCTCAAATGATCAACATAAAATTTAAGAGCTAATTTAAAAGAAAAAATAGCACCTCAACAAATAAGAAAATAACAAAAATTAAAAATCAAAGATAAGAGCACAATTATATATACATGGACAAAAGTAAGGATTATTCTATTAAAAAGAAAAGGATCAAAATAAAAAAAATAAAAGTGTAAGGGCCGACATGAAAATCAAATGTCCAGGGATTTAAATCAACAATTAAAAGTATAAAGGCCGAAATGAAAATCAAATTTATTATCAATTTCAATCAAAGGATAAAATTGAAACAATCGAAACTTGTGGACCGCATTTATTGAGTTATTTAAATGTAATCCGGAAATTAAAAGAAGGAGGACCGAAGTGAAACATTCACATTTAATTGATTTCAATCGAAGGACCCAATTGAAATAAATCAAAACTTATATAACAGAAATCACGACCAAAAATGAATTTGCAAGTTGAGGGACCGAAGTGAAACAGACCACAAATCGGGGGCCTCTTCTGCACTTGTACGTGCAGGAGAGAGAAAGGGGTCCAGCAGGTTTCACCCGGCACCGCCGCGTGTACCGCCATAATATGGGAAAATGCGCCACGCCGGGAGAAAGACCACGCGGCGGCGCATCGATTGAGACGCCGGTGGCTCCTCTCCGGTGACTGTATCAACCCATACGCGCCACCCGAACAGGGCGTGAGGAGGAATATCGTTGGTCGCGTGCTCCGCATGCGCCGACCATAAACCGAAAATAATAATAAAAAAAGGCCAATTACTGGTATGCCCTTATTCCTAAGTCATCAATTTTGTCTTATTAGGGGCTAAATCCGTATTTAGCCAATTTCGGAAAAAAAAAATGAAAAGTACGGCTAACCGGACCGACATGCACAATGACCGCGAAGCCCCTCAGTTCAGCTGCTTTTTTTGTTGTTTTCGGGGGGCAGATTCATTAATACACTGTTCATTCATGGGTGAAAAAAAAGTGAACGTGCGCGCGCGATGCACCGGAGTAAATGGCGAGGGAACAGTGCAAATGGGTCTAGAGTTACAGTGGATCTACAGTGAAACACTGATCTGTTTTAGGTTCTTTGTAATACGCGCACTGGCGCACCAAGTATTATTTCATATTTTTCTCATAATTAGATCTGGCTTTATAAATTTTTTGTATTTGTTTAATTTTTATTTTTAAAAATGATTAAATGGTTTTTTGGGGTTGAAAAATAAATTTATTAAAGTTTCTAAAGTAGATTTTAGGTAAATACAGATTTTTGAGGCCTAAGAATTCAAACCCTTAGTGACTGAAAATTGTCCAACATAAGACATGGCATCCATTTTAATAGGAAAAAAAATGGAAAACATGTGGTTTCCTTGTTAAAAAAAATTAATTACTAAAAGTATTTTTTATTTTTTTTTAATTATCATTTTTGGTTTATTTAAATCTAATCAATGCCCCTCTCTTTTATTTTATTTTTAAACTCTATATCTCAATTAATATTTTAGTTTTTTTTTATTCTATAATTTTCCAAGGAGATTATTGTGATTTAGCCTTAATTTCTTTCCTTTATGTTTTATATAAATAAATTTTATTTTTAAGATGCATTTATAAAAATTAAAATTGTTTGTTGTTAGCAATCAAAAGCAACATTTAAGATAAATAAAAATGGCAGCATGTATGCGTGTTAAATAAATGCACGTGTATGTATTTTTTTTTTTACTATAGATACTATCATTTTATTTAATTAGCATTATGAGTTTTTTTTAATTTATCAGTTGATATATGTATTTTTAATTTATTTTATTACAGATAAACAAAATCTTTCATTCGATTAAAAAAATTGCTATCTATAGACAATGCAGTGCGGGTAACGAGACTAACAAGTTATAGAAAGACAATGACTCGTTGATTAAGTAAATAAATAGAAGAAAAACAAACCAATACAAGATTCAGTGAAGGAATTATTTATCATTTTGTTTTAAAAGTATTTTTTTAAAATATATTTTTTATATTATATTAAAATTTTTAATATTTTTTAATTATTTTATATCAAAAATGATTTAAAAAAATAATAAACTATATTATTTTAATATATTTCTAAATAAAAAATATTTTTAAAAATAATCTAACCATTACAAACAATCATGAAGTGGGAGAAGGAGTAGGAAGAAGCAGTTAACAAGATTGTCCCCGCAGGTTCAGGCTGTATAATATTCCTGTCATGTTATTAGACATATAATTAATATTAGTTTTGTTGACCTAACGGTTACGAGTTTGAATCTCATTATCTTTATTATATTTAATAAAATTTAAATTTTAGATAATATAGACTTGGATGCAAATTTCAAATCTATATTTTTTTCATTTGATAAAGTGTATTGTAAAATAATATTAATTATATTATTTAGTCTTGCCTAAGAAATTAACTTTTTAGATAAGATAATTATATTATATAATCTCATAATATTAATAATTCTAGACGCTAGTTGGGCATTTGCCGACGCCGTATGACGCCGCACGCGCCGTCCCAAAAACGCGTGAGCGTTGAAGCGAACGGCGCGTCCGGCGACGCGCCAACAGTTGCCAGCGAAAAAAAAAATTAAAAAGTGGCTAATTACCGGAACGCCCCTCACCCCCAAGCCTGGTTTTTGTCTTTTTCGAGGGACAAAATGGTTAATGCACTGTTCAGTTAAAAATTTTAAAAATCAAGAAACCGGCCGGACGAACCGGGCCGGTCCGGGCCGAGAACGGTCAATTTCCGTTCAACCCCTGAAAATGGCGGCGTTTTTTTATCTTTTTCGAGAGTTTTTTTTCCCGTTAATACACTGTTTTGAGCCGGGAAAAAAAAGGTGGACATAAACCCGTGAAGCATTGGGTGAAATGTCCAATGAACAATGACAATGAGTCTGGCGCTACAGTGCCTCGCCTGAGGGTTGCCGGACGAAGAACGGTCAATGACCGTTCAGCCCCTGTAAATGGCGGCGTTTTTTGTCTTTTTCGAGGGGTTTTTTCGTTAATACACTGTTTTGAGCCGGGAAAAAAAAAGGTGGACATACACCTGCAAAA
Source organism: Salix brachista (assembly GCA_009078335.1). Lineage (NCBI taxonomy): Eukaryota > Viridiplantae > Streptophyta > Magnoliopsida > Malpighiales > Salicaceae > Salix > Salix brachista. Next base: position 10,246,806 of record CM018572.1, on the reverse strand, counting down.
CACCGGGTGAAATGTCCAATGAACAGTGACAATGAGTCTAGAGCTACAGTGCCTCGCCTGACAACCGCCGGACGACCGCCCCATTCTCTTTTAGATATATACCAATGACTCGTTGATTATGTAAATAAATAGAAGAAAAACAAACCAATACAAGATTCAGTGAAGGAATTATTTATCATTTTGTTTTAAAAGTATTTTTTTTAAAATATTTTTTTTATATTAAATTAAATTTTTTAATGTTTTTAAATTATTTTATATCAAAAATGATTTTAAAAAATAATAAACTATATTATTTTAATATATTTTTAAATAAAAGATATTTTTAAAAATAAACCATTACAAACAATCATGAAGTGGGAGGAAGAAGCAGTTAACAAGATTGTCCCCGCAGGTTCAGGCTGTATAATATTCCTGTCATGTTATTAGACATATAAGCTAGTCAGCTTGTTATATGCTTGTCTAGCAATATTCTTGAAGCCAGTCAGCTTGTTACTGTTATAAAATAATATTAATTTTATCCAAGAGTCTTATATAAGAGTTTGAATTTTTAGGTCTGATGATTTTTTTAATAGATATCAGAGTTTTGTTGATCTAACGGTTACGAGTTTGAATCTCATTACCTTTATTATATTTAATAAAATTTAAATTTTAGATAATATGGACTTGGATGCAAATTTCAAATCTATATTTTTTTCATTTGATAAAGTGTATTGTAAAATAATATTAATTATATTATGTAGTCTTGCCTAAGAAATTAACTTTTTAGATAAGATAATTATATTATGTAATCTCATCTAAAAATTAAATAATTTTTTTTACTGTTAGATACTTGTTTGGCAATATTTTTATCGTGTTATTGATGGAGAGAATCAATTAATTACTAGCAATTGCGACTAAGTTCAAGCACATAATGGAAAGGAAAAGACCATTTATCATTAAACGATTTTAGTTGTTGATTAGTGTGTCCTTTTGTTTCCGTGTTATTTTCAGCCCTGAAATAGAATAACAGAAGCGAAGACACGAAATAATTATGAAAATAGTGTGGCCTTTGTGATCATCGTGAGTTTAATATATTAAATATTAATTTAAGTTGACTTATTTATTATATTATTAAATTAATTGAGTTTGTTTAATAAATTAATAGCCTAACTTTTATATTTTTTAACATGAAATGAGGACATTTTTGTAGAGAAAAAAGATAATGAAACTCAATCATCAACAAACGTGATATTGAATAAGAAAATTAAAATAACAAATTGACTATAAAAAAAGGATCTAAAAAAAAATCCTTTCTCTTTTTTTTTTTATATATTAATTCTTTTTTATAATTTTTTATATGAAAAGTTATATTTAGATTAATACTCTTTTTTTGTTTTTTAGAGAATCTCTTTTGAATGGTAATGATTTTTTGGTTATGTATTCAATTTTTGAAGATTTTTTTTATTCATTTATAATTCAGTCTTTATATTATGTGTTTATTGGTATTTAGAGCTGATAATTTGTTTTAATTTGTCTTTTATATTGGTTGAGAAATAAACTGCATGATTTTATTCTTCAATCTTCATTTTAATTTATTTTGATTTTCCTTTTATATGATTTTTTTTAATAGTTGATAATCTATTTTTGTTATCATATAGTTAAATAAATAATAGTTAAGAAAAAAATAAGTTATTGATCCCACTAGAGTTCATTACCTAATTTATAGGTTTAAAATTTTAACTTAAGTTACCTGATTTATGGGTTTGGCGAGTTTACTCATCAAATTTGGTATTTAAAAAAAAAAGAAGTTATGTCATGTTTTTCTCGGTCATTCAAAATATCTTTAAACTCATTAAATTGATTGATTCACGTCGGGTAAGCTCTCAGATGGTTTAATTAGAAACTCAAGCTAGACATACAACTGTGTTAATAGGTTATAAGATCAAACCGCTTGATTGGATTTAATGATCCTGCTAAAAAAATTAAATACACTTAATATATTTTAAAAGTTTATTTAAAAAATTAGTATGACATGTAGTGAAGCACGAGAACTTTGTTAGTTAATATAATATTACTGGTAGCTTTAAGGACACTGAATTTGAACAAAGTATAAAAAAATTATATGGTCATTGACATTGTATCGTGATAATACTATAAAATCATCTCAAAATTACAACAGGACATGGACATTTATGTCTTCGAATACATATGTTTATATCGAGGTTCGAAACACATTCTCAATTTGATCAAAGGCCTTGCATGAATCATATTAGGATAACTCACAGTAAATTTACTTTGAAAAGCAAAAAAATTGATAGAGTTTAAAATCAATCTTGCGTGCTCTATTAGATCCATTCATCGGCCTTGTTTGATAATACGGTGAAAAAATACTTTTTAAAAATATTTTTTATTTGAAAATTTATTAAAATGATCATTTTTAAATTTTAAAATATATTTTTGATACCAGTACATTAAAACGACCACAAAATATACAAAAATAATAATTTTGATACCAGTACATTAAACGACCACAAAATATACAAAAATAATTTGAAGCAAAATATAAAATTATTTAAAAAATGATTTTGAAACGCATTTTTAAATAACTTAGATTGAATTAAAACATTATCATGGTGATTTAGGTAATTCCCCATAAAGTCAAGTTTTGAGATAATGTTTCCTTTTCATCATGTTGATTTAGGTAAATCCCCATAAGAGTCAAGTTTTGGATGGCCTTAATTCTGTGGCTGGCAATTGAAAACAAATAAAAAAAACTATATGAATCATGAGAGGAATGGGCTAGACATCAAGGTAGTCAAAATTGAGATTTTGACACGAATCGGAAAGGGCTCTGAAAAATCGGATCGTAAGATCGGATCGTAAAATCGTAAGATCGTACCCGAATTTGTCCGTACAAAAATCGTAAAATCACAGCTAAAATCGTGTGAGAAGAAAAATCGTAAAATCGTATGTAAAATATTTCTGAATACAAAATAACATAATTATGGACATAAAACTTAATTAGTTTAGGTTCATACATGATGTAAAATAACTTCAAAACACATTACAAAATAATTATGTCCCTAAAAGTTCATAAGTTAAAAACTAACAAATTTAAAACAAATCTTCAGCTGGCGTACAAGTAATTGTATATTTTTTTATGATTGTTGTATTTGAAATTAATTAATTTTATTTATTATCTTAAATTAATAGATTTTTTTTAAAAATTATTTTTTATGCTAACTATTTTTTATGCTAATTATTATTATTATTATTATTATTATTAATATTAATATTATAACCCCTCCCCCGTATATATTATTATTATTATTATTATTATTATTATTATTATTATTATTATTATTATTATTATTATTATAACCCCTCCCCCGTATATATTATTATTATTATTAATTTATAACAAGTGAACCCCCCCCGTAAAGTTAGTATAAAAGTAAAACTTTTACTAACCCTAAATGACTAAATATCTTCTTCTTCACGCCGCCGCCCACCTCATCCATCATCTCCCTCAGGCCTCATCCATTTCTAAGCCTAAACTGCTTCAATTCTCCTCGCATTCCCAAGACAAAATAGAAGCAGCAAGTCTATCCTCTCCTTCTCTTGCCTACGTTCTTTCTTCTGTTCTTGTTTCTTTGCTATGCTTGCTCTACAAATTCTTTGACGACTGCGAGGATTCCAGTTTATGGTTTTGTGAAAATTGAGATTTCTCAAATGCAAAATTGAAATTGAAGAAAGCCCTTCACCCCGTGTTGCGCACAGTAAAATATCATGAACTCGTAAAATCGGACCGATCCGGTCTGATTTTACGAGTCAACCCGATTTTGACCGAGTTTGACCGGTTTTGGTTTTTCTTCCGGTCCAACCAGGTTTGCTGAGCCAACTCGCAAACTCGTACGAGTTTGCGAGTTGACTCGCGAGTTTGACTACCATGGTAGACATGCATCAGCTATGATGGCCATCGTTACAGTACAGGCTTACAGCACCCATTAAAATCCACCACAGCCTTTCCTTTTCCTATCCTTCGTCACCGCGTGGTGATCGACGGAAATGTGAATGCCCACTCATACCTTAGCCAAAGCACTATTTAGACACGTCAATAAAACACCTCCACCCACAAGCCGACACGTATCCTGTACTTATCTAAAGAGATCTTGGTTAATTCTGTCAGGTTTAATATTATTTCATGAGAGATAATTAAAGTTATAAATAAAATAAGTTATTTTTTATAATTACTATAATTTATTTTATATCAAATTTAATTTCAAAATCTTCTAAAAAAATGAAGAAGAGTGTTTTTGTTAGTGAGATAATTTATAGTATTTTTTGAATTAACTTAACAAGTAAAATTATTGTGTTTTCAAGGGGCGTGATATGGTAGCAAAGGATTTGAGCTCGGCATTGCAGGTTTCGAGTTCAAATCTGTTAAAATTTAAGTGTATATTTCTTCAATCTCACTTTCTCTCATTCTTAATTGATTTATGTTACAATGCTGAGAAATATATAGAGTATACTTCTACTACAATACAAAGGACATACAATCCCTGCTAATACTACGGGCCAAGAGTCTGTTATAACAAAATCTGTTATAACAGCTCAATTCTTATCTTTACTTTACAGCTAGATTTCAACACTCCCCCTCAAGTTGGAGCGTAGATGTTTATCATGCCCAACTTGTTAATTGCACCGTGAAACACTCTTCCTGAAACCGCTTTTGTGAGTACATCAGCCAGCTGATCTTCTGACCTTACAAATGAAAATTGTATAATTTTCCGATCAAGGTTTTCTTTAAAAAAAATTCGGTCGACTTCGACGTGTTTGGTACGATCATGTTGAACAGGATTATGCGCAATCTCGATAGCTGACTTATTATCACAGTGTAGACCCATAGATGTCCCATTCTCAATTCCCAGGTCTTGTAGTACCTGTTTAATCCATAGCAATTCACATACACCATGAGCCATACCCCGGTATTCTGCTTCTGCACTTGACCTTGCGACTACTTTCTGCTTCTTACTTCTCTAAGTGACAAGGATCTGCTTTATCGAATGTAAATTTCCTGATGGTGAACTCCCCCTGATTAACAGGGTGTGGAGACTCGGAATATCTTGATGGTGATCTCCCCCTGATTAACAGGGTGTGGAGTCACGGAATGATACAAGAGAAGGCCCGGGAACTCCCCCTGATTAACAGGGTGTGGAGTCTCAGAATGATTCGTTCTCTTCATCCTGATGGTGATCTCCCCCTGATTAACAGGGTGTGGAGTCTCAGAATGATACAAGAAAAAGCCCGGGATCTCCCCTGATTAACAGGGTGTGGAGTCTCGGAATATATTCGTTCTCTTCATTATTACTCTCCCCCTGAAGAGAAGGCCCGGGAACTCCCCTTGATTAACAGGGTGTGAGAAAAATCTGGGGAAAATTCTGGGGTGTTTGGTTTCTGGGAAAGTCTGTGTTTCTGGGAAAAAACTGGGGAAAAATTTTCGGGTTTTTTTTTTTTTTTGAATAATTCGAAAGAAAAAATACAAATTCGGATTCAAATAATTCGCTCTGATACCATGTTAAAATTTAAGTGTATATTTCTTCAATCTCACTTTTTTTCATTCTTAATTGATTTATGTTATAGTGTTGAGAAATATATAGAGTATACTTCTACTACAATACAAAGGACATACAATCCTTGCTAATACTACGGGCCAAGAGTCTGTTATAACAAAATCTGTTATAACAACTCAATTCTTATCTTTACTTTACAGCTGGATTTCAACAAAATCAGAACGTGCGTATTTTATAAGAATATAGAACAACAAAGATTTTACTAGATTTCTCGGGTCCACAAAGCGTGCTTATGGGGTGAGGTTTCATTGCATTAAAAAAAGAGTAAAATTACCCTATAAAAAGCTAAAAAAAATATCGTGTGAATTGTAAAAAGATAAAAGATCTTCCTAAAAATGCCTCAAAATATAAGGGCATCTTTTAAATATGGCATCATCTATTTTCAATAAAGTACTATGAATATTCATCTCAATACTGTTATGAATTAAAAAAAATACTATATTATTTGAATATGTTTTTTCCATTTAAAAATATTAATAAGGAAACCGTTCATTTAAAGGAACAATTGAAGCTTACCATCCATCAAAATAAGATGAACATAACCATAAAATAAGTAAAGGAGAAAAAAATAGCCAACACATTTGGTTTTTATTTTCTAACATACTTATGAAAAAAAACTCAAATCTATTCCAAGTTAATGCTTGCCCGGAAGCTTTTTATTAGAAAAAGCAACAATAGTGAATCAGAATTCATTATGAATAATCATATGTTAAAGTAGTTGATTTTATACCTATAAATAAACCTTAGATCATAAGTAGGTCTTAAAAAATATGAAAGCTAACAGAACTATTGACAAGTACAGGGTAAGACTTGTTATTAATGAATGCAAAGAACAATAAGTTTGGAGCTATTTTAACATTTATTCACTCATGTTAATAATATTTTTTTATATAAACATTAATAGTTATCATATCTATTAACACGCTTTAGAACATATAAAATGGAGTAAATTTTTTTTAATTTAAATTATGACCTCAATGAAGAGGTTTATTATCAATGAATAAAAATATAAAGTATGTAGACTTGTCAAATCATTCTATAGTTTGAAATAAATATCTAAACAATGCCATAAATTTTTCGATAAAAGTCATGTTGTCAAATAAACCAATGAAATTGATAAATTTATTCATGTGAAAAACAAAAACAAAAGTTATGACATTGCAAGTTCATACATGGATAATATGTTTATTTTAGACGTCAATAATTATATGATGAAGTCTAATAATAAACTATTAAGTATTAACTAATAAGTCCAACATGAGAAACCTAGGTGTTGTAGATGTTAGACTATGAATAAAAATACTATAATTCTTTATGAATTAGAAACCTTTTTAAACTCATTATCTTGAGAAAACTCTCAACAAATTTTCTAAATATAATAATAGCATAGTCAAAACACCAATTAACATAAATAATGTTAATTGGAATTTTTTTTTTAAAACCAGGATTTTGATGTATATTATAAATTGCATAAAACAAAATATTGCATATTCGATTATAAAAGTAAATAGATTCTTTATTAATATAAATATGAATCATTAAAAATAAATAGGTTTGACATACAAGCATGAGTTATATTATATTGGCTACCCAGTGTAATTAAAATGATACAATGATGCTAATTGGATATTACTAATTTAAATTTATTAGTGGATATTTATTCAAACTACACACCATAAAAATCATCTATGTAAATGTGCATCATAGAATCCATATTAGAATATAATTTATTGCTCTTAATCAAACTGAAGAGAAAATCATATGGTTTAAAATGATATTCCACGTCGAGCAAAACTAATGTCAATGATTTGTGTCTATTTTGATAGTCAATATGCAATTGAAAGAGTATAAAGTGGTATATAAAATGATAAGTCAAGACATACAAGCTGTAATAGAATACTCTTAGAAAAAAACATTATTTGTACTGGTGAGAAATGTAGTGATACACCAGATTAATATCTCTCTATAAATATGTGGCTGCCGTGGCCGTTAAGTCTCAGGTCTGAAAGTACGGGCTGCTGAGATGTTGTTTGCTTCTGAGATTTTATTTTCTGTGTGTGAACTACTCAACACCTGCTGTCCGCCATTACGAGGTCTAGCTTTCAAAGTGAAGATGCTACCAGACAAATCTTTTTTTTTTTAAAAAAAACACATGCGGAAATCACAACAGGTGAATCTTTCACGTGTCATTAAATGTTTCTTTTTTACTTTTTAGTTTGCTACATATTTTCCGACCAGAAAAAATGGTTACATGTCTTCAAGTTTTGACACCGTTAAAAAAACATACACCTGCCCTTGTGAAATGATAAATAAATAAATTAAATAAAAGTAAAAATAAATCCAATAACAAAATTCAGATGTTAATTAGCTTTCACATAAATATAGCAAAATCGAAATTGAAAAGAGTATTTTCCAATAGTTCTGACCTCTGACTTTTCACAATCTCTTACCAGCTCCCACGCCTCACTATTTCCTCAACTCCAACGCCTCTCTCCCTCTCTCATCTCTTTTTCTTTCGATTCTTAATTTACTAATATATCCTCTGTCTCGTCCTTCTTTCTGTAAATTAATTAATTAATTAATAAACAACACAAACACACAAAATTTTTGGTCTTTATAAACAAAAATCCTCTTAAAAATTCATTATTGTTTCTCCCTTTCCTCTCTTCCTTTCCTGCTGTCGTTCTACTTAAGGAAAAAATGGCTGAATCAGTCGAGTTACCGAGTCGATTGGCGATTCTTCCGTTTAGAAACAAGGTGCTTTTACCTGGCGCCATTATTCGCATTCGCTGCACTTCTCCCAGCAGGTACTTCTTATTTTTCATTTAATTCTCTTCCGCTCCATCTTTTCCTTTTCCTTTTTTTCGTAAATTTAGAACTGCACTTATATTGTCCTTTCAGAAAATCTTGATTGTATACAAGTTTTCTCTGAAAAGAAAGATTTGCACAAATAAGCGGAGGTTTAGATTCGAAATTCTATAACTGAATTTTTTGTTGAGCTGTTTGATCATGATTTTACAAAGAATTGCATGGTTATTTATTTATATCTTTATAAATTGACTATTTGAGAATTGTTTTCGATGAATTCTAGTGTAAAATTGGTGGAGCAAGAACTATGGCAGAGAGAAGAGAAGGGTTTGATTGGGATTTTGCCTGTTAGAGATGATGCTGCTGCCGCCACGGCGGAGACAGCATCTGTGGGCCCTACGTTATCCCAAGGTAAAACTCGTGATCCTCGTGTTTTTTTTTACTTATCGGCAGCTTTTATTTTTTTTTCCGAATCGTATGTTTTACTAAATGGAATGGAGATATTGTTTAGGTGCTGGAAGTGATACCATTGAGAAAAGCTCGAAAACTCCAGCTAGTACATCCTTGGATAATGTCAAGCTTGATGGGAAACACCAGCAAGAAGTTTTTCACTGGCATAACAGGTTAATACTTTAATTCACATTCAAGTTCATTATTTTTGCTGTTTTAAAATTTTAAGTTGACGTTCTGATGGATAATGATTAGTGGGTTCCTTTAGGGGAGTGGCAGCTCGTGCTTTGCATCTGTCTAGAGGAGTGGAGAAACCTAGTGGAAGGGTGACATACATAGTTGTTCTTGAAGGTTTGTGCAGATTCAATCTTCATGAACTTAGCACGAGAGGGACATATTATACTGCTAGAATATCTCCGCTTGAAATGACAAAGGCTGGTAAGTTTTTAATTAAATTCTATGCTTCGTACATGCATTGATGCTGAATCATCTAGCAGTAATGCGTTCTGTATAGCTTTACTGACATCATTTCCACTCTTTAATATTTTGTAAGAGCTGGAGCAAGTGGATCAAGATCCTGATTTTGTATCACTGTCCCGCCAATTCAAAGCATCTGCAATGGAACTCATTTCTGTTCTTGAGCAGGTGATTTTTCTGTTGTTAGGGATTAAAAATATGAAAATGCACACCCTCTATTTGTATGTGAACCTTGTCATGGTAAAATATGCTCATTAGTGAATTAATTGTTAAATATGTATGCATGTCATTCAAGAATTTTGATTCTTATATTACTAGAAAAGAATTGGCTTCTTCTATTTGCTTTTCATGTTATTTTGTTGATATTCTGTAAATTGTTGTTCATTCATTCTCTTAGAAACAAAAAACTGGTGGGAAGACAAAAGTCCTTTTGGAGACTGTTCCTGTTCACAAATTAGCAGATATATTTGTTGCTAGCTTTGAGATAAGTTTTGAAGAGCAGCTATCTATGTTGGATTCAGTTGAGCTGAAGGTAAGGCTGTCAAAAGCTACTGAGCTGGTTGACCGACATTTACAGGTAATCTGTTCATTCTCTGATAGCTAACATCTGATACATTTACATAAAGTGAACTTATTTATTCCTCTGTTTTTTATGGAGTTGCTTTAACGTTTATTTGTGACAGTCAATACGTGTGGCAGAGAAGATCACGCAAAAGGTTGAAGGACAATTGTCAAAATCACAGAAAGAGTTTCTTCTTCGTCAGCAGGTATGCTTTTTTTTCCTAGCAAGTATAATATGCAGGGTACAATATGTAGATACTTAAGCATATTTGAAGTATCTATTATGGAAATGAGAGCCTAGTTTTCTGGTTTTAGTCATGCAATTTAAATGTTTTTAGACATAAGCTATTTTAGATGCAAGCTATGTTTTAACCAATTGGTAGGATTTTTTGGAGGATTCATGCTACTACTATCAGTGATAAACAATTTTTCCTCTATGGGGGAAGGAGGTTCAAACAATCTTTAAGTCTAGTCACATGAATTTAATTTGAAGTGTTATTTTAAAATAAAGATAGAAGTTTGAAGTCTAGTTGCTCCATTGTGTTAGCTGCATTTTATTTTCACCTTTTAAGTTTATTATCCAATGGAACATTTATAGCAGTAATTGGGGTATAAAATTTTCCAAAATTATTGTGAGTGACAGGGTCGAGAGGCACCTTAATTGAAAGGCATGCATTGGTCATTAAATTGTCATTGACTGGTGTACTTAGCCATCAAATGTATTTTATGAAATGGATATATATAGATTACAATGCAAAGTGCTACCAGATTGAGTCTCAAACTTGATGTTTAAAAGTGCAGCTGCTAACCCATCAGTAAATTGTCTGCTTATAGATTATAGAACATTTTTTTTCTCTTAATCTTTGCTAGATATTACAATTATTATAATTTTTTGGGCTAATCCATGTCAAGGAACCATCTCACCTAAAAGCTTAAGCTATTAGGTGATGCCCCAAAATATGATTTATATTATTCTCTAACACCCCCCCTCTCAAGTGAAAGCCTTTTGGGCTTGAAACCTGCATAAGCGCACACTATCTTGTGCTTAGTTTTTATCAAATAGAATGAGGATGGTGAGATTCAAACTCATGATCGCTTGGTCAATTAGACTCTGATACCATGTCAAGGAACCATCTCACTTAAAGCTTAAACCATTAGTTGAGACCCCAAAATATGATTTATTTCATTCTCTAACAATTTATTTGATAAATATTCTAGATGAGGGCTATAAAAGAGGAGCTTGGTGACAACGATGATGATGAGGATGATGTGGCTGCCCTAGAAAGAAAGATGCAAAGTGCAGGAATGCCTTCAAATATCTGGAAGCATGCCCAAAGGGAGTTAAGGTATGTGTTTTTGGATAAGTTGAAACAAATGATCACAATCTTTTGATAGCTGAATTTAGAGAGGCAATAAAAGTATTTGATTCTTATAGAGTCAAGGATTTTACCAAAACTACATGTTGATGCTACATTAAAATATTGTTATTTTTGAGAGTTTACATGAAGAAATACCATAACTTGCTTTGTAGATGACTCTATTCCAAATTCTCTATAGTCCTAGAAAACTCTTATGAGCACTTGATGGTGTTAGAAATCGTGAATGCCAACATGTAGATCTGAGAAAACATTTGATTTACAAACATTCCATTGCATTTAGTGTCGTAAGAATTGTGCAAACTCTGGCACTAGAGACTGGCTCATATCCTTCCTCTCAAGCTATTCTTGCATCATTATTTTTCGATGCTGATTGGACAACCCAAGCTTTTAGGGTTATCATAGAGACCTAGGTGGATCACTTTTGCAGACCCATTGGGCTGCTGCATTTCTAATATTTTAATGGGATGTCGTAGAGCCAAAAGAGGATCTTATCCTAATTAAAGGTGAGAATTATCTTCAATGGGTTACCTGCAATCGCTAATTTTTGTGGTTCCTGTCATGTACCTTTGTTTCCTCTAGAACAATTTAGACTTAATCTGAATTAAAGTCTAGACCCTAATTTCATTTTCTCCGGTCTTGAATTTTCTGTTCACTTCTACTATACCTGCACTTTTTTCTCCATTTCAGGAGGCTTAAGAAGATGCAACCTCAGCAACCTGGTTATAATAGTTCACGTGTTTACTTGGAGCTTCTCGCTGATCTGCCCTGGCAGACAGGAAGTGAACAACTTGAACTGGATCTAAAAGCTGCAAAAGAACAACTTGATAATGACCACTATGGTCTGGTCAAGATCAAGCAACGTATTATTGAATATCTAGCTGTTCGCAAGGTTGTCCTATTTTCAAGTTTTGTTTCTATGCATGTATTTTAAATTTTTTGAATTTCAATTAGATTTTTGTTGGATTTATTTGTTTCCACTTCAGCTTAAACCAGATGCAAGGGGCCCAGTGTTATGCTTTGTTGGCCCACCAGGTGTTGGAAAAACATCTCTGGCTTCTTCTATTGCTGCTGCCTTGGGCAGAAAATTTGTCCGTATATCCCTTGGTGGCATTAAGGATGAGGCTGATATTAGAGGGCACAGGAGAACATACATTGGAAGCATGCCAGGGCGTCTCATAGATGGAATAAAGGTAGAAAGTACTTTGATGGATTGTATTTTTGCAATCTTTGATGTTTCTTGTCAATATCTTTGTTGGTACACAAGCCTCTAGAAGGTATTTCAATCAGGAAAGGAATTTCTTTATGGGGTAGATGGAAGTTTTGTATTATGCTAATGCATCAGCTTTTAATACCTCAGTATTCTCTACATACGTAACTCACACAAACTGGATTCCTATTAGTCTTTATCATTATATGACTGAAATCACACTTAATTTTTTTTTCTCTGTAATTCTAGAGGACAAGGCAGTGATGCTTTAATTCCAATCAAAGTGTTCAGTTAGTTCTCTTGAGAGAACTCAATAAACAACTTATGGGCATCTTAAATTCTGTCACAAGTGCAATGAAATCTAAAAGTTCATTCTTTTAGATTGGTCAGATTAGTGGGAGTTTATTGTCCTTCTGCAATGATGGACAACATGTGCAGAGGAAATAAAACACACTTTCCAACTGGTCATGATTGCTTTGATCAGTAATGCAGTTATTGCCCTAGTTCATACTCCTTGATTGATGCCAAGCATGCGATGCCAGTGGGTTTTAATAGACAAATGATATGAACTAAAGAAGCCTCACTCAGTTTTCAAGCTTAACCATGGGATTCTGCTTCAATTTATGTACATTATGCCCTTCTGGAACTATGTAGAGCTGCTTAATTTGAGGTTTCTCCTCTCTTGCAGTTTTTGTCAGGATAATACAGCATGCTCATAATTGGGACCTTCTGTATTCGTGCTTACATTTCTAGTCAAAAACTTGGGTGCAAATTACAGTGGACTTAGATCCTTAACTTTTGTACCATCCTGCAATTGGTTTGTTTGTTGCACTATAGTTGAATTTTGAAGCTAAGAGCCAACTTCCTCTGGAAAAAAAGGAAGATCATGTGACCAAGTTTGTGATATGTTTTTCTTTTTTCTGGTCTTTTGGCTTTAGAGAGTGGGTGTTTGCAATCCTGTGATGCTGCTGGATGAGATCGACAAGACAGGTTCTGATGTGCGTGGGGATCCAGCTGCAGCTCTGCTGGAGGTTCTTGATCCTGAACAGAATCAAACATTCAATGATCAATATCCTTTTCTAAGTTTTTTGCAGGATGTCTTTCACTGAAGTTTTGTCTCACTGGACACACATTTGCATCGCTAAAGATTAATTCCAGACACATTTGATTTAAATCTAAAGTTTTCATCGCTATTGTTAAAGATCCAAATTCTATTTATTTTTCTTTCAATAGGACCAGGACCTATTTGAAGGCAAGAAGTTCATCTGGAGAAGGTTTTAAAATTTAGAGCTCATTTGATGCCATTAAATCTAAAGTCTGATTAAAATAACATCTCCCTCATGATAAGTATGCCAGAATGATGCTTCCTTAACTTAAGGTCTGTAGCTATCTGAATGTTCCATTTGACCTTTCAAAGGTGATTTTTGTGGCAACTGCAAATAAGATGCAGCCTATTCCTCCGCCTCTTTTAGACAGGATGGAGGTCATTGAGCTGCCTGGATACACTCCTGAAGAAAAGCTTAGAATAGCGATGCAGTTTTTGATTCCAAGAGTTTTGGATCAACACGGGTTGAGCTCTGAGTTCCTTCAAATCCCAGAGGTAGAGGATATTGCTAGGGCTGTTTTATCATCTATAAATTTCATGCTCAAGGATATTGTTGCCCTTCACAATTGCAGAATCATGCTTGCTTGTGAGATGAAATTTAGTGTTTTCTTATTGTCATTCAATTCAACCATTAAGCATTTCATATTGAAGTGAACATCTTTTATTTGAAGGTCATTTATGGAAGTACTCCTATTTTACTTGATAAATATTTCTTTTTGAAAGTTGTCAGCCAGTGATTTCATTAGTCATCAGATGCATGGAATGGTGTGGTCATTTATTTTCTATCGTAGGGTACCATCCCAGTATGCCCAAATCCTGGTTGTTGAAACTTCGATTATCAGATATTGAGTTGTGATAATATTCACATGTCTGGTCAGATCATCAAGGTATATGTATATTCAGTTGAAATATTTTCAAAGGGAAGGGCTAGGTACAGTAATGACATGATATTTTCTGAATCATCCAATCATCACATTTCTTTCTTCCTAAATGCTTTGTCCACTAGTTGTGTTGTTTTTTTTTTTCTGAAATGGTTCATCCAATATTGACTTATGGATGCTATGGCAAGTGTAATAAAAATGAAGTGTTTGAGTGGTAGAGGGAGAGGCAGACAAAAATTGACTTGGTTTGAATTGTTAAAAAACAGATTTAGAATCATGGCAACTTTCTGAAAGTTTCTCATAACCAATATTAATGGGGAAGGACCATGCAATTACACCATCTAGCTTGGGATGGAGATGAGTTGAATTCACCATCTCCATCTGACTCGGTGAGAAATTTAGTGGACAAGTTTTGCAGATTCTGTAGCAATCTGCACATGTTGTAAGGGAATATATGTCCTGAAAGCCTTCCTAATATTGCAGGCTATGGTGGAAGTTGTCATTCAGAGATACACAAGGGAGGCAGGTGTACGCAATCTGGAGAGAAATCTGGCTGCCTTGGCTCGTGCTGCAGCTGTAAGAGTTGCAGAGCAAGAACAAACTGTACCATTAAGCAAAGATATGCATCGGCTTGCTTCACCATTGTTGGAGAACAGACTTTCTGAGGGAGCAGAAGTGGAAATGGAAATTATACCAATGAATGAAAGCAATCATGAGATATCAAACACATTCAGCATTGCCTCACCTTTGGTTGTGGATGAACCTATGCTAGAGAAAGTACTGGGGGTAATGATTTTTCTCATCATTTCTTGATTTCCAACAGGATACTTTATGTTTGGATGCTTCTAATTATATATGCATTATTCAAGTTTTTCTTATTGGGTTTGAGCTTTGTATATTAATCTGCTTAGCAATTAGTTTTAGTTGGTTTACTATTGAACGTAAGGGCGTTAATCTTGTGTTGCTGGAACCTGATAGTGAAAATTTTCTTTACACTGAAGCACTTGCATGGCAGGCTCACTTGGATGATCTTAAAAAATGACATTTGTTTATGCTTTGATGGTTCCTTTTTCCAAATTGGGAACAATGAGTAGGATTATGGTTTGGGCATTTCAATTTTCTTTGATAGAATTGGTATGTGCCAAAGCCAAGCATGATAACTGCACTGCTGGCGTTTTTGTTTTTGTTTTGTAATTCTTGGAGGAAGTTAAATTGCTCGACCTTCTGTCTTGTTTGTTGGAGTTTGGATTATAGCATATGAAGAATTTTGAGTGAGAGAGATTGAATTTTCTCTTCTTCTTCTTAGTCTTTACAATACATCCCTATCTATTTATATACATCATCTAGGACTTAGAGTTTAACTAAATAGCTCTTCTAGGAATTAGGATTCAACTAGGACAACACCTTTAACTAGGAAAACAATCTTTCCTAAACAGGAATAACTCCAGATTTCTTATATTGATTTACTAAGACTATCTTAGTAAATTCCTAACTTTGATTCAGATTTCAACACTCCCCCTCAAGCTGAGCTGTAGATAATGAGTTGTAAATGTTGTCCATACTCAGCTTGTGACTGAGTTCTTCAAAGTTAGGCCTTGGAAGTGCTTTGGTAAGGATGTCTGCAGTTTGCAACTTCGTAGGGATGTAGTCTAGATGGATGATGCCTTTGTCAATCTTTTCTGAGATGAAATGTCTGTCTATCTCAATGTGTTTGGTCCTGTCATGATGGACATGATTCTTAACAATGCTTATAGCAGCTTGGTTGTCACATAACAGCTTGATAGGATCTCTTGGTTCGAGTTTCAGTTCTTTGAGTAGCCTTAGTATCCACATTCCTTCACAAATCCCAAGTGCTAGAGCTCTGAATTCTGATTCTGCACTGCTTCTGGAGACCACTGATTGTTTCTTGCTTCTCCAAGTCACTAGATTTCCCCAAACATAAGCACAATACCCAGAGGTGGATCTTCTGTTTGTTGCATCCTCTGCCCAGTCTGCATTTGTGTAGACTTCAATCTGCCTACTGTCACTCTTTTTGTATAAGATGCCTCTGCCTGGTGTCATTTTTAGGTACCTTAGGATTCTGTGCACAACTTCCATGTGTTCTTCAGTTGGATTATTAATGAATTGGCTTGCAACACTCACTGAAAAACCAATGTCAGGTCTAGTGAGTGAGAGGTAGAAGAGTCGACCTACTAGCCTTTGATACCTCCCTTTGTCAATTGGAACATCTGCTATTTCTGCATCTCTTTTCTTAATGGAATCCATAGGAGTAGCTGCAGGTTTGCATCCCAGTATACCTATTTCTGTTAATAGATCTAGGATATACTTTCTTTGGGAGATGAATATACCTCTTTTAGATCGGGCTACTTCCATGCCAAGGAAGTACTTGAGAGTGCCAAGATCTTTTATCTCAAATTCCTTAGCTAGTATTGCCTTCAATCTGTCCAGCTCTTCTTCATGATCTCCGGTCAGAATAATATCATCAACATATACTATTAGTACTGCTATTCTGTTTTCTGTAGAGATTCTTACAAAAAATATGTGATCTGCTTGACATTGTGTGTAACCTTGCTGAATTACAGTCTTAGCAAACTTTTCAACCATGCTCGAGGGGATTGCTTGAGTCCATATAGTGATTTTTTCAGTTTGCATACCTTTTTGTAGTTTTCATGTGTTTCCAAGCCTGGTGACAGTTCCATATATACTTCTTCATCCAACTCTCCATTCAAGAATGCATTCTTTATGTCAAGTTGGTGTAAGGGCCAATCTTTATTTGCTGCCATTGATAGTAGTATTCTGATGGTATTCAGCTTAGCTACAAGGGCAAAGGTTTCCCGGTAGTCTATCCCATAGGATTGGGTAAACCCCTTGGCAACCAATCGAGCTTTTAGTCTTTCAATATTTCCATCAGCATGGTATTTGATTGTGAACAACCATTTGCAGCCTACTGGTTTCTTTCCATGTGGAAGTTCTGTGATTTGCCAAGTGTTGTTCCTTTCTAATGCATGTACTTCTGCCTTCACTGCCTTTGTCCACTCTGCATCTTTTAGTGCTTCCTGGATTGTTTTGGGAATCTGTATACTATCAAGGGCAGAGACAAATGCATGATATGATGGTGATAGTTTGTCATAGGAGATGAATCTGCTGATAGGATGTTGAGTGCATGTTCTGACTCCTTTCCTTAGGGCAATAGGAGCATTAATATCATCAATAACTGGTGAAGTACTCTCATAATCATGATTTTCCATACCTAAGTGTATTTGAACAGATTGTGGCTGTGGTTCAGAGGCATGGTCTAGAGTAGGAGGTATTGCGTGCTCTATCCCCTGTCTGAGATTTTTCCTTTTGGTATTGACCTGAAGCTCATGAGTTTTGTTCTAAGCAGGTTGAATTTTGGCAGTGGTTTGAGGACAAGTAGTAGGGGTTGGCAGGTAAGTTTCTGTTGGATAAGTGGCAGGGATTTGCAGGTGAGTCTCTATTGAATTTTCACTGGTCTGTTGGGGTATTAGGAGAGGTGTCTTAGGGTCAGTAGTCTCAGTTATGATATCCCATGTCGGATATTCTCTCATTCTCTCCCCCTGAATATCTGATGTGGGATAGTAGGGTATATGTCAAAAAATGTGATATCCATGGAGTTATAGACTTTTTTGGTGACGGGAGAATAACACTTATACCCTTTTTGATGTGAGGAGTACCCTAGAAAGATGCATTTGATAGAACCTAGGATCTAACTTGCTGCGGTGTGGCTGGTGAATATGGACAAATACTGAACAACCAAAGACTTTAGGATCTAGATCAAACATGATTTTTGTGTGTGGAAAGGATTTGAGGACTGTGTGATATGGAGTTTGGAATTTAAGAACTCTTGAAGGCATCCTATTGATGAGGTAAGCAGCTGTTAGGATAGCTTCTTCCCAAAATTGTTTTGGGACATTAGTGGAGAACATGAGGGATCTAGCTACTTCTAATAGGTGCATATTCTTTCTTTCAGCAACTCCATTTTGTTGTGGAGTGTCAACACAAGAATTGATGTGAATAATGCCATGATTTAGGAGGTATTTGCCTAGGACAATGTTGAAGTATTCCTTGGCATTATCAGTCTTTAGGACTTGGATTTTGGTTTGGAATTGAGTTTGTATCATTGAATTGAAGTGCTGAAACAATGTACCAACTTCAGATTTTTCTTTCATAAGGAATATCCAAATTAACCTTGTATGATCATCCACAAATGAGACAAACCATCTAGTTCCTGATATGTTTTGCACTTTTGAAGGACCCCACACATCACTATGGATCATTGAAAAGGGCTGAGATGATTTATATATTGTGCTAGGGTAGCTACTACGAGTGTGTTTGGAGAGTTGACATATTTCACAACTAAAAAACTTGGAAGTTTTATTGATAAATAAAGATGGCAACATCTTTTCAAGGTACATGAAGTTGGGGTGACAAGCCTATAGTGCCATAGCATAACATCATTGCCTCTACTGGCATAGTTATTGAAAACTAACTGACCCTTGGGTTTTCTAACCACTGCCTTTTGAGCTTTATATTGTAGAGGAAGGGTATTTTTGAGGAGATAAAGCCCTGCATACATCCTAGCACTGCCAATCCTCTTCCCCGAGGCCAAATCCTGAAATACACAGAAGTTAGGAAAAAATTTAGCAACAAAATTTAGATCAAGTGTTAGTTTGCTAATTGAGAGTAGGTTGCAGTCTAGTTTAGGAACATAAAGGACTGATTTAAGATGCATGTCTTTTGAAATTATGCTCTGGCCTTTTCTTTCAATTTTTGATAATGTTCCATCAACAATTTTGACTACATTGTCTTCCTTGCACTGACTATATTCATGGAGGATAGTGTCGTCTCTTGTCATATGATCTGAAGCTCCAGAGTCAACAACCCAAGGCTCTGAGCAATTATTTTTACCTGTTGGAGAAGTGTTTTTCTGAACTGTCAAGCTAGATCCAGAGGCTGGAGTGATGGTTTGACTAAACAACTTCTGTAGAACTTCCAGTTGCTCCTTGGTGACGGGGTCTATTGGTGAGTTGTTAATCTTGAGTCGGTTGTCATCTGAGATTGCTGCAGTATAGGCTCGACCCTCTTTATCATGGGATGGTCGTGATGGTTTCCAATCACTAGGTTTGCCATGGATTTTCCAACAAGTTTCTTTAGTGTATCCTGGTTTGTGACAGTGTTCACATTAGGATCTTCCCTTCTTCTGTCTGCTGTCTCAACTGGCTGTTCTGGAGATTAATGCAGATCTTTCCAGTGATGATCCTGAGTTATGAGTTCCCATCATGACTTTCTTTCTACTCTCTTCTCGCCTTACTTCTGAGAATGCTTCTCTGAGATTTGGAAGAGGTTTGGTGCCCATTATTCTTCCTCTTACTTCATCTAGGGTCTTATTAAGTCCTAGAAGAAACTTGAATGTCCTCTTTTGTTCAACAATTTTCCTGAACAAAGATGTGTCTCCAGGGCACTTCCATGTATATATTTCAAACATGTCAAGTTGCTGCCAATGTCGAGACAGTGTATTGAAATATTGAGTGACAGTGAGCTCTCCTTGGCATAGATCATGTAGTGCTGCTTCAATCTCAAATAATTTTGATGTGTTATCAGAACTTGAGTAAGTTTCCCTTGCTGCATCCCATATCTCTTTTGCTATTCCGTAAAGGAGAAATTTTCTCCTACTTCATTTGTCATGGAATTGATTAACCATGACATTACCATGTGATTCTCTGTTTTCCATGTTCGAAACTTAGGGTCTCCTTTTTCTGGTATGGTGACTTCATCTGTGAGATATTCATCTCTGCCTTTCCCACAGATGAACATCATGACTGATGAAGACCATTGAAGATAATTATACCCATTGAGCTTGTGACATGTGATGAGGAGAGGTGAGTTTTCAGTTCCTTCAGGGCTGATTGTGTTTGAGGGTTTTCCAAGGCTTGAGGTGACCTCAGATGTGGAGCTATGCTGTTCGGCAGCCATATTGTTTTGTTTGACTTTAGGTTTCAGAACCTAGCTCTGATACCATGAAGAATTTTGAGTGAGAGAGATTGAATTTTCTCTTCTTCTTTTCTTAGTCTTTACGATACATCCCTATCTATTTATATACATCATCTTGGACTTAGAGTTTAACTAAATAGCTCTTCTAGGAATTAGGATTCAACTACGACAGCACCTTTAACTAGGAAACAATCTTTCCTAAACAGGAATAACTCCAGATTTCCTATATTGATTTACTAAGACTATCTTTGTAAATTCCTAACTTTGATTCAGATTTCAACAGCATATGATCTGATAGTTACTTGACATTGCAAGGTATTCCAATGCATTAAGTAATCCAAAGCCAAAACATTTTTTGAACTGACTAAATACTGTGGTTTGTCCAATCACATAATGTAGCATGTGAGATTGTAATTTTGACCACATCTGAGAATCTTTTTCTGTGATGCAGCCTCCACAATTTGATGACAGAGAAGCAGCAGAGCGTGTTGCAACCCCAGGTATATCAGTTGGGCTTGTCTGGACTGCCTTTGGTGGAGAGGTTCAGTTTGTGGAGGCTACATCAATGGCTGGAAAGGGTGAATTACATCTCACTGGACAACTTGGTGATGTAATTAAAGAATCAGCACAAATAGCATTGACATGGGTAATTCAAAATTTTCCCGAACTTCGTTCCTTGTACAATTATGAGATGAATAATTATCGCTATAAGGAAGACCATGCTTTAAATTGGTTTTAAAATGCTTATGAAATGTTTATTTGTCTTATATTCAAGAATGCAGCACCTTCCACCTTTTGAAATGTATGATTGAATATAAAATCAAAAAAGGAGCTGTTAGGCAGAAAATAATCCTGTTTTATACTCATAAAATTTCATTCAGAGATACTTATTTAATCGAGTCTTCTATGGTGTAGGTACGAGCAAGGGCAACTGATCTTAAGTTGGCAGCTGCTGATGAAAGCAATCTCCTTGAGGGTCGAGATGTCCATATACATTTCCCTGCTGGTGCTACACCTAAGGATGGGCCCTCAGCTGGTGTGACATTGGTAACAGCTCTGGTTTCACTGTTTAGTCAGAAAAGAGTCAGAGCAGATACAGCTATGACTGGGGAGATGACTTTGAGGGGCCTTGTGCTTCCTGTTGGTGGTATCAAGGATAAGGTATAGTCACTTGATTAGCTAGTCTTGTTAGTTTTATCCATTAAAAAAGAGGATTTTAACTGTGATGTGGTATGATAGAGCTGTTGGTTTCACCTCAAGCACCTTTTTTTTCCAAGTTGAACCATATACCACATCAAGTGGCATTTGACTTTTTTTCCCTCCATTTAGAGCTTAATAAATGGAGTTCTTGTGCTAAATTACTGGCTGTTCTTTTTTGAATTATAACGAGGCCTTAGATATACTTTTCTTGCCCCGTTAAACACCTTGACTTGTGTGCTTGTCGAAAATGTTAACATTTTGTAGTTGTACCTTGTCTTATGTGCTCTTGCTGCAAATGTAAACACATTCTATGTTATTGTGTTTTCATACGCAATATAATTGTGTCGGATCAGATTGATGACTTCCAATATAGGCTTCAGTTTTAAGCTTGATATTCTTCCAAGCGTTGGCAAATAATGGTTTCTTCCATTAAAAATATTAGGATCATCCAAAACTTTTCTGTATTACTTGACAACTGCCTGGCTAAGTAGTTGGGAATGCTGATTGATAGGCTCTAGCAAATTCAGTAACATTTCTTACGAGAATCAAATCTTGTTGTAAAATGGAGTTTGTGATAAGTGATGTAGCTTGCTGTGGATGTTGCTAACATCTCGTGCTTGTTATTTCATAAATACATGTCTAATTTGATAGATTGTAGTTTTGCTCATCTGTTTTTGTGGTCAATATGATTGTCATGGCTTACTTGATTTATTAACACTGTATCATTTGCTAAAAAAATGGACTGCAATCATTAGTTTGGGGAAACACCATCTCTTAGCCATGAACTTTATCAATGCTAGGTGCTTAGTTTCGCCCATGTGTGGTATGCATATATCAAAGGTGCAGTTTCTTAGATTGTTCTCTTTTTGCAGATATTGGCAGCACACCGCTGTGGCATCAAGAGAGTGATTCTGCCAGAGAGAAACTTGAAGGATTTGGCTGAAGTACCCGCAGCTGTGCTTGGCAGTCTCGAGGTAATTTTATCTTTTTGAAGCATAATGATAGTCTTTTTTACCAGTTCATGTTAAACAGAGATTAACAAGTCTACTATGGAACCACAGTGCCAAGTCCTCTTTTAGATTCTAATAATACTGATTCTAGAATCCTCTCGCCTTTTTAATTCATTTTCCTCACTTTTCTGGTCATGTTAAAAGGATTCTGGATGGTGGATATAATCTTTTTAATTCACTTGTGAATTCGTTGATAGTGTGGACTTTCCCCCCTTCAATGAACTGTTTGAGATTAGTACAGGTCAATTGCCAGAATTTCCATATTCGTTTAATTTCCTCTTTTTGAGAAGAGTCGCAACTCTTGCCATGTTCAAGTACTTATCTCTCACATTGAGAGATCTTTTATTTTAGATTTCTCAACCACACGAAACTCAATCATGGTAATCAGACGGTGAACATTTCTCATGATGATGCTTGCCTCACCCGTGTGCATCCCGCTCTCATTTTTGACAGATTCTACTAGCTAAGCGAATGGAAGACGTGTTGGAGCAAGCGTTTGAAGATGGCTGGCTTTGGAAACAACACTCAAAATTATGACAGAACCCCCAAGGACTTTATCTAACCAATCCCTGCTGACACATACATTGGCAGACATAATTCGCCTTTTGCCGCTCTCGGCAATAGGAGATCAAAAGAAGTTATACGGGTCAAACAAGGAAAGGCATGTTGTATTGCTTGGACCTTAACAATCATAATCTCTGAAGCCCATGAATCCAGTCCCCCCTCCTCTCATGTGGCCGTATTTATAGCGGGTAAGCCACCGCATCCCTATTGCTTCTGCACCCCTCCCCCTCATCATCTTTTTGTATGATTATACATATTGTGTATAAGTTATTTATTTAATGGAGCTTGGCAATGCCTGCCATTCAATTAAATGGGGCACTGATTGGAAGTTGTAAATCTGTCCGAGGCTTGTCTGACATACGGTTTCTGATTATACAAATGCTACGGTTATTCTATTCACTGTAGTCAACATTGGAGTAAAAAAGGCCAGACTTTCTAGTTTTAACTCTACACGGAGAGACTGAGTTCAGGGACATAATAGAAGAAGCTGGACACTGCCCCTTTCAACAGAGGTATCAAATTCTAGTCAAGAAAGAATCTCGAGATATTTTACAAGAATAACAGTTGGCTAAATGACAGATTGATTGAAGTGAGGCTGCAAGGATATTGAATGCTCAATCAACAGAAGTTAGATGTTGTCCCTAAACTACCAGGCATCACACACAACTCATAATACAAATAATCACTGGTAAATAATTACAAGAGTAATGGCCGACAAGGGACCTGGGAAATTTCTTTAGGAGGTCGTAAATTGCTTCTTTCTATAGTTTTTATTTATTTAAGAAATAGCACGATAAAAAAAACAAAGGGAAAATGATATAGGCCATAAAATGTTGTGTGATTCACGAGTCGTATGCCACGTCTACGACTCGTAAGCAACTCCCATCGGATTAAAAACTCCAGCCCCTATTTATTTCTTTATTTCTCTCCTCCTCCTCCTCCAACTCTTTGCCAAAACCATTGTTGTCACCTCCATAGACCCAACCATATCCCCCCTGCCGTGACAATACGAGACTTCCTCTCTTCACTCGCGAGTCTCTCTTCCATTCCTGGCCACCACTACCACCTACATTCAACACTTAAATATATATTACACATTTTATCTCTATCATTTTCACAGGATTTATGCTAATTTGTGCTATTATTGATTGACTGTTTATGGTTTATAATTTGGGCCTTTTCAGGATAGTTTAGGATTTTTGTGAATAAGGTTTAAATTAAATAACTATAAAAATACTTTAATTTGAGTTGTTAATTTCAATATTTATGAATAAAATCAACGAATTTGAGTTATTGATTGTGAATTAAGGTTAAGGTTAAGTTTTTTAGGATAAATTAGGGATTGTATCGAATTATACATAAGTTATGTTAATTAGATACGAAATGAGTTGAAAAGTTAAGTTAGAAAATTAGACGCGGTAAATCTTTGAGGAGTGGAAGGAGAATTTATTGTTTGACTCAAACTAACTTAACACCCGCATCTTCCTCATCGCTTATGACATATTGACCATGTCCAATTTGTAGACCCTTTCTTCTCCAATGTATGGTATAAAAATGTATGTACTTTTATTTTTTACCCTTACATGATACATCGTTGTATCCTAATTATACTAGGCCAATAATATGTTGATGTCCAACTAGATTGAGATCGATCGAACCAATGTCGAAGGAGATCCACCAGTTTGCATAATGAAATTAATATAAAGAAGGGTAAACACAAAATAAATATGGCATATATGATCAACTAAGTCATAACAAGAAAACATGTCAAGCTGGACAATATATGTGAATATTTGCATCTGTTTCATATTCTTAATATAAATATATTGTTTTACTTTTATATAAATCAATGTTTTATTTTATTGCAATGCTAACAACTTGTTTTGAGAAGATCTTGAGGCTAACATGGTTTAAACTAATTAGCTTATAGCAATACCAATCAATAGGACCAGTTATCAGTGTAACCAAGTCTTGTTGACATGCCAATTTCACATACTTACAAGACCAACATCGCAACGAAGATATCAAAAACAAATATGGTAGTTTACTAGTATAAAAATATAACTCTCAAAATCGTTATCATTTTAATAATTGTGTATACATTGATTACTTTATAGGGCAGTGATTTTGTGACACTCCATCAACGTGTTATGAATTTGCATGAACTTGTTTTCTTGTATGTTATTAAGGTTGGTTTTTATGAGTTAAGCATGCTCCATGACATCCATCTAGATCACAGATTGATTATGAACCAAGAAACGTCAAAAAATCATTTTGAACCAAACTTATGTCCACTAAAAAAAAGAGAGAAATTACCGTATTACTTATTTTGATTGAAGACTAGCCTTAACATTAAAATGATTTCACTGGCTGGTCATTAGGTCTAACATGAATCAATCAACTAAAGATTCATGCCTTCGGAGGGCAACTGAAACAAAACAAAAAATAAAAAAAAAATACCATGAGAAGTTCACCTGCCATGGCATTTTGAACTAGCAGATCTATTTGAATGAGTAATATAAAGGTATTCACTAGGAGATTATAACCAGTTCGAAGCTGTAACCAAGAGGTATATGCCACCAAGACTGAAAATGTACAACATGCAGCATCTTCATCTAACATCGCTGTGGCTACGAATGAGAATAGAAGGCCATACCCCCCAAAACGATTTTTCTTACAAAAAATTATCTTAACCCAGGGTAGTAGGCTTAGAAAGAGAGAAGAGCTAGCTTGGAGCATCAAAAATGATTTATCTTACAAATTTTTTTATCTTTAATCTAGTGTGTGGTTTCTACAACGAACTAAAAAATATACTGTACGACCTTTTCCTCCAGTAATTCCCGTGGCATTATAATTACAGAGAAGGAAAACTGCACTGCTTTACACTATTTTGAACAAATTTAAACGGCAAAGCAGTCTCGCAGCCTGAAGCAAAAGATGAAAGCCTCTTCCGGTGAACTGTCAACGAGACGGAGAAACCAGGATATATAATTCTTTCCAGATGCATCAGTTTCTTTGAATTCATGAACTAGATTCGTGAGCCCAAAAAGCATCTGGATCTGGGCAGAACAAAGAAATGTCTTGGATTTCTAGATTAGCAATGTGCCAATCTACAAAACGAGCTTGTACTGACTTGAACAGCAAAAGGATAGTTGGCAGCAGCCACCACTTATTGTCCTCCCTGCCAGAAAACATGACCAAAGCTTTATCAGACACTTGATAAAACTTAACACCAAAAAAATATCAAACAAACAAAAATAAAGAATGAAGCTAAATTAACCAGAGTTCCAGCCAGCTTGGCTAATGATCACAGTAGTTACTACGATGATCATTAGTGGTGCAAAGAGACAAGCCTGGAAAATACTGCGTTATTGAAGACTACAGCACATGATGAGTTAATCTCTTTGGCCTAATTTAATAGATTAAATCACCTTTCAGACATATCCGAGACTAAGGTAACAGATCAGGCCACATGATTCTGACTAATTTTACTATATCTCACATCTTTTATCTCCATTCAACATCTAAAACATAAGAAAAAAAGCCAAGAAAACCACTTACAGAGTCTTTTCACAGAGTTCAGAGAAGAGGAACTTAGAAGAATTTGCTAATATATGTGTGTGTGTGTGTGTGTGTGGCTTTCATTGGGTTTTGAGCACAACTGATGCAATTTTCTTTCTGAATCAAGGATAAATGTCAACCAATCTGATCTTTGTGTGCCCCCCTTCTTCGAATCCAACAAATAGAGACACCAAGTGGCAGATTATTAAAAATTCCAAATGCCACAATTAGATAATTTCTATCATTTAATGTCTGTGAAACATCAACATGAAACTAATATCTAGGCAAGTAACAAAGAAAAAGGCTCAACAAATGAAACCAGTTAATTTACACCTTTAATCCAATACAAGCATTCAATAAGAGCAAAACTTCCAGTAATCCACAGTAAAATTTACTAAGAGGGGTATGCATGCACAGGTGAAACACTAATTAACAAATCAGAATCTCTTGGTGCACAAAAAACATGAATTGCACTTAGAAGTACTATTAACTTTATAGTTGTCATAGAACTTCTTCATATTGAGCAAATGAGTAATTAGAGACTGGCACAAATGTATATTGCGTTGGCATGCAGTGTATTACAGTGCATTAATTGTCAGTTGTTATTTTTCATCTTACAGTTCAATCATTTGTTTTAAAGACAGATTAGATATAAAACCTCACCTTCTAAATGTGTTTTCCTCATCAGATGGTCGGAAAGAAGAAAATCCATAATGAATAATACCACAAGTGAAAGCTACAGCCTGCAGAAAGCAACAAAAGGGTTATAGCTTATTAAGCCAACTAAAAGAGAGACTCAAGTAAGACTCAAGAAGGGTATTGAGTTTTTGTTGCTCTGAGTCCACAATTTAAGTTGTATGAATTATGGGATGGGAAGTTTCTGCCTTGTGGCCTTAAAAAACCTGTATCAATGAAGGTAAACTAGACTAAAAGAGAACTTGTTTGGAAAGCCAAAGCTCTTAAGAAGCTTTGTAACTGCAAATAGCGATTAGCAAGGAGTTTGGGAAAAAAGTACAGCACTTTCGGTATAACTTACAATGTTAGACAGGGAGGTTGCATTCCATAATGCATATACACGAGCAAGTGAGGCTCTTCTAGGTTCTCTGCTGAACAAGGCATTCAAGCCTGCAGGGAATGGAGAAAGCAAGGATAGAGGAAGAACAAGCAGAACAGCAAGGAAAGCACCAAGAGAGATCCAATAGAACTGAAGCAATGTGAGAAGTGTGACAGAAAGATCTGCCAAAAGCATGATAGTAATGAAAAGCTGAAGAGCATCCTGAAAGAGCAAAAATAAAGAATTCAATTAAAAAAGACATGCAAGAGAGTGTGCTATAAAAGAACAAGTAAGAGAGACGTGCTAAATGTATAGCCATCCAGTACCTGACGGCCAACAGGTCTAGTGTTATGCAATAAGAGAGAGAGCGGAAAGAGAAAGTCCCTTTTAAAATCCAGAGATTTCAAGGTAGCTTCATTCAGAAGACCTCCATTAATTCCCCCAGTCATCCTTTTGCGAGATAAAGATTGATTCAAGTATGGCCGCTCTTGCTGCAGCTGCTTAAGACCTCTGCTAGCACATGAGTAACTGTTCCTGTAATTTGAATGACGGCTGACTCTATAAGATGATAATATTTCAGGCTACTAACATATGATGACTCAAGAAGCAAGAAAAAAAAAGCAATTTGGTCCATGTAGCATTACTACAATATTTTTCCATGCTATATGAACAACAAAAAGTTGTTGCAACAAGATGTTTGGATTTCTCTATAAAAGCACTATATTGTGCAAGTTACTTTGGATACAAGATTCTTGTCTTATAAACACAATCCTTTCTCCATCTTTGAAGCATATTCCTATTCTCTCTCCAGTTAAAGACATTTAATAAAATGGTCGAGAGAACTAATGAAAAATGACATTTTACAACTTAACCAATCAATATTATTCCATCACCTGCTGTCTGTCTCTGCCACTTCCCAATAGGCCTACATTAGATTAGAATGGACAATAACACATTATAGATTATAACTCTCAAAATTACCTTGTTGGTTCACCATTGCCTTTATCTACCCAGCCAGACTGGTGAATAGAATGGGGAGAATAATCACCAACCATTACCAAGACACCTAACTGATAGTAACCAGAAGCAGTTGCCTGGAACCATCCCAGCTCCATCTTAACTCCATGGAACTCAAGCTGGGGGTTGCCATGACTGCCTATCCAATCAATGACAGGAAGTAGGGCAGAGCGGATAGATCCATGCCTCACGATCCTCAACTGGGCATTTAAACCAGCCACCAAATGATTCCAGACGGTTGCTGGGACATGCTGCAATGATGTATTTCTTCATGTCAGAAGAACATTGGAGAAGGATAACATGGTACTTAAAATCTTAATTTATGTCAGAAGTCATACCTGACCAAGAAGATTGGTCAATGATGTGTCACTATGTAGATTATAAGGTGACATATAGCTCCCATCACCTCCAAATATTATGCACATGGGAAATCTCTTTTGTATTATAGACACTATATCTAAACGCTTCTCATCACCACCAAGGAAAAAGTCAACGTAAGCAACCATTAAGTCTGGTGTCGCTCCAACCTACATCAGTTGCCGCTCATATAAAGACAATATGAAAAAATTGATACTCTCCCACTTAAAAAAAGAAAATGCAAATTAAAACTGTTTGAGAAGACAATTCAGCAAAAAACTAAACTGTACAAACACTCGAGCTATAGGCCATTTTTTATTGACATTCATGTGTTAATTTGTTTTAGTTGACATAATCTGTCCAATTTAGCCATTAAATACCACATGCAAGTCACCAAAAAGTCATACAATTATCAAGGGTTAATTTCTTGATGATAACCTTATTATATTGTGAATACTGTTTTTATCACAAGATTAGAAAATGTTTTTTTTTTTTTTTTTTGTGTTTTTGACCAATTATCTATATTATTTTGATATTTTACTATGAAACATGTGCAACTCACATGCTAGTTAACAGAAAAACAGTAGTGTCAATAAAAACACCATATAATTGTCAAGGGATATGATTGTATTCAGTTACAGAATCGAGATCTGATCGTATTAATTTAGGGATTTTGTATTAAATGCTTACCTTTTATAGAATATTTTGAGATCTATATAATACAGAGAAACCCCAATAACAGGGGCATTTAGACCAATTTGACATGGTATCAATGCCACTACTGATATGTGAATCATCGTGAGTATAACAAAATTTATTCTCTTCTTTCTTGACCTGTGTCAAGCCTTATGTGTGGAATCTTGGGTTATGGCTGTCGGCGTACTGTTTTGTGATTGTGGTGGAGATTGGTGACTGTTCTGGCGTGTTTTTTTTGTGGTGGTCGTGTGGCTGTGTCGCCTGTTCTGTCATGGTTTTCTGTTGTGACTGGGTTGTAGTGAGCATATTGGCGCTCTCTATGGTGGCTGAAAGGCCTGTGGTGTTTGGAGAGGTGGTCAGCATTCAGAGCATCGTTGTCGGCGCATGGTTTGTTCCGTGCACAATTGTTGAAGACTAAGTATCCAACGACGTTGTTTTTTGTCCCTTTTCTTTATCTTGAACTGAGCTGAATGCTTTGATCCGTGGACTTCTTATTAATTTTGGGCTTCTAATTAATTTTGATCTGTGAATTGGTGTGGGCTTCGTTTGTATTGTTTTTGGGCTCTATGTAGTGGGCTTCTATTGTCTCTGTTGTGGGCTCTCTTATGTTGTGGGCTTCTATTTCTACAGCCTCTCACTTGTGTTTCTAGGCTTTCTTAGTCGGGCCAATTTTATTAATCAACTTAATTTTTGTGGTTGCTTTTCTGGAATTTACATCATGTCTATGGAAAATAATATCATTCGTTTTACTGAAAAGAATTTTCCTACATGGGCATTCCAATTTAAAATGTTCTTGAAAGAGAAAGAATTATCATATCATATTGATAGCTCTACCCTAATTCCCACTGATGAAAAGGAATTTGCCCAATGGAAGGTCCAAAAGCTAAGGTGATTTCTTGGCTTTTACGGGCGACTGAACCTCATCTAATTACCAATCTTTGGTGTTTTACTACGGCTCAAACTATGTGGGCCTATCTACACCACATTTATCATCAAGACCACAACGCTCGGAAATTCCAATTGGAGTTGGAGATTAGCAGTTACAGTCAAGGTAACTTGACCATTGAGCAATTTTATTCTGGTTTTATCAATATCTGGAGCGAGTATTCTGCTATTGTTCATGTTAAGGTTCTCACTACGGCCCTCGCGACTTTTCGAGCGGTTTATGCTGAGAGTCAACGCGATCAATTTTTGACGAAGCTTTGTCCTAAATTTGACCATGTTAGAGCCGGTTTATTGAACCGTAATCCAGTTCCTTCCCTAGATATCTGCTTGGGGGATGTATTGCATGAGGAGCAACGATTATCCACTCAGATAGGTATGACTTCTCAGACGACTTTTTCTGAGCCTGTGAATGTAGCCTATGCAGCGCAAGGAAGATTAACACACAAGCTGCAGTGTTTTAGCGTCACATTATTCGTAACTGTCCGAAGAAGGTTTGCAACTACTGTAAGAAACCGGGCTATTTCATCAAAGACTATCGGGTGCAACCTCGGAATAGCCAATCTCAAGCTTTTTAAGCTACTGTCCATGCCTCGTCTTCTGCGCCTCCCACTGTAAACTCTGATTCATCTGTTCTCACACCTGCTATGATTCAACAAATGATTGTCTCGACTTTTACAGTTTTAGGCCTACAAGGTATAACTTCTACCTCCACTTCTTGAATTTTTGATTCAGGTGCTTCTAATCATATGACTGATAGTACAACAAATCTCCATGATGTTCATGAGTATGACAACACATAATCTATTAAGATTGTTGATGGCAGTACACTTCCTATTACTGCTATTGTAATTTGGGACCTTCATTTAAAGATGTTTTTCTCTCCTGAATTATCTACCAGCTTGATTTCTGTTGGATAATTGGTGGATAATAATTGTGATGTTCACTTCTCTCATGGTGGTTGTGTTGTGCAGGATCAGGTGTCGGGAACGGTGACTGCAAGGGGATCTAAAGTGAGATGTCTTTTTCCTCTATATTTTTCTATTCCTAATGTTGTTTCTTTTGCTTGTATGGCTACTGCCAATAATAATGAAGCATGACATAAGAAATTGGGTCATCCTAATTCTGTTGTCTCAATTCATCTTTTGAAACATGGTTTTTTAGGTAATAATAATTCTCTTTCCTCTTTTGATTGTGCTACTTGTCGTCTTGGTAAAAACAAAATTTTACCATTTCCTGTGCATGGTAGTCGTGCTTCCACTTCTTTTAAAATTGTGCATACTGATATTTGGGGGGCTAGTCCTATTATTTCTCATGGACAATATCATTATTTTGTGACGTTTATCAATGATTATGGACGATTTACTTGGATCTATTTTCTTTGATCTAAAGCTAATGTGTTCTCTATTTTTCAAAGATTTGTTTCGTTTGTTGAGACACAATTCAGTACTTGTATCAAAATTTTACGCTCCAACTTGGGGGAATACATGTCTCATTCTTTTCAGAATTATCTTCAACAAAAAGGGATTAGTTCTCAGCACTCTTGCCCTTATACCCCTCAACAAAATGAAGTCGCTGAGCGTAAAAATCGTCATCTCTTAGATGTTCGTTCTTTGCTCATTGATTCGTTTGTGCCTCCTAAATTCTAGGTAGAAGCATTATCTACGGCTGTTTATTTGATCAATCATTTGCTTACGGTCACTCTAAATTATGATTCTCCCTATCTTCGTTTATTTGGTACACCTCATGAATATAAATCATTTCATACTTTTGGGTGTGTTTGTTTTGTCCATCTGCCACCAACTGAACG
Source organism: Salix brachista (assembly GCA_009078335.1). Taxonomy (NCBI): domain Eukaryota; kingdom Viridiplantae; phylum Streptophyta; class Magnoliopsida; order Malpighiales; family Salicaceae; genus Salix; species Salix brachista. Next base: position 10,214,103 of record CM018572.1, on the reverse strand, counting down.
TCACTAGCTTGCTGTCCAGTCTGTCACATGTGCTTTTATGGGATATAGCTCTACTCAGAAAGGATTAATTTGTTATGATATGCAAACAAATTTCGAATCTCAGAATGAACCTTCTTCTATTTAGCGATTTAAACCAGATATAGTGTATCAAAGACGTCCTCCTTCAGCGCCTCTTCCAGACACTTCTTCATCACTTGATTCTACACTACCAGTACCTCAACGATCCACTCGGATTCCACATCCACCAGATAGGTATGGCTTTTCTCATACCTTGCTTACTGCCACTCTCGATACTATTTTTGTTCCTCACTCTTACACTGAGGTAGCCACCCAAGTTTGTTGGCAGCAGGCCATGCAAGAAGAAATTCAAGCTTTTCAAGACAATCATAGTTCGGATCTGGTGACTTGTCCCCCTGGTGTCAAACCTATTGGTTGTAAATGGGTATACTCAGTCAAGTTTAGGGTTGATGGCTCCCTGGACCGGAATAAGCCCGTCTCGTGGCTCTTAGGAATTAATTGCTAAAATCGATTACAAAGAGACATTTGCATCGGTTGCTAAAATGACTATTGTACAGACTATATTGGCACTTGACACATCTTATGGATGGTTTCTCAGACAAATGGATGTGAAAAATGCTTTTCTACATGGAGATTTAAAGGAAGAAATCTATATGTCCTCACCTCCTGGCATGTTCACTACACCTTCCTCAAAGATTTGTCTGCTACGTCAATCTTTGTATGGTTTGAAACAAACTCCGCGGTCATGGTTTGATAAATTTCACTCTACTTTGCTTGCTTTTCATTTTTATTCAGAGTCAATTTGATTCTTCTCTGTTTCTTCGCAAGACGTCTACAAGAATTATATTGCTTCTAGTATATGTTGACGATATTGTGATTACTGGTTGGGATACTAAGTTACTTAAGAACTTACAACAGCATCTCCGGGTCTCTTTTTACATGAAAGATCTTAGTCCTTTGCAGTATTTTCTTGGCCTTAAGATTCAGATTACTCTGACTGATACATGGTTACATCAGCACAAGTACACATAGAGTCATTTCATTAGCTGGTCTCCAATTGGGTAACTCTGTTCTTACTCCATTGGAGATCAATTCTAAGCTTCGCCAGGAGGAAGGCGAGATTCTGTCAGATCCCTCCTTGTATCGGCAACTAGTTGGGAGTTTGAATTACTTGACGATTACTAGTCCTGACATTTCTTTTGTTGTACAGCATGTCAGTCAGTTTATGTAGACCCCTCGACATCTTCATCTTGTTGTTGTTCACCGCATTATCCGATATTTGAAGGGTACCTCTTCACGCGGGTAGCTCTTTCCTAAGAAATCTTCCTTATAGTTAGAAGGATATAGTGACGCTGATTAGGCCGGTTGTGCAGATACTTGTCGCTCTGTTACTGGATAGTGCATGTTTTTTGGCAATGCACTCATTTCTTGAAAGAGTAAGAAGCAAGATAAAGTTTCCAAATCCTTCACAGAATTAGAATATCGTGCTATGTCTTCCGTCTGCTCTGAAATCACATGACTTCGTGGCTTATTGGGGGAACTTGGTTTTCCTCGGCTTCATTCCACTCTTCATACTGATAATACTAGTGCGATTCAGATTGTTGTTAATCCTATATTTCATGAGCGTACGAAACATATTGAGGTTGACTGCCACTCCATACGTGAATCTTTTAATCGACATAAAATTACACTTCCTCACATTTCCACTGAACATCAAACCACAGACATTTTCACTAAGGCTTTTTCTCGGCATCGGTATAAATTCTTAGTTGACAAATTGATGCTTCTTGATCGACCAACATCAATTTGAGGGGGGATGTCACTGGATTTGATTGTATTCTATTGAATGGTAGATTTGTAGGATGTATAAAAGGGAAGTCAAATACTTCCCTATTAGTTAGGATCTAGCATTGATAGCTAATTATGTATAGTTAATAACTATCCTAAATTAGAAATATAGATGTATATATCCTAGGTCCTAGGCAGTGATAATTATGAGATTGAAATACAATTTTCTACATGATAACAGAGCCTATCTCATAAAACCTAGATCCAGAACCTTCCCTTCCACCCCGACACCAGAAAATCATGTCAGAAAACACCACCAAAGAAACCCAAACAGCCAGAGAGTTTCAAAACCTACATACCTCCTATAGACTGAATGGAAAAAACTATCTGAAGTGGTCACAGATAGTAAAAACATTTCTCAAGGGAAGAGGAAAGATTGGTCATTTAACAGACAATCCCCCAAAACCAGAAGACCCAAAGTTCACCTATGGGATGAAGAAGACTCCATGATTATGTCATGGCTATGGAATTCCATAATGTCAGAAGTTTACGGGCCCTACATGTTCCTGAACACAGCAAAAGATGTGTGGGATGCAGTAAAACAGACCTACTCTAAGGTCAAGGATGTTGCCTTAATCTATGAGATCAAGACCAAGCTGTCAACAACCAAACAAGGTAATATGCTGGTTATTGAATACTACAACATCATGAAAAGTTTCTGGTTGGAGTTAGATTATTATCAAGATTTTAAAATGAAATGCAGTGATGATGCAACAATTTTAAAAAATTATGTGGAGGGAAAGGATTTTTGAATTCCTTGCAAGACTAAACATGGAATTTGATCCATGTAAGAGTTCAAATACTAGGAAAGGAATCTATGCCCTCACTCAATGAAGTCTTTTCAGTAATAAGGGTAGAAGAAGGAAGGAGGACAGTGATGATGGAGGCCACTCACATAGAAGGGTTTGCTATGATGATAACTCATGACAGAAATGAAATCAAACATGATGCAAAGGGGAGAATAACTAAAGGGAGAAAAAACCCTAAAGAAGAGCAGTTCTGTAACTACTGCAAGAAAACAGGCCATACAAAGGAGATATGCTGGAAATTACATGGCAAACAACTATCAAGGAATCAGATAGCCCCAACAAGGATGGGGCGTAATGGAGGATTTAGGTGGAATCAGCCAAGAGGACAGGCACACTTGACCCCCTCTGCAGATGCCCTCAAATCCTATCAACCCTGTCATGACAGTAAGATAATTACAGTGGAAAATAGGTCTGTAACCTTAGTTGCAGGCCAAGTAACACTTTCTTTTAATCCCTCTTTTACATTTAAAAGAGTACTACATGTTCCTAATCTCACTACAAATCTATTGTCTATTCGAAAACTCATTAAAGACATAAACTGTAGTGTAACTTTCTTCTTTGATTACTGCATATTTCAGGACCTAGCTACGGGAGGATGATTGGACATGCTAGGGTCAAGGATGAGTTGTACATGCTTGAAATGCAAGGTAGCAATAGTAACTCTCTCCTTTCTTATCATTTATTTCAATATATTCAAATAAAATTGATGTTTGGAATCATCATCGTCATCTAGGACATGTACCTTTTAAGACTCTTAAGAACATGTTTCCATCTCTATTTGAAAACCTTGATGTTCAAAACTTTAATTGTGATATTTGTGAGTTTGCAAAGCACCATAGAGTGCCTTTTCCTTTAAGTGAATCAAGATCGTTGTCTCCATTCTGATATATGGGGACCATATCACATTCCAAATATTTCAGGAGCAAAAGGTTTTGTAACATTTATTGATGATTGCACTAGAATGACTTGGGTTTATCTAATTAAAAAGAAATATGATGTAAGCCACATTTTGCTAAACTTTACAGCAATGATAAAAAAACAGTTTGGGGTTGACATTAAAGGATTTAGGACTGATAATGCTAGAGACTACTTTAATCAAAATCTATCACAATACTTTGACAAAGAAGGAATTATCCATCAATCATCTTGTGTAAACAATCCCCAACAGAATGGTTTGGCCGAGAGGAAGAATAGGCATTTACTTGAAACTGCTAAGGCTTTGCTTTTTCAACATAAAGTCCCAAAGAATTAATAGGGAGAAGCAGTGTTAGCAGCCACCTATTTAATAAATAGAATACCTTCAAGAGTGATTGACTTTAAGAGTCCTTTAAAATATTTGTCAGAATTTTTTCCAACAAATATATTTTATTCAAAACTTCTTCCTAGGATATGGATGTGTCTCCTATGTCCACATTCACAAACATCAAAGGGATAAACTGGATGCTAGGGCTCTTAAATGCATTTTTATAGGATATTCTATCACATAAAAAGGTTACAAATGCTATCATCCTTCTTCAAAAAAATTCTGTGTCAAAAGATGTTAGTTTCAATGAAAATCAGTCTTATTTCAGCACCTCCTCTTCAGGGGGAGGAAATATAGAAGAAAAGGCTACTGTTTTTTCTATGAATAACATGTTTTCATTTCCTATTTCATCTAGACAACAATCATCATCTCCTATGTTACAAACACATGAGTCTCCAACATCAATTTCACAAACATATGAGTCCCCAAACACTACAAATCCATAAGGAGAAACTACTACTGCTAACAAACCACTGCTGGTTTAAAAAGAAGAGTACAATAGCCTGAATTGACCCCTCTGCAAGCCCAAGAATCTGAACCTAAACAAGGTAATGAAATCTATCCTGCTCTTGATGAACTCTCCAAATATCTATCATCCAATTGCTATTAGAAAAGGAAAAAGAGAGTGCACTAAGAAACCCTTATACCTTATGGCTAACTATAAGTCATTCCAGAAATTCTCACCTTCACATAAAACATTCCTATAAAAAATAAACACCATCTCTATCCCAAAAACCCTACATGAGGCCCTAAATAATGAGAATTGGAAAATTGCCATAAGAGAAGAGATGAATGCACTAGAAAGGAATCAAACACGGGACATAGTTGAACTGCCAAAAGGAAATAAGGTAGTAGGGTGTAAAAGAATGTATACCTTGAAATACAAAATAGATGGCAACTTAGAAAGATATAAAGCTAAGCTGGTTGCTAAGGGGTTTACACAAACATTTGGGATAAACTATGAGGAGACAGACTATGAGGAGACATTTGCTCATGTTGCTAAGATGAACACCATACGAATTCTGTTTTCTTTATCCGCTAATCTTGGATGGTGTATGCAACAATATGATGTTAAGAATGCCTTCTTACATGGAGAGTTGGAAGAAGTGTATATGGATCCACCACCAGGATTCAATCATTCCTTACTGCCTAATCAAGTTTGCAGGTTAAAGAAGACACTCTATGGCTTGAAGCAGTCTCCTAGAGCATGGTTTGGAAGGGTTACTAGAGCCATGATACTTATGGGATATTGGCAGAGTCAAGGAGATCATACCTTGTTCATCAAACACTCTAATTCAGGGGAAGTAACCATTAATTGTCCATGTTGATAACATTATCATAACAGGAGATGATCACATGGAAAGGGACAAGCTAAGGAAGAGACTGTCTGCAGAATACTTTCTTGGTATCGAAGTGGCTCATTCAGATGAGGGGATTTTTATCTCCCGGTGGAAATACATTTTGGATCTTCTAAAAGGAACAGGAATGGTGGAATGCAGACCATGTGAGACACCGATTGACCTAAAGCATAGACTTGACAATGATGAAGAGGGGACCACGACTGACAAAGGCCAGTACCAAAGGTTAGTTGGTAAGCTGATCTACTTAGCTAACATTAGACCTAACATTGCTTATGTTGTCAGTGTAGTGAGCCAGTTTATACACAATCCAAAGGAATCACACCTTCAGGCAGTGTATAGACTCCTCAGGTATTTGAAGACTACCCCTGGAAAGGGGGTTTTATATATAAGACATGGCAAGCTAGAGTTGGAATGCTACATAGATGCAGACTATGCAGGAGCCATGACAGATAGAAGGTCAACCTCAGGATATTGTACACTTTTAGGGGGGAACCTTGTGACATGGAGAAGCAAAAAACAAAATGTTGTTTCAAGATCAAGTGTAGAGGCTGAAATTCGATCAATAGCACTTGGAATTTGTGAGTTATTATGGATGAAAATTATTCTGGAAGACTTAAAAATCAAGTGGGAAGGACCAATGAAGCTCCACTGCGACAACAAATCAGCTATAGCAATAACACACAATCCAGTACAGCATGACAGAACAAAGCATGTGGAGGTTGATAGACACTTCATCAAGGAAAACCTAGAGAGTGGATAAAGGAGAGCAACTGGCAGACATACTCACTAAAGGAGTTCAGAATCCTACATTCAAGAACACACTAGACAAGCTTGGAATGAAAGATCTCTTCCATCCAGCTTGAGGGGAAGTATTGAATGGCAGATTTGTAGGATGTATAAAAGGGAAGTCAAATACTTCCTTATTAGTTAGGATCTAGCATTGATAGCTATTTATGTATAGTTAATAACTATTCTAAATTAGAAATATAGATGTATATATCCTAGGTCCTAGGCAGTGATAATTATGAGATTGAAATACAATTTTCTACATATTCAGTTACGGGATCGGGATTTGATTGTATTAATTTGGGGATTTTGTATTAAATACTTATCCTATATAGAATATTTTGAGATCTATATAATACAGAGAAACCCCAATAAAAGGGGCATTCAGACCAATTTGACAATAATTTAGGGGTTGAAATCAAAACAAAAATAACTCAGGGAGTGTCAATCAAAATGACCAATAGTTCAGGGGATGTTGATGTTTGTACGAAGCCTAAAAAAAGAACCAATAGTTAACATCCTAATTTGTAAATGTGTAGGACGACTTTGTAAAGGTGTAGAATGGGCAGACCAGTTAGTGGATAATAAGAGCATGGCACATCAATAAATTGCTTGGGCTAGGCTAAGGTTTTGTAGCACACGAACCAGCATGACACAAACCATGATAGGCTTGTGCTGGTACAGCACGGGAATAACATGATCAACCCAAATTGGCCATGCTACAACAAAAAACATACTTATCAAATCATAATCCACTTATTTCTATGTACTTAAAGACAAATTGACAGCTTATTTGTTTAAATTTTTTATTAGCTCACAATTCATGAGTTATTTAACCATTAGTAACCTGGATGTGCATATAATGTCAATAATATATGATGTAGTAGGGTTACTTATGTTTTTATATTTATTTCCTTCAATCTAACGAAGGCTGAGTATCGAGCTATGTCTGCAGCTTGTTCTAAAAGTGTGGTTACATGGTCTTCTTTCAGAACTTGGATTCCCTTCAACTAATCCTACACCACTTCATGGTGATAACACAAGTGTCATTCAAATAGTTGTGAATTCAGTTTATCATGAACGCACAAAGCATATAGAGGTGGATTGTCATTACATTAGGGAGGCTTTTACTCAAGGTGATATCACACTTCCTCATCTTTCTATGGATTTTCAAATAGTGGATGTTTTTACAAAAGCTTTGACACGTCAACGACACAAGTTTCTTAGTTGTAAATTGATGTTGCTAGACTTACTCGCATCAATTTGAGGGGGGGTGTCAATATATTCTTCTTTCCTTGTTTAGTTTTTATATCCCTTGGTTATCTCTCTAAAATATTCATTATTAATGTATATAATCTTGTTGTAATTACTGTTGTGTTACTTTTTCTATATTAGGTCCAGGATTAAGGGATTTTATTATGTTTACCATATTAGACCCTGGGATTAAGGGATTTGATCTTCCTTGATGTATATATGTATTGTAATACTGTTAGTGAAAAGGGTAGCAAAGATTTCTAGAAATCCTTTCATTATTTTGTCAATAGCAACATTTTGTTATAAATAAAATTAGGAGAGAAGGTCGGAAGAAACTCTTACTTATATTATGCTACTCTCAAATGAGAGGAAATCTCTATGAATACACTCTTTCAATACATGTATTTTTTCTTCTTCTACTTCTTCTTTAAAATCTCTATGAATACACTCTTTCAATACATGTATTTTTTCTTCTTCTACTTCTTCTTTAACCATTCCCTTGGCATTCATCCCTGAAGTTCTTGGATCTTTGTTTTCATCATTCTTTATCATCATGACTAGCTATTGGCATCTCATTGTCATCTTTTTAATCTTCTTTTCTTTAGCAACAATATTTGCTTGAACATGACTCTTCTAAGCGATTTTTCTTGCCTGGTGGTTGCTGCCACATTCTTTATCATGGCTCTCTCTGGCCATATCCCTTTCTTTTCTTTTCTTTTCTTAAGAAATGCTCTTTTCTTTTCTTCATGTGTGATTCTTATTGTACCACATCATATCTTGTGCAAGAACTTATCAGCTTGCACTTAGCATCTCTTAGCTTCTTATATCATTATCTTAATGCAAGGTCCTAAAATTCTTGTTGGGCTCTATCATCTTGCACCTACATCTATAACCCTTAAACGTTCTATTATACCTAACTAAATAGGATACCATGTTAGAGAAAATTAGAGAAGATAAGAGGGAACTCTAACTTATTAGAGTTGATCTCGAATGAGAGAGTTCCTACAAACTTATATTAATTTCTTCTTCTTTGGATGTCGATTGTTCACCCACTCACTCAGATTTCTCCCATCTACACATCTATAACCCTTAAACGTTCTATTATACTGAACTAAATAGGATACCATGTTAGAGAAAATTAGAGAAGATAAGAGGGAACTCTAACTTATATTAGAGTTGATCTTGAATGAGAGAGTCCCTACAAACTTGGACTTAGAATATTGTTCTTTCAATTCATATATTTATACTAGTCTCAGGATAATTCTAGACACTTAATAGGATAACAACATCATTAATACTTATAAATGCACTTGGAAGTACTAAAAATGACACTTTGGATTTAAACTTCAAAATTAATACCAACATATTTAACATGCATGAGCATTTCTTTATGAGCGTTAGAACACAACATTTTCCACCAAGTACATTAATTTATTTTGTTGAATACATTGTGAGCTTCAAAAGATAAGAAAAACATTATTGCATGTATGAGCATTTCTTGGAGATTTTTCCCAAGTTCTAACCACCATCAAGACAGTAATAGAGTTAAGAATGTGCTAGTTTCTTGTCAAAAATGAGAAGTCATTGTTAGCTTGAAGTACTGACAAATAAAACACCTTAAAAAATTAAGTTCTGTCGATGAAATCACTGAAAAATTAAGAAAAAAACAAGTCAAACCTTCATCCCCTTGTACAGGGCTCGAGATCGACAAGAGCGAAGACACGAGTGGTCATATTCAGACTTGACATATTCCTGAAGTCGATGAATTTTATTTCTCTGCCGCCACTGTTTCCAGGACCATGCACAAGGATAGGCAAGCACAGAAAGTATGCTGTGGACTGACCCTTCCCACCAATCATAAGCGGCAACAGAATTTATACCATCAATAAACCTGTTAAAAGCATCTTCATACCTGCATGCAGATCAAAGAGGTTTTCCCTTTATAAATAATAATTAATAAATATAGAATAAGATGGAAACGGTGGAGGCTCACACAATCTGTGCTTTCACTTCCAGGGCTTGCAAAGTATGTCCAAGTATGTATTGGAACAATTCACAAGAAAGCATCTCTTGGAGCAAGAAGAAGCTCAATAGAATAAAATTATACAGGACAGAAATGGAAAAACAAGCACAGGATAAGAAAAGCTTCACAGTTTACTTTATCTTGTCAGCATAGAGAAGTGAATTAAAGTCTTCTGGGGTCAAGAATTTTGAGGGGGGAAAAAGGTAATCAATGAATATTTTATGAGGAATAAAAAATTAACCCCAAACATTATATTAAAAGAAATATCTAATTATATCATCCTTTGGTGTCATTAAAGTCATCAAGTTTACTTACACAATCTCAATAATTGCATTGGGGAGAAAGTATGGAAGATGCCATGGTTCCCTAAAAGTATTGGGGCCCATAAAGTACATTCTGTAGACATGGCTCTGGCTTTCTTCAGCTCTAGTTCCTCGCACCTAGGTTTAAAAATACAATCAATTGTGAAATTGTCAAAGTGCTGTATTATATCTTGACCCATTTATAGCTGCAGCATATATGGATGAAGGCAGCATGCTATCAAAGTACCTCTGATAGGGAAAGTAGATGTGGAAAGTGGTGATGACTCTGGTGCTCAACTGAACTTGCACCATAACATTTACCTGATCCAACTAATTTGATTTTCATTGTACTCAACAATAGAGCTAGAAGCACCAAAAGGACAGACAGAATGAGGGCAAAAGGCCAAGGGCCTCCAAATGTATACACCAGCTCCTCAAGAGGAGTGTAGCAATTTGGCATCCTGTACTTCTCAGATATGCATTTATACGGACAAGATGGCTGACTAACCCCCCCTGCAGTGGACCAGTGACTTAAATATCAGATCACAACAGTTTAAAAGGTAGAGATAGAGAGAGCAATGCCAATCAGAAATACCTCGTACATGTATGAAGTTTGCACGATTAGGAAGAAGATCAAGAGAGCAAGGAATGCAAAGACTTTCATCAGAGCCATCAACATCTTTGAAAGTACCAAGAGGGCATTCCTATCGATAAGGCACAACATTTAATTATAGGAGACTAGTCAAGCAAACAGTGGGGGTGGGGTGGGGGTGGGGTTTTTAAGAAAAACAGTTACTATCATGCAACAATGACAAATTACAATTAGATAGTGAAATGTAATCCCGCAAACAAGAATTCCCATTGATGTTTTACCTAAGTTGCTGGTTAGACTTGGAAGTTTTGGGGAATTGAAAAATGAACTTCAAAGTACATCCGTCCCAATCTATGCTCAATACATGAAGTTTTCAAAAAAAAATCTCATATATCCACATTCCATATTTTTGCATATTTAATTATTTATATGTCAACTATTTTGGGTTAAAGAAATTACTTTAGCATATTAATCAAACAACCAAAGCATGGATTACAACCAAGTTTATGGACAGTATTTGGCTCTTCCTTGTCCTGAGATTAGGAATACAAATAGCACGAAGAAAAACAACTTAAGAGATTAAAAGCTAAAGAAAACAACACTAAACCTCCTAGTACTGCTAGAAGACTAAATTATCAGAATCCACAAAAAATATGCAGGAAATGCATAAATAGCTGGCCTACCCCTGCCTATAAACTGCCCAGACTGCATTAACTTCAAGAACAAAGCAACCAAGAACCACATGAGGGCAGTGTAAGAACAAAAGGTACCTTGCAAAATGTACCATAGAGGCCCTTTGGGCACTTTTTCCCAGTGACGGTGCCTTCCTCCCCAAAAAGACCACCATTTTCTCCAGCACCTCCACTGTGATATCATGAAGTAAACTTCTTATATGTTATATGCAGCTCCAGATGATGTATTCCATTATTAGAAAATAGCTAAGTTATGTTATAACTAGTCTAATACATGTTGCATGAGAAGAGAGAAAAGGCGAAAGTGAAAAGCATTTTAGAATGTCTAGCCTTGATGAAAAGTCCACATTGTGGTCTCTGTGTGTGTGCATGTGGGCTCTCATATCAAATAACATGCCTCTCTCTCTCTCTCTGTGAAGCATACCTGCTGTTAATTGAACCACTTATACTTGCAACTGGAACATATTCATCCCCAGTGTCTATCTTATACCAATGAAAATGAACCCTTCCACCCCCACCTCCCCCACCACCAAGAGGGCTGCCATTGCCCCCACGAACAGATAGAGATGATTTTTCTGCAAGCATAAGCTCTTGCAGGAAAAGAAGAACCGTCCCTCCAGAACCTCCACCAAGGCCACCAATCAAAGAAGCATTACTATTTACAGACGCTTTATCAAAGCTTTGACCATCTACCATCAAAGATCCATAAAGATTGAGCCTTAACAGTGGCCACTGGATGGAGCCCATCACTGGCATACATGAAGCACAAGTTAGTAAAGCATGATCTGGGATTGATGTCAAACAGTATACTGTTAAGTGGAGAAATGCAAAGCACAAGTAATAAAATCAAAAATATTTTCACATATGTAAAATACTGTTCAGAAATATTCAAGCATCACAAGTGAATGCAAACACAAATAGTAACACAACGTGAAAATGAAAATTGTTGTTAAACTTGTGATTTATGAGAATATTACCAATCATTCCCCCTCCAATAATATTTCCATAGGACTGATTGGGACCTTGGGTTCCACTTCCCAATTCACAAGGAAGATCAGCATTACCATATTTATTACCACCATTACTCACAATCCCGTTAAAACAACCTGAACCCCCTCTCCCCCCATGCCCAGCACCACTACCAGCTCCTTTGGAATAGTTCCCTTTTCCAACACCACCATTGCAACCTGAAGAGGAGCTCTGCAGATTAGAATTAAAAATATACAACTGGATGCTGGGGATACTCTCTAAAAAGAGCAGTTCAATTGGAACAACGATCACCCATCAGCCAAAAAAAGAAATACAACAATACTATTAGACTCTCTACTACCTAACTCTGATGCAGTAATCAAGCCATCAGTATCAATAATGATAGTTCTTGCCCTGTGGATGTGGATAATACTCCCCTTTATAATGCCATTTACAAGGAGGTCCTCGACACGACAAATCTGCCAAATATTTAAAATTTAAAGATTCCACAGGTAAGCACCAATAGAAACAGAAGAGCTGATACATCAAAAGAAGATTTGAAGCCATTAAATAATTCCAAATTAAAAGACTGCACAGAAAAAGGACCGACCAAAGTAGACATCAAAAAAGAAATGACAAACTTGTAGCATAAACTGATTGAAGAAGTCTAAACTGGTAAAAAATTAAACCGTGCGGATTATAATGGCATCGGCTGTTCAGTCATCAGCAAAACTTCTGAGTACCTAAAACTAAAACAATTCCAAGAATGTCGTGCTGAAGATACTGTGGAACACATGCTTCCATTCATGCCGAAACAAGGTAAATAAAGATGGTTAACGAAAGAATGGCAGTGCTTTAGCTGATATTGTGGCAGTACAAAGCATTTCTACCCTGAAAGCATAAAAAACAGATGGTTGCCAAAGCTGCTCAATTTATCTACGATGGTAGCACAAATATGATGTTTCATGAGATTTCTAGCTGGTCTTCATGTTGAAACATTAAAATATACTTGGATGACTCCACAAAACTGCAAGTTGCAAGCTTAAGATGATGTTGCAGGAAAATGATGAGATAATTCTTGAGGTTCTATGAATGGTGCTTTGGTGTAATATTTCATTATTCTCAACTTCTATTCCGTTCCTTTAATTTCTTAGTGCTTATATATGCTTGAACATGAGCAAGATTGGCCCCACACAAAGAGCCATTTTCTATCTGCCTGGGAGCACAGACAAACTAGTATGAAATATCCAAACTTTAAATTCAACTCTTACTTGAAGGGAAAATGACAGCGTATAATTAACATGGCAATCATCTGGGGGAGTAATCAAATCTATTGGGCATGTCTGGCTCTCACAAAGGGATTTTGTAACCCTGCACCAACAAAAACATAAAAAAAAGGTAACGATAAAGGAAATATTATGATGCTTTAACTGTATTAATAAAGCATATCCCAGTACTTAAAATAGAAATTCATACTCACACACTTCTGCTAGCATCATCATCCAACGGAGCTTGAATTAAAGAACCAGGTCCAACCTGCATTTGGCATGGAGTCACTAGCAATTATTGCAAAATGTAGTTCAAGACCTTAATGCCAAAATGGGCATTGGTAATAACAGAATAATCACACAAATCCTAAATAAATTACCAGTCATATCTGGAAAAACAAATGATGTGATTATGAGATTAAAACTGCTTTCACACAAATGTAGTTCAGGACCTTAATGCCAAAATGGGCATTGTTAATAACAGAATAATCACACAAATCCTAAAGAAATTACCAATCATATCTGGAAAAACAAATGATGTGATTATGAGATTAAAACTGTTTTCAGACATCATCAAGAAATATCACCCAGTACCCAGAGTCTCTCAAGAATAAGATACGAGGATAAAAGGAATTCACACAAGATTAATTTCTAATTCGAACAAGCTAAGAGTGCAGAGGTGAATAGAATAGATGACACTTTCATGTCATTTTTTATTTCAACACTGTAATAGAGTTTCAGCTTCTAACAAAATTACAGAAAAAGAAGAAGAGTTGGTTGGAAAAGGATAGTGTTTTTAAGTCCTCCAATGTATCATCACGGTTTTCATTACGAATTGTTAGCATAGTACCCCATATCCAAACGGCACACATCTTTTTATCAACCTTGAGCATTTGTCCTAACATATTCTTGGAGTGAAATATCAGCTGCCTGAACGATTCCTTGCAACCATCTCTTAGAACATTATAGAGTTTACAAATCTGTGGTATTGAGTTTACAAATCTGAGCTATAGAGTTTACAAATCCTTGCATCACAGGACGGCTGTATTAGGCACATTACATGCTAAGAACAAGCCATTAATCTTTAAAGCACTTGGAGTTTCAGCAAGGTACAAGGTTACAATAGACTTTAAATAAAACACAACACTATAAATAACAAAGGATGAAACATATCCATAAGCTAAGGACTTACAGTTATGTTATAGAAAAGAGACAGGGAAAGTCGCTGGCCTCGAATTGTGTCACCATGACCCGTCAACTTCAGTAGTCCCTGACCATATAACCCCAAATTTGCATTTGAGCCAAGGACAGAGCCTGCCTGCAAACACAAGCAAATAGCAGCCTCAGATTTTTTGTTGTAGACAAAAATGATATATGTTTAAAGCAAGCGATGAACTTTAAAAATGAGGTTAAAACCATCATACCCTTAGAACAATCAGATTCCTGACTTCAAGGACAGAAGCAGAAACAACAGTATTTCCACCACCATCTATTACAATTTTGGAGTTCCACATGAGTAGCATTTTGATAGCAACTCTAAATGCACCAAAAACCTTCATTTTTGAGAGTGGAAAATTTTAGCTCAATAGAATACAGGATATATCTATGCACTGTTTGAAGCATGGAAGCTCAAACAAATCTGAAAAGAGAACACTTCAAAATATGCTAAAAATGGCTGCAACAAACTGCATATAAAGGAATTTGAAAACCTTTTAAATTCAATTTCTTTTCTGTTCTTTTTCCATCAAGGATCTACCTTGTTGTATTACTTGCATTAATCTAATTTATTCTAAATGAAAATATCTAGGAAATATGGCTGCAATAAACCAGTAAAATAAGCTGGCTGGACTTGAACCTTTTTTCAATTAATTAGAAAAATTATTGTGTACAATGTGATGATATTTTTATTTGATGAGAAATTGAAAAAGGTTGAGAATATGAAATCAAGCACAAGAAATCCTCCAAAGTAACACAAAAAAGCTTACCGATCTCATGCTCAAACACACCTCTCTCAATGGTATGAATGGGTTATAAGCTGAACTAGCACTCATTAAAGCCTTTGCAAAATTAAATCTCATTCTTTCTTCACTTTATTGATAATCTATACAGTGCAAATTGCAACATGGCTTCGGTACTTGTTTTTCTCAGTTACTGGGAGGAGGTGATGCTCCTTCCTCTAAACCTTCCCTCATTCCAGTCATCACAATACATGCATCTTTCAAGAAATTGGAAGAGGGACATGTTTCTCCAGACTTTCAGTTTTTCAGTCCCTTTGAAGAAGTCAGTGTATATTTTTGCATGTTGGTATGATAGAATGGAGGGGAATTTGGATCTTGAAACAGAACTCTCAATAACCCCTCACCCCCCAATCTCAAGTTCAAACATACACCTTTTTCAATGGTATGAATGGATATAAGCTGAACTGGCACTCGTTAAAGCCCTTGCAAAATTAATCTCATTCTTTCTTCACTTTATTGATAATCCAGTGACTGGGAGGGGGTGATGCTCCTTCCTCTAAACCTTCCCTCATTCAAGTCTTCAAAATACATGCATCTTTCAAGAAATTGAAATAAGGACATGTTTCTCCAGGCCTTCAGTTTTTCAGTCTCTTTGAAGAAGCCATTTATTTTCACATGCTGGTATGATAGAATGGAGAGGAATTTGGATCTTGAAATGGGAAGTAAGAAAAGCAACCATAACCATTTCCTTCTACACCTCAGTTCTCTTTCTACTACAAATTTAAATATTTATCTCAGTATCTTACAGATTTGTGTATACAGTTTTCACACAAAGTGTTAGCTACGTATGCATTATGCATGTGTATATCTGTTTGTGTAACTTAAGTTAGATTTTTCCCCATTAAAGGTTTTGTATAACATTATGAATGATTTCAATATAGACACATGCATATTGATTCAGCCTATACAGAAATGAAACATGAATATTGTTCAACAAACATACCTTTATGACAGAATCGCTCATCAAAAGTTCTTCTGCTACAAGCTCAAATTCTGATACTGGAAATTCAGACAATCCAAAGACAATGCAGCCTCCACGATATAAACTAATCTGACCCCTAACCTACACATACAAGGAGTTGGAAACAATGTTAAAAGTATTAAGAGTTCTAATTTGAGAAATTCATCATGAAGCAAAGAACAGTGGCATTTTATGAAAAACAGAGGTGACAAAGAAGACCAAATTTCTTCACAGATTCCACTGGAAGACAGAATAACCACTATTAGGAGCAACAAATTGCATGATTATGTCAGAATAATGCTCCAAAATCTTACAACCACTACCAACAGAAAATATACATTCAAGTTTATCAGTTGAAGTCCAGGAAGAAAGTGTCTACTGGAGAGAAGTTCATCAAATTTCCTAGATGAAGATGTCTCATGAACCTAGATCCCTCTCCAAATAAAATTATATTACAGATTTATAAAGATCGCCTTCATCATTAAATCGAGCTTCAAATATCACAAATGAAACAGACTCAAACAACCAAGGTTTCTAAGGAAAACCTACTGTGCTAGTTCAGTTAACAACCTTCACAATCTACAACAGAAATAAACATGTGTTAAGTGTCATGTAAAACCAATTTATGATCTTGAATAACATATAAAATTAATTTCAAAAGTAGTAATGTCAAGGTGGATTATAACATTTGATGGCATGTAATGTCAAGGTGGAAATGTGCCATCACAAACACATCATTTCTTGGCTCAAGTGACAAGTCAGAAATTGGGTTGCAGACAACTAATAACGCATTTCCATATTATCTGTTTAAGAAGAACCATGTCATGAATTACTAGGATGAACAACCTACAAAGCACCAGCGTATCTAAGAGTAAGAGCGCACAGGCTCACTTGAGAGAAATCACATGCATTCTTAAGAAAATATAAGCTTTGGGAGACAATGTATATGAATTATAGTTGCTAAAACTTGTTGTTGGCATAGGCAGAAAGCACAAACAAGTGACCAATTCAACAAAATAGTAACATATATGTATAAAGAGAAAATATTAGACAACCTGAACCCTGCTCCAAACCAGTGGAACCAAAACTTTTGCATAATTCTCCACAAAAACATTTGACCACAGGGTCATAGTCGGAAAATCAAGCAAAGGGGTTTCTGTTTCTGTCATCACATAGTCATTGCTCACTCTTAAACTGAGTAAATCTGCATTAAAGAAGGTACCAGCAGCTCCAGCATTCCCAGGACAGCCAATACTCAAACCACCTGCCACAAGAAAACATAAGAATGATCTCAAAAGAAATCATGGAAATTTCCATCTTCTTGCAACAAGTCAATACATGAGTGTAAGTAAGAAAACATGTTAGCTGGTGTTCATGATGTAGATGGAGAAAAACATGTTTATAACTTCCAAAAGATTAAACAAATGGCAAAAAAATAAAAAGTTAATGACTGCATGAGAAACTAGAAATACTAGTTAGGAAATGAGATGGAATATGGTGAATTCAGCTCATGGCCAACAGAACTCCAGGTGCCACACTTAAAATGTTCTTGTAATACGCCAACTTTATTAATTTCCCATGTACCGCATTGCACATGTATAGATCAGCTTTGCACCTCTTTATGAAATTAAAGAAAAAAAAAAAAAAACCTTTTGAGTTCAGGAATTGTAAGTGAATGTATTGATCTCATAAAAAAATAAAAAAAAAACTTCCAGTGTGCACTATTAAGATTCATTTAGCAAGTGGAGCCTCTTGCAACTATTATAAGTTAAGTTAACTAAAGTTGCTTCTACTACTACATACAGATGTTTAATCAGAACAAACCATGCACGGTAACTTTCACATCTTCCTGTATGCCATAACAGTCCAAAGAAACTCTTCCACCACCACCGCCACCCCATCCCCTTCCACCTGCTGCACTAATAGTTCCATATCCCTTCCTGTTCAATCAAAACAAAATGCAAGAAGTTGCATAAACAAATGAACCAAAAAAACAGCAGCACAAAATTTAAAAATCTCTTTCCTAATGCTGATATGATAAGCAATGTATCAAATATAAATCTCAATAGTATACTACTTTGAAAATCTCATTCCTAATCCTGATATGATAAGCAATGTATCAAATATAAATCTCAACAGTTTACAAACCCCCAAATGGCCCAAACAAAAAAAGAAATTCCAGTAACTAAAATCCCTCCATTCAGCTTCCAAAACCTTTTTAAGGAATATAAAATGTTAAAATAATTTGAAAAAAGTATGAGAAGCATTAAAAAATTATATCTTTCCTTTTCTTCAACCAAAAAGTAAAAATATAATAACCACAACTAAAACAATTACATTAATTTAATTGTACGATAGAATAAATGATGCAGAATTTGAGCTGCTTATAGAATCTTTTCGTTGTATTCACTGCCTTCACCTAAGGGACCAAGAAATGGCCATCAATTGATATAAACATGGTAAAACCAACCCAAAAACAGAATAGTCAAAATATGATTGAAGGAGCGCTCTGCCAAAATGTCACTGAACTAGACATCAAAATCAAAACTGCTGCAAGCTATGCAGCATCGAAGGCAACATATTCCACAAAGAATTTCTTGCTAGCTTAAGTGAGTTTTAAGAATAGGATGAACCTCTTACACAGCATAGAGCAAGTGAAGATCCAGTAAAAAATGATGCATAGGAAATTTCAGATATAGGATCTATCCGATCCCACTCCGCCACTCTTTGTTTCAAAGCTTATAGACAACAAAGTGTATGACCAGGTAGCAAAACCATGGAGGCTCCTAAAGATTTGTGCATAGTAACAAACAATAAAAGAGAGATGATAAAGTGTGCACGCCAAGCATGTTAAGGAACCATCTCACCTAAAAGCTTAAGCTTGTAAGTGAGGCCCCATAATATGATTTATATTATTCTCTAACACACCCCCTCAAGTGAAAGCCCTTTGGGCTTGAAACTTGCACAGGCCCACATCACCTTGTGCTTAGTTTTTAATAAATAGAATGGGGGTGGTGAGATTCGAACTCGTGACTGCTGGGTCAACAAAGCTCTGATACCATGTTAAGGAACCATCTCACCTAAAAGCTTAAGCTTGTAAGTGAGGCCCCATAATATGATTTATATTATTCTCTAACAAAGCATTCAATTCTAATCAACCTTTTAAGAGTGGATAGATTATTTTAAGCTTTTCAATTTCTCTAGGCTGGACAAGAATGGGGTTCCCAGGTTTTGATCATAATAGACTATAAAAAAGGGATACTATCATACTCAGAACGCTTCAAGGGCAGCAAGACTCGTAGAATATTTTAGACATGAATTGTTTAGAAGAATGCTTCAAGGGCAGCAAGACTTGTAGAATATTTTAGACATGAATTGTTCAGCTACTCGGTGATTATGGAGCCTGGGATGCGCCATATCTAAAGCGGTGTAGTTACTGGTAGACCTTGCCTTTCAACTTGTAGAGGATAAAAAGAAACCTCTTCAAAACTTTATCTTACTTCAACAAAGTTATTTTAAGGAGTTCATGCAAGAGCACATATTGATAATGAGAAGATAGTGACCCGCACTAATGATGCCTATTTGTCCAACTAGCAT
Source organism: Salix brachista (assembly GCA_009078335.1). Taxonomy (NCBI): domain Eukaryota; kingdom Viridiplantae; phylum Streptophyta; class Magnoliopsida; order Malpighiales; family Salicaceae; genus Salix; species Salix brachista. The sequence continues at coordinate 10,194,302 of CM018572.1, read as the reverse complement.
GTAACATGTCCACATACATAACAACAGCACAAAAAAAAGAGCATGGATTAGTCTATTCAGATAGTGAGTACTCACAGCTTCACAGCATGCACAAATATGCTTCCACCAGACCCGCCTCCCCCATTCAGCCCCCCATCCCCACCTTCTGCAGTGACAGATCCATTCAAGTATAATATCTCCTTCACTTGAAGCTTGACACGTCCCCCACCATTCCCTCCAAATTTATTCAGAGAAGATGTGCCACCGCCCTTACTACCATAGCTCCATGGCTCAGCCAAAGTTGACCAAGCATAAACATCACCACCCCAATTACTTGTTTTATTCCTTTTCAAACAAGAAGCACCTCGCCCACCGTGACCCCCACCACCTCCATCATTCCCAACTGGTGTGCCACTAGTTTGAGGCGGCGGTGATCCACCCAAGGCTGTTGTATTTATAGAAGAGTGACTATCCATGGTCAAGTTGGCAGCAGCAAAAACAACTGAACCAGCAATGATTGCTGCATATTGACCAATGTTAATATTTCCAGTCATATTAACTGTCACCATGCATCCTTCTATTGGGCATACAATTGACACATGTGGAGTTATTTCTAAGTTTCCCGTTCCATATATATAAAGATCAGAATTCAAATACAAATTTGAGTTCACCGAGCAAGTGGTATTAAGCGATCCCACCCCTTCTAGCTCCTCGCAGGATACAGAACTGTTTAATGGGAGAGAAAGTTTTAATGTTTTAACATAGCTAGATATGCCACTTCTAGAGTGGTTGCTTGAAACTGATCCAGAACCATGTAGCCCATTTCCTGACCAAATTCCGCCACCCTCATACTGCCCTGTTCCAAAAGAAATGGTGGACGCAGAAAAATGCCCTAAAAGAATGCAACAAAAAAGTTGCCATTGCATTAGCAAAGGACACATTACCACCCACATGAACCAAGTACTTCTTGCCTGCACTTAGAACTTAGGTTCCTGAAGATCAGTTGGTTCACTGTGGTCATACACATGCGTGGTGCAGTCATTAATTTCCCAGCTCCTCGGAGATATACTTGTTTCATAAAAAAGTCACTCTCACAACCTGGTTGCAGCACATATAAACCTGTCAAGTAGACCAGGAGTTTATAAGAAGATTTGAAAACAACAAAACGGAATCAGCTGTCTATCCAACTAACCTGGAGAATTTGTTTCATAAGAAAGTCACTCCCACAACCTGGTTGCAGCACATATAAACCTGTCAAGTAGACCAGGAGTTTATAAGAAGATTTGAAAACAACAAAACGGAATCAGCTGTCTATCCAACTAACCTGGAGAATTTAACTGCCAAATAGCACGCTAGAATTCACAAATAAACTTTCCATGAAAAGAAACCAATGTAAAACAATATTTGACCACAAAAACAAGTACAATAACTGTTACATGAAATGATATTTCTCCTCATTTTATGTAAGAATTTCTCCAGTGTAAAAACTCAAGAAATATTCCCATCCTTAATCTTCTCTATTTCGCACAGCAAGTCAATTTCACCCTCTAACAGCAATTCGACAAGCATCATGTGCTTTTGATGTATTTTATACACAATTAATTCTGATGGCATTTCATAAATTCAATTCCAAGATTTCCACTCAAAAGAGCACTAAAAACAAACTGATCATCTGAAATTCATTCATTCAAGCAATCAGATCGCAATTTCAAAATCCTAAGCACACATAAACAAGCTTCAATAGCAAAACATTCATGCTTATAAAGTTAATACTCGCATTTCTCACTGAGCTCGAAACAGAGCAAGTGAGATTCTACTTCTAAACACTAGAACGACAGCAGCGATCTGCCATTTCAATTCTCACATGCAAGACTAAAAATCAAACATCAACGGACCAAAATTGAGCAAAAACCTCACTTAAAATCTCAAACCAGTGAGTGTGAGAGAGGAGATACCGTGTTTGGCGAGAGAGAAAGAAGCGGAAAATTGCAGTGAATCTAAAGGAGCAAGGCTTCTCTATTTTCGTAAATGGTTTTCACTTTTTTCTTGCTTTAAACTGTTCTGTTTCTTTCGCTTTTGATTACGACTCCAATTAGAGTTTAAAAAAAATATATTATCAAAAAGCTGAGATGAGAGCACTACTGTAGAAATTATTTTTTTATTTTTAAATATAATATTTTTTTATTTTTTAAAATCAACATATCTGAAAATATATATAGTTAGAAACGGCAGTATATGAATCTCTTACGAGTCTTAGCTACATTTATGCATAGCTGGCCTGAACTCTCTCAGATTTACGCGTGCTCTTTATTTTATTTTTAATGTAAGGAAAGCGCTCTATCTCGGATGTACCCTCTGGTCTACATTAAAATAGCGAAGTTACCCTTATAAACGACAAGAAGTATCAAGTTGAATACTTTCCCACGTATTTTTCTGATCATAAGAAGATGGAAGGCGTCCTTATCCGATATTCGACGGAACGGTACGTTGTTAGATCTATCTATTAATCGTGATTTAAGATTCAATTAATACACCGTTTTAAGAAAAAAAAAACTTTTTTATTTTTATTTTTATTTTGTATTATAATTTAATTTTTTTTGACGTTTTGATTTCAAAAATTATTCTTAAAAACAATCTTAATAAATAAACAAGTACTAAATAAATGATAGATACTTCCAGCACTGATTTTTAAATATATAAAAAAATGATAAAATGTAAATATTTACCACACAGATCTTTTCGTCGACAAGAAAGTTAACTCTTCTTTTTTTTACATGTATCCATTTCTAATCTCAGTATTTTTTAGGACAGCATGTATGACTAGTTAGAACTAATTTGTATGCCACGTTATGCTGGAGAGAGAGAAAAAAAGTTTACGAAAAATTTCTGATATTGTTATTAAACCTAATAATACTATTATTTTAAAAACAATTTTTCCAAGATAAATTTTCCTATTACCAGTTGTTTATCTTAGCAAAAGCAACGTGTTTCTGTTTTATTTAAAAAACAAAAACACATTTTACAATTATTACATAATATGTTCATATTTTCATGTGTGATTAAAAGCTAAGAAAATTAAGAATATAATAAAATTATAATCAAAATCTATTTAAGAGTTTTAAGAGAAAAAAAATTATTTGAATCAAATTATCATGAATAGTTTATTATTAGTATTGCTATTTTGTATCATATACATAATAATTAAAAAAAGATATTATTAAAGTTCAAATAAAAAATTATAATAATATTTAAATATTATGTTAAAGCTAAAGAGTAAGCAAATCTAAAAAAAAAAATTAGAGTGGAGAGAAAACAAATAGAAAAGGTTAGGCCTGACACTGACAATGTTATATGTTTTTTTTATATAAAAAAAAAGTTATAAACAAATATTGTGTATCACAATTGATTTTTTTTCTTTAATCAATACTTGAATCCATGACCTTTGCACCCCCACACAAATGAATCAAATCAGCTATAATACAAAATTGTTGTCACAATTTAAAAAATATATTAAAATATTTCATTAATTATATAAACAGTAAATAACCGTAAATAAAAACTTCAATTCTTTTAGAATATTAGTATAATACCACAATAAAAATATATAAATCATAAAACAAAACATCAAGGATGGGCGATTCATGAATAAATATATGATTGTAAGACTCAGGATATGTTTTCACTCTTTTTTTTAATTATAATTAAACTTTGCTTACAGAGATAATAAAATTAAACTATCTCAAAGTCAGTGTTAAAATTGTTGACGCTGATTACTATTAACTAATAACTAAAACAAAACGGAGAAAGGAATAGTGCCGGTTACTGTTCATTGTGACTCATAGTCACTGTGGACGTGCAGTTTGCTCCGGTGCTGCGCGAGAGTTGGTGCACCTTTTTTTTTTTTTTTTTTTACACAGGTCTTCTTTTTGTATTATTTATGGTGAAATTGACAGATAAGTAGTTGTGGCCGAGCGGTTCGCCTGCGCGCTAGAAATCCAAATCCAGCGCGCAGGGTTCGAACCTCAGCCAAAATTTTTGACTTTTTTTTTTTTCCCTAAATTCCGTTTTTTCTATTTGCTTTCCTTTTTTTTTTCGAAAATCCTTTTTTTTTTTTCCAAATTCCTTTTGTTTTTTTAGGCAACTTTCCAGTTGCTTTCTCTTTTTTTTTTTTTTTGCTATTCTTGTTTTTTTTTTCCTAAATTCCATTTTTTGTTTTAGCAACTGGAAAGTTGCTTCTGTTTTTCTATTTGGTTTCCTTTTTTTTTTTTTGAAATTCCTTTTTTTTTTAAGCAACTTTCAAGTTGCTTTTTTTTTTCTATTATTATTTTTTTTAGACTACTGTGTTTTTGTTTTTTTCTTCTACAATCCTGATTTTGAAAATAATTGTCTGGAAAATTTGCTTTCCCTTTTATTTTATTTTTTTATTATTATTCTTATGATTATATTTTAAAACTTCCGGATTGGGTTGAAAAGGCTTAATATATTCGGTACAGAAGTTTCTATTTTTGCAAATTTGTCCTTTAATTGAAAATATTAATAAATCTGATTTTCATTTCAGCCCTTAAACTTTTAATTTTTAATTTTAATCCCTTTATATTTTATTTTCATTTCAGCCCTTATACTTTTATTTTTTTTTATTTCTAATATAACCCCTACTTTTGTCCATGTATATATAAGTGTGTTTAACACAATAATAATAATCATAATAATAATAATAATAATAATCATAGTAATAATAATTTAATTATTTTTCTTGCTTCCTCTTTTGTTAATGTTTTTTTTTCCTCCATATAATTTAATAATTTTTATTGTTTTGACAGTAATGGCAATGTTTTTTTTTTTTTCCTTTTGTTAAAGTTTCTAGAATATTTTTAGTCTTTCATTAATTATATGTTCTAATATTTATTGAATATTATCTCATAGGAATATATATAGGGCGAAGAAAACATGACCTAAGATTTTTTGAATAAAAAAAATAATATTAATATTCTTAAATACATGTAATATAATCATATAATGAATAAATCGAATAAAATAAAAAAAATTTGTCTTCGAATTATAATTTTGTACTTAACACAATAATAATAATAATAATAATAATAATAATAATAATAATTTAATTGTTTTTCTTGCTTACTCTTTTGTTAATGTTTTTTTTTCTCTGTATAATTTAATAATTTTTATTCTTTTGGCAGTAATGACAATGATATTTTTTTTTCTTTTGTTAAAGTTTTTAGGATATTTTTAGTCTTTTATTAATTATATGTTCTGATATTTATTGAATATTACTATATATCTAAGGGAGGTAGGCCTTTTCAACAGTAATTTTAACTGTTCACGCAGACTGAAAACACTGTGGACTGGATATTTGTCTCCCTGCTTCGCGCGAGTTTGTGCTCCTTTTTTTTTTTTTTTACACAAGCACTCTTTTTGTATTTTTTATGGTGGAAATGGACAGATGGGAGGCTTTGGCCGAGCGGTTGTCTCACGCGCTGCCAACACAGGCGCGCGCGAGTTCGAGACGCTCGGCCACCATATTCAAAATTCTGATGTCGTTTTTTTTTTTTTTACTGTTTTTTTTTAAAATGATTTAAAAAAAAAATTGGTTTCTTTTTTAAAAAAAGTCTTTTTTCTTAATAACTGGTTGTTGTTGTTTTTTATTACAAATCTGATTTGTTTTTTTTTTTACAATGTTTTTTCCTGGTTGTTGTTTTTATTTTTTTACAAAAAAAAAAATATTTGTACTTTTTGTTAAAAAAAAAAATTCTTTTTTAAAAAAAGTGTTTTTTCTTAATAACTGGTTGTTGTTGTTTTTTATTACAAATCTGATTTTTTTTTTTTAACACTGTTTTTTTTCTGGTTGTTGTTTTTATTTTTTTACAAAAAAAAATTGTATTTTTTGTTAATTTTTTTTTAATAACAAATTGTTGTTTTTATTTTTTTACAAAAAAAAAAGATTTTCTTTTAATAACTAAAGTGTCCAGGGCAACTTACGTGCACCACGACTAATCTCCGGATCCATTTTTTTTTATAATTTTTTTTTACACAAGGACTCTTTTTGTATTTTTTATGGTGGAAATGACAAATCAGAAGCTTTCGCCGAGCGGTTGTCCGCGCGCTGCCAACACAGGCGCGTGCGAGTTCAAACCACTTGGACACCAAAATGTGATTTGTTTTTTTTTTAAGAACTGAAAAAAAAAATTTAAAATTTTGTTTATTTTAAAAAAAAAATTATTTTTTAATAACTGGTTTTTGTTGTTTTTTTTTACAAATCTGATTTGTTTGTTTTTTAAGAACTGTTTTTTTTAAATGTTTTTTTGTTAAAAAATGAATTTTTTTAATAACTGGTTGTTGTTTTTATTTTTTTTTCCAAAAAACAAGATTTTTTTTTAAATAACTAAAGTGTCCAAACCAACTTACGTGCACCACGACTAATCTCTGGATCAATTTTTTTTATATATTTTTTTCCCTATTTTGTTTTGCTACTTATACATTTTTTTTCTTAACCGAGATGTCCGGGTCAGCTTACACGCATCACGGTTCTTTTTTCCCAAGTTTATTTTTTTTCCTAGCCAACTGAGCGCGCCGCGAATAATCCCTGGGCTCATTATTATTTTTTTTTCATTACCTAAAGAGCTAAAACAGCTCGATTTTCTACTGTAGCCCGTGACTCATTGTCACTATTCATTGGCAATTTGCTCCGATGCATCGCGGCACACGTCTATCTTTTTTTTTTTTCAACAGTGTAATACATTTAATATAATAATACAAAGAATAAATCTTTCAAAAATAAAAAAAAAGTTTTCGAATTTTAATTTTGTGCTCTGTTTTTTAAAGTTTATTTCTTAAAAAATATTTATAATATTTTGGTTTTTATATTTCATATCTAATATTACTGGGCAAAAAATACAACTAAAAAAAATGACAAATTTACCTAGATTATCTACAATTAAAAAATATTCGAGTCACTTCCCGTTTCGATTACACTGTTTTTTTAGATAACAGATAAGTAATTATAGCACGCAAAAAACTTGAGGCTTATTTCTAAAAACAAATTATAATATTTTTATTTATAATGTGTCAGATCTAATATTACAAGAGAAAAAAGACAACTCATAAATTGTTTTTGACAAATTTACCTTAATTATCTACAATTAAAAAATCTACGACCCACTTCCCATTTCGATTACACTATAAAGTGTGTAAGACTGATTATATGTTTCAATATTTATTGAATATTATTCCCTAAAAATATATAGAGAGAGAGAAAAATGACCTACGATTTCTTGCAAAAAAAAAATAATATCGGTATTCTTGAATACATTTAATATAATAATATGATTAATAAATCTTATAAATATAACTTTGGCTTTAACTTTGAATTTAAATTTCTATTTTATACTCTTTTTTTTGTTCTTTTAATAAACGATAACCTTTTTTTCACATTTTTTTTTAATAACCGTCGTGTTCAAGTCTTTTTTTTAACCGGTTTCTTTTTTTGTATTTTTTTTAACCAGAGTTTCCGTGACAACAAGTTTCTAACAAATCATTTAACCTTCTTAGTAAATTTTCTAACAAATTTTATCAAATGTTTTTTAGCAATAGCAATATTCAATCAATTTTTTAGTTGAAAAAAACTATTTTTTACAGATTTTATCAATTACAATTTTACCAATTAAATATTAAAATAACAAAATATAACATTTATAAAATCAATCAATTTTCTACATATATAAAAAAGCCTAGCGGAGCGGGCAAATTCGCTCGTTTTTTTTCTATAACTAAAATTCACGTAAGACTCCTAATAATTAAAGACAAAACATTTGCAAGTGTCTGTTTAATTTTGTGTTTGAAAAATATTTTTGAAAAAATTTAAAACAAATTATTTAAAATATTTTTTTTGTTGGAGTTTTGAAATTATTTTAATATATTGATATTAAAAATAATATTTTAAACAATATATTATTTTAATAACAATTACTTATCGAAATAGTATTTACCACGCTCTCAAAATAAAAATGAACCATTTTGTGTGGACTGCTTTCTGTTTTTTTAATGGACTGTTGACTCAAGCTTTGTGAGAGGGCAAAACGGAAATTGAAGTGTACAAACAGGGGCAAAGGTTTTGAACTTAGCAAATCCCAACCGTTTTCAGTCGTGCAGGTGGGGTCGCACATTCCCGCTCCCAACCTGCTCCGTGTCGTTTCTAGTCACCTTCCCTGCCACTAGCATGGATGGGATTCAGAAGTAGCCGACAGTGTAACCAATGGTTCATTGCACACGTGACGTGTGGGCGTCAGTTGAAGATAGAGGACCCTTGAATCACGTGACTGTTAGCTTTCCATTCTCTGCTTGGCTATTGATTATTAGGAAGACCTAGATGAGTCATCCGCGCCGCCATCCTTTCATCGTAAATATATTTTTATTTTAAAATTAATATTTTAATCATTTTAATATATTAATATTATAAAAAGTGAAAACCATTGCTGTATCCTACCCTTAGTTCCTCTGTCATTGAAATTGTGTTTCGATTATTTTTTAAAAATATATATATTTTTTATTTTTTATTTTAATTTTAATTTTTTGATGTTTTACATCATTTTTATAGGATGATCTTAAAAATAATTTTTTTATAAAAAAATTTATTTAATATATTTTTAAACAAAAAATATTTTTAAAAATGTTATCCTTGGAAACAAGGATTTCATTACCGCAAATCCTAAAAAATTAGATGAATTGAAGTGGACAAGGCTAAGATTTGAGTAATTAAATTTGATTGATAAAAAGAAATTGGTAGTCATTTGTCATTAACGTTAATAAACTATAAAAAACTAAAAACAAACTTTAATAAATTAACGTTAAACATCAATGAGTTAAAACATATATGAGTGAGTTTATTTAGTTGGTGAAAAGAAGTTACAAGAAATAAAACCAGGAGAGGGAAGTTTTATAGGACAAAGGATGGTCGGCATCAGCGAGTTAGGTAGATGGATTTACGGGGGATGCTAGAATAGATGAAATCGAAGAGAGAGGGATGATTGTTATGTTTTGACTAATTTTGATGTATTTGTGTGTTTTCTGGTTGTGTTTGATAAACAAAGATTAGAAAGATAGATCTGGAATTTCTAGGATCCAGTAACTTCCAGTGCACACGGCAACATTTAGAATTAATACTCTCGATACCTTTCATTTAGTCTGATGATAAATTAAATACAAGTTAAGAAAGTAATTGCTCCCCAACATTATGGCCATGACTCCTCCTCTAACTTCCCCTCACTAAATTATATTTAACTGACATAATTACAAATTGAAATACATAACTGAAATACTTAATTAAAATATTTAAACAGTGGTTAATTAATAAAGTAACTACAGTAGAAAGAGTAATTATGGTTGCCACGTGTCATCCATCCAGTGGTTGACTCTCTTCCCCGAGTTGACACGCGTCTTTCATCCAACTGCTAACACATTTCCCTGTGATGTCCACGCGTCTGTCATCCCGAGCAATGTGGCTGCCATGTGTCACTCATCAGGCCCGTAACAAAAGCTCCTCCCTTAAAAGAACTCGACCTCGAGTTCTGAATATTTTTTTTGAAGTTCTTCCACATCTACCCATAGAGCATCTTCTTCGTTCGTCCCTTCCCACTAAACCAAGAGCTTCGTGCCAACTCGATTCCCTTTCTTCTTCATCCTCCTGTCTAATACCTTCTGAAGCTTAGGAACTAGGGTTCCATCTACCATTAAAGTGGGTAGGTTAGGGCTTGGGAGAAATCGAGCTCCGATCTTATTCTTAACGCATGAAATGTGGAAGATCGGGTAGATTTTCGAGTGTTCGGGCAAGTCAAGCTTGTAAGCTAACCTTCCCACCCTCTGAGTTATCTAAAAGAGCCCAAAATATTTGGTGGACAGTTTCAGATTCCTTTGAATTGCTACTGACATTTGACGATAGGATCTCAGTCTCAGGTACACCCAATCTCTGACCATATACTCTCTATTGTTCTGTTTTTGTCTGCAAAATGCTTCATACGAGTTTGTGCTTCTTGCAGGTTCTCTCGAGCTAGTTTGATGATAAAATCCCTGCTTTTCATTTCATCTTTCGTGGCTTGGTTAGCTGTGGAATCTAGTTCAAAAGGCAGTAGACGTGGTGGTGTTTTTCCATACACCACTTCGAAGGGACTGAGACCTGTGGACGAGTGAATCAATGTGTTATATGACCACTCGGCTAGAGCCAACCATTTGACCCAATTTTTGGGTCGGTCCCCTGTGAAAAACCTCAGGTAACCTTCTAACCACTTGTTCATAGTTTCGGTTTGCCCGTCTGTCTATGGGTGGTAGGCTGAGCTCATCAGTAATTGTGTGTCACTTAAACGAAAAATTTCCTTCCAATATGAACTTGTGAACACTGCATCTCTGTCACTTACTATACTCTGTGGAATACCATGTAGCTTAAATATATATTCCATGAATTTTTGTGCTACGTTGACTGTTGTATATGGGTGTGAAAGAGGAATGAAATGACTATACTTGTTGAACTTGTCAATAATTACCATGATTATATTGTAGCCTTTTGACATAGGTAAACCATCTATAAAATCCATACTGATGTCCAACCAAACCTCCTTTGGTGCTGGTAAGGGTTGTAGCAACCCTGCTGATTTAAGATTCTCGGACTTGTTGTGTTGGCATACATCGCACTCTCTTATGTATGTCCTGACAGCTTTATGATTCCATTCCAGTAAAACTCTCTTTTAATTCAGGCATAAGTCTTTTGGGTTCCTGCATGTCCTCCCACAGGACTCTCATGGTAGTGCTGCAATATCAAACCCTGATAATATGTTAGAGTCCCCAAATGTAATCTCCCTTTGTAAAATAGTAAGTTGCCTTGAAATATGTATTTGTTGGGATCAAGGTCCCCCTGCTAGCTGCGATTAATGAGCTGCTATAATTGGTGATCATGTATGTAAGCCTGTAGTAGCCCTTCCCACCAGCTAGATCGAACAACACTAAGGGTCTGTAGTTCCCCTTCTAGTGGTCTGGCCTCTTCATCCTCTGAATTGGACTCCTCAGTGAGTCTTCGAGATAGAGCATCAACAACTCTATTTTCTTTCCCACACCTGTATTCAATAGTGAAATCAAAGCCAAGTAGTTTAGCCACCCATTTTTGCTGGAAGGGTGTTCCCACTCTTTGTTCTAGTAGGTATTTCAATGCCTGTTGATTTGTTCGCACTATAAATTGATGTCCCAACAAATAGTACCTCCATTTTTGAATAGCTAGGACCAGTGCTAAAAACTCCTTCTCATAGGGTGACAAGAGCAAGTTCTTACCTTTTAGGGCTTGATTTAAATACGCCAAGGGTCTCCCTTCTTGCATTAGGACAACACCAATCCGTCCCCATGAAGCATAACATTCAACTACAAAAAGTTTATTAAAGTTTGGCAACCCTAAAACAGGAGGAGTCACCATGGCTTCTTTCAGGTCTTCAAAAGCCTGAGTGGCTTCCTTTGACCAAGAAAATGAGTTTTTTTTAATAATGTAGTTAAGGGAGCTGCAATGCCCCCATATCCCTTCACGAATTTCCTGTAATATCCTGTAATACCTAGGAATCCCCTCAAGGCCTTAGGATTGGAAGGTGTTATCGTGACGACGATTTTTTTACACGCTTCGCACCCCTACATCCCCTTGATTTGGGGGAGACAACGACGCGCGGTGAAAATGGAAGGGTGTTATAGTCATAAAAATATGACTATAATTATTAGGAGTCGCCACCTAATATTAAGGTTATTAGGAAACCTATTGGTCTGCGAGAGTCTAGGTAAGGGGTCTTGTTGTGCAAGGAGCAGACGCATCACCCCAAATGCACCCTACCTAAGGTAAGCTGCATTGTCATTTGATTGTTTTTCCTATGTCATTTTTATTGGCCTTTTTCTAAAGTTCGACGTAGATTTCTCTCCGTGAGAGAATCTCTACCTCATTGTAGGTTGAAAGACTAATCAAAAAATAAATTTTGCACCGCATTTTTATCTGCAGATGTACTTTACCATGTAATTTTACACCGCAGTTAAAAACATTTTTGTTATCTACGGATGTACTTTACAATGTAGATTTACACCGTAGTTAAAACCCTTTTTTTTTATCCATGGATGTATTTTACAATGTAAATTTACACCCTAATAGATAAAACAAAAATAGTTATAACTATTTTTGATATTTTGGCCAAATTCCAACGGATAATCGTAAATCGGTTACGATATCCAATTTTTGTTTTAAAACATGAGAAAGATGCAAAATATATATATTTAAAAAAAATATGATGGGAAAAACCTTGAAATTTGGTCGTATGCATGAAAACAACACATTTTATTTTTTTTAACTTTTTAATTTTTATTTTTTTACCATTTTTTAAAATAAAATAAAGCATAAATAAATAAAATAAAAATCAGTGGGCTGACGGTCCGGCCCTGATGGGCCGGACTAACAACCCACTATACATGGGTTGGGCCTCCAGCCTAGGTGGGTTAGAAGCCCACCTCCCTTAGAGCTTGGGTCAGACACAAAGCCCAGACCATTTCATGCACGCCCGGTCTGCATGAACAATGGGACGTGAATTACATCCCACTGCATGCACGTGACGAGGCGAAGAAGACGATGAACAATCGATTTTTGACTGTGATGAAAGGTGTACCTGTTAGTATCGTTGGGTAGAGGGGGTCGAGGTGATAATTCCTGTGGTGGTGACGTCGACAACGGTGGCCTGTGGTGGCCGACGAAAGCTTCCAAAGTCTTCGAGGCTTACGTTGCAGCTACTGCAACCGTGGCCTTTGCTTCGCCTGAAAGTGTGGCTTGATTGCTAATGTGTAGGGAAAGTTCACAGTGGTGATAAGGGTGGTAATGGATGGTTGAATAGCCTCCAACGGTGGAGAGAGAGAGCTCAACGGGGCTCTTTTTAGAGAGAGAGATGGGTTGTTGAACCAGGGGAGTGAGATAGAGAAAGCTGCTGAGGGAGATAGGGACAATGACGTGATTTTTATGCTTGTTTTGCTTGTTTTTATTTGCTAAAAATCTCCATGAATTTCCATAACTTCCCCCGTTTTTCTCTGGTTTCTCCCCTGTTTTTTTTCTGGTTTCTCCTCTTTTTCTCCCCCTCTGTCTGTCTCTTCTCCTTTCTTCCTCTTTTTTTTCTTTTTGGTGTGCTGTGAAAATATGAAATTTATAGGGGAAGAGGACACGCATATGGTGTGGTGTGGAGTTGCCTCTGCCTCTGCATTTTTGCAGAGGCGTGCCCTGCACTGTTCAGGTGTCGGAACAGTGCAGGCACATGCAATTTTGATTTTGGGAAATTGCGATTTGGTCCTTTAATTTGCAATTGTTCTAACTGCATCCCCAATTGGTTTTAAACTTTTAATTTTGTGCAATTGTATCACCGTCAGAATTTCAAGAGCATCCTTAGCTTTGCGTGCCTTTTTTATTTTGGTCCCTAGTTTTCGATTTGCGTGTTTTAACCCTCAGTTGACCATTAGACTCTCAATTCGTTCAATTTGGCCCCTGATTTTGCATAATTGGCTTAAAACAATTCAATTTGATCCGAAAATTCCCATCTCGTCAATTGAACCGAATTAAATTCAAGAACTTGATTTCTCATTGATTAAGCCCTTAATAAAATTAATTTGACCAATTTAAAGTATAATTAAGTCCTTGCACTTAATTAAATCCTTCAATTGGATCTTAAATTAATTCCCAAATATAATTATACTTTAAATCAGCCCATGATATATCAAATTGCCCTATAAAAAATATAATTATGCCCTCGACTTAATTTTTACACAGATTTATTCAATGATATATTATTTTTATCTTAAATCTGTACTTTCCTCTATTTTTGGGTACAAAAGAGATACGATCGGACTCTCGAAAAATAACCAAAATTTCCATATTGATTTATTACCAATGCCGACCCTTTTTATTTTATTTTTGTTATTTTTAGGTATATTTTGGGAAGTAGCCCAAAAATTAGGTTATGATAGGTGTAGGCCAATGGACCATTGTTGAAATCTTCTTGGGATCAGCCTTAACACCCTCCTTAGAAATCACATAGGCTAAGTACTCCATTTCCCGACAACCAAACATGTATTTTGAAACTTTGACATATAATTGGTGCTGCCTTAGAATGTCTAACACAATGTGTAAATGTAACACATGATCTTTTAATGACTTACTATAGATTAGTATATCATAAAAAAAAAACTAGCACAAACTTCCTCAGATGAGACCTAAAGATCTCATTCATTAGCCCCTGAAATGTAGACGGTGCATTAGTCAGCCCAAAACGACAAGAAACTCATAATGCCCTTTATAGGTTCTAAAGGCAGTTTTAGGCACATCCTCAGGACTAATCCTGATTTGATGATAGCCTGACCTCAAATCAAGCTTGGAAAATAGCTCAGCCCTATGCAATTCATCTAACAATTCATCTATGTTTGGTATAGGAAACTTATCTTTAATAGTATCCTTGTTAAGAGCCCGGTAATCAATACACATGCGCCAGCTCCCATTTGCCTTCCTCACTAGCAAAACTGGTGAAGAATAAGGACTTTGGCTGGTTTGAATGATCCCAGCCTGCAACATTTCCTTGACCAACCTCTCAATCTCCTCCTTTTGATAATAAGGATATCTGTAAGGTTTGACACATGTGGGTGTGGCTGCTTCGTGTAGCCTTATCTGATGATCACGTCCCATGGTGGGGGGGTAGTCCCTTAGGCTCCTCAAATACACTTTGGAATTGTCCCAAAACATGTCGTATAGCCTCATCTGGAACTTCTGGAATGTCAGTCTCCTCTGTTTCCATGAGTTGCAGCCAAAGCCCTCTGCCCTATGCCATTGTAGCTTTATTCAACTTCGGTTCTTCTTATAGTGAATTAATAAGGGGTTTTAAGCCTTGCAAGGCTAGCTCCCTCCCGTTGAGTGTAAATTTCATGCTCAACTCCTCAAAATTCCACTGAATTGTCCCTAGGCTCCTCAGCCAATCAACCCCTAGTACCAGATCGCATCCCCCTAAGGTCAATAGATATAAATTGGCTATCACATCACATCCCTACATTTGAAGTAATACTGCCTTATAGTAACCTTAGCAAGGAAAAGTGGTGTCATTGGCAACTTTCACTGTCAAGTGGCTAGCTTCCACTGGTAGTTTCATATTTCTTGCTATATTCTCATCTAGAAAACTATACGTGTTGCCCGTATCAATGAGTATGATAACCGAGTGCCTCCCAATTGTCCCTTCCAACCTCATGGTCTTAGGGGATGACACTCTTGCCAATACATGCAAAGAGATGACCAACAATTCTGCAGTTTGAATTTGCTGGTCTAGCTCTTCAATTTCTTCCTCTGTCTCCTTCAACCCTCCTCCTATATCCACTCCTTCTAATAGGTACAATTTAGGTCTATTGCACTTGTGTCCCGGGTGGTATTTCTCATCGCAATTATAACACAACCCCTTGTCCCTCCTTTCTTGCATTTGGTTGAGAGTAAGTCTTTTAATAGGTAAGGAATATTTTTTTTGGAAAAGCTTGGTTATTTTGGAATAAGTTTGGTGGGGCTTGAAATTTGGGAACTGGATTTGGAGTGGGTAATCAAAGCTGGGTTTGTCTAGGGTAAGTTGGGGGATAGGTATTGGTTGTTGTGTGGTTGTTGTGGTTTGTATTTGGGTTTCTCACAGAATGATGCTTCCTGCCGACCTCTTCTTCCTGTAATCTGGCCAACCCAAAGGCAACCGAGAGTGTGTTTGGCCTGAACATGGTAACAATAATTCTCAACTCATCTCTTAATCCACTAAGAAAAGTACTAATTCAGAATTCTTCACTTAATCTTGTGATTTTGTTTGACAGGACTCCAAAGGCTGTTTGATACTCCTCAACGCTCCTAGTTTGTCTTAATTTGGTGAATGCTCCTATCGGGTCTTCATATGCTGAAGGGCCAAATCTAGTTCGTAAGGCCACCAGGAATTCCTCCTAATTGGCTGTTGGACTTGAATCCATCAACCAGTAATACGGGGATAATGCCTTTCCTTCCATGTGAAATGAAGCAATCTGAAGCTTATGATCCTCTTGTGTCTGACAGTATGCAAAGAACTGTTGTGCTTTCAGGATCCAATCGTGGGGATCACCTCCATCAAAGTGCGGGAAATCCAAACGAAGAGTCCTTGCTTGAATTCCAGTAGGTCCTTCTACTAAGGGGTTAGTATTTTCCCTTGTATTATCTGAAGTTCCTTCACCTGCATTTTGATTCTGTCTTGATGTTGAGTGAACCAGGTTGTCGTAATTTGATGCCAAGTGATGTAACTGCTGTAACACTTGCTCCATAAGAGCTCCTGCCTACCTATTTCTTCCCTCAAGGAACTATTCTCCCCTCGAATGGAGTTGACAGCCTCAACTATTTGAGCTAAACGGGTCCCCTCAGCCATCCCAGGAACACCTGCTCTGATACCACTTGTTATGTTTTGACTAATTTTGATGTATTTGTGTGTTTTCTGGTTGTGTTTGATAAACAAAGATTAGAAAGATAGATCTGGAATTTCTAGGATCCAGTAACTTCCAGTGCACACGGCAACATTTAGAATTAATACTCTCGATACCTTTCATTTAGTCTGATGATAAATTAAATACAAGTTAAGAAAGTAATTGCTCCCCAACATTATGGCCATGACTCCTCCTCTAACTTCCCCTCACTAAATTATATTTAACTGACATAATTACAAATTGAAATACATAACTGAAATACTTAATTAAAATATTTAAACAGTGGTTAATTAATAAAGTAACTACAGTAGAAAGAGTAATTATGGTTGCCACGTGTCATCCATCCAGTGGCTGACTCTCTTCCCCGAGTTGACATGCGTCTTTCATCCAACTGCTAACACATTTCCCTATGATGTCCACGCGTCTGTCATCCCGCGCAATGTGGCTACCATGTGTCAGTCATCAGGCCCGTAACAATAATATGATTTTAATGGAATGAAAAAGAAAGGGAGAAGAAAAGGTATTGGGTTTGAAATTTGAATTCCTTCTAAAATCACTCGTCAATAATTTAATATATAAGAAATGTTAATAGAATTGACAGCAAAATTTTATCTTATTTCTTTTATTTCACTACTATTTCCACTAGATATTACAACAATAAAAAAACTATGTTTTTGTGATTTTGTTAATAAACAACGAAAAAACTAATTATCATAAGTGTTTACATTGTTTTTTTCTAATTTTTTAGTAGTGTTACTCGTAAAAAATTAATCACAAAAAATGTTTGACTCACTGTGAATAACCGCGTGGTTTGTATATTAGAATAAGTTTTTTAATGAGTGTGGGTGTTTGGGTCAGCTTGCGCACATCAAGATTAATCCTACAGAATCTGAAGTTAATAATATGTAAACTTTTAGTAGTGAGGGATGGGTTCTGCAAATCTGCAGAGTTCTAGCACTGGACTTGCGGAAAGAAGGAAAGCTGAAATGGATCTTGAGGATTGAGAGTTGATTTTACAGATCTGCTAATGGCTCTTGTATCCGAAATCCTCCTTTATTCATTGATTATAATGGCTTTTATATTCAATCCCTTGTAACTAATTCTGGAATTCATACTAAACACATTTCTTAACAAACTAACTGATTTCTTATCAATGTTTAACAGAAATCATAACAGACTAACTGATTTCTAACAAACCCCTCAGCATATCCTTTCACTCATATCTATTATCAGCAATGGTTCAAATTTAATATCACAAGAAAAGCAAATAAGTTGTTCACGGATGACATGGCTTTCAGGTTGTTAATTTGAAGAATTCAAATGGGTGCTAAGACGAGAATCTAGGAGTGCTCCAGCACTAATAACTTTTAAAACAAAGAATTTAAAACCAGACGTGCCTTGAACCATATGCCACGTCTATTTATTTTCTTAAAAGCTCAAAAGATGCCAACGCAAGGTAGCAATACCTTGCTGTGCGTGGACAGATGAAGGGGGGAAGAAAATATTGTCACAACAATATTATTTTCGCACATTTAATTTTATTGTTTTTTTTTAATTTATAAAGTTTTAACAGAGAATTGAGCATAATTTTGAATTTATAAAATTCCACCATATTATTATTATTATTATTATTATTATTATTATTATTATTATGTAGATTGAAACTCGGATTTTATTAATTAGTAATTCTTTTATATTTAAACAGTATGATAAACTATTTTATTAAGAAAAGAAACCTTTGTGAATCTATAAAGTTTTCTAGGCATTTTTTTTTCTTAGGCCTTGTTTGTTTCAAGGAAACTGAATTCCAGGAATTCAGTTTCCTCACTTTCCAGTGTTTGACAACACTTTGAAAAGTTAGTCAAAGGAAACTCTTTTCCCCACCTTTCCGGTCAACATAATAAAAGCATTAAAACTGAGGAAAGTGTTTTCCTTTACATAAGTAAAGGAAAACACTTTCCCTTCCCTTTCCCTTCTCCTTCTTTCCCTCATTTCTCTTCACAACCAGAATCGTCTCTCGTCTCTTTCCCTCTCTGTCGCCTAACCTCTTGCCTGTAACCTCTCGCCTGAAACCCAGGTCGTCCCTCGCCTCCTCTGTCCCTCGCCTCCTCAGTCCCTCTGTGTCGTCTCTCGCCTCTCTCGGTCCCTGAAACCCATCTCATCTCTCGCCTCTATCCCTGCAACCCATCTCGTTTCTCGCCTCTGTCCCTCTGTTTCGTCTCTCGCCTGTAAACTCTCGCTTCCCTCAGTCCCTGAAACCCATCTCATCTCTCACCTTTGTCCCTGAAACCCAGCTCGTCTCTCGCCTCTGTCCCTCTGTGTCCTCTCGTCTCTCGCCTCCCTCAGTCCCTTTCACCCAGCAAAGGTCTCGTCTTCCCTCTCGGAAAAGGTAAGTAATTTGAGCTTTATTAATTGTAATTAATTAAAATGAGTTTATGAGCTTTATGCCTGCATTTGGTTTGGGAGAAAAATGGGATGTTAATTATTTTATTTTATTCTATGCCCGCGGTGATTTTGTGGTTGATGCTGTTTACAAAGTGTTGATTTTTATTCTTTTATTTGCAAGAATACACAATATTTCTATCACTGCTAGTATGTTGCCTGAATAATTCGTTTCTCCAAGATTTGGCTGTGACAAAATACACGGGTGGGAGAACATGGCAGAACCAGTAGCAAAGTTTAAAAACCTGAAATTAAAGCAATTGTGATATAATTTTGAGCCTTAGATAGACAGATACATGTGCTGGGATGCCAATTACAGTAGCTGTTTAGGGTGGAATGTAGCCAAAGCCCAGGTTGCCAATTAAATTCTATGTTTAGGCTGGAATGTAGCCAAATCATTGAAGCAAATTCCTTGGTATGTTAAAAGTACAATTGTTTGTATGATCTTTTGATCTGTTTGTGGATTCGGGTGATTTATTAATGGTATGTTACTACGAAAAGAACTTTAAATAAATTTGCATCAGATGTTTGAGATCAATTAGGTACCATTTAGAAACAAAAGAAACTACCCATAGAAGTACCATTTAGATCTTTAGTGTTCAATATTCTAGAAGTGTTATGTTGAACAGTAGGAATTAAACAATGTGAGACTCGTTTCTGTTTGTTCATAATAATTTCTGAGACCACGTAATGTTTGAAGATCAGACATGCACCGTGTGTTTATGTCGTTACTGTTGATTAAAGGTTGCTTTTGTGATGTTTAAATGAGAATATGAATGATGTAGTTAGCTGTTTTATTGGTCTAAAAGCTTAGGGAATATGTTTGAAAGCCATATATAAACAGCATTCTATACAGCTGCCTTGGATTATTTTGTTTTTAACATCCATTCTCTTTCGGTCAACGCTAGAACGAGTTCAAAAGTCTTGTTTATGAGACCAGATGACCTCTTTTATTGAGCTGTGACAACATCACAGATATTTGAATTGATCCTCAGGAATCATTTCATATTTGTGATAGCACCATGCCGGGTTTTTTTTTCCTTCTAGTTTCGTCCTGTTTATTCAATTGGTGCCCAAATTCTTGGTGTCCCTTTTGGGCCCTGGTTTTAAGTTCTAACAAAATATTTATGTATGAGCTAAAATGAACTAGCTGCAAAAGGATCCTGGTAGGATGAGACATTAAACAGTTCTAAACTCGTAGTCAGTGTCTGTTTCCTTGGCAATTTTCAAATCTCGACTCTAGCATTCTGAAATTCTTGCGTAAATTTGTTGATTATAAGGTGTAGTTAATATTTGATTACTCAACTTCACATTACGTTCACACACCATTGATTGTGAAAAATTTACCACTTGATTGGGGCTTTAAGAGATGGGAACACTGAGCAGGGTTCATGCATAATTTGTTTTTTGTATATTATTTGTGTTGCTGCTGACGCTTGAGGGTGTTTGGGCAAAATATGATTAGCAAAGTTTCAGAAGTTCAATCAATTTCCATTGAAAATGAAGGTGAATATGAAGAAACTTCAAAGGGAAAAGGGACATCTTCCTCTAGTACACAACAGAGGCAACATAGAAAGAGAAGCCGCATGTATGAAAATGATGGTGTTGAGAAGTTGTCTAAACAGATTGGAGATGTAGCATTTGCAATTCAAAGTCTCGGCAAAAATCAACTTGATGTTAGTGCGTTGTATGAGGCAGTGATGAAAGTTGAAGGCTTTGATGAGACAACTCTTGTGGATGCATTTGATTATTTGGTCCAAAATGAAATGTTGGCAAAATCATTTATGGTAAAAACTGCTAATTTGAGGAAACTTTGGGTTCAAAACTTTGTCACCCAACACTACAACAGGCCTGCTTGCTAAGATGGTTTGAAAATGTTTAAAGTTTGGTTTCAGACTATGTTTTTTATTTGACAAGTATGTTTACTTGTTTAATTCGGAGAATTCTATATTTATGTTTGTAATTTGAACTAATATGTATGTCAATGACATCGAAACTTAATATTTATGCATGACTATTTATTTCTTGATGTTATGTATAAATATTTATTTCTTGATGTTTATTTATAGATATTAAAGGGATAATTGCTTTTACCCAAATTTTTTTTAATCTAAAATACCCATCAAAATATTGTTGTATCTATTTATCTTTTCAAAAATACTTCATACCAAAAACAAAAACCCAAACATATAACTCTCAACATAAACTAATTTGGCTTTCTTAATATGAAAAAAACAAATTATTTAAAGCTTTTAAAATTGAATAATTTTTACTTACAAAATATTTAATAAACTTATTTCTCTATAATATGATATGACATATATTGTAATATTTTATAAAATAAGCTATGTATGAATATATGATATAATAAAAAAAATTCATCATTATACTTATTTGATTTCATTTTTTTATTTAAAGTGATTAAATATTTTATATTAAATATTTAATATACATAGGATAAACTTGAAAAAATTAATAATTTATTAATAAATTATTTTCCAGTTCATTTTCCATAACACAAACAAACACTGGAAAGTGTTTTCCAGTTTATTTTCCATAACATTGCCAAACACTGGAATTCACTTTCCAGGAATTCATTTTCCTCGGAATTCACTTTTCAAAAGAAAACTACTTTCCAGCAAACAAACGGGACCTTAAAGTACCTGCACGTCGCGCGCAACCGGTGCAAGTTGAGAATAAATTAAAAAGTATAAAGTAAAAATAAAATGAAAGGTTGTCTATAAAAACCTACAGCTTGTCGAGGCTTTCAAAGACGATAACCACGGGTGTAAAAGAGATAGACATAGCCGGTCAAACACTTAAAATCCACGAACTCGGAGACGTGTATGACTCATTAACGGGTCGTGCACTCACCGGGTCATGGATTTGGGACTCAGCCTTGCTACTCTCTCGGTGGCTCGTGGCTTCTCAGCTTGATTTACGAAACAAGTCCGTCATCGAGCTCGGCGCGGGAGCCGGACTGCCAGGCTTGACAGCGGCACTACTTGGAGCCAGTCGAGTCTTGCTAACGGACATCGCGCCGCTGCTCCCTGGCTTGGTAAAGAACGTTGAAGCGAACGAGTTGGAAGACTGAGTCGAGGAGATTCGACGTCGTGTTGATGAGTGATGTGTTTTTTGACATAGAGCATATGGCGGCGCTTGGGCGGACGTTGAAGATGCTGTCTGGGAGCAAGACCAGGGTTTTGGCGGCGAGCGAGGTGAGGTTCTGGACAGGTGAGTGCTTAAATGAGCTGGCGAGTCAGGGTTTCGAAGTTGTAGAGGTGCCGAGTCAAGAGGGTGGGGGTGACGGTGGAGGGGATATCTTTGCGGTGTACAACATAATCCCGCCGTGTGAAGAGAACTGTCAAAAGAACATGTCGGGCTCATGAAAAAGCGATGCCAATGTTTTCAGGGGAGTCTCTACTTCATGTTGTGACCATAAAAGCTGCAATTATTGTCTTCTTTTCTTCTTTTCTTTTTTCTTTTTTCTTTTTAAAAAAATGTTTGGACGGCCAATCTATACTTGCCAATTCATCTCGACATTGAGAGTGAATGTTAATTGTGGTTATCTACGTCGCATACATCAGGTGAAAACCAACATGATGCCCACCAATAAAAGCTCCGGCGCGTATTACAGGCAGAAACCGTCGCCATTATTCATTAGATATTACTCGCAGCCTCCGAAGAGTACAGATCTGTGACCTTGCATCCAAGCATTTAAAACAAAGCCAATTTGATGCAAAAAAACAATTTCACATACATATCAGCTAAGTGCAAGATATCACTGCGGCGCAGTGTGAATTCCTAGGATATCATCTCTAACTGATTATAAGAGTATAATTACATGTCAGGAAGAGCTGAAAGGGTCAGGTGACTTTCCCCATTGCTGTGCATAGATTTTCAGGGGTAACTGCTTTTGTATAATTAATAATAGGAGTCTCCCCCTGTAGGTCAAGTGTTGTCTACCCCTCTCTCTCATCACGACGTCCAAACCCTTCCAACAAAGCATGCCATGTAATGCTCTCACCTTCTCAAAACACACTACTTCAAGCAGGCAATTGGGTTTATCCTTTTCTTTCTCAGCCTCGGATGTGCAGCCCACATCTGTTCACACACTCCCCCCCTTAGCAGAGTTATGGCCCGCTATCTTTTATTCTTATCATCCAAGGTATTCTTTGGCTAATGAAGTATACCAAAACTGACCTCAAACGGACGACAAAATCTTCTGCGCTCTTGGCAGAGATATGTTAGGGCACACATGATGGCACAAACCGAGTTGCTGAATTCAAAGACCATAACCCATCATAGCCGCACGCACAAAAAAGCTACCATGCACTTTCAACCGTTGTAATGGATTTTCTGGTTTTGGGTGCCCTGGCCCTGCTGAGGCTGCTGTTGTGGAGCCTGCAAGTTCATCGGCTGAGTGTTGTAGTGGGCAAAGGGCTGGGAGTAAAGAGAATTCATCAAGCCCTGCATATAAGTTGACCAGGCTATGTTTTATATACTGGGAAGAACCAATAACCGACTTACAAAAAGAGAAGAGGCAAAATTAACGACAGTTCTGTGAGCATTTGATAAGCATGCAAACATGTACATGGCGCCAAATTTTCCTGCATATTGCAGTTTTGGTAATTTTGCCTCTTGCACTTCTTTTTTTTTATCTCTAGAGCTTCACGTATCAGAAAAAACCTGGGATTGAAGCTGGTTCGGATTGGTTATGCCAAAGTGGCTCTGTGATGCATCATCTTGTGAGGGATCATTAAAGCCAACCTGAGTGAATAGCCCCTGTGATCCATGAGCCATGTAATCCTGCAAACAGCAGTCCAACAGGGCTCAGGTAAACAGCAGTTAATCGGTGATTACGGAAAAAAAATACTGATGTTTTCAAAAGGCAAACCTGAGACATGAAATCATTTCCAGAACCAAAGCGAGAATATCCAGCTTGAGAATTCTGATTCAAGAAGTTGCCTGGAAAACCGCCTTGGGCTCCTTGCGTAACATAATCCACAGCATATCCACTTTGAGATGCCTGCAGAGAATTTTGCATTACAAAATCTTAAAAAACAGTGCATTATCTACTTTCCACTAAAAGGAAAAAACATTTGGTTGAAGCAAGACTTCAAACACAGGTTAAATGACAAATTACTATTCTCAATATGCCCCATTTGCTGCCAAGCAATGCCTACCATTATGTACTCGAGAAACTCTGCCAACCCCTAAGTATTATGTATAAATTCAAAGCAAACCTAGACCAGAGAATGAAAAGCATTTGGAAATACATAAAACCGAATATTCCACCCAAGACAAAATCTAACCTCACATTCTTCATCCATTTGCACCATATATGGAAAAAAGAAAAATACTATTGAACATATAGCATTATCTCTACTCTTGCAGGGCTTATATACCTGAGTGGAGAAATCAGCAACATTGTAAGGAACATGCGATCCCTGGCTTTTGAAGTCATCACCCAAGAACTCCTGAATGATTGCCATCAGAAAAGAAATTAGAGGGTAAAAAAAACGAGGGGCAAATTAAGTCAATAAAACATAGTTTTGAGGATGAAGAGCTGGGAATATACCTGGGACATACCCCCCATGGAAAATCCATCATGAAATGGTTGGATCGAACCCTGAACTGGAATCTATTTATGCAACAAACACATTCAGGACACAAGAATACTATGATAGCAATAAGAATCATATTAATGAAACACATTGTTAGGAAAAAAGTGCTTACATTATTAATGTATCCAGGCTGAGATAATGCACCACCCACAGATGGCTGGCTATTTGGATTCTCCAGGGCAGGAAAGTTGAAAGATCCAATGTTCCCAATGCCTTGCTGAGTGCCTTGCTGGTGTGGGAGATGACTTCCAATAGGTGCACCAGCATTGCCGCGCCCAGCACCAAAACCTCGACTTCCTGGCTGAGGGACTTGAGGAACAGCTCCAATTGGCCCATGCACAGCTCCACGAGTTGGAATAGCATATGGTTGAGAAGGTGGACCACCATGAAATTGTGGAATGGGGACCCGAGGCATTGGAAACCCTGCAGGATGAACACCAGGCTTGTGGGTACCATTGGGTGGGCCAGGTGGCATATAAGATCCTATATTTGGAACAACACAATCTGACAAGTCAACATAAGGATAACAGAGTAACTGTGGAACTTGATTGAATAAAGAGTATTCTTAAGTCCTACTCTAATTTTGAGTATGCACATCCCCAGGGGACTAGTTGAACTTTAGAAATGCCATCACCATGTAAAAATTCTAAGATTTCTAACTTTACAGGTGAAATGTAGCATACCCCTGGTATGGGAGTTTCTTCTATCAGTATTTGGGCTAGCTGAGGCAACAGAACCAAAATTATCATTAGGGACAATTCCAGGTCCACCACCAAAGAAAAGCCTCCTGTCGTTATAAATCTGTGTGAAAACATAGCCAACCACAATCAGTTCATATCATTTTTCCTGACAAATACTTAATGATACAATGGACAGACTAAAAAAACACACAAAAATGGAAACTTAGACAAATTTATCCTTGGACAATGATGCTGCCCTTTCCTTGAAAGTTGAACCCCATACCTTTTTGGGCTTTTGAAATTGAACCATACTCTGCTTCAAGTTATTCAAAGGTCCTTCAACCAAGCACTCATGTTCCTAGTGAAACAATTGTAGCAACCAGGAAGAGTAAAAATATTTCAGTAATAAACCAAATTGTTATTAGCAAACAAGGGATATGTGAAACTAAAACTCATCTTTCAATCACAGCACCATACCATTGCTAACATTATCAAAAAGTAGTGCAAATGAGAGTTTCATAGAAAGCATAACAAGACAGGTAGAGAAGACATACCTTGTAGTGAGTTAATAAGCTATTCCACAAAGGCTGCTTACTTAGAACTTTAGGGTTTCCCAAGATGACAATACCATATCGAGCACGAGTTAGAGCTACATTCAATCTCCGAGGATCATTAAGAAATCCAATGCCCTAGAAAAGAGGACAGCAGTCAAGCACCAACACTTGATCATAAAAGAGAACCTTTTTATCTATTACAAGAGACACCTTTGATGGTGAACAAAATAATAATGGGCTAGAAATTAAGTCTGAAAACTACATCAGTATCTGTCCGCATGAGATACAGTTGAAACAAAAAAAAAATATGTAGTATAAGAACTTGACACTTCCCCGCACAAAAGGTTATTTCACATGTCATCAAGCAAGTTCTGATGACCACTCAAAGATATATGGCATCAAACCCATCAAACAAGTGCTTCCACATGAGCATCTTGTTAGAACTAGGACCCTACCTTCCAGCATGCATGTGACAGGGAAGAGGAAGAAGGCATCTTCAGGATGAGCACCACAAAATGAAAAGGTTAAAATGCTGAATGAGATTACAACCAAATTCTCCCTTCTACGACCACAATTTGATATGGTCCTATGACTGGACAAACCCAAATTCTCCCTTCTTGTACCACAATTTGTTAGTCATGTGACCAGACAATGCCTTTTTTATTCATGTGATTACCGGCAATGGATTTGACAATGGTCTCTGTTACATGTCCACATGCATAAATGAGGATTGAAGCCATGATAAGATGATACAGTAAGCACAAACGAGTGCAATAATAAATGAGCACAACCCAGAGGCTTGTAAAAATAGAAGACAAGACCAAGATTCAAAGCTCGGACTCTGAATTGAACAGTTACATTCAGCTTACCCCTTGAAATTAACCACATAAATTTTGTGATCTGTAGAATTTGGGAGGGTATAGAGAACCAACCTGATGTTCGTTGCTCCTAACACAAGACAAAATAATGTAATCCTTTTCCCTTCCTTGAAATGAATCAACACTTGCAACCTGCAAAAAAATGCATAAACCATGCAGCGATTGCAAGTGAATGTTTAACAGCATCTAGACCCATAAAATAGAAGCTATGAATTACCTCAATTTCCTTGTATAGTTGCTGTCTTAGGGCACCGTTTCTTGACATATAGTTCACAATATATGCTCTCTGTCCCTCGTAAGGTGTTATCACTCCAATCTGTAAAATGTTGTACATAATCAGAATACTGTATCGCAAAAAAGAACTGCACCTATGAAAACAAAAGGAGAAGCTACACGTGCCTGGCTAGGGACCACACCGCTCCTCAAAAAAGTAGTTACAATTTTTTCAACATTTGCAGCCTCAGTACGATTTAGATAGGATGTCCCACTGGCACTTATCTCTTCTTGTCCCATCTAAAGAACAGCTATTGAGTTACATAACATAGACTTGGAAACATACAACAGGATATAGACAAAATGAGACCAGGGGTTTGTAGTGTATTAAAAGCATTTTCTGGGAAATTCTTTAGGTTAACAATGTTAGCATATCAAAATAAATATATTTTCATAGTTGCTCACTGATACTATTCTAGACTGTATCAGCCCATAAAAAAAGACAACAGGGGTAAATGCACTACCTAAGTAATTATTCTATTTGTTTAAAGTGATTGTAATATAAAAAAACCAATATGCAAATATCGTACCTGGACATAAAAGAACATTGGACGATTTGGCACAGGCCAAGGGAAATCAATGCCTGGTGACTGTCTCTCATTGACAGTCACTCCATTTTGCAGAGTGCCTTCATAAAAACTGTTGGATGGAAATTCAGAAAGAGACGGGTGCATGCGATATTGAACCTGTAGTATGAAAAAAGAAAACATGAGTACCAACCTAGCAGCATCCTATGAAAGAAATTACATCAGCCTTGATAAAAAGAATAAAATTTCGTGCAAAATAACTAAATTATAATAGACAATGAGCAGTTCCTAGCATCCATTTCATTCAAATCAGGATAAATGAGCTAACCGTAAATGCATGAACAGAGCACACAGAGAGAACTGAAACAACATTACCTGCAATCTAATTGGTTTCACACCAAGTAAAACAAGGCGCTCAAATAGAGACTGGGCTAACCCAGCACGAGCAGCTTTCTTGCACATAATGACAGGACCAAGCTGGCAATGGTCACCAACAAAAACAACCTAGCAGATAACTACTCGTCAGAAATAAGCATGTGATAGTAAAATGGGCATGTCAAAATAATCTTGAATACCTGCTTCGCCCCAAGTACCAAGGGAATGAGACACTCGGGTTCTGTCGCCTGAGTTGACTCGTCGATAAGTACCTAAAATAAGGTAAAGAGTGTAAGCTTCCAATAGCTCAGAAACAGATAATGAGGGTAAGAACAAACAATAAGAAGACAAAACAGAAGAAAAATAAGATGAATTTCTACCTGGCGAAACCTAAAATTTGCCAACCGAGGATCTCCAGCACCGACACAAGTGCAACAGATGACATCAGCACTTTGAGAAATTTCCCTTTCAGTTGCTCGTTTCAGTGCTTTGTATTTTTTCTCATCACCGCTGGACAGTTCTCCTGTTGATATAGGAATAGACAAGAGGGGAAAGAAAGAAAGAGAACAGTATTAGAATAAACTCCGAAGTCCAGTGCAAACTGTATATCAAGACTGGTACATCCAACCAGAAAAAAAATCAAATCTACAGAACCAGATACAAAATAAATTATGCTGCCAGGGAAGAGTTATTTGTACAATTTCTAGTAGCATCAGGCTCAAATCCAGAAGCCAAATATAGTTTCTCCTATGACTAACAAGAATTCAATAAACTTCTAAAGATTGAGTGACAAACCATCAAGGTCCCAGATCATATAATCCCACATGCTTTGAATGCATATGAAAGTGTAGGGGTGTGCAACTCTGTGCGGAAATTGAGGTAATCAAATTCTCAAATGAGCATCTCATTTGCAACTTGTAATTAGTAACAAATAACTCATTTTTTTATAATTAAGAGGAAGGCCACACCTTGTTCATCTTTCAACTGTTGCAACTTGTGAAGTTCACTTTTCTCTGAAGTGTCTAGATGTCTAACCTGTACCAGTCACTAGTAATTAGAATCTAAAACAGGAAAGCTAAAATTGAGAAGTGCAAACATGAAAAGGAAAATGAAAGGCCAGACTTCACAAATTAATAAACCTGATAGTGAAGGGTGAGATGCTCGACAGGAGAACTAACAGCTTCCCTTGATTTTGCACATAGCCTAACAACCTTAGTCAAGGAAAACAATCCATGAAAAACAAAATTATGTCAAAATACATATGCCTGTTAGTTTAAATGACCAGCTTTGCAAAAGATTTAATTTGAGCATCCAGATAGTATATCATACTATCAGTAAATAAATTTTTTTAATAAGTTTAAATGACCAGCAAAGCAAAAGAATTAATTTATGCACCCAGATAGTATAACATACTATCAGCAAATAATTGTTTTATATTACTCGATAGAAATATGAAAAAATCAGCAAATAATTCCTAGGACTAGTTTTCTTCAAAAATATAATTTGATCCTTCATAAACAAAAGATCATCAGGGAAAAAAATATGAAAACACCAGCAAATATTTCCAGGAACCAGTTTTCCATTTCCAAAGCTAAATTTGAGCCTTCAGCAACCATCAGGGAACAAAAGAAAATTCAAGGATATAACTAGCCATGGACATGTCCACACTAGCAGAGTTAAAGAAACAGGCCCAATGGTATAAAAACCTCACTGCCTTTCCAAGATCATAAAATGCAGCCCCAAAAAAAAATATTTCCAATGTGTTAGTCAGAGAACCACATATCAGACAGCAAGTCATTGAGATGAAAATGGGATTAAGAGGTTTGAGGATGGCCAAGGACAAGGCCCCTGGTCTGAATGTATCCCTATAACTTTTTCTAGTCCAGCAGGGATAAGACTAAAGATGATCTCATCAATTGTGAAGGAAACATATCTCCATTCTTGATGTAGATTGCTAAAAAATAGTTCTATCGAAGTTAGGGACTAGATGTCTTTCAACCTAAGCACCAAATTGTGGATATTTCACCAAGCAACTAGGTTTAGTCCAACAGGACATATGCAAAGTACTAAAATACTCTTTCTTAATGTGCAGCTATTTGGAGGGGTAGATGTTATTGAATTGAGTGGAGATTTCCTGATTCAATTGTTAAATTTTGAGAGGGCACAGAAATCAAAATCTTTTTGAAGGTGCTATGTTGCTCTCCATTGGATTTTACCATTAAAGGCCAGTTCTTCTCAAAGCAGCCATGGTGGGATAGGATAATTTTTCTTAGCATCTCTAGCTTGTTGCTATGTTGCTCTCCATTGGATTTCATCATTAAAGGTCACTTCTTATCAGAGCAGCCAGGTGGGAATGGATAATTTTTCTTAGAATCTCTCACTTGTTGCTACTGGTATCTAGAAGAGTGTATTTGACTAATATTTGCCAAGATTGGAAGGCCTTTCTAGTTTGATCTCAATATCTTTACTTTCAGTATAGAGGGTGGTTTATTCTCTTTCTTGAGAATCTTCTTTTCTCCATATTAAAAATACATTTTTATTACAAATACAACTCCAAAATTTCAAACTCATGCTCAACAAATGTGAGTGTAAATGAGAAGAATCAATTTATACAAGACAACACAACACGAAAACAGAATGGCAGGAAATCAATTATATGTGTTTAGTAATGAGGCAGGGCTTTGTGTCCTCACCTTTAAGCCTGTGGCACTTATCTTCTCAGCTAGCTGATCTACAGCTACATTACTTGGGGCACACACCAAAACCTAAAGGAGTCGAAGTACCTCAACACATGCATGCAGTCAAGTATCTGAATGAGCTGATAGTAAGAATTTTAAAGAGCTTGCCTGTCCTTGTCCCTGTTTGGCCATGTGATATACAATGGCGGCAGAAGTGACAGTTTTTCCTGTTCCAGGTGGGCCTTGAATCAAACTAATAGGCTTCTGGAGGACATTCTTCACAGCAAGAACCTGGTAAGTGGAGAAAGATTAGGATGGCTTACAGCAACACACAGTTAAATAGGGAATTCCATTAAAACGGTTAAGAAAATCACAAGTTAATAGGAATGAAGACAACAATTTGCATCTGATATGGAAGCACAAATAATCTTTCTCTGTGTATTCAAAACAAATTAATTATAAGCCACATAATTATCTTGCATGTAAGCATCAGGGAAGTCATTGATTTGTTCACAGCAAATTAATCCATGAAAGAACATGGTCAAGCATCTGACCATCGAATATGACGCAGCTTGTGGCAATGACCCTTTTTGTTCTGGCCACATATAATGACATCTTCAGTGCAAGGATAATTGGTGAATAGAAAGTAAAGGAACAGTTCCCCCCCACCCCGCGCGCGCGCACAAGATAACAGAAATAAGAAGCAAGGAAAAACCAAAACCATGTCAAACACTCATGTGCATACATCAATATATATCCAACGATCCATGATACATCCCCCAAAAGTGTTAGCTTATGTTCTCTGCATTCAAGAAACTACTGACTTCTTGTCATAAAACCACCTTGAATCCAGAGATTTTCAAGTGGTGACATCATCTCAAAATCATTAGTCTGAACAGAAAGATTCTAGTTTGAGACAATATGCAGTAACATCCAACTAGTTTTAACTTGGAAATTGGATGGGTAGTCAAGACAGCATACTTGTGATGCATTCAGCTCTGGGAGACCAGGTGCACCAAAACGGCGAGGCAATGCACTACGAACTGTTTGATTCTCAACCTCATGGCCCAGCAAGTGGTGGTATATATACCTGAAGAAGTAAACTGGCATTATTAAGAAGTTCAAAAATGGCAATCCATGTTCAATACACAAGAACTCTAAACTGACAGTACCAAGACAATGGAAAAAGATGAGATATACTAACTCGGAATTACCATACAAATCCAGTGGTAGCACATTACAAGTAAATGATAACTACCTACTAATCGTAACTTTAAGTATGTATAAGATTGTAAGATGCTTACTAGCAAGCCTAATCTCAGCCTTAATTCAAATAGAGACAAATCAAAAAATGATATGGGAAACCAAAACATGATTCACATTCAGTTTGTCTCTTGTCACAAGAAATAAAAAAGCACATACAAAATTGAATCAGCCACCCTACCCACTGACACTGGTTTCATCCACCGCAAAAGTTTTCATTGCTCCCTGCATCCGGTCAAAGCTTGTACTCTTCCAAACAAAATCAACACTAAAACCATGGTTCATGTCCACAGGAACTCCCTGCATACAGATACCAACATTACATACTAGTCAGTGTAACTTACACAAAATCTGAAGTGAGAAATCAAGCACATTAGTATCAGAACTACCTGACTAGCACGAAGCTCAAGTGCAACCTCCTCTTGTGCAGTTAGCTTGATCTGAAAAAACAGAGAAGCAGCTTAATACCAACATTAGAATCATTTAGTCATGTGTTGTCTTCCTTTGAGAGGATGTAAATCACCTATTGATACAGGATTAAATTGAAAATAATTAGAACTTCAAGCATTGATATCAGAAGAGAGCTGCATACCACATGCCCAACTGATTGCCATGCTGGATGAGCTGCATCTCCAGAATAGCGCAGTCGCAACTCATCACCAGGTACAAGGCGCAACTCATTGTCCTCCTATAAAATCAGCAGTTCAACTTCCTTGAAATGAAAATACAGATAAAAGCACGCAAACAACAGAAATCAAGCAGCACATGGAAGAAAAGGAAAAGACAAGTAATAAGCTAAACTAAGACCCATGTTTCTAAACCAGCAGAGAAGTAATACACTACACTAAGCCCAACATTTCTAAATAACTAGGAGAAATAGAAGGAAGAGGATGTTGCAATTGGCAATAGAATTTAAAAAATGAGAGAACAAAAGCGAGTAAGCACCTTTGGAAATACAAAATATGCAACCCGCTTCTTGTTAAGGCCAATATCCCATCGAATAGTGACATTATCCTTGCTTTGAGACTCTTTCATCATCTACAGGAAAATAGCATTACATGAAGCTGTGTAATCTTTTGAAATGTTGGAGGCAGATTTTACGGTGAGAACAATAAAACCTAAAAAAGATTAGGAAAATAAAGGAAAAGAGGAGGTGCATACTTTATCATAGTCAGCTTCAAGCTTAATAAGTGGAGCAAATACATTTTGATACTGCAAAAAAAGAAATTGTCAACTCATCTGCAGAGAACCATAATTAAATTGTTATATTTCAAGTTACATATCAAACCTAATTTAACAACTATCATTAATGCGGGCACCTGATATGCATCTTCGTATTTCAATGCTACAGGCTGAGGTTCATCATCAACACCAGGCTTCTCAAGATCTTCAAGGGTGGCATCAGGATTAGTTTTCCAAAGTTCTTCTACTTTATTTATTTGTTGAGCACTAATTTGGCGTGCCCTCAACTGCTCCTGTTCAGATGGGATCTGCAAAATACAACATATAATGATGTTCTAGAAATAATAGAGCCCTTTACAGATGAATAGGAAATTACCAACCTTCACAAGCCACTGTAGAAAACACCTATCATCAATTAGGGGGCACCACTGGCTCAGGTCCCAGTTCATATCCTTCAGTGCATTAACATTCAAGCAAGGTTCCCTACAGAGGAGGACAACAACACTTTCTGTCTTGGCTGATATAAATCCAAGAAGAAACACATTTCGGCAACCACAGTTGTAGCACTCAAGTATTGTTTCTCCCAGAGGACTGTCTTTATGGAGACAGACCTCTTTATGCTTTGCTCGAACCTAAAAGAAGTTCCAATAAAATAAAACACAATAATTCAAAAGCAATGTGAAAAATTGTCTCCATACTAGATTCACCAAGAAGCAGACATGAAATAGAGCAAGGCAAAATTATGCCCGGATTAAATTTTGCAGACAGTGAAAATGCATAGCATGGGGGCGTGGGGTGACAAAAGTACAGCACTGAAATGCTTTAGGATATGTGCAAAATTAGAATCCCCAAGAGTAATGGTCATTATGAGCTAGAAACCAAAACCAATGCCACATCACTAGCTTCCTTGAGACTTCTTCTAAAATATATTCAGTTAAGTTTAACATGATTCAGGGCAATGAACATTTAGCTGCATTGTCAAATAAAATAGCATTTTTGTGTCATACTATTGACCTTTTGATATTTTTAAGTCTAAATATGAAGTGAGATTACCTAATTACTGGACCCCTTGTAAGGAAAACCCAGAGCAACCTGAAACTCTTCAATCCTAGGATCTTGCATTTCCATTCTTCACACATTTCCATATAATGTATTTTCTTTAACAGCTCAGCATGTAATATTAAACTAATCACTTCAATTTTAAATACATTCAAATAAGGGGAAAACCCAATGCGATTCAGCACTTCCCTACTTGGCCAAAATCCCCCCTTTCCAGTAAAAAAGAGTCCAAACAAAATACTGCACACAAACAAAATGGAGCCAAATTTTAATTTTAACTCACTCTGAGAACTCGTAGTTTTATTCTTAACATCATTGTATTCAAGAATAACATGTTCTTCAAGCTACAGCCTAATTTGTAATCACTCCAATTTCAATCCCAAGAATAAAAACAAATAGAGCTACACGAAAATCAAACAGAAGAAAAGGACAAACCACACTCACCAGATGATTAACAATATGCGAACCAGAGGTATTCCCTCTCGAATTACAAAACCACTTTCTACAGGACGGCACATTACACCTCACCACACACGCAGGATTCGAAACCCCACAGTATCTGCAAGCGTGCTCCGTGAAATCCCCTTTCCCAAAATCGTAACCATCATCATCTCCCGTCTCTTCAAAATTCAGCCCTCCAATACTCGCCACTAACCCCTCCACCACCCCCTGGGTCCCACTATTCGCCCCTCCGCGCGCAGCAGATTTTGACGCGATAGGAGACGCAGCAGTAGAATCAGAGTGGTGATCGGATGTGGAAGCGGCGGCACGGTGGTCGGATGAGGTAGTGTCTACGGCGGAGGATGTGGCGGCGAGAGAATCAGAAGGAGTGGGCCAGTTCACCGGAGAGCGGAATTCGGGGTAGTCAAAATCAGATTCGCCTTGAGTGTTGAATTCAAGGAAGGTGTAGGCGTCTGTTGCTGTGTCTGGCTGCGACGCTGTTTCGTATAAACTGTTGTTTTGAGTATCCATGGAGATTATCAGGTATTTTGATCCGATTAGGTTTTTTTTCTTGTTAGGGTTTGTAGAGCGAAATGCGAAATTGAGATGAATGGGAGAGGAGTTTTTATTCGGGTGTTTCAGGGAGGAGGAGAAAGTTAAAAGACGCGCTACACGCGCTGGTTTAATTGAGATGAGAAGTGTGGGATCTTCGGGTAATGGGCACCTGAGATGGGAGATTTAGGGAATGGATAGGCACGTGAGATGAGTGAGCGGGGTGTTTGGGCTTTGGATACGGCAACAAGTATGTCGTCCTCGGCCTGAGCGCGTGGTACTTTTATAGCGAAGGGGCTGATTACTGTGATTTCCTGTGACGTTGTTGGGGAGTAAATGTTGGTAGAGATATTCAGATCAATGTTGTAAAATCCGTTCCGGGTACCGTTCTGGTTTTTTGTTTGGAACGGAACGTTCCGGTTTCGGTACCGTTCCGGGTACCGGTTACTGTTCATATTTATTTAATTATATATATGAAAAAAATAAAATATTAATTTAACAAGTATAATTTAAATTCAAGATAAATAAAATTTAAATTATACAATACAAACATAATCTCAAAATTAGAAACATCTTTAAAATTCTAAAATATTATGAAAGTAAAATGTTCTAAAATAAAAAAAAAATACATTAAACATCTTCTAAATCATTAATATTAAAATACCACCTGGTTTTAAATTAGAAAGAGATGATAAGGAGATGCCTCATGCCAGAGAAGTAAATTAGAAAGAGATGAAAGATAAGGAGATGCCAAAGAAGTTTTTCTTTAAAAAATTCTAGATATTCTTAAAATATTTGAAAAAGAAACAAAATTTGGATTAAAAAAATACTATATGAAAAGTGAAAATACCGGGGTTTAAAACAATGTGCTTGACAAAAGGGCAATTCACTTCACATCCTATTTCTTCTGCGTCTGAAGACATAAACACAAGCCAACCCCATTCACGGCAACAACTTCTTTCAAAGACAGATTAGAAAGATTAAACCATGGCAAGTCTCCGAGTTTCGGGCATGGTGGTTTCAGGTTCTTCATCCTCTCGTTGTAGTCATAAAAGATTGGCTACAGCCGCTATAAATGGACCGAAAATCCGGTTCAGCCCTCTATCTCTACCAAAGCTTTCTACCAACGATTTTATTGAAGAGCTGAGCGTTAGATCAGGTGGTTATAGAGTTCCGATAACTACCCAAATGGAGAAAGAATCCGGTCCCAAGACCCATGGTTCTGATCCAGTGGTGGTTGCCGAGCTTATGAAAAGTGAATTTCTGGATGGCATTCAAGGTTGGCAGAGCTCGCAAGAAATACAACGTCCCTTATCCACCCCTTGCTGTCGAATCAGAAAACAAAGAGGCCAAGCTCTTCAACTGTGTTAAAGTCCTCTTGCCCTTCCTTTTCTTGTTTTCGTGTTTCTGTTTCCAGGAATATGGGTTTTGACTGGTTTTTTGGTTTTGTGGTTTTGACTGGTTTTGACAAAGAGGCGAAGCTTTTTTTTTTTTAACCGGAACGGAACGCCCGGAACGAAACCGGGGCGTTCCGGCCGGAATTCGGCCGGATTTACCGGTACTAACCGGAATTTTTACTGGAACAAAAAGGTCGCCGTTTTGTTCCGGATTTGCTTCTGGAACGGGGCGTTCCGGCTGTTCCGGCCGGAACGGAACGGAACCTACAACACTGATTCAGATATGTTATTTAAAAATAACAAAGTTTTTTTTTTTTTTTTTTTGGAATTTCTTGCGGAACGGGGAACCACATGACCCGAAAAGCGCACTTTGTGGGTCCAGGGCATGCGTAAACCTCCGACTGTCCCAGGCTCTTACGAGGAGGGGCTGGGCCACCACCTCGGGGACGGTAACTCCAAGAAGAAGTTTGCTCCCTCAGGTTTCGAACCCAGGACCTGGGAGGAGTACCCCCACGCAGGTCCCAAGCGTCCACCGCTGGGCCAACTCCTTGGAGTCAACAAAGTTAATAAAATGGTTTTTTAAAATAGGATAAATATAGTTTTCAATATATATATTCACTTGGAAGGTAAAGGATCATACAAAACAAATTGTATTTTAATATATCTAATATATAACTATTTTAATAATTTGTTATGTCAGGTTGACTTAGCAATTTTAAAAACAACTACAATGATTCTTTATTATTCAAATACCAAATGGTAAAATTAAAAACAAAATAAATTTAAAGATTATATAAGTTAACCTATATGAACTTATCAAATTTATAATATGGATCATGAAATTAGAATAATTTTATAAGAAAACAAACAGAGATAACATGGATTTTTTTTATAAAAAAAAGTAGTGAAGTAAATATTATTGTAATCAATAATATTTTTATATTTTTTGAAAAGTGTAAAAAATACTATTTGTAAAGATAAATGCGAAATTGATGTTTTGTTTTGTTTTCTCCCTGGAGCATGAAAAAACAAGCGAAGAAAAACTGAAATGTTAATTTTTTTTCTGTGTTATTTATCACTTAGACTGTAGAGTTGCTCCCAAAAAGTGAGGGTGATGTATGATTATTGCTTAATCATGTTTATTTATATAGATTGATTAATTATTATTTTACTATTAATTAATAAAGCTAAAGTTTCTAGGTAAAATATTGTAGTTATTTTATTGTTCACTCTCTCACAATTTATAATGGATTATAATAGTGTATTTAAAAAAAAAAAAAAACATTTTTGGTTCTCAAGCTATTTTTCAGTAATTAAGTCTTTTTTAGTCAAAATTAGCACCGCTTGCATGTTATTTTAGGAGGGAGGATTAAATTGAAAAAATAATGACTAGAGTGAAAAACACATGTAACACACGTGATGGATTTGAAATTTGTTCAAAAGTTATTTTCATCCCTTATTTTTGTTGCTACCAGGTGATTGATCCCTGCAAAATTTTTTTAAAAAATATTTTGATATCAAACTTGATTTTCTTATTTTTAGTTATTTTTTGGTGGAGAAGATAGAGGGAGTCAACGATTTTTGACTTAGAAAGGGGAAGTTTAGCAAGGTTCATAAGGTGTTTTTAGGTATTTTGGGGACAACTTTAGGTTCAAGATGAGCTCTTTCTTAAAAAAATACCTATTTTTTAAGTCATATAAATGGTTGTATTTTGAGGTTGTTAAATGATACATCGTTTATTTTTATTTCAACTAGCCAGAACAAACAATGTGTCATTCACTATGCTAAACTTTAAACAATAAAAATAAGAGCTGACGTGAGTGAGTCTGCCTTGCAGGAGCTAACGTGAGTGAGTCTGCCTTGCAGGTCCAGCCATGAGATATTTTTTATTGGGCCGGATATTTTTTGCATAGATCACTATGATTCATCTATAATGTCTTGCATATTTTGTATAAATTAGATATTTATTTTTATAGTATTTTTAATATATGCAACCTTGCATATTTGTTTTCTTTTCTTTTATTCATTAAGTTTATGTGTGAGTCAATGTCTATTACAAATTAATTTCATAAATAAATTCATTAACCATAATCAGATATATAATTTGTGTTACGATATTCAATATTTTGATCTATGTTGGTCTCTTGATTTTTACAATTATATTTTATGTATCATTAATTTTATTTTATTTATTTACACCATGGTTATGATTATTTAATTTGATGTGTGCATTTTTTTTATATATATTTATGATTTTCATGCAAAAAACTCATTGAGAAAATCTGCATGTTAAAGTTTTTTTAAAAAATACAAAAAATTAATTTAAAAAAAAAATTATTTTTTTAAAAACATTTTTGAAAGGCATTTAAAATCCTCACTAAAACAGAAAACTAGGTTAGTTAAAAGTTGAATCAGCGATATTCTCTAGGTAGCAGAAACCATGTGTACCAACCTTGAGGCACCCTTCAGAATCATCTTTCGAAATCGAAACCCGTATCGCATCGCTCTTTTTCTAATCCAAAATTCATCTCTTTCGGCGGTAATTTCCTTTGGACAAGCAAACCTGGTCGGCATAATATACTATTCTAGAGACGCGCGCTGTGGAGTTTTGAGGAACAGTGAATTTTAACATTTTCTGGTGAGTGAATTAATAAATAATAACGTACAGTTCCAGCTATATTAATGGCGAACTTCGATAATAAATATCCACCACGGATCAGCTCATCCAGTAAAATCACAAAGTTCCCCCGATCAGGGGTCATACCTGGCGGACTTGTCGCATTCAGGGGCATCATCTCCCTTCTCCTGAGGCACCTAAAATCAATCCATGTTGAGTTTCTAAGCTTACATTTATCCGGGTTCAGAAGTATAATATGACCCAATGTTCCACTGAAATCAGGATCATCATTTTGGATCCTAAAGGCTCAACAAGCCTACAACATTCATAATTAAATTAGACTGGAGGTGTTCATGGAGCCTATGTTTAAGTTGCTGTTTAAGGTTTTTTCTCAAGTGATAAGTAGATAAAGAATAGGGAAGATGAAAATGATGTTTTTTGTGTGCAGAAAAAGAACAGCTTAATTGGGCTGCCCGACAAAGCTTTAACTTTCCAAGTCTATGCTAACTTGAACTTTGTGTTGCCTAAACCCAGTACCCTCTACTGTTCGATAGATCCACTTTGAAAAGAACCTCATTTTTAGTGGTTTTCCAAAACCACATAAACACTACAGACAAAAATTACAAGTGGAAAGAGGGGAGATAAAAAGCTGCGCATAGGATACTCATTCATGGGACTCGATGTAAGAGGTGTAGCAATAAAGGGTTAGGATCATGTGTAGAAAGGTGTACATTGGTAAACTTTGCACTGTCTTTTTTCCTCCTCCTGCTCTTCGTAAGTGTCTCTGTTCACAATATGTTTATAAAGGGCTCGATTCATTTGACTATATTCATAAGCAGGCGCAGCAGCTTGTTCATCTCGACAGCATTCATGCTATGCTCAGATCTTCATTTGGCTATGCCCAGATACTGCTAAATGATCATGGCACACCACGGAAGAGCAATACACGCACTTGTAACATTGAGCAACAATAGTCCACAAGTCCAGAGTAGATAAATGGTTTATATACAAGGAGAAAACCCATTAACGCAATAACAAGAGAAAACAAATCACCTCAGCCCCACACATATGATGACCACAACTAAAATTGGTAGCAAAGAAAATCGTGCGATTGGATTTCTGAAAATGGTGTGCTTTTATGGGAACAATACAAGTTTTTAGACATTCACTCTTTTCTTTTTCTTTTTTATCTGGAATTGATTTTATTAGCATACTCGGGTAACAAAGACAACAAATAAACAGCGCTCCAGTCCATCCACTGCAGCTGACTTGTACCTAGAATCTTGTAGGCAACCATCATCTCCATAGGACTGCAAAACGGAATTTTTTTTACCATTAGCGATTGAGCAAATCCTTTTCCAAAGCAGTCTTCATCCTGAAACCTTATCCAAGAGTCTTAAACTATGCAACCAAATAGATGGATAGATTCTAAGTTTTAAATTTTTACATTAAAAAAGTAGACATTCAGTAAAGATTGATTATAATGTTTTGAGACTGTGATTTGCTTGACTCCCCTCTCTTGTTTTCCAACCCAACTTATCCAAAATTGGATTAAAAGCTACATTTCCACCCTTATCCTTAATGTTTTGCCGTTATAATCCCATCTAAACAGGCTGTTATATTCCAAGAGCAGGGCTTTCAATTCTTCAGGATCAAAAAACACTCATTGGAATTTTTTTGGTAACCAAAAGTCATTTAAAAATGCAGGGCTGATAAGTGACTATAGAGAGTGGAATGCAGGAAAAACAATTACTGAAAAATAAATTTGGGAGATGCTGAAGTGGGCAGAAAGTTTGATTGAAATGAAAGGGCTCAGCAATAACACAAGGAGGTAACATAGTGATGCCTCCCTGTATCTCCCACCAAATTAATTGCACTAAACTTTTCACTGATGAGACAGCAGTATCCATAACACATTGATTTACAGCCTAATAAGAAAATTTCAACTCCCCATTTCCATCCACTTAAGCTTATCTCAACTCACCGATTACATTTGTATGCTACCAGCCAAAGCATCTCAAACTTCTGACACTATCAGTTCAATTACTCAGAAGTCATGCCAAGAACACCAAAAGGAACCTAGTAGCATTATGCTATCCAACCATGAGTAAAAAGCAAGCGCTCAAGTATGTGCCCAAACCACTTTATTAACAAAGTATGAGATAAGAAGTATGCGTTGACAGATACAATGCAGAGAAGGGGCAGCGAAGCAAAAGACACGATGAGTGTTTACGCTTTTCCAAGCATATTGCCCACAAGTTCAAATCGAGAAGGTTTATATAAATAAACAAGACAAGGATTAGAGTGTTTGACTTGAACTTGAGGAATGAGAGGTTACCTTTCATAACCAGACATCATTCATCATCTTCATGATGACGTTTCCTGATCTTCTTCTCAGAACGCTTTGTATCTCTTCCCACCCGAGGATCATCAGAGCCAGAGGCATCAGGATCAGACAAAGATAATGCCTTCGTGCTCTTCTGCTTGTGCCTTCGACCTGAATGCTCATGCTCATCGGAATCAGAATCATCAGAATGCCGATGACTTCTCCTTCTCCTCTTTTCCTTCCTGCTCTTCCTTTTACGGCGTCGCCGATCATCCTCTTCACCTAATGATTCGTTCTTCTTCCTCCTTTTCTCCTTCCTCTTCTTCCTCCTATCCTTATCCTCATCCTCTGAATCGCTACTTCCCCTCTTCTTGATCCTCCTTTTCTTCGACCTTCCTCTCTTCTTCCTCCCAGAATCTGAACCATCGTCATCAGAATCCTCCTTCCTAGATGACTTCCCTATAGTACCACTCTTCTTCTTACCATACCTTTCAGCAATAATCCTCTCAATCTCCGAATCCACCTCAGAATCTGAAGTCTCACTCTCATCCTCATCGCTCTCCTCACCCTGAATCGCTCGTTTCCCATTG
Organism: Salix brachista; assembly: GCA_009078335.1. Lineage (NCBI taxonomy): Eukaryota > Viridiplantae > Streptophyta > Magnoliopsida > Malpighiales > Salicaceae > Salix > Salix brachista. The sequence continues at coordinate 10,152,350 of CM018572.1, read as the reverse complement.
CCTTTTATCTTCTCCAACCCAGACAAAACCGCAGCCTGAACTGCCTCAGAATCCTTCTCTTTATCACCATCCTTAACACTCACAAAGTTCCTACATTGAAAAGCAAGGTGGCCTACACGACCACATCTCTTACAAGCACCACGAGCCTCGTCAACATTGGATGAGGTAATACGGGCAAGCGCCAGGAGACCCTGAAAGCTGGCATAAGCATTCTCACCTTCAGGCTCAGCGGCGGAGGAGTTCTCCTGGGTTGATTTTTTGGAGTCATCCTTGTTAGGTGCATAGGGGTCGTACCCAATTGCACTCTGCCAAATACCGTGAGTCTGCAGGGCTGCACTACTGTGCACCCTGTTGTTCGCCGGCATGCGAACTCTTCCTGCTGTCGCCGGCATCTTGAAATATAGAAATTGATCTGCGATGAACGAATTGAATAAATAAAAACTAATAAAGATTTTCGAAATTCCAAATGAAAAACTAAAATTGGGCTTGTGATTTCAAAAAAACAAAACTGTTAATTAACCTATTCCCAAAAATCTAACTAAATCTACGTAATCGAACCCTAAAATATGCAATCTATTGTATCACGAGGAAGGAGGTGTTGATTGCTTACCAGATTAAAAGGTGGAGAGGCGTTGCCCGTCACAGGCGAAGGGTGTGACGAGTCGGTTGGCTATCAGAGAGAGAGAGATGGGATTGGGGCCTCGGGGAGCCTGGAGGAATTTGAGATTGGAGAGAGAGAGAGAGCAATTTTAAAAGGGGTCCTTTTCTAGGTCTGAATCCAAAACGTTGCGTTTCATTGTTTCTGAATAACGCTGTCTAATGCTGTCAACCATTAACGCGGTTTCTAGGATCTGCATGGGTTAAAATTACCTTTTACTATTTTACCTTTAATTTAGTTAAAAACTAGTATTGCTTATGTTGTTATGGCATATTTTTCAAATTTTATTTAATCATATGATAATAAAAATAAAAATAAAAATAAAAATTTATAAAAATAGTGATTAATATTTCAAAGAAAATTCATTTTTTAGTAAAACTAATCCCTTTTCATTTATGTAATTTATTTATTTTAATAATATTTTTTTATTAGAAGCACGATTTATTAAATAAAAACTAATGGTAATTAAGTAGCTTATAAAGCATCCAATTCTCACTAGTCAAGTATCAAATCTCGCAATAAAACATGTTTATATTATCTTCTTCTTTCTTTGTTATCTCGATATAATAATTCATTCTAATAATGAAATAGATTTCAAATTCTTGACCCATACTTTTTGTGCATTAATAAATAGCTTCTCATTTACTTTCTTAAAGCTTTTAGCTTCATATTTTGTTTCTTTAACATATGATCCTACTTTTTATCCTTTGTCTAACACTAACTTTATCTCTCCTCTATCAAATCATAAGGTAAAGTTCTATACTAAAATTGAAATTTCATAAACCAAAGGGTCCAAAAATAGAATAAAGTAAAAATCAAAAGTATAAATACTAAATTGAATCTTTTTATGAAAACTTGCAAGTTGCCACCTGTTTTATTTATTTGTTTGTACTTCGGTCTTACATCTTTCAATCACTCTTTTTCAACAAATCAAGACTAATTGATCATCAATTCATCCACAAAGATTTTTAATTAATGAGAGAGAAAAGTGATAATAAAAAAAAAATATAGCAATCCATAGTGGAATTTTTTTATCAAGCCTAAAAAATGGTTTCTCTTAAAAGAAAATGTTCTTAGACTTGGTAATCCCATGAATAATAGAGACCCCGAACAACTAATTATCATTATAGACTATTGGTGATCTTGGTGTTATCAAGAATTTTTCAACGGTCAAAATTTTAGTGTATTTATGAAATTTTTTTTTCTCTCTCTCTCTTTTCTTGCCTTTTTTTTTTTATTGAATCTTATGTCCAATAATTTTTTAAATTTGAAAAGGGTCGCACTTAACACATATAAATCAAGAGTCACAAATGTTCTCTAAACTATATTATTTTTTAAAACAAAATGTCATATTATTTTATCAATATTTTTTTAATCCTAGCAAAGATAGACCCAAGTTATGGGACTATGCTATGTATGGATCGTCAGCTTTTGGCCCATGAATCTCATCGATCGCATGTCTCTCATTTTCATTAAGAGGTCTTACTTTCATTTCATCTCTGTTTAAGTTTTTTAAATGTTTCAAGATCATTTTGATATGATATATCAAAAATAAAATTTTAAAAATAAAATATATATATTATTTTAATATATTTCTAAACAACACTAGAAGTTTATTAGATATTATATTAGCGGTTGTTTTTTACTTAAAAATATATTAAAATAATATTTATTATTATTATTTAAATTTATTTTTAAGATCGATATATTAAAATGATCTAAAAATAATAAATAAATAAATAAAATGTTCTGAATTAACTTTTATGCTGTTGTGATTTGAGTTTAATGTTGATAAAATGTTAGACATTATGGTAGGATGGTATTTAAATATTATTGATTTACCTAAAAAATTCTCAAAATTATCTTAAATATTTATCAACTTAAATTGGGAGTGTTATGGACTTAGTAATCATATCTACTGGATACTAAACTTTGTAGAGTACCTATAGATGCCCTCCAAATAAAATTTATTTTAGAATACAAGTTCATGACAGATTTAAAAAGAAAGATTTATTTATCCAAAACCAAAATTACTTGTTAGAAACCATTAAATCTTTAAATCATATTAGAGCCTCTAAAAAGCATTCTATTTGTGAAATATATTATTTTACTTAAGCCTACATTGGAGCACAAAATTAGAATTTCTTAGTAATTCTAACCGGATAAGTGAACACACTAAACAACATAACGGGTGTTTAGCTCTGCGGTGACTTCTGTGGATGAGGCTCACCACAGAGCTTGTGTGTTTGGTTAGGGGTTGACCACAGTTTATATAACCGTGGAACCCACTAAAAATTGTGGTTCAACCTCCGTTTAGCAAAAGCAGGTTTTAGATGCTTTTCATTGACAAACCATTGTGTTCTAATCAAACCATTGCATTCTAATACAACGTCTCTCAACCTCATCCAACGACAGACCCCTGCATATCTCACCATTCTCTCCTCACCCCAGCTCCACTGACACATTTATCTCTCCTCACGGAGATTCCAGTGTTGGCAAAGGCACAAAGAATGTCCAGGTTTGTGTCAAAGATCTTGACCCGGTCTATGGTGGTTTGAGTTTTAAGGAAGTTGACTACTTGGGATGGTGAAGGAAGGTTGTTTGCTACGGTCTTGTAGTTAACACGAACTGTGTAGGCGGTGGAGCTGGAATGGTAGAAGATAGTGAACCAGGAAAATGGCCATTTTTTTAAATAAAAAAAATGAGTTGAGAAAGTGAAGCATTTAATGAGAGGAGGTTGAGAGTTTGGCTTTGGCAAAGTAAAGAGTGATGAACTAAAGTGTATCTTTTTTAATATAGAAATATTAAAGTAATATTTTTTATTTTTTAAATTTTATTTTTAATAAAATAACATTAAAAAAAAACTAAATCAAAGATTTTTCAAAAATACAGCAATGTCACACCATGTTAATAACTCGAATATATATATATACACACACACACGTGTGTATATGTCTTTTAAAGTAATTTAACAAGTTAATAGTAATAAATATACACACGTATGTATACGTGTACATGTCTTTTAAAGTAATTTAACAAGTTAATAGTAATATAAAACACATGGTAATCAAACACATGGAATTGTTTTTCATTAAACCTCAAACTCAACCATATTTTTAACTAAACATTTAAATTTCAGTTATGAATTGTAGCTAAAAACGCTTTTCATAAAACTTTTTTTTTTTCAACATCAACAACAACAATAGTCATGCCAAACACAGTACCCCTTTTAGCTTCATCTCTGTTTCTTTCTCTCTCTATCAGCACACTATACTATGAAAAAACCCACTCCTTCTTTGAGCAAATCATAAATCACATTTCTTTTATGCCCACATGATCAAGAAGGCATCATTCAGATTCTCTTTTTTTTTTTTTTTCAAAAAACAAAATATTGGGTTTGTAAGTTTTAAGTGAATTCTTTTGCGTGAAGATTAACCTTTGAAGAAAAAGTATTTAAGATCGTGAAAGTGTATATGTAAGTATTATACAGTAAAACTTTGCAGAAGATCAACAAGTCTTCCGGCTTTTAAAGGTATGGTACATTTCTTGGTTGCTGAGGAAATTCTAGTAAAAGAAAATGAAAAGGCAATTGTAGAAGACTCTAAAGTTCATTTTTGATTGCTGTTATGGGTTTTTTCTATGTATAATACTTGATTTTTCTATCCATATATGTTACGGGCCTGATTTATGACAGGTGGTAGCCAGCTGGGCAAGGATGGGCGACGCGTGGCAACCAGCAGTACACTGAAAAATGGACAAGATGATTGACGCGTGGCGAATGGCAACCATAGTTTACTTATTAACTATAGTTTATTAACTATAGTTTATGCGATTAAATTCAACATTTAAGTTATGTTATTTCAGTTAAATAAGAGTCATTGCTAGTAATGGGTAGTTAAGAGGGGGTAAGGTCACGATCAGGGAGCAATTATAATTCTTAATATGTATTTAAGCTAGTGTTTGCTTAATGAAAGGATCATCTTGGAAAATAAACCTAAAAGTTGTGTGCAAAAGCAGGCCTCTAGATAGAATCCCTTTTCATTACAATTTATTCCCAAATCAACAACAAATTCTCATTACATCCAAAAACAATTAAAATCATAACAAGTGGTATCAGAGCAGGTGTTCCTGGGATGACTGAGGGGACCCGATCAGCTCAAGTGGCTGAGGCTATCACCTCCATTTGAGGGGAGACAAATTCTTTGAGAGAAGAAATAGGTAGACAGAGAGCTCTTATGGAGCAGGTGCTACAGCAGTTACATCACTTGGCATCAAATTATGACAACCTGATACACACATCAGCAAAACATAATCAAAATATAGGTGAAGGAACCTCAAATAATATAAGTGGAAACACTAACTCTCTAGTAAAAGGACCTGCTAGAATTTAAGCAAGGACTCTTCGATTGGATTTCCCTCACTTTGACGGAGATGACCCAAACGATTGGATCCTGAAGGATCAACAGTTCTTCGCAAACTATCAGACATAGGAAAGTCAAAAGCTTTAGATTGCTTCTTACCACATGGAGGGAAGGGCGTTGTCATGGTATTACTAGTTGATGAATTCAAGCCCAGCAGCTAATTAGGGAGGAATTCTTGGTGGCCCTGCGAACCAGATTTGGACCTTCGGCATATGAAGACCTAGTGACAATATTCACCAAATTGAGACAGACGGGGAGTGTAGAGGAGTACCAAACAACCTTCAAAGTCCTGTCAAACAAGATTACAGGTCTAAGTGAAGAGTTTCTTATTAGCACTTTTCTTAGTGGATTACGAGATGAGTTGAAGATAATAGTTACCATGTTCAGGCCAAGTACACTCTCGACTGCCTTTGGATTGGCTAGATTGCAGGAAGAAGAAGTTAGCAGGAGACAACACCCTGTTCGACCTGTAAACACAAACCACAACCACAACACAACAACCAACTATCTGCTAGCTTACCCTAAACAAGCTCCACTTCGATTACCTGCACCAAATCCACTTCGATTACCTGCACCAAATCCACTTCCAAAACTTCCAACCCCACAAAATTTATCCCAATACAACCAAAATTTCCCAAAAAAATATCCCTTACCTATTAAAAGACTTACAGCCAGCCAAATGTAAGAAAGGAGAGACAAGGGGCTGTGTTACAATTGTGATGAAAAGTATCACATAAGGCACAAATGTAATCGTCCAAAACTATATCTACTAGGAGTGGAGATTGGAGGGGGACATGAGGAGGCAGAGGAAGAATTGGAGGAATTAGACCAACAAATATCATCAGCAGAGCTGCTAGTTATATCTCTACATGCACTAGCACGAATGCCTACTCCTAAGACCATGAGGTTAGAGGGGACAGTTGGAAAGCATTCAGTTATCATCCTTATTGACATTGGCAGCACACACAGTTTTTTGGATGAAAATGTAGCAAGGAAATTGAAGTTACCAGTGGAAGATAGCCACTTGGCAATACAAGTTGCTAGTGGTACAACTTTCCCTTGCCAAGGTTGCTGTAAGGCAGTATTGCTTCAAATGCAGGGGTTTGATGTTTTGGTTAATTTATATTTATTAACCTTAGGACAATGTGATGTGGTCATGGGAGTAGATTGGCTAAGGAGTTTGGGCATAATTCAGTGGAATTTTGCCTAACTAAGCATGAAATTCATAATCAAAAGGAACCCTATAATTTTGCAAGGCTTAAGGCCTCCTATTAACTCTCTATAAGAGGAGCCAAAGCTGAATAAGACTACTTTGGTGGAAGGAAGAGGGGTTTGGCTATAACTCATGGTGGTAGAGGAGACAGACATTCCTAAAGTTCCAGATATGGCTATACAGCAGGTTTTGGGTCATTTCCAAAATGTATTTGATGGGTCAAAGGTCTACCACCCTCTAGGGGGCATGATCATAAAATTCAACCACATAATGCAGCCACACCTACTTGTGTTAGGCCTTACAAGTACCCTTATTACCAAAAAGAGGAGATTGAGAAGTTGGTTAAGGAAATGTTGCATGTTAGGATCATTTAAACCAACCAAAGCCCTTACTCATCACCAATTTTGCTGGTGAGAAAGGGAGATGGGAGCTGGTGCATGTGTGTTGATTATCGGGCTCTCAACAAGAATACTATTGAAGATAAGTTTTCTATACCTAACATAGATAAATTGTTAGATGAATTGCATGGGGCTGAATTATTTTCCAAGCTCGATTTGAAATCAGGTTACCACCAAATCAGGATCAATCTTGATGATGTGCCAAAAACTACCTTTAGAACACATGAAGGACACTATGAGTTTCTTGTCATGCCCTTTGGGCTTACTAATGCACCTTTTACATTTCAGGGGTTAATGAATGAGATATTTAGATCTTATCTCCGAAAATTTGTGTTAGTTTTTTTTATGACATACTAATGTATAGTAAGTCATTAAAGGATCATGTACTATATTTACACATTGTTTTAGGATATTCTCAGACAACACCTGTTGTATGCAAAAAATTTGAAGTGTGTTTTTGGGTGTTCAGAAGTTGAATACTTAGGATATGTGATTACTAAGGAAGGTGTCAATGTTGATCCCAAGAAATTTTTAGCTATTGTTAATTGGATTATACCTACCACTCCTAAGGCCTTGAGGGGGTTTCTCGGCCTTACAGGATACTATAGGAAGTTTGTAAAGGGGTATGGGGGTATTGCAACTCCTCTAACAACATTACTGAAGAAGAACTCTTTTTCGTGGTCGAAGGAAGATACCCAGGCTTTCGAAGCTCTTAAGGCACCAATGGTAACCCCTCCTATCCTAGGGCTGCCAGATTTTAATAAACCTTTAATAGTCGAATGTGATGCATCGGGTGAGGGGATTGATGTTGTTCTAATGCAAGAAGGGAGACCTTTGGCCTATTTAAGTCAGGCCTTAAAGGGAAAAAATTGGCTTTTATTGACTTATGAAAAGGAATTCCTAGCCTTTGTCCTGGCTATTTAGAAATGGAGGCACTATTTGTTAGGACATCAGTTTAAGGTGCGGCAAACCAACAGACACTAAAATACCTACTGAAACAAAGAGTGGGCGCCCCCTTCCAACAAAAATGGGTTGTTAAACTCTTGGGGTTTGATTTTACTGTGGAATACATATGTGGAAGGGAAAACAAAGTTGTTGATGTTCTGTCACGACGACTTATCAAGGATTCAAGTGCAGGGGGTCATGGTTCAACACCAGCAGAAGGGGAATTACAAGCACTTAGTATTATTCAATCTAATTGGTGGGCAGGGTTACTACAAGCCTACACACATGATCCCCGGTTATAGCAAATTATCAGTCATAGCCAGCAGGGGGATCTTGACCCAAAAAAATACAAGTTTCAGGACAATTTATTATTTTACTAGGGAAGGTTGCATCTGGGGTCTCTTGAGCACTATCAAAGTTTGGTGTTACAACACTATCATGAGAGTCCCATCAGGGGGAATGCAGGAACACACAAAAGACATGCCAGAATTAAACGAGTTTTTTTGGAATGGAATGCGCAATGATGTCAGGGCATGTATAAGGGAATACGATGTATGTCAATGCAACAAAAACGAGAACCTTAAACCCGCAGGGTTACTGCAACCCTTACCAATACCCAAGGAGGCATGGGTCGACATTAGCATGGACTTCATAGATGGTTTACCCACATCTAAAGGATACAATGTTATAATGGTGATTATTGACCAGTTCAGCAAGTATAGCCATTTTATTCCTCTTTCACATCCATACACAACAATGAGCATAACACAACAATTTATGGAGCATATATTTAAATTGTATGACATTTCACAGAGTATAGTCAGTGATAGAGACACAATATTCACAAGTTCATTTTGGAAAGAGATTTTCCGTTTGAGTGGCATACAACAATTAATGAGTTCAACTTATCACCCACAGTCAGACGGACAAACTGAAGCTATGAATAAATGGTTAGAAGCTTACCTCAGATGCTTCACGGGAGAAAGACCCAAAGATTGGGTCCGATGGTTGCCTCTAGCAGAATGGTCCTATAACACCTCTGTCCACTCAGCCACTAGTTTCAGTCCATTTGAGGTTGTGTATGGGAAGGCCCCACTTCGGCTACAGCCTTTTAAACTTGGGTCCACTTCGAACCAAGCTGTGGAGGATGAGACGAGGAGTCGAGATTTCATCTTAAATCTGGTATGAGAAAACCTGCAAGAGACCCAAGCCCGCTTGAAGCACTTCGTAGATAAAAATAGAACATATCGTGAATATGAGATAGGAGATTGGGTTTACCTTAGACTGATACCCTATCGACAGCTATCAGTAGCCGTGTGAAGAAATTTGAAACTCTTGGCCAAGTACTTTGGCCCTTTTCAGATTAATCCAGAGAGTGGTAAGATGACTTACAAGCTTGATCTACCAGAGAACTCGAAGATCTACCCGATCTTCCGTATTTCATGCCTCAAAAAGATCGAAGCTCAGTTTCTCCCAAGCCCTAGCCTACCTGCTATAATGGCCGACGAAGCCCTAGCTCCCAAGATACAAAGAGTGTTAAACAGGAGGATGAAGAAGAAAGGCAACTATGCAGGAACTGAGCTTTTGGTTCAGTGGGAAGGGACGACCGAGGAAGATGCAGTGTGGGTGGATGTAAATGAGCTTCGCACAAAATATTCAGAACTCGTGGGCGAGTTCTTTTGAAGAGAGAGGCAGTTGTTACGGGCCTGATTTATGACAAGTGGTAGCCAGTTGGGCAAGGATGGGCGACGCGTGACAACCAGCAGTACACTAAAAAATGGACAGGATGATTGACACGTGGCGAACGACAACTATAGTTTACTTATTAACTATAGTTTATGCAATTAAATTCAGCATTTAAGTTATGTTATTTCGGTTAAATAAGAGTCATTGCTAGTAATTGGTAGTTAAGAGGGGGTAAGGTCATGATGAGGGAGCAATTATAATTCTTAATATTTATTTAAGCTAGTGTTTTCTTAATGAAAGGATCACCTTGGAAAATAAACCTAAAAGTTGCCGTGTGCAAAAGCAGACCTCTGGATCCTTGAATTTCCAGAATCCCTTTTCATTACAATTGCTCCCAAATCAACAACAAATTCTCATTACATCCAAAAACAATTAAAATCATAACAATATATGTTTTATTTTTGTTTAATTTTGTTATGTGTATGAGAAAAGACAGGTTTTGGTTTTTTTTCCTCTTATTTTCTGGTTTATGTAAGAGATGAAGTGCTTTAAACTTTAAAGCAGGGTTGAATGAGCATTGAAAAGGTTTGGACTTTTTATTAAGAGAATGACGCTATTTTAATCATTTTTTATTTATGTTGCTTTCTTTATTCTTTTTACCTTTATTTTATAATCATGTTTATTCTTTATTCTATTATTATTATCTTTTGTACTTTGATGATCAAATGCTTTACAATTTGTGCATGTTAGTACCCAACATAGAAAAATAAAAAGGTTCTGCATGTTAGTGGCTCCTTGCGGTTTGTTCTTGTTTATTTTATGAAGATTCCTGAGAATGGATTGTAATAAAAAATGATTTCTTCAAAGGATTTCTGATTCTTCATCATAGGAAACTCTGTGAATGGTCTATAAGTCCTTAGATAAGGATTTCTGCAACTGTTTCTTTTCCTTTTTGATAATGTACATTAAACTTTTGATTTGTATATTGTTTAGTTTGGCATTATTTGTGAAGCAATATTGGGCCAATACTTCGATGTGTGACACCATCTTCAAACAAAACTTAGGCAGTCTATATATTTGGATCAGATTCATACATGACTAACATTTATTGTAAATGCTGAATCCCTTCTCTCTTGCTTTTTTTTTTATTGATTTTATGAATCCTTTTCTGCATTTTCATTTAATTTTTTTTTGTCCACTTACTATTATACATTGTTTGATTGTTTCATTTAATTTCATGAAGATTTTCTAGCAAGACTTTACTTCTACACAGCAGAAACCACAGATACGTTATGGCTTCACCAGATGTCGATTCTCCTTGGCTATGCGCTGCTAGTGAATCTTTTGGTGGATGTTTCAATATACAAATTAAGGAGGTCAAATCAACCTATAATATAAATGTGCTGGAGTGTATGATACTTGTAACATCCCCAAACCGCCACCTTATCCTAATATTGTTGAAGTATGAACACAATGGTTTGAAACTTATCTCCCCACCATTGTTGAAAATGATAAAACTGGTATTTCTTGGTGGCCAACTATTGACTTATGAAGAAGATTGTCTCCCCACACTTGCTATAAATAGAGGGGCTTCTTAGAGCTTAAAGTGACAGGAAAAACACAAGTGAATGTGTTGTGTTGAGAGAGCTAGAACGAGTGGAGTTGAGTTGAGTTTTTACTCCTCCTTGTATTTGTATTATTGTTTGCTTAATACAAACCAGTAGCTCCGTGGATTAAGCAAGTTATCGAACCACGTAAATATTGTGTCTTACACTACTGTCATCCCTAACAACTGGTATCAGAGCTTCTGGTGTAGGTGTTTGAATTTTTACAGAAAAATCAAAGTGCTCAAAAATGTGTTTTGAGCATCCTAACTTGTAGAGGAGGTCACCAGGATTCCAACGGTGCATAGTTCACTTAATTTGGAGTTCAAACTAAGGAGTTCTATCCAGTCAAAGTTTTGACTGGAAAAGTCAACGTCACCGGAATAAGCCATCGTCGCCTGAGAAGACGACCGGAAACACCAGTCCGGTAAGTCAACGTCACCACCACATCACCAATCTAGTCACCTACCATGTTATCCTTGTGAAACACGTGTCTGTCCACGTGTTTGACATGTCATCAGTGACCACATCATTGGTGGGAGTTGATCTAGTGTAGCAACATCCACGTAAACCCGGATACGTGGATTGATCTGAGTCGTCCTTTAGTTTAGATTTTGAGTGATCAGATCTGAGCCATCCAAAGTCTGATTTTGGTCATTCTTGAGTCATTTTTAGATAATTTGACCTATCCGACGTGTTTGTGGTGTCCGATTTATCAAATTCAGACTCAAAGATAGCATATGAAGAAGCTATGGATACAGACGAGGTAAAAGGAACCGGAATAGAAAAATTTGATGGGCGAGATTTCAGCTATTGGAAAATGCAAATTGAAGATTATTTGTATGGGAAGAAACTTCATCTTCCTTTATTGGGACAAAAACCAGAGTCGATGAAAGATGAAGAATGGATCTCTCTTGACAAACAAGTGTTAGGTCTGATCCGACTAACACTTACAAGAAAGGTCGCTCACAATGTCATCAAAGAAAGGTTATAACAGGATTAATGACAGTCTTGTCTGGTATGTATGAAAAACCATCCGCCAATAATAAGGTGTACTTGATGAAAAAGTTATTCAATCTGAAAATGGCAGAAGGAATGTTTGTCACACAACATCTGAATAATTTCAACACTATCACAAATCAATTGTCATCAGTTGAAATTGATTTTGATGATGAGATATGAGCTTGGATCCTATTGGCTTCATTGCTAAATAGCTGGGAGGCAATGAGAACGACGATCAGTAACTCGGCTAGAAAATCAAAGTTGAACTATGATGACATCCGAGACTTAATACTTGGAGAAGAAGTCTGTAGAAGAGATGCTGGTGAAAGTTCAACTTCAGGTTCTGCCTTGAATGTTGAGACTAGAGGTAGAAGATTTGATAAATACTCAAATTGCGGCAGATCAAAATCCAGACCAAGACCTCGTCAAGATCGAAGCAAGTCAAGATCCAGAAAACCAATTGAATGTTGGCATTGTGGCAAACCAGGTCACATTCAGGCAAACTGTTATAAGATGAAGGAGGATGATGATAAATTTGCCAATACAGTGGCAGAGGAAGGGCATGAAGCATTGTTATTCTCAGTTAGCAGTCCACTTGATTCTTGTGTGTCAGACTCGGGGGCCTCATTCCTTACTACTCCACATCAGAATATCTTGCAGAATTATGTTGCCGGTGACTATGGTGTGGTATATCTAGCAGATGGAGAGCCATTAAGAATTATTGGTATAGGAGATGTCGAGATAAAACAACTCAATAATTCTACATGGAGACTACAGTAGGTTAGACATGTACCTGAGCTGAAGAAGAACCTGATCTTGGTAGGGCAACTTGATGAAAGCGGTCATTCCATAAATTTTGCGGGAGGCATGTGGAAAGTCTCGAAAGGAGTAATGATTTTGGCACGGGGTAAGAAAACTGGCACCTTGTACATGACCCCAGCCTCAGAAGATATCATTGCTACCGTTGAAGCTGAAAATCAGGCTGATTTATGGCACTATAGACTTGGCCATATGAGTGAGAAAGGAATGAAACTGCTTCTCTCAAAAGGAAAGCTACCTGGCTTGAAATCAGCAGAGTTTGATTTGTGTGAAGGGTGCATCTTCGAAAAACAGAAAAAGGTGAGTTTTTTGAAAATTGGAAGAGCTCCAAGACCTAAGAAATTGGAGTTAGTACACTCAGATGTGTGGGGGCCATCTCCAGTTGCATCATTTGGAGGTTGAAAGTATTATGTAACCTTCATCGATGACTCAAGTAGAAAGGTATGGGTTTATTTTCTGAAAAATAAATCCGATGTATTTGAGATTTTTAAGAAGTGGAAAGCTATGGTGGAGACTGAAACAGGATTGAAGCTAAAATGTCTGAGGTCAGACAATAGAGGAGAATACACTGACGGAGATCTCAAGGAGTACTGTGCTACTAATGGTATCCGGATGGAGAAGACCATTCCAGGCACACCGCAACAGAATTGTGTGGCAAAGCGTATGAATAGAACTATCAATGAAAGAGCTAGGAGCATGAGGTTGCATGCTGAATTATCTCCAACATTCTGGTCTGAAGCTGTCAATACTGCAATCTACTTAATCAACCGAGGACCTTCTGTTCCTTTGAATTTCAGAATTCCTGAAGAGGTCTGGATAGGAAAAGAGGTAAATCTTTCACATTTGAAAGTATTTGGATGTGTTTCTTATGTGCACATAGATTTTAAAGCAAGAAGTAAGCTTGATGCAAAGTCCAAAAAATGCATCTTTGTCGGCTATGGTACTGATGAGTTTGGATACCGATTTTGGGATGAAGAAAATCGGAAAATTATCATGAGCAAAAATGTCATATTTAATAAGAAGATGACATATAAGAATAAAGAGGCGACAAATTCTGACAAAGCTGAGACATCTGATGTAATAGATGTAGATGATATTGCAAAAAGTATTGTACAGGGCAATATTATTGATAAAGAAAACACTGATCCACAGGAAGAGCCATGTATACTAGCAATAATTGTCAGAAGATCTTCCAAGACGATCAGACCTCTACATCGGTTCTCACCGTCATTGAATTATATTTTATTGACAGATAATGGTGAGCTTGAAAGTCTTAGGCTGTGTTTGTTTCCCGTAATTCACTTTCCAGGAAACCACTTTCCCCACTTTCCTGTGTTTGTTTGTCATTAGGAAAGTTGGTCAACGGAAACAACTTTTCGGTCAACTTTCACCCACATGAAAGTGTTTTCCTTTCCTTATCAAAAGGAAAACACTTTCCTGCAAACATAAAACACATCTTAAAACATAAAACACCTCTCTGTGTCCGAAAATCAAAGAAGAGAAAGGATCAACGGCGACAGCAGCGTGAAGAAGAAGAAAGAGAAAGGCCGATAAAGATTGACCCCTGCCACCCTCGTCTACAAAGGCATCGTCAAAGAATTCGTAATTTCTATTAGCCTTCCTCCTTTTCTTGTTTCTTATGTGATTTTTGAAGTGGGTTTTCATTTTTGTCTTGGGTTTTTTCTTGATTTAGTTTCGATCTGGTTGAGTATTTGTAGATTGGTTTTGTTGGGGTTTTGTTTTGAAGTTGGAGTTTTTGAGAGCATCCAAGGCGTGTGCGTAGCACGTCGTCTTTCACACCCTCTCTGTCTTCTCTTAACAATTCTCTCTTTCTTCATTGTTACCTAACTTAGATTCCTTTTTTTTCCTCTTCAATCCCTCAAAAAATCCGTTCTTTTCTCGTTTTGCTATTTTGATTCCTGAGTTTTAACCACAACATCAACTCAAGAGGTATGGCATCTTAAATTTTCTTGTTTTATTTCGGTTTTTTAGATCTTTATTTTTGACGTTATTGTCGCGACGACAATTTTTACGCGCTTCGCGCCCCGCCATCTCCCCTTGATTTGGGGGGACAACGGCGCGCGGTGAAATGGGGGGTTGTTTTTATAGTCGTAAAAATTATGACTATAATTATTAGGAGTCGCCACCTAATATTAAGGTTATTAGGAAACCTATTGGTCTGCGAGAGTCTAGGTAAGGGGACTTGTTGTGCAAGGGGAAGACGCATCACCCCCAGTGCACCCTACCTAAGGTAAGCTGCATTGTTGTTTGATTGTTTTTCTAAGTTAAAAATTTTGCACTGCATTTTCAAAAACCATTTTTTTTGGTCTGCGGGTGTACTTTACATTGTAATTTTACACCGCAGTTACACACCTTTTTTATCTACGGATGTACTTTACAATGTAATTTTACATCGTAGTAAAAATCTTTTTATATCTGCGGGTGTACTTTACAATGTAAATTTACACCGCGAAAGCTTAAACAAAAACATTATTAAATTATTTTTGACATTTTGGCCGACTTCAAGTGGATAATTGTAAACTGGTTACAATATCCAAATTTTCGTTTTAAAATATGAAAGATATGCAACATATTTTTTACGAAAAATACATTGGGAAAAACTTTGGAATTCGGCCGTATGCACGAAAACAAAATATTTTTTTGTCTTTTTAAAATGATTTTTTTTTAAAATAAAAAAATAAAAATAAATAAAAAATTCGGGCCGGGCCGTGCCTGGCCCAGCTAAATGGGCCGGCCCAAGTGAGGCTGGCCCAGGGCCCAAGTCTGCTGGACTTGGGCCCGGCCCAACCAACTAGGCTGGGCCGAGAGAAGCCAGGTCAAAGGCCAAAAAAATGATAATAATAATAGAAGAAATCAAAACACGTGAATTCACGTGAATAGTGATTTGGTGGTGGACCGACCACGACGAGAGGCTTACCCGCTACTGCCACCGGGTACAGGACGTCGAGGTGGTCCTCCCTGTCGTGGTGGCGTCGAAAATGGTGGCCCGTGGTGGCCGGAGGGAGCTCTTGAAGTTGTTGACCTGCGCTGTCTTCGTGGCTGCCTCTGCTCCTGCGTCGCCGGCGATGGAGAAGAAGATCTTGCTGGGGAGCTGCTGGCGTGGGGGAGGAACCGCCGGTGCCAAGAGAGCAGTCGTTGTGCTCGCGGGGAGCTGTTGCTAGAGGAGAGAGAGGGCCAGTTGCCACTGGTTTTAGGGAGAGAGTGTTGTCAACCGAGAGAGAGAGCTGCAACGGGCGGGCTAAAGAAGATGACGATGATGGTGCGATTTCCCTTTGTTTTTCTTGTTTTTATTTGCTAAAAAAAAAGGTCCCTTCAAATCCCCAGCACTTTCTCCTCTTTTCTTTCCTTTTTTTTCCTCTGTTTTTCTCTATTTTCCCCCTCCTCTGTCACGTTTTTTCTGCCAAAATCCTCTGCAAATTTTCCTCTGTTTCGTTCTCTCTTCTGCGTAAATTTCCCCCCATTTTTTTCCTTCCCTTTTCTCGTCGTGCATGCTGCTATTTATAGTAGAAAACTGGTATGCCACAGTGGCTGAAACACTGTGGCTGTCGTCGGTGAGCCGCCTGCAACAAATGGCGTGGTGGCTATTGGCAGCGGCACAGGTGGGCTGTCGGCAGCATGCAGGTGGCTGGTCGGCGGCGTGCTGTTGAAAATGGTTAAAGGTGAAGGTAGGTCGGCGTAGCGTGCGTGCTGTGGCAGCTTTGGGAAGGTGAAACTGCATTTTGGTCCTTTACTTTGTAATTGTTCTAATTGCACCCCCAAATTGGATTTAAATTTGTAATTTTATGCAATTGTGCCCCTCTCCGAATTTCAACATTAGCCTTAACTTTGCGTGCCTTTTTCATTTTGGTCCCTTACTTCTGATTCACGCAATTTGACCCTCAATTGACAATTAAACTTCAATTTGACCCTTAATTTTGCACAATTAGTTTGGAAAAATTCAATTGGGTCTCCAAAAATTCCAATCTTCTCAATTGAGCCCGAATTAAATTCAAGAATTTGATTTTTTGTCAATTAAGCCCTTAATAAAATTAATTTGATCAATTTAAAGCATAATTAAGTCCTTGCACTTAATTAAATTCTTCAATTGGACCCTAAATTAATTCTCAAACATAATAATATTTTGAATTAGCCCATGATTAAATCAAATTGGCCCATAAAAAATATAATTATGATTTTTGACTTAATTTTTACCTCGAATTTGTATTTTCTCTCATTTTTGGGCACAAAAGAGATATGATTCGGCTCAGAAAATATTCCAAATTTTCACCGTGATTTTCCACCAACGCCAAAACCCTTTTTTATTTTATTTTTGTTATTTTTTTGGTATATTTTGGGGAGTAACCCAAAAATTGGGTTACGACAGTTGCCCCCCTCTTTACAATGCTTACGACTAAAGTTTTGTAAAAGACTTTAGATAGTAAGCGTTGTAAAGAAAAAGAAAAGTGGATTTATCGGACCAAGAAATGGTCAATCCATCCAAAAATGAGAATGCGGGCTCTAAAGCGCACTCAGAAAGGAATGATAAGATAGGGCTAGAAAGCGCACTACCTAAGAATTGGGGCCTGAGGTGGACACTCAAAAAGGATGGGTGACCTACCAAGGTGAAAAATAGTGAAAATGGTCTCATTGTAATGGGTGACCTACCCAGGTCAGAAATGGTGAAGATGGTCTCGTTATAATGGGTGACCTACCCAAGTGAAAAATGGTAGAGATGGTCTCATTGTAATGGGTGACTTACTCGGGTGACAATAGTGAAGATGGTCTCGTTGTAATGGGTGACCTACCCAGATGAAAGATGAAGAAAATGGTCTCATTGTAATGGGTGACCTACCCGGGAAATGGTGAAGATGGTCTCATTGTAATGGGTGACCTACCCAAGTGAAAAATGGTAGAGATGGTCTCATTGTAATGGGTGACCTACCCGGGTCAGAAATGGTGAAGATTTCATGGGATGGAAGACAGGGCTAGAAAGCTCGCTATCTAGGATCTATGGTTGAGAGTTAGAAAACTCACTCAAAAAAAAGAGGAAAAACAGTGTTGGAAAAACCCACAATTTTGTTCATGGTTAAGGGTTGGAAAACGCACTTAAACAAGAAGGATAGGGATGGAAAACGCACTATCTTAATTGGTGGTTTGAAAAACACATGAGAAGGAAGAAAAATAGGGTTGGAAAACGCACTATTTTAGCTTATGGTTAAGGGTTGGAAAACGCACTTAAACAAGAAGGATAGGGATGGAAAACGCACTATCTTAATTGGTGGTTTGAAAACACACACGAGGAGGAAGAAAAATAGGGTTGGAAAACACGTTATTTTAGCTTATGGTTAAGGGTTGGAAAACGCACTTAAACAAGAAGGATAGGGATGGAAAACGCACTATCTTAATTGGTGGTT
Source organism: Salix brachista (assembly GCA_009078335.1). Lineage (NCBI taxonomy): Eukaryota > Viridiplantae > Streptophyta > Magnoliopsida > Malpighiales > Salicaceae > Salix > Salix brachista. The sequence continues at coordinate 10,134,190 of CM018572.1, read as the reverse complement.
TGAAAACACACACGAGAAGGAAGAAAAATAGGGTTGGAAAACACACTATTTTAGCTTATGGTTAAGGGTTGGAAAACGCACTTAAACAAGGAGGATAGGGATGGAAAACGCACTATCTTAATTGGTGGTTTGAAAACACACACGAGAAGGAAGAAAAATAGGGTTGGAAAACACACTATTTTAGCTTATGGTTAAGGGTTGGAAAACGCACTTAAACAAGGAGGATAGGGATGGAAAACGCACTATCTTAATTGATGGTTTGAGGGTTGGAAAAATCACTCAAATGACAGGAAAGGAATGGCTAAGAAGCGCACGATCCTAATTGATGGTTGAGGGTTGGAAAACACACTCAAGAGTGGAAGAGATAGGGTTGGAAAGCGCACTATCTTAATTGATGGCTAGAGAGCTCAACCAAATTCTAGAAAGAGATAGGGCCAAAAAGCAAACTATCTAAGTTGGTTGATGGCTAGAAAGCTCACTCAAATAAGGAAAGGGATAGGATTGAAAAACACCCTATTTGTTCTGATGAAAGGCTCGCAAGCGCTCTTAGAGAAATGAAAGTGGTGAGGGCTCGAAGGCGCACACAAAAATGATGAGTAGAGGTTTATGAATTATAATTCCTCCAAAACAATTCTTGGATTCCTAGGGAGATGTAATGCATGATGACACCCAGAATCAAGAAACAAATAAAGCTAAAAAGCATGCTCAAGGAAATGAAAGAGGTGAGAGCTTGAAAGCGTGTACACAAAATGAATGAAGGTTCGTAAATTACGATCCCTCCAAAATATTTTTTTAGATTTTCAATGGGGATGCAATGCATGATGTCACCCAAAATTAGAAAAAAGATAAAGCTGAAAAGCGTGCTCAAGGAAATGCAAGAGATGAGAGCTTGAAAGCATGCACACAAAATGAATGAAGGTTCATAAATTACGATCCCTCCAAAATATTTTTTAGATTTTCAATGGGGATGCAATGCATGATGACACCCAAAATCAAGAAAGAGATAAAGCTGAAAAAGCATTCTTAAAGAGGTAAGAGCTTGAAAGCGTGCACACAAAATGAATGAAGGTTCGTAAATTACGATCCCTCCAGAATATTTTTTAGATTTTCAATGGGGATGCAATGCATGAGGATGCATGAATACTTACCTGAGAGATATAGGTCCCATATTCTTCCTCCAGACCTTCTTTTCCGGGATTTGGACCTCTGGATTTGATGGCTTCTCGCTTCTGCTTACTCAAGCCGCAACTTGTGATTTTGACCACTGGAGATGATAGATTTTTCATATCAACATGCCCCCCGAGTTTGATCCAGATTCTTTGAAAAGGAATTAGGGAGTCAACTTCATGATTTGACGGCTTCTCGCTTCTGCATACTCAAGCCGCAACTTGTTGATTTTGACCACTGTAGATGATAGATTTTCCATATCAACATGCCCCCCGAGTTTGATCCAGATTCTTTGAAAAGGAATTATGGAGCCAGCTTCATGATTTTGACCACTGGAGATGATAGATTTTCCATATCAACATGCCCCCCGAGTCTGATCCAGATTCTTTGAAAAGGAATGATGGAGCCAGCTTCAATTGCATTTATAGATTACCCCCCTGTTTGGTCATGCCCCAAAAGTGTTTTGGGATCAGGTGTTTGCTGCAAAGGGTTGGTCATTTGCAATGATTGTTTACATGTGGGAATTTTTGGAATTTTGAAGTCATTCCAAGCACAAAAACCATTTTGATTGCCCCAGTCGGGTCGTGTCACACCAGTGTTTTAGGCTACGAGTGTTTGCAGGAAAGGGATGGCTATTTGCAAAAATCGTTTTCATGTAAAACCTTTGGAATTTCAAAGTCATTCCAAGCATAAAAACCATTTTGATGTTTGTTTAACAAACTTGTTCTCGAAAGAATTCAAGTGATCTCATTGTCAGGTTTTATGTTGACTTTGACAAGAATGTGAAATGATATTTGCAAGTCTCGTATGTCAGGAAGGTTTCGATCAGGTCGTGTAAAGCATTTGTAAAAATGGAAAAGTATTGCTTATCGATCCAGATCACCCGTTTTTTATTAGAAAGGGCTTATTAGGCTTGTAACGTAGTCTTAGGTTACTGGCTATGAAAAAAAAGATATTTGTAGGCTCAAAAAGTGTTTAAGGGTTTTTTAGACTAAGGATCACTTACTGCTTACTCTTAGAACTCCATTTAGCCCTCATGATTGATTTTCATAGTGACCTAGCATGCCCCCAGTGTTTGTTTGGGCTTTGACCTTGACATGCCCCCCGGTATTTGTTTGGGCTTTTTCATTGGTATTTGGCACTAACGTTGTGCTGACTTGACATGCCCCCAAGTATTTTGTTTGGGGTTTTTCATTAGGTTTTTGGCACTAACATTATGTTGACTTGACATGTCCCCCAAAGTATGTTGTTTGGGCTTTTATCGCGACATGCCCCCCAGTATTTTTTTTTTTTAGCTTTCTATGTTGGGTTTTTAGTACTATCACAATGTTGAATTAATTTGTTATAGTGTACTAAAACCCTTCTTATGTTTATGCCTCCCAGCTTTGTTCGGGCTTCACTTGTTTTTTTTTTTTTTTTTTTTGCACTTACCCCCCAGTGTAGGGTGTGATCCTTGTCAGGGTTAATTATCAAGAAAAAATATTAGGCTCAAATAAGGACTACAAGGGATATTTGAGACTTTGTGATGGCATATCAAAGATGGCCTTCCTCATTTCAAAAACATGCATTCTGAATCAATAAGCTTTGCTTTTCCATGTGAAACACATTTCTGATTTTTTGGATTATTTGTTTGGCTAAGAGATTAGATTTATTATGTGGGTTTTGGTGGTATGAGATCACCTTTCAAATGAAATCCTTTGAATTCCTAGAACACATTTGTTAAATAAACATCAAATTGCCATTCATTTTCGTACTAGACTTTGATTTGCCAAAAATCTTTATGAAATCATGGGATCATGTATACTTTGTACGAAAAGGTATATGGAGTGCTTGTGTTATTTAGACAAAAAAGCAAGAACACATCATAAACACAAGAAAATACATAATCACTGCAAGGAAATTTTTGGGCACAAAAGAGATATGATTCGGCTCAGAAAATATTCCAAATTTTCACCGTGATTTTCCACCAACGCCAAAACCCTTTTTTATTTTATTTTTGTTATTTTTTTGGTATATTTTGGGGAGTAACCCAAAAATTGGGTTACGACAGTTATTTCTGGCATTGTTTTGTGTTTTGCTTTATTTCATCATAATTGAACTTTGTTGATCCCAAGTAATTAATGGTCTGCTAAAGCTCGATAATTTAGAGGTTTAGACAAAAATGAAAACCCACTTTAAGTGTTTTTGTTTTCTGATTTAGCTTTTAAATGCGGTTTCTTTGGCTTGGTTGATTATTTGTGGTGCTAAGTTTTGCTGATTAATTTGGAAATTTGATCTGGGAATGAAGATTTGTATCTAAGCATGATGGTTTCTCATTACAATAATCGAATTGATGCTTGTTTATAAATAACTGTATGAGTTAATCCATGAGAACCCAAAAACAGTAATGGAACAAGCTATATTTGTTGAAAGGTAGTGGATTGATTCTAGTTAAAAGTGTTCTTTCAAGCTCAGCTACATATCTCTTGTAGTCTGTTGCAACTGTGTTTGGAGAAACTATATTATGGAAAGGTATAGGGAAATGTTCAAACATCAATTGTTTGATTGGTAAGTGGTTTGTTCTGCTGTTACTGATGATTTTTGGAGCAACATAATTATTTTTGGGATTATGGAAGGGGGTATTGATTGGTTTGTAATTGTTTTGTCAGAAAGGCTTCTTATGAATTAAGGGGTGGAAAAAGGTTGTGCTTTTGGAAGTATGTGCTCTGTGAGGAAGAGTTTTTGAGGTTGAATTATCCGAATGTTTTTGAATAATCATAAGGTACGATAAAAGATAATAATATACGAGTAGAGAAGGAAAAAAGAGGAAAGAGAGGACAAGAAAGGGGAGAAACAAAGAAAGATTTATAGGAACACATAACCTATTAGGATAGGAATAGAAGGTTCCTTTCAACATATATGAAAATTTCTCCCCTCAATAAGAAATAAAGCCAAATGGATAAGTATCTGCCTATTCAGCTGTTAAAAATTGGACCCATTTCCTGAAAGTTATCCTTTTCTTGCTTTCTAAGTTTTAAGCTAGACCATGTTTGCCAAATAGAAAGTATGGACTGGTGTAAAGCTATGGAAAATAATGGTTTCAGATATTTTACCATGTACAGTCTTCTCCCTTGGTTCATTTGGGAATTAATTGAAGGGTAATCTATTCAATACTAGGATAATATTGCCCTGCCGCTGCCTCAATTCAATTCTTAAAACAAATATTGGGGTTAGATTAGGTTGCTTGTGATCGTGGTCAGAATTAAGAAAGTGAAAACAAGGAGTTCATGCTTTTCAATTGAGCTTGATTGACATTTACTCTTGGTTCTAATGCTCTGTTTGATTGCTAGTGGAAATTATTTTTAACTAACAAATCAAAATAGAATAGAATTGAACCTAGCCATGAACTCGATCGTGTGTTGTGTTGCCGCATATGAGGTGATTTTCGTAACTTATGTTTATTTAATTATTCGATAATGACATTATTTTTAAGAATTAAAATGATTGATCTTATTGATCATTGTGAACTTATGAATTGTATATTGTCAGCTTCTTTGAACATAATTTATTGTATTGATTGTGTAAGTATTTTATATGATTTTCTTAATATTTATTTCCCTACATTTTTAGGTTTTGTTATCAGAAAACTATACTTTCATGTTATGGATAGTAAAATAATTAATGCAGTATGCATGAGAGCAGCTGTAACTGTGATAGCTATAGGGGTAACTATTATTGAAGAAGAAAGAAATAGAATTTATATACCAAGAGAACCACGTGTAAATGCAATTGCTCAATGAGAATTCTATATTGACAGCATTTTGAATCGAGGTGATCGACATTGCGTTGAACAAATTTGTATGAAACCTATTGTATTATATAGATTGTGTGATGTTCTCACAAGTCGTAACCTATTACGATCAACTCAAAATGTGTCTATTAGGGAGCAAGTAATTGTGTTCTTACAAATTGTAGGCCAAAACCAAAGATTTCGGGTTATTAGTGGTATATATTATAGGTCTGTTGAAACTATCCATCGTTACTTTAGAATTGTTTTAAAAGCAATTATAAAGTTATACAAACACCTTATTAAAGATCCAGAGGATACAGTTCCAGCAGAGATAATGAATAATAGAAGATTCTATCTTTATTTTAAGGTATGAAAACAATACCAATATTTTTATGAATTAATTAATTACATTAAGAAGAAAAGGTTATAAATTATTTTTTCATGTTTATATAGGATTGTGTGGGAGCAATTGATGGTACCCATGTTCCTGCAAATGTTCCTGTTGAGATTCAAGGAAAGTTTTGAGGACGAAAAGAAGGAACAACACAAAATGTTTTAGTAGCTATAACTTTTGATTTGAAGTTTATATATGTTTTAGCTGGCTGGGAAGGAAGTGCCCATGATTCACGGGTTTTAGGTGATGCATTATCAAGATCTAATGGTTTTAAAATTCCAGAAGGTATATAATAAAGTATGTATTATATGCATAAACATATAAAATGTCTTATTACATAAAGATAGTAATAGGTTTGTTTTTTTAATTTGTAGGGAAATATTATCTTGGTGATGCTGGTTACGGTATTCGAAAAAGAATCATTTCTCCTTTTTGTGGAGTTCGATATCACTTGAATGAGTTTACAGAACGTTCACCAGAAAATGAAAAGGAGCTATTTAATCTTTGACACTCTTCATTGAGAACCGCGACTGAGCGAGGGTTTGGTATTTTGAAGAATCGTTTTAGATCAATTGATGAAAAATCTTTTTGGTCTTATGAAACACAAGTAGATGTTGTGATTGCATGTTGTATTATTCATAATCACATAATGGGGGTTGATCCTTATGACTTTTTTATGGAAGAAATATGTCCGGATAGTGAACCAATTAGACGAACAATCAACTTCAGTCAACGGGAGGAAAGGGAAGAGAATAGGGAGTGGATAACAAAAAGAGAAATGATTGCCTCAACCATGTGGAATGATTATAACACTCAAAGAAACTATTAATTGAGTGTTAATTATATGTGTTTGTTTTTATTATGTCTTGCTTGAGTTTTTATATGAAATTTATTAAATCGAAATATTGTATGATTTTATTTTGTATAAATTTGTAATTTCTTTTTGTAGAAATGAGTTTCACACAGAATGAAAAATGCAAGGGCAAGCACTTCACATGGTCTAAGCCTAGGTCTCACATGTTGCTTGAGATATTAGCTGAGGAGGCACTTAAAGGAAGCAAACCTTCTTCCACCTTTAAAGCAGAATCTTTTGTTAAGGTGGCTACAGAAATCAGTCAAAAGTTCAATGTGCAATGCGAGCCTAAACATGTGGAAAATCATCTCAAGACTGTGAAAAAAGAATGGGGAATAATAACCAAGCTTAAAAATAAAAGTGGTTTTGGCTGGGATGATTGTTTGAAGATGATTACAGTTTCGAAAGATGTATATGATGAAGAAGTAAAGGTATGATAAATATTATACTCTTTGTAATTTTTATATTTACTTTTGTTTCTAAAATGTTATACAATGAACTAAAAAAATTGCATATTCTATACTTTACGAACAGGCACATCCCAATCATGACAAGTATCTCAACAAAAAACTTGATATGTATGAGATAATGACAATTGTTGTTGGAAAAGATATGGCAACCGGAAATTATACCAAATCATATGCTGATGTCAACTTGGAAGAGAACACTGAAGAGCAATCAATTTCAATTGAAAATGAAGGGGAATATGAAGAAACTTCAAAGGGAAAAGGGACATCTTCCTCTAGTACACAAAAGAGGCAACATAGAAAGAGAAACCGCATGTATGAAGATGATGGTGTTGAAAAGTTGTCTAAACAGATTGGAGATGTAGCATTTGCAATTCAAAGTCTCAGCAAAAATCAACTTGATGTTAATGCGTTGTATGCGGAAGTGATGAAAGTTGAAGGCTTTGATGAGATAACTCTTGGGGATGCATTTGATCATTTGATCCAAAATGAAATGTTGGCAAAAGCATTTATGGCAAAAAATGCTAATTTGAGGAAATTTTGGGTTCAAAACTCTGTGACCCAACACTACTACAGGCCTGCTTGCTAAGATGGTTTGAATATGTTCAAAATTTGGGTTCAGACTATATTTGTTATTTGACAAGTATGTTTACTTGTTTAATTCGGTCTAGCATATTTATGTTTGTAATTTGAACTAATATGTATGTATATGACATCGAAACATAATATTTATGCATGACTATGTTTGATGTTAGGTATAAATATTTATTTCTTGATGTTTATTTGATAGATATTAAAGGGATAATTGCCTTCACCCATAAAAAAAAATATTTATCCAAAATACCCATCAAAATATTTTTGTATCTATTTATCTTTTAAAAAATACTTCATACCAAAAAAAAACCCAAATATATAACTCTTAACATAAACTAATTTGGCTTTCTTCATATGAAAAAACAAAAACTTATTTTAAGCTTTTAAAATTGAAAAAAATATATATTAATAAGTTTTACTTAAAAAATATTTTACAAGCTTATTTCTCTATAATATGATATGACATATATTGTTATATTTTATAAAATAAGCTATGTATGAATATAGGATATAATGAAAAAAATTCATCATTATACTTTTTAGATTTCATTTTTTTTATTAAATATTTTATATTAAATATTTTATATATATTAGATAAACTTGAAAAAAAAATTAATTTATTAATAAATTATTTTCCAGTTCATTTTCCATAACACAAAACAAACACTGGAAAGTGTTTTCCAGTTCATTTTCCATAACACTGCCAAACATCAGAATTCACTTTCCAGGAATTCACTTTCCCTGGAATTACTTTCCAAAAGGAAACCACTTTTCAGCAAACAAACGGGGCCTTAAAGAAGCTACAAGAGCTGAAGAATCAAGCATGTGGGAGCTAGCCATGAAAGATGAGATGGATTCCTTGAAAAGAAACCAGACATGGGAATTGACTTCACTACCTGAAGGGAAGACAACCTTGCATAATAAATGGGTGTACAGGATTAAAGAAGAACACGATGGCAGCAAGCGATTCAATGCAAGACTTGTCGTGAAGGGATTTCAACAGAAGGAAGGTATCAATTATACAAACATCTTCTCTCCAGTGGTAAAGATGACTACAATCAGATTGGTATTGTCAATTGTAGCTGCAGAAGATCTACATCTCGAGCAGTTAGATGTGAAGACTGCTTTTCTACATGGAGATCTAGAAGAAGATATCTACATGAAGCAACCAGAGGGTTTCTCAGAAAAGGGAAAAGAAAACATGGTTTGCAGGTTGAAAAGGAGTTTATATGGTTTAAAGCAGACTCCGAGGCAATGGTACAAGAAGTTCGACAACTATATGTGCAACAATGGGTTCACACGATTGCAAGCAAACCATTGTTGTTATGTAAAGAATTTTGGGTCATCACATATCATCTTATTGATATATGTAGATGATATGCTAGTTGCAGGATCTAGCATCGGGGAGATTAACAAGCTAAAACAACAATTATCAAAGCAGTTTGAAATGAAGGATTTGGGAGATGCAAAACAAATCCTTGGCACGAGAATCATCAGGGACAGAGATAAAGGTACTCTGAAGCTTTCACAAGAAGAGTATGTGAAGAAAGTGCAACATAGGTTCAAGATGGATGGAGCAAAGCCAATAAGCACACCTTTGGCTAAACATTTCAAACTTACTAAGGACCAGTCACCTAAAACTGAAGAAGAAAGGAGCTATATGAATGTAGTTCCTTACATGTCAGCAATCAGAAGTCTCATGTATGCTATGGTCTGTACAAGACCAGACATTGTACATGCAGTGGGAGTTGTGAGCAAATACATGAGCAATCCTGGCAAATAACATTGGGAAGCAATAAAATTTATTATGAGGTATCTGAAACGTACTTAAAATACATCCTTATGCTTCACAAAGTCAGACTTGAAGCTTCAAGGATATGTAGATGCTGATTTGGCCAGTGATACCGACACAAGAAAAAGTACTACAGGGTTTGTGTATACTCTGGGCAATATAACTGTGTGTTGGGCTTCAAAGCTACAGAAGATTGTTGCTCTGTCTACAACGGAAGCTGAATATGTATCAGTAACAGAAGCCGGAAAGGAGATGGTTTGGTTACAAAGCTTCTTGGATGAATTAGGCAAGAAACAGCATAAAGGCATTCTGTATAGTGACAGTCAGAGTGCTATTTTTCTTGCGAAGAATCCAGCCTTTCATTCCAGGACAAAACACATACAATTGAGATATCATTTTATTCGATCTCTTCTTGATGATGGACAATTGATACTTGAGAAGATTCGAGGTTCGGAGAATCCCGGTGACATGCTGACAAAGGAAGTACCTATAGAAAAATTGAAGATGTGCAAAGCTTCAGTTGGACTTCAAGACTAAAAGGGATTGACACCATTGCATCCAAGTGGGAGATTGTTGAAGTATGAACACAATGGTTTGAAACCTGCACAATGGTGTGAAACTCATCTCCCCACCATTGTTGAAAATGATAAAGCTGGTATTTCTTAGTGGCCAACTATTGACTTATGAAGAAGATTGTCTCCCCACACTTGCTATAAATAAAGGGGCTTCTTAGAGCTTAAAGTGACAGGAAAAACACAAGTGAATGTGTTGTGTTGAGAGAGCTAGAGCGAGTTGAGTTGAGTTGAGTTTTTACTCCTCCTTGTATTTGTATTGTTGTTTGCTTAATACAAACCAGTAGCTCCATGGAGTAGGCAAGTTGCCGAACCACGTAAATATTGTGTGTTACACTGCTGCCATCCCTAACAAATACAACATTCAAAACAACCAGCCATTGTAAAAGGATCTCAGCGAGTTGCTCTGTTCCAGCGGAAACAAAAGATACATGGGACAAGTTAATCAAGAAAGCATATGGTTCAGATGTCTTCATTATCACAGATAGAAACTCGTATGTGCCAGCTCACTGCAATGTTTAGGTGAGTTAATTACATTTCCCTGACATATCTATTTACCTGGAAGTATCATTGTTTTCATCAAAGATAATTGCTTAAGTAAAGGAATTTTACTTCATATTTCGAAATGTAAAAGATAAAATGTGTTTTCTTTTTTTAAACCTGATGCATACATTAAGGCGTTTCAATATTGTTGCCTCTAGAATATAAAAAGATGTGTTTTTGCAAGTTTTCTTTTATAAATGGAGACAAAGAGGGGCAGCATGTTAATTTTATCTCGAATAAACACCTGGAGTTTATTTATAATCACTAAGGAATATAGGTTCAATGTGGTGGCTGAGTTTAATATCTGTAACTTTTCCTCTTGTAGAGTATTGCATCGCAGGTGCTTGGGACTATCCTGCAACAGTCAAAAGTTAAAAATGGAATTAGATACATCAGCATTCTTGGTGTACCTTGTGAAGCTGTCCATGTGTTCATTCGATTTTTGTACTCATCCTGGTATCTTCAAATATCCTTTTCCATATATTCTTTGTCGATAAATTTCTCTGGGACTGTATCATTGATGTAACAGTGAATGCAATGCATTCTCTTGAAATGCATCTTGTTATATTTTGTATGAAACAGATTCAAATAGAAATGTTTCCCTTTCTATTTTTTCATTGTTCTAAGGTACTCTGATTTAAATAAAGATATTCATTCTTGATATTCTAATGCAGCTATGAAGAGGATGAGATGAAAAGGTTTGTTCTCCATCTGTTGGTTTTATCACACTCATACTCTGTCTCATCACTGAAAAGAGTTTGTCTAGACCTTCTAGAGCATGATTGTCTGACCAAAGAAAATGTGATAGACATACTTCAGCTAGCATGGAGCTGTGATGCGCCACAACTCTCCATCATTTGTGTTCGTATGGTTGTGAAGGACTTGAAATCTGTATCATCAACTGAAGGTTGGAAAGTTATGAGGCGAGCTAACCCTTCCCTTGAACAAGAGCTTGTAGAATCTGTTGTCGAAGCAGATTTGGTAGGTCAATTCCTGATCCTAATATCGAACAATAACGTAGAATATTCAGCAAGTTATTTTAAGCATGTGGAGAATTACATGCGATTTAAGTTATTTTCTTTTGATTAGACTATAGATGACAAGCTACAAGTAAGCGCATGAAAGGTTTTTTATTCTCTTATTTTATGATCCCAATTCAAGGTGAGGAAGTAGCAACTAGTGGATCTTCACATGCCTAATTTAACCAATAAAATTGGAATCCTGTAAATTCTGCTTTTTGGGAAACATTGGCACTAGCCACGATGTATATGGTGGATGTCACTTTGAGAAGAAGTGGTCTAAGAAAAAAACTTGCTTCTAAGTGGAATTTCTTCCGGTGTTAATCAGGAAAAGGTTTTTCATCTTAGTCTACTGTAGTGGTCGAGTCTAGCAGCTTGTTTTGCAGCGAAATAACCACGTGGTTATGGATGAGTGTAGTAACATGTTCCCCTCATTGAAATGTCTACTTGGTGGTCTTGACATCAGTCTCCCACCCTTGTATTTTGAAGCCTAAAATTTGTTATGCTTTTGAATCCTGTTATTCTAGATGGTCAAAATGTATGTTTGTAAACCAATTGCTTTTGGACATGGAATGAGGGCTGTTGAAATGATATTTACTATCATGAATTAAATTTAGTAATCAGTTGATCTTGCTGTTTCTGGACCTTCTTTCTTTTTTTCCTTTTCCTCAAACCAATACTAATATACAAAGTCGTGATTCATAATATGTGATCCGAGCTTTACATTATCTGGTACAAGCTGTAATATTTTCTCTAGTTCAACTTCATAAAATGGAATCTGAGTTTAACTTATTTTCAGAGAAAACAAGAGAGGTTGAGGAAAATAGAAGAGAGAAAAGTATACTTGCAACTGCATGAAGCAATGGAGGCCCTCCTTCACATATGCAGGGATGGATGTGGGACAATTGGACCTTGTGACAAAATGCTAAAAGGAAGCCAATTTGCCTGCAACTTTCCTGCTTGCAAAGGACTTGAGTCCTTAGTTCATCATTTCTCCAAATGCAAGTCTCGTGTCCCAGGTGGTTGCATTCACTGCAAACACATGTGGCAGCTTCTCGAACTGCATTCTCGTATGTGCGATGAGCCTGATTCCTGCAAGGCTCCGCGTTGCAGGTGAGAATGAAACTTGCATTTATCATTTTGCCTCCATGCATTTATTTTAAACCAAAACAAGACAAGGAGAGAGAGTTCAGTAGACATATATAAGAATGTTATTATGCTTGTTAGAGAATCTGAACATCCAAATATGTCCTCCAATGTGGAATTCTGTTAAGAAGGTTTTTATGGCATGAAAATAGATGAAAAGTAGTTTACAAGCTTTTTGTCAGATCTGCATTGGGTTTGTGTGTAACAGTACAGATTAGGCTCATTTGTGTTGATTAACTTTTTTATTTATTTTTAAGATTCATTACTAATCTGAAGATGGAATTAAAGCACCTATATTGACAATGATATCCCATGAAATTTTTTCATGGATTCTTCTATCTACTTGTTGGGTTTGGGTGATGTGAGCATATGATAGCCTACTTGCTTTATTTGAGGAGCTGACATGTTCTATCAGAAAAGAAGGAAAACAAACTATATGCATGCTGCAGTATCTTGATAGTGTTCTCTCTCCTTGTTGATAGGCATTTCAAGGAAAAAATGCATCAGCAAACAACTAAAGAAGAAGCTAAGTGGAAACTGCTGGTCAGCACAGTAATAGCAGCCAAGATCGCCTTGGGGCCATTCACAACTCGGCGTATAGATTTATTCTGATCCCATTACTTCTTTTATCCTTGTATCTTCATCACCATATGCCATCAACACACCCAGGCCATTGTTTTGTATAATGTAATGGCAACTGTAAGATAGAAACAATAATTGGCGAAGTGGTTCGACAATGTTTCTTGTACAAACTTTGTATCTTCTCTGCATATGATAAAATAACGAGGGAATAGGAAATATTAATATAAAAAATTTGACAAAATCATGGTATAGATTTTGAAACATTATAAAATAAACTAAAAGAGATCAGACTTTCATTGTATATTGTTAGTTAAAACACTATGGATTGTAATAGTGTGTTTTTGGGTCAGGTCGGTTTGGTCGGTTGGTTTACCGGTTTACTGATATTTTTATATTATTTGCATGGTAAAATAACTATTTTATCCCTAAAAAGACAAAAAAAAAAAAAAAAAAAAACACTGGCCTAGTGGGGTGTCATGAGGAAGGGCTGCATATGCACTAGAGAGATGCCTTACTATTTCACTGAACATTAAGAGAGAGAACTCTCAGGGACAAAATGATTCTCTGTTGCTCTTAATCTGCACAAAAGATGCTTACAGACACACATAAAAAGGTTTCAGAAATGAAACCTAATTTAAATCATCCTCTTGAGTCATTAAATAAACGAGTTGATATGCGCAGCTGGGTTTAATATAAATGCATGAAACGCATGGCTTTCTTAACAAAGCCATTCCCCAAATTTGAGAAAACCACCTATTCATTGTTAAATATGTTTCTCTGTATATTGCCTTCTTCCATGCCTTTGTTGTAACAAAAGCCAGTTATATATAAAAGAGAGAGAGAGAGAGATTTTTACCTTTCCTTTCTCTTTTTTTTTCCTAATCTATCTTCATTTTTAAAAAACTTTTTGATTACACCCAGGGGGTATGACATGATGACAAAGAGCTTGTTATCTGCATAGCAGGTATCGAGTTTGAGTCAAGACATGCACTCCTTATAAGAGCCTAGGATAGTGAAGAGTTTACTCGCTCACTCGGGCCTACAAAGTGTGTGTTTTGAGGGGTCAAGTTTCTTCGTATCCAAAAAAAGAGATTGGATTTCATAAATAATCTTCAAGCTATTTTTAATGAGGTTATTTCAGTCTCATGATCTAGATCGTAAATCTGATGAGTTGACTTGAGTTTTTGTTTTTTGTTTTCCTTATTAATTTTTAATTTCAACTTTATCATTTAATATTATATTTATTGAGGATTATTATACTCATATTTGTTTACAATTTACTTTTTATGTGCTAATCTCAGTTTCATTGCCTAGATCATGAGTTTGACAAGTTAACTTGGTTGCCTTAATTTTTTTTTTCTAATTGATTTTTTTAATTATATTCTTCAACAATTAATTGATTGAAAACTATACTTCATTATTTTTTTAGTTTGTTTTTAATGAACTTATCCAAATCTCATAATTCAGGTCATCATTTTGCCTAGTTAATTCAAGTTGACTCAAAATGATTTAATGTCCTTTTTTAATTGGATATGTTTTCAATTTTATTTTTCAATACTATGTTGATTATGAATCAGACTTTATAATTTGTTTTATTTTACTTTTGATTAGACTACCCCGGTCTCATGACTCATGCCACGTATATATTTGAACAATGACTGAGGTAACATCGAAAATGCCATTGTTGAAGTGAATAGTGATATTCGTGTGTGTACAATTGAAAACGCAAACACCGTCGCTTCAACCATAACTACTTGCTGAGCACAGGAACCTTTGACGTCTTTGCATTGGCTTGCGGATTGCTCGGAACCATATACGGCTGCTATTGCGACAGCAGTAGATGGCGCGGCCGCATTTTTGACAGAACATTATAGCGTTGCTGAAGTGAAGAAGGATTTGCAGAGAAGAAAGTAGTTTCTCCTTTGACAGAAGAGAGATACAATCTTCAGTCTAGCTGTGTGTAAATATTAATTCAGCTGACTCCTTGGTTTTCAACGGCTACCACCCACTTCGGTGATGATTTATTTTCACAAAGCAAATACATCACCCATCGATGCCTATCAAAATAAACTTCTTCCAACTCCTTTGATTATAGGCAGCTCAATCGAGCTAGCAATTATCCTCGAACTAGCATAATTTTCAACTCGTCTAAGAGCATACATAAATCATTAAAATCACAGTTGAGATTTTGGGAAGAGGAGAGGGCCGATGGTATCCACCACAGGCTATGAAGTTGTTGAGCTCAGAGGGGGAAGAAATCATAACTACAATATGCATGTGTTGAACGGATAAAATTATTAGGTCATTTGACATGACAAAGAAAGGAATAGCCTATTTAATACTGTAATTCCACTGCCTATCCCACAACCTATGACCCTATAAACAACCTAAGAAACACAAGAATACCTCAACCACGAATCTTTCTAGTCCCAGTTCTCAATCAATCAAGTGTTACCAAAGAGTTCCCCAGGCACAGAGGAGATGCTTTTCCTAAATAGGATGGCAAAAAGAAATGGAAGAAAGGACAGAAATAAGTAAGTCATTTACATATAAGTGAAATGTTGTAGAAAAATCCAACAGGGACAATCGTACCAATGGTTCAAAGTTTCAAGGCATTAACAAGCACATCCCCCTGCCTGTATCTGGGATGCAGCTCCACCAGAAGACTTTAGGTTCACATCAACCATGTCCTCTTGCTTTGTTGAAGAAAGTGCCTCCATTCCTGGTAAGGCTGCAGCGATTTTTCGGAACAATGGCTGCACAAAATTTCATCAATGAAGTAAGAGAGAAAATACCCAGTAAATGAATATGTATACGGATATGTGCTGAATAAGAAAACAGCAGTCACATCAAAGGACACTAAGGCATCCGACCCAAAATAATTCACGGGGTGGGGAAGGAGAGGGCTGTGGAGTCCAGATGTAGCTCAAATAACCATTAAATGCATATTATTGGGCAACGATGGACACCTTCAAGAGATGGCTAACTGAAAGATGGGAAGCCCATCCATCAGATTTCCTTTCCTTCTCTTTGATATCCCAGACATGTAAAGATCCCTACCATTAGACAAGGTAGACATCTGGACTATGTCCGGTTGAAATTTCAGAACATGGGAAAAGAGTAATTAAAATATGTAATTAGAATGGAAGAGCATGGTATTGTAAGAGCTCAAGCAAATCAATAGAGAGTATTGGAGCACATAGGGCTATTGAGTTCAGATGTAGCTCATGTAACCATTAAATGCATATTATTGGGCAATGATGGACGCCTTCAAGAGATGGCTAACTGAAAGATGGGAAGCCCATCTATCAGATTTCCTTCCTTCTCTTTGATATCCCAGACAAGTAAAGATCCCTTCCACTAGACAAGGTAGACATCAGGACTATGTCCGGTTGAAACTTCAGAGCAGAGGGACAAAGTTATTTCAATATGTAATTAGAATCGAAGAGCATGATCTTGTAAGAACTTGAGCAAATCCAAAGCCAGGGTTGTAGAATAGTTCTTTTATCCAAAAGAGAATAATTACTTGGCCAACAAAGTAATTTCCATGCAAGCCTACTTTCTGATAGGTTCACTGAAGCAAAACAAGGCAGAGAAGAGACATAGAACCCTTTGCACAACTTTGTGAGTATTAAAAATGCCATGATCACAGAGAAAACGGCAAACAAATACCACGCTCTTAATCTACCCTCAATAGATTGAAAAGGATAAGGAACGCAATGAGCCTGCATCTGATTTTCATTTGGCTCCAAACTTTCTTTTTTTTCTTTTTACTCTCTTCTTGGAGAGCATTGGCCATTAACTCAAAGAAGATATTGTGTAAGGTAGAATGATTGTGTTCATTTTAGGCTCATGAAAAGTTCAACATCACCAGGAGGTAGCATAGAGGGAGAGCATGAGCTAGAGAACATACCTTGATATTAAAACCAGCCTTTGCACTGGTTTCGATAAACATTACGTTAAGGTCACGAGCTTTAGCTTCTCCTTCTTCTATAGAAACTTGCCTGCCAAATCATCCACGGAACAAAATGTTAGATGACACGAGGCAAGAAAAATCAAAGACTTAATTGATTAAACAGCAGAAAGGGAAAACATCAAATAATTCAGATCTCTCAGTATTTGTTACAACCACAAATTTACAAGCCAAAATGAGTGACTAAGATCAAACAGATCATAGTGGACCAGTAGGGAGTAATTTCAGAAACAGTGTTTTTACTTGTGCGTGAAACTGACCCAGAGCACACAGAAAGCATCATAAACAAGCCACACTGATCATGGCAATACTTAACAGTCTAGTGCCATCAAACATTCACCTCTTCTCCACGAGGTCAGTTTTGTTCCCAACAAGGACAATGATGACATCGCTGCCCCTCTCAGAGCGAACCTCTTCAATCCATTTTGAAGTGTTCAAGAAAGATTGCCGACCTAAAACATGGACTATCGAGTTAGGAAACATCCATGACACATGAACGCCTTATTCCAAACAAATAATTTGGAAGTTAGTTTAATGTGTATAAGAGGGGAAAAGGCTAATGCGAATGAATTTCAATAAGAGCACATAACCGAACAAGTTTATGACTTTGCAAAACCAAGATGCCAATCAGGGAATTAACAACGAGACAAGTGAATTTACTTAATCTCTTGAAGTGCAAATTTACTTAAGATGGATAGATGACAAGGCAATAAGGAAACAATTGCAATGATGATATTACTTAAAAAAACTGCATACTTGCAACATCAAATACAATGACAGCAACTGAGGAATCTCTAATGTAACTTGGAATGAGGCTTCTGAATCTTTCCTGTCCAGCTGTATCCCTGCAAACAAAGAGATTATCAAAGAGTCAACCATCCACAAAGGAGAAATTGCCATGAGAAAAAGTAAACCACACAAACATCAAAAGAATCAGGATAAATAATAAATGCACATGTTTACATAACTATATATACAAAAAAGTAGGCGTATGTGCATATGTTGAGTGGCCTATGCACAAATATTGCAATCATATTCATGAAAATAGTGACAATAATATGGTCCCTGACATCTACCAATGTGCACATCTTCATTTCTAGCACTTTTAAGAATGCCTATCAGTCACAAGGCAGTGCTGCATCAACTCGTGATTCATCTTCATTCAATGAATTGCCATTCATTATACTCAATTCAAAGCTTATGCCATAATAAAATTTATGCATGTATTCTCATATAAAATTGATCCACGATGCCCAGAGCATTATTTATTTTGTCTGTTTCACGTAATACAAGATCCATCGCCTCGGTGAGCAATATTGCATTGTCACGTGTCATGGCACTGGTATGTATATATGCAAATGACCATTCATTATCAATCCTTTGCATGGTGAACTGAATAGATACAGCCCCGCTTGTGAATCAAGAGTTCAGTGCAGGACTCATGTCCAAGGATTATGCAAATTGTATTTCTCGAAACAAAAGCAAAATTGCACTTCGGTAAGGTGATGGATCTAACCACAACTGCAAACGAATAGTTCTGTCTTCAAGATACATGGTTTTTGATAGAAAATCAATGCCAATGGTAGCCTGTTCATCAGTTCAAGATACATGTAAGTTAGATCAACAGCACAGACTAAATACTTTGGAAATCACGAAGAAACAAACTATGGGTAACTACAACATCGGCCACTACAAACTATGGGTAAAACGAGGCAGGAATTAAGAAGAAAAAAAGAGATTATACATCAACAAGAACAAAGCATAATTACGATCTAACGACGAAATACCACATTCTTAACAAAAAAAATAAAATCAACATTCCTTGCTGTAAGAAGAAAGATCTGACAAAAATCATCAAGTTTGTTTGTTTATACGATAGTACGATCTTTCAAAGAATAGGTAACTTCAAAACCCAAACAAAGGGTATGTGAAAACAACAATACAAATCAGCGCACAGAAAAATACAGATTTAAACAAGATAAATCTGAGTCCGAGGCAAAAAAAATAAATTATGATCTGGGTTTTACCTGGTATGTGTTATCGAATTTATCATACATGAAGCGAGTGATGATGCTGGTTTTACCGACTGATTGGTCTCCCAAGAAGACCAGCTTGTACTTTGCAAGAGCTGAGACTGGTGCCATTTTTTTCCTATTATTTTTTCAGAGATCCGTAAAATGGTCGATTAACCAAATCGGAGAGAAATGGAGATCAATAGGTGTAAGTGTTTGCTTTTAAATTGTATAGTGGTAGTGCTTGGTGATTGAGCTGTGCAAGTAGCTGAGAAATTCTTACGAGGAGGACTGATTATTGGTATTTGACGTTAACCGGGTTGAAGTTATGATTTATTTTTTAATTTTTAATTGCTTTTTTTTTGGGGGGGGTGGGGTATTTATAGTTGATCCTCAAAGTTGTTACTCTTGCAATTGCATTCTTTTGGACCAAAATTAAGAATAATTAAATGCAATTTATTAACTAAGAACAAAAGTAAAAGATAATTGTGTGTGTATGGCACTGCATTGAAAATTTTGAATTTTTATTTTTATTTTTTATTTTAAATTATTTTTGATATTTTTAGATTATTTTTAATTGTTGATGTCAAAAATAAATTTTTTTTTAAAATCCTTATAAAACTTTTCTGAACAATAAATATTTTGAAGAGCAACTTCAATCACACTTTCAAACAAACCCGAATCAAAATAAAAAAAGAAGATATTATAGATGGATGATGGTTTCAAAAGTTCACATAAAATATTTATTTTAATCCTTTAATTTTACAACCTAGATATACCTTGTCCCTCAATATTTTTTTAATTTAATTTAATTTTAATACAAAAATTTATTTGTTATTATTTTCAAGGTTTGAGTATGAGAAATGACGAAGAGATCGTCAAAATCTAATATAGACATAAAATCAATATCATCACTAATTATGATAATTAAACTGATCGATATTGGTGTCAAGGTGTTTTATTTGTAAGGAGAGTTACACTTTTGTGTTTTTTTAACCTTGAAATGACCTCTTCTTTTTCTTTTTTTTCTAAATGAAAAAGCAAACCAACAAATTTGAGAAAATAATATAAAAGTTTATAATAAAAATTAAGAAAAATATATTTTATTACTATTCCATATCAATTAGCAAATTATTTTAAAAATATTGCATATTGGGTAATATAAATCAGCAATCAATGATATAGTCAAAAAAATATAATCTTTTTAAAAACAATGATATGATTTTTTTACTATAGATTATTTTACTATTAATGCATATCTTTATTGTTTGAATAAAAATATTTTTTAAATCAAGTTTTTATTGTTTTATAAAACTATCAAAATCTCAAAAGCAAATCTTTAAAAAATATTAGAATGATATCTTGATATTTTGTATATGAACAAAGTAAAAAATATAAATTAAAATATCAATTAATATGGTAAAATCATGTAAAGAATATACTAAAAATAGCATAAACAAAAAATATTTTCATTAAATACTCATGAACAAATTCTTATTTATTTTCTCACGTCAAATATATAATAATCAAAAAGAAAATTGTTAACTTTCCCCAAAAAACTTATAATTTTATTTTAAAACTATGCAAAAATTAAATAATAATTTAAATATCATGTTAAGCATTTTAGTTTTAGTGCACTTCAATAAAAAAAATATTAAGAAAAATAGAGGTAGAGACCAAATGCCAAGTCTAAGGAAGAAAAAGCCTTGTATATACTAGATTATCTGCGCTAGATCTTTTTTTTTTTTAATTATTCAAAAGTGATCGGCATGTTATCCACCATTTTATTTTTAAAAAAGATAAATTACAAGGCAATTGACTATATGGTTTTTAACAAGCAAGGATGTGTTTGGAATGTTGGACAAGGTTTATTGGACATAACAATCTATTTTAATCTATTTTCATTTAAAATTATCAAATAAACATCATAAAATGCTCAATAAACCAATGCATAACCTAAACCCCCCTAAACTGATTAAAACAAATATACAAAATTAAACTAAAAAATAAATTATTCATAGACCAGGGAAGTTCAGCAATACTTTAATAACACTCCTAAAATCATGGCAGCAAAATGTGGTCAACTAATCTCTCACCTCTCATTGTCCCTCCGTTATTGACAATAAACTAAGTTTAGTAATGAAAAGTGAAAACCACAAAAAAGATGGGTGAAAAAGGACAGTCTTAAAAATTACAGGGATCAAACTATAATTTTCCATGCCAAAGTAAAAGAAGGGCTGCAAATTTTTAGCAATTTCAATATCAATCCATGTTGTTTCAATTTTCTAAAATCATCAAATTCTATTTTACTAAAGGGCAATCCAATGTCATTGCATTTTTTACACGCTCATTGAAAAAAGTCATTTGTGTTAAAATCATGCAAACATCAAAAACAGAACTTTAAAAGTTCTAGGGACTGAAATGAACAATTCTTGCAGGGGTGACAAAAAAACTTTTTGCTTATTTTGTAATTGTAATAATTATTCACTTTCTTTTTTCTTTTAACTGTTATGGTATTTCCTAGCCATTTTTTTAGCATAAAAATGAAGTTTCTTCCTGATGGGCTTAGCTTGAGTATCATTACCCCAATGGGCTCAGAATATGATGGGCCAATCAGTTATAGTTACTCTCACACTGACCCAACCGACTTGAAGGACGAGTGTGCATAGCTCTTGACCAAAATGGAAAGTTTTCGCTTTGCAGGGGTTTTAGCCAGGGACCCAGGGTTTGGGTCCACTTCTCTATTTTTCTCTTCACTTTCTCCTCTGCCTCGAACACCCAGACCCTGTTCCTTGAAACAAAGCGAGTGGTTTCACGTCATGTTCAAGGCGTATCCAAGCTTTACATTATAACAAGGGGTTGGCTGCTTCAATTTTCTGTAAGAACTCAAAACTCGACAGTTTTTTTCCCTCTTTTTTCCCCCTACTTTCTGATAATTTAGCTTTGAGAATAGCCAGACAGCTCCTTTTGGACTGGGTTTTACTCATTTTTCTCTCATATTTGCTGACACCTTTGTAGTATTAAGTTGATTATAAACCCAGAAATCACATAAAAAAGGGTGGTTATTGATTTCACCATCTCCAAATGCATCGTCGTCATGCAATATTCACCCACAAAATTCTCATCAATACCATTCCCATCCCATTCACAACAGACACTCAATCCAACCCCTTAAAACCCAGGACTAACGGGCTACCCTTTCTTTCGTTTACTATCATTCACTGATGACCCATCCAACCTGATGAAGGAAGATGGTGTCTCAGTTTGCTCTCAAATGGGGATAGAGAATTTTTGAGAATTAGATAGAATTTTGAGCAATTTGACAGCTTATCTTCGCCGGTTTGAATTGTGGGTATTGGCTTATCATAGTGTGTGCTGATGACATGGGAGCTTATAGGCCCAGCAGTGCGATACAAAGGTCTGCATTGGAGGACTTGTTGGCACTTGAAAATGCGGTTCTTGATAATAGGTCTAGGTGGGGTGCTAGGTTGGATTTTCTTATTAAGTCCCCGAAGGATAAGCTGACTATCAGTCTTTGTCGAAGAGGAAGATTAAGGCAATTTTGACAACTACACAACCAGAGGCATTTCAGGATAAGATAGTTCAGGAGGTATTGTTTATGATTCTTGAGCCGATGTATGAAGCACGGTTTTCTCAAAAGTCATTTGCTTTTAGACCTGTAGAAATGCACATACAGTGTTGAGGGTGATTAGGAGGAATTTTACAGGGTATTTGTGGTATATAAAGGGGTTTTGAGCACAGTTTTGGATGGAATGAAAGCGGGGTTAGTGATAAGTTACACCGAGTGCCACAATTTGTTAAGAATGGTCCTCGTGGAGACAGGCTTCAGTATCCTGATAAGATGAAGATGCATACCACGGCTGTGGAGCCACGTGAGCTGAGAAGGTCCACACGAACACCTGTCAAGAATCCTAAATTCACGGACAATTGAAGAAGGCTGGAGCAGGGGCTGAGTCGTGCGCAAGGTGGAGTTAGTGCCCAGTAATTGTGCAAGCGTAAATGCAAGCAATCAAGTCTGCCAGTATTAGAAGATCGTGGGAGTGTCAAGAGTCAGTTCTTTAGTGTAACCCATCGTGGGTAGTAAGTGGGGGGGAGTCAATTTATGTCTTTCAATTATTTCCATGTTTTCGGTTATTTCCTTTCTGTATTTATATTTCGCAAATTGTTCAATGAAGGCAGACAATTATTCAGTGCAAACTATTGGTTCATTCTTACCACAAAAGAATTACTTACAATTGCTTTGACTGGGACCTATCATATCCCAGGATGTCTTTTGTGCCCAATACTGATTGCACCTTATCTCCATGTAATTGGACACCTGATCCGGAGAAGGCATTGCATTAATATATAAGAGTGATGATCCAAAAACTGTGGAGGATTAACGATGTTGCTCTGTTGCATTGGAGAACAAGGGCCGATTTCTCCTCAATTAATTCTACGTTTTGATGCTAGTCTGAAATTACAATTGAAATGCTAATCTGATGGACCAGCTTTCCCTCTTTAAAATGCAATCTGATGGACCAGCTTCCCCTCTTTAAAATGCAATCTGATGGACCAGCTTTCCCTCATTATGCGGTGGTAATAACAAAGAAAAGAGCACCAGTTTCTGTTGGGCTGTGGTCATGATAAATCATGATTAGAAAATCAAAGTGGCAGAGGTATGCAAGGAGGGGTCTCACGTGGCAGAAATGTAAGGTAACCTCTGATTTTTCTGTGGTTATCAGGTAAAATTTTCTGTGATCGGATTCATACTGTTTAGAGATAGCAAAGTAGAATGGATTTTTCTCAATGGAGCAAAGCTAAATCAGTCATGATTAATGAATATGAAGATTCTTATATAAATATGTTTAATCAATTTCATAGTTAGAAGAGGCCATCGTGTTGTCTCTAGTTGTTTCCCCTGACCGCATCTTGATGATGTGGTCGAGAGATCTTTGGATGATTCTATGCAAGATCTAATCCTGAACTTGTTATCCATCCTGAACTTGATATTTCAGGCTGTCGAGCTAGGCATGCTAATGGCTTCAATCATTGTTTGCAGTCTGTTTTTGCCCTACTTTACTTCTATGGTTTTTTTCTTCACTGCCTGCTTCCTTGTTTACTCTCCTTTTTTCTCAGCAAGCCCTCACCACCCTCACACCCCATCTCTCTCTCTCAATTTGCGAGCTTTCTTTACCATGTTTGATCAATTTCATTTTTGTATTTCTTGAGTCCAGTTGAGCTAATACAAGCATGCAACAAGGGTTGTCTTAAAAGTAGAGTAGGATAAAAGAATATGCACTTCAATTCTTTGTTATTAACAAAAACATATGCTCTTATAAAAACCAGTTTGTTCTGATCACCAATATTCTAATTAATTCCAGTAAAAATAAGATATAATAAGTATAACCTTTTTTTGCTGCAAATATTAAGAATATATTATAACTAATTTTTAATTAAATTACAATGTGAGTTGTATTTGAAATTGAAAACTGAATTTTATTCCTATTCAGGTGATCAACCGATCATGACTCAAGAAATCATTCATATGTGATTTCTTTCGATAGGGATATCTCGATGAATTGATAGGAAAACAGGGGTTATGTCAGAAAAAAAAATATTTATCTAGTTTTATAGAAACTAGAAATCCTAATTGATTTTTAGAGATTTTAGATAATAAAAATTGATTATGTAATAGAAAAGGTATCAAATCACCTGTATATTTTATTTGAAGAAAGTTGTTTTGTATTTGTTTTTAATATATTGTGCCTATGAAGGTAAAAAATGCTAAGATCTAAGATAATGATCTGGGCCAATAGGGTGTCATCCTCGCATTTAAAATACACCCATTTTTTTATATAGTAATTATTAATTAGACTTTGACCCACTCTATCTGATCATTTATGAAATGAGCCTGAAGGTTGTTACTCACCCTGATGCCTCTATAGGATCATGTTACCCATTCCAGGTTCACTCACAGGGAATCCATTCCAGGTTCGCTCATAGGGAATCCCAAAGCTTTTTTTTTTTTTTTTAAATCTTCATAACATTCTTTTGATACATACATCCTCTTGTTTCTTAGAATATTTTTTTTTCGATACGAGTAAATCCCATTCTTGGAAAATACATTTTATAAGTCTAGGTGAACGAGTAAAATCCTCTTTGTTCTAGACTCTTACAAGAAATACACGTCCTAACTCGAACTCGAAACCTGCTATGCAGATCACAAGCCCTTTAATATATCAGTACACAAATTTAAATTTGTTTCCTAGAACATATATACTTCTATCGTTACATTTAAATTTGTATGGATGGTTGAGATTCATATATATGGTTCTCTCTTTTTTGTTATTTTTTAAAATAATGAATACAATTTATTTTTCTAAAAAAGTTCTTGCTTAGTAAACTCAATTTATGATGTTGATATAAACTCTTAGGAAGGTGCACTTGCTAATGTTGCTGTCGGTGTTGCTCGTCCTGGTAGCTAGCTCATCAGCTCTTACCGGTAAGGTAATGGATCCATTTTTCTGGAAATGATTTAAAAAAAAGAAAGCAAGGATAAATTCATTTCCAAATAGCCAACTTGTCAAGGAGTGAATTAAAACGTATGTCTGACTGGTTTTATGATTCTCAGGGGCCTGGGAATAAGAATTAAATTTCTGAGTTTGTATGGCATAGCAGCAGCATAGGAGTTTAAATTCTTCCATGCATCCACTATCCACAAAGTCCTTCCTGGAAATTCATTCTGCTGGACAGGGTTTCTTCTGAGGTAATAGATTCCATGTCGATTGGTATGCCCACTTGTTTTTAGATTCACCATTTTATTCTCCCTTCAATTTAACCTTATTGATATGTTTTGAAATATTTGTTATAGTATTTGAATTTCAATCAATTTAAAAATCATATTAAAAATACATCTTTTTTCTTCTAGAGAGCATGAATGCGATAATTAGCTATCTAAAATGATTTTTTCAGTCATTTTAATGAGAATTCGCTAAAATATAAACATCATGAATATGGATGCTTTTAACTAAAATCTAACCAAATAAGCTTGTCCAAATGGGTTGATAAGATGTCTCTATCCACCAAACCCCATCATAAATTTATTTGTCCTCTCTTTATTTTTTATTGTCTCGTCTCGTTCAAAAGGGTTGCTATTCCATCTTTGTATCGTTACTGTTTAAAATTGTGATTGATATTATTTTTAAAAATATTTTTTATTTAGAAATGCATCAAAATAATGATTATTTAATTTTTTATAATTATTTTTGATATTAACACATTAAAATAATTTATAAACACTAATAAATATTAATTTAAAATAAAACAAAATCAATTTTTTTCAAAAATATTTTTAAAACACATTGCTATATAGGACCCAAATCCCATAATAAACTTATTTGTCCCTTATGTTTTATTATTTTTTGTCTGTATAGTATAATAAATTATGTTTGGAAGTGGATTGAAATTGTTTTTTACTTTTTTTATTTAAAAAAATATTAAAATATATTTTTTTTATTTTTTAAATTACTTTTGACATCATCAACCAATCAAAATAATCTAAGAATATAAAAAAATAATTTAAAACAAAAAATATTTAAATATTTTCAAAATTATTATTTTTGGGTGTCTTATGTTTAAAAGTGTGGTATATATTTTTTAAAATATATTTTGTTTGAAAATATATTAAAATACTATTTTTAAAATTTATTTTTAATATTAATATATCAAAAAAATAAAAAACAATTTGATACCATTTGTTTTTTAAAATACAGACTGAAATGCTAAACAACAACAAAACCACTTTCTTACAAGGGGAACCGCCATCTTAACTGACCTGATATTCTAACAGACAATTTTACGATTTATATTATCTGAATATCTTCTTCTTTTTTTTCATTTTTACATGCCGATGTATTAGTCTATCATTAAAAAGCATCCTTTTCAACGTATTCCAGGCATACCATGTGCATTTCAACTTCCCATCGCATTACCATTAACTTTCATATTTATAACAAAGAACAGATCCCAATATATTTAGTGCTCTGTAGTTGTTGTCAAGTTGAAAAAACCCACCCAAGGGGTCCTGACGTGAGTGGTGAGGGCGCTCTTGTCCCTTAAAAGAGGTCAGGGGTTCAACCCCTCCTCTTGTATGGAGCCGGCCATTTGGGGAGCACTTTCACCCCTTCGAGGCCCACCCGGTGCGAACGTGGATTAGTCTGGACCAGTGTCTAGGACACCGCGTGGTTTATACCAAAATTTTTTTGAAAAAACCTTATCCCTAGCAACCATACTTCCTTCGCCAATCTCTAAGTACATTGATTTTTTTCCAAGATGATTTTTCAGTTAATTTATATGTATTTTGACTACTTTTTTAAATTTTGAATTATATTAACAGCTAGAAAAATAGAATATAAGATCACATGAAACAAACCCCATTAATACAGGCTCTCTAGACTCGACAGTTTGCTTGCTTTACACTGCATCATGCACACGAAATCATGCTGCGGGCTATTTGTTCGTTCTATCTGAGAATACAATTAATTCGCTGAGTGCTCTTTGGGTTGATGAATGAGAATCTCCACTAGACCCGAACACTGGTGATTTATTTGAATGACTTCAATTTTGATTGAAGTTATTTTTTAAAATATTTTTTATTTAAAAAAATATAAAAATGATATTTTTAAAAATTATTCATAACATCAATACATTAAAATGATCTAAAAATATTAATTTTTTTAATTTAAAATAAGAAATAAAAATGATTTTTTTAAAAATGATTTTAAAATGCAGTGACTTAACTCATGCAGCTAAAAGCCTAAAAGTTCATCCCGCGCATGCAAGGCACGTATTTCAGCCACCCTGTCAAGTGTCTGTGTAAGGCGCTGCGTGCTTCGAATTAGCTCACTTGCCCCGTCTCTACTCCCTTTGAATCCAGAAATGCTTTAAATGTTGTCCTGGCTGGCGCTGCCAAGGCTGATGTATTTATACATAATTCCAGGAAAAAGTGGCCAAAATCCAAGATGATATTAATTGCCAAGTTGCTAAAAGAGGGTGATAAGAATAGTTTAGGTAGAACTAGCCATGTCATTAGACGACAAGTATTTTATGATTAGTGACAACCTTGCTTCTGCTTTCCACTCAGATTCAAATCAAACAATAATTCTCACCGACACCCCCTCTCCTGCCGGGCCACCCAAACCATATATTCATTGCTGACACTGACACATCGATGTTTGAGGTGTTTAATTATTTATGGATCGTGGATAGATTAGAACTTAGTTTCTATATTTTCATTAAAAAATAATTCATTCATTCATTCATGCAATAGTCCTACGCTCCCCATCATTCACAATCTCAACCTAGTTTCATTTTTAAACGCCTTCGTTTTCTGATCTTATATAAATCATATATTGAAATTTCACCTAACATTTTAAATTTTTAAGTAAAATAATTCATTGATATGATATTAGAACTTTATTGATCCAGTAATTACAAGTTCGAATCTTACTTCTTCATTTTATTTGATAAATATCAAGTATAAGATAATGTAAAATAAGTTTCAAATCCAAAAAACTTTCACTTGAATGAGTATTAAATAATAATATAAATTATATATCGAAACCTCACCTAACAATTTAATCTTTAAAGTTCTATAGTTTTTCGATGTTCTTCTTCTTCTTTTTCTTTTTTAACATAAGAAAATAAATTAAAAAAACAACATGAAATTCACGGAATAGAAAAAAAATGGAAGGATTGAATATAAAGTTTCCGAGGAGAGAATATGAGAACGAACTAATTAAATTACAATTAACTCCTAAGTCAAAGTGTCTCGTGATTTTATTGCATGGGAAAAGAAGAAGTTTAGCTTTCACGAAGGTCACGTGCCATGGTGCGTGGACACACGATATTCGCGGGTCTACGATAATAAACAATGAGCGTGGTAAACTAAAATGGCTTGAATTGAATCCAGACTTTATTTAGTCAGAGTGATGTGCGGTGTTGAAAGCTCGTTTGCAGGGGCGAACACAATAAAATACGCTACTTTCGAAGCACGGGAGGATGAGCTTTTAAGTTAAGCCAGCAACTGCTGATCCAGTGTAGAAGCCATGGGCTGTCGAAGTTAAGGTTTCGGCTTTCCAGTTAAAGTTTTCCAGGAAATGGAGACGTTGAGGATCTCCAGCTTCCCTCGCTCGTTCACAGCTCTATTCACTCTGATTGTCATGCAAGTTTCAATTTCAAGAGGACAACTGGCTCCAAGTGAAACGAGAATTCTTTTCCAGGTTCAGAAACTCCTTGAATATCCTCAGGTTCTTCAAGGATGGAATAATTGGACCAACTTTTGCTATCTCCCTCCCTCACCTTCACTAAAAGTTGTTTGCTCAAATAGTCATGTAACTGAATTAACTGTCGTTGGAAACAAAAGCAGCTCCTCTGCATCCCCCAGCAGCCCACAACAAAATACTTTGTCTGACAGCTTCTCTATAGATGCTTTCTTCACCACTCTAACAAAGCTTTCAAGTTTGAAGGTGTTGTCACTTGTGTCCCTGGGATTGTGGGGTCCCTTGCCTCCCAAGATCAGCAGGTTCTGGTCTCTTCAAGCACTTAATGTCAGTTCTAATTTCATTTATGGCCAGATTCCTCGAGAGATTTTGTCGTTAAAGAATCTCACCAGTCTTGTTTTGGCTCATAATTTGCTGAACGGAACAGTTCCAGATCTCAGAAGCTTAGTTCTGCTTCAAGAGCTAAACTTGGGTGGCAATCTTCTTGGACCAGCCTTTCCTTCGCTAGGTAACGATCTTGTTACAATCATCCTGAAGAACAACTCCCTGAGATCTGTTATTCCTTCAGGAATCAAGAATTTCAATCAGCTCCAGCAGTTGGATATCTCGTCCAACAAACTCATTGGACCAATCCCATCTGCTCTGTTCTCTCTTCCTTCACTTCAGTATCTTGGTCTAGCCCAGAATCAATTAAGCGGGGCTCTTCCAGCAAACATATCTTGCAGTGCTAAGCTTCAATATGTGGACATCTCTCACAACATTTTGATTGGGAAATTACCTTCCTGCATTGCAACCAACACTTCAACCCGGACAGTCATTAGCTCATGGAATTGCTTGTCTGGAGGTAAAAATTCAAGTTACCAGCACCCTTACTCATTCTGCAACAAAGAAGCATTGGCTGTGAAGCCCCCAATTAAAAGCAAGGAGCAGAAGTCTTCCACTATCAAGCTTGGAATAGTACTTGGTATTGCTGGAGCTGTTCTTGGGACCGCAGGTGTTCTTGGATTATTGGTTTTGGTGATTATTAGAAGATCAAAAACAGCAGCAGATGATGATCAAGTATATAGCATGTTCGATGGATCTGTTACCAGTAAAAGGTCTGCTGCCAGTAAAAGGTCAGTTGCCAGTAAAAGGCCTGTTCAAAGTGCCGTTGATTCAAGTAAGTCCGCCTAGATACCATTTGATTTTCTCTCCCCTTGCGTTTTCATGCGAAGATAGCTTGTTTTCTTTTCAAAATTACGCATGATTTGAATTTCCACAGGGCGCGTGCCTCAGACGATGAGGTCGGCAGCAATAGGGCTTCCTCCCTATCGTGTCTTCACATTAGAGGAAATGGAAGACGCAACAAACAACTTTGATCCATTGAATTTTATAGGAGAAGGATCCCAGGGACAAGTAAGATTCAAAACTTTTCAATGGGCTTACATCATGCCATGGCTACTAGAGCTCATCAAGAACAGATCCCTTTGAACTAAATGCTATTCTGTACTGTAATCTACAGCTCTATAAGGGTAGGCTCATAGATAATTCAGCAGTCCTGGTGAAATGTGTGAAGCTAAAGCAGAAAAATTTGCCTCAAAGCATGATTCAGCAGATCGAGGTTCTATCAAAGCTGAGGCATTTGCATTTGGTCAGCATTCTCGGACACTCCATCGTCACATATGGGGATCATTCGAGCTCAGCTGGCACAGTATTTGTGGTCCTTGAACACATCTCCAAAGGATCTCTAAAAGATTACCTAGCTGGTAAAATAGCAAACATCACTTAATTTTTGTTATTATTCAGAACCATCGCTGTCTTGCTGAAGCCTAAAGCAAGCAAGATTTTTGATCCGACAGATGAGAGAAAAAGGGAGATGCTGAGATGGCCGCAAAGAATGGCGATCATCATCGGCGTTGCGAGGGGAATCCAGTTCCTGCACACTGGAGTTGCACCTGGTATTTTTGGGAATAATGTACAGATTGAGAATGTTTTGTTGGATGATAGTCTCACTGCGAAACTCAGTGACTACAAGATTCCCCTGCCCTCAAAGGTGAGAGCAGAAGGATTGAGGCTTGAGATTCTTCATTTTTGAAGCACACATTGATTTCTTCTTCTTCTTTTTTATCTTTTCAGGTGGGCTCGGAGAGCCCTATAACTGGACAGGATGCGTTCAGCACCAACAGGCAAGTCTTCCACCTGTTTTCATTTTTTCACGGCTTTATGCTGTTAAATAATACAATAGAAATTTATATAAATTATATTTTGTATCTCATCTAAATTTTATTTTAGATCTCACCTAATATAGATAATTTTTTAATATAATATCAAAATCTTGTTGATCCAGCGATCATGAATTCAAATTTCACCATCCTTATTCTATTTGATAAAAATCAATTATAGAGTGATGTGATGTGAGCCTGTGCAAATTTCAAACCCAAAAAACTTACAATTGAAGGGGGTGAGTTAGAAAATAATCAAAATCATCTTCTTATCTGCTGCAGTGAAAATGCCGAAAAAGAAGATGTTTATCAACTAGGTGTCATTTTACTTCAAGTCATTACGGGTAAGCTTGTCGCATCCAGCCGAGCATTGGACGAGTTAAGGATACAGGTAAATAATAAATCTGATAACGTTACCTTGGAGCTGCCTTCATACGGTGCTGGTCATGGGGTTATCGCCGCTTAAATCTTTTTTCTTTGCAGCTCGAAAAAGGCTTAGCAGAAGCACCATCGAAGCTACAAGCCTTGGTAGATCCATCCACACGGGGTAGTTTTGCATATGAATCCCTGAAAACTGCGGCTGAAATAACCATTAATTGCCTGGAGAAAGATTCAAGAACTCGGCCATCAATTGAAGATGTGCTTTGGAATTTGCAGTATTCCATTCAAATTCAAGAAGGATGGAGCAGTACCAGTGGAAACCTTGGCGGCCCACACTCGTCTTCTTATTAAATTTCCAGACTCGTTTCTCTGTAATTGATTATCATAAGAAATCACATATGATTTGTATTTTTCATCCTCTGTTCTTTCTGTCAACTGTTTAAAATCTGTCAAAATAAATTCACAATACTGTAGATTTAACATAGAACTGGTATCTGATGGGTAGACCTGGAACTCGGCGACCTAGAGTCACACCGATGAAAAAAAGTTGAACAAAAAAATATAGTTAAAAATTCAGGCTAAACCGTTGACTAGATAGATCAAGGCTTTGACTTGATTAATCAAACTCGATTCTTAACTCATGTCCAAAACAATTAAAGATAAAACCCAACATGAATCAGATTTCAGCCTAATGTAATCCTTAGGCTCTTGCTGTGCAAGAGTCATAAAAGCATGTCACTGTAAAAAATTAAAAATTTGCACGGCAAGATTGAGCTTCGATGGTGTGAAAAAGCTGGAAGAATGGCGCTTAATACAAATTGATTGCCCGAATTGAGCTGAGCTACTAGTCGACAAGGACTCTCTGTACAAGTTAGGCAAGTCGTCGCTTCATGAAAGAAGCTGTGTGTGAAAATGGACTTTCGAAATTGCATTCCTGTTATATAGTATATATATATACAGATATCTTGATAGCTATATAAGCTTTAAAGGTCAACAAGTTGATTTGGAAAGATAAAAAGCTGCTGCGGCCCCTTTTGCTGCCAGGGTGTGGATGAGCTTAAAAGGATGCTCATGTTTCTGGCAATACTGAACACAAAATCTCAGATATCATTTGCAAAACAAATTATTTCTTCGTGTCAAATTAGATGGTGATGAGCAAATGGATGACTCGTATCATTCATAGTGCAAAAATCCCAACAAAAGGTCAACAGTAGATTTTCTGGTTACGTAACAGCAGCAGCAGCACTATTGACACTTGGTGTTGAAATCAAGCCAAAAAGGCTATTTTAGCTGTATGGATCCACATCCACTAGCTGGTGGTTAGCCAATTTTGACCACTTACAAAAAGCATGGACTGTAACTATCCAATCCACTTAGCTAAACAAGTTCACATTAAGACCAGAGCCTCATCCTGGTTCTAAAGAAACCAGAACCTAGATAGACCAGTTAAGTCAACTTCGCAAGAGTTTTGATTCAGCCAATGGGGTTTTAGAGTAGTGCATCAGCAGCGCAAAATGTATAGTATTGACTGACTAAGATGGAAAAATCATCCTTTAAATGCTCTATAATTCAAGACCCTTTTCTGTTTTTCCATACTCGTCCCAGTTGCTTACAGGCAGTGGAGAAAAGATAAGAATACCTTTCACTTTGGCTACATCTCTGGTTATAATCTTCATGGAGGATGCTGAAGGGATTGAGCTGCAAATCACAGGTTAGTCTGATTATTTTTACTCTATAGGCGCTGCTTCTTCATACACGAGCTGCCTTTTCTCTTTTCTATATCATATTTAGCTGTCATATCAGTGTCTGATGCATATGATTAATCTTCCATTCATTTTCTCATGATCTTCTACTTCAATCGAAAACTCAGAATCCAAAATACTCAGAAATTGCTTGAGTAATTAGTTGGTGGCCAATATGAGATAGGTAGACCGGTGTCTTGTATTATTTAATCCAGTTTTATGCCCTACATAACCCCTAATCAAATAATCCAGCATGTGATATAAATGAAGCATGACAAGCTGGTTAGTCTATACTTCTTGAATCAGAATCTGGCTGAGATACTATTAAGAACAGGAGGTTTAACTTCAATATACGCAGTTAAAATGGAATCATGCTATGAATACTCATAAATGGACTTATGGCAAGAATAAGTGCGGGCAATCAAAATCCTCTGCAAGCCATAATCATTTTGCTCTTCGCTTGTTCGTATTCAAGTGAATGGTTTTGCTGTTGTCCAGCTGCAGATGATGAAGAAGCAAACTCAAGAAATGACGCCTCCTCTATTGACAACAAAACACGGCCACCAAAACTCACACATTACAAGTGGTGGCTCCGAGTGACCTGCTATATACTATTTCTTCTTTCAGGCCAATCTGCTGCCACTCTTTTGGGAAGAGTATACTATGACAAAGGTGGGAATAGCAAATGGATGGCAACGTTTGTTCAATCTGCTGGCTTTCCAATTCTACTTCCCCTCCTCTTCTTCTTCCCATCTTCTATCAATTCCAACGCCGCAACAAATCCCATCAGCGCTTCCTTTGCAAACAAACCAAAAGCTCCTAGACTATCCACTCTCACGTTTCTATACGTTGGATTTGGTGCACTCCTAACAGGTGACAACTTGATGTACTCATATGGACTGCTATACCTTCCTGTCTCCACTTATTCTCTTCTCTGTGCAACTCAACTGGCCTTTAATGCACTCTTCTCCTTCTTCCTCATCAATTCACAGAAGCTATCCCCGTTTGTGCTCAATTCACTAACTCTCCTTACTGCTTCAGCCTCCCTTCTAGCAGTTAATGCAGACTCTGAGAACCCTGCAGGCATTTCGAGAAGAAAGTATGTAATCGGGTTTCTCTGCACACTTGGTGCGTCAGCAACATACTCTCTGTACCTGTCCCTCGTGCAGCTTTCTTTTGAGAAGGTTATCAGGAAAGAAACCTTCTCCGCCGTGCTGAAAATGCAAATATATCCATCTTTTGTTGCGACCTGTGGCTGTGTGGTGGGACTTTTTGCAAGCACAGAATGGGAAAGTCTTGAAGATGAGATGAGAGGGTATAAAGAAGGAAAAGTATCCTATTTGATGACTCTGATCTGGACTGCTATTACATGGCAGATTTCCTCAGTGGGTTTGCTGGGGCTGATTTTTGAGGTATCCTCTCTTTTCTCCAATGTCATAAGTACTCTGGCTTTGCCGCTTGTTCCCATTCTTGCTGTGGTATTTCTCCACGATAAGATGAATGGTGTGAAGGTTATGGCCATGCTGCTGGCAATCTGGGGCTTTCTTTCCTACATTTATCAACATTATCTAGATGATGCTAAATCCAAGACAATCCTGACCAATGAAAATGAGGTTACTGGGGCGCAATGAGAGACCGGATGATAGATTTAATGTACAGTTTGCAAGGCAAGAGCTTGCATGGTGGTCCCCTAGATTGGGAGGTTTGTATCTACAGGGAAGCAAAAGTAGTCGTATATTATTAGTTCGCCAGTTACAGGAAAACAAAGAATTCATCATCTAGAGATAACTGAATTATTAATGATCCTCCAATGGGGTTTGATTTTGTATTATGACCTGATTGATTTTGTAGTTCCTCGGTTAATTTAGTTTTTACCAAAAAAAATATTACTTTACATAATTAGTTCTTACAAATATTATTCTGAATAAACAACAACAATAAAATAATCATAAAAATATTATATAAATTATGTTTGGAGTCTTCATACTTTATTCACAATAAAATCAATATAAGGAACTGGATCATGAGATTACTAGTTAGTGATGTAGAAGTCTAATGAATGAACTTAGTTTCGATCAATACTCCAACTTAGTCTAACAATACCTTTTATTGTCAATAAAATAAATAAATTATTTATATGTGTAAAACATTTTAGCCATTGCATACTTAATAATTTGATTATTATAGACAATAATAGGTTCTAATTTAATTATTTTAAGGGTATTTTGATTTTTAATATTTTTAAAAATATTAGAAGTACTATATTAACTTTAACATCATATTTTCTTAGCTTTGCATCTAGGGGTGTTTTTGTCATTTCTTTTAGTTTTTGTGTTATTATTAAGTTGAGTTAGGGACAATTTGTTTTTTCTTCATTTTAACAAATATTTCAAGAAGCAATTGCTAGCATGTCCTACACACACTCTACCATGTGGGGCTGCTTTGTGCTTTATTGAGCGGTGTATGAGCTATCATCCAATGGAATAACACCAACTTCTACCATGATATTTGAAGCTCCATGATATCTTTTTCCACATAAATTGATGTCTGTGATGTTTTAAGCAACCATCTCTTCCTTTTCTCTCTCTCTCTCTCTCTCTCTCCTCTCTCTCTCTCTCCCTCCCTCCCTCTTACACATTGAATGAAAATTAAAAAAAATCAATTTTGTCCACATATTTGATGACATTTTATATGAAATTCATGTTGCATATTAAAAAAATCAACTTTGTTCCCTTATTTGATGACATTTCATATTTGCCCCTTAATATTTTATTTTTTAATTTTGATTTTTATTTTTTTTATAAATTTTAATTTGTTTTCATCTCTGGATTCAAAATCTTGATTTTGAATTTCTTCAAGTTTGGTCCTAATTCTCTTGATTTTTAATTTTTGATTTGGATTCATTTTTTTTTTTTTAATTTTACCTTTCAATTCAAAGTTTGATACTATTTAAAGTTACAAGCTAGATGTTTTGATTACAAAATTTGATTCTTATACCTTTTATCAATTTCTAGTTTTAAAATTTCATAATTGATTTTGTAATTTTGGTTTTTTATTTTTTAAAATATGAGCCTCATTCTCTTGATTTTTTATAAAGTTTTTTTGTTAATTTTTTTGTTCGTTTTGATTTTCTCATTTAACTCAAAATTTGAGGTGTCCTCTCATTCTCTAAAAGTCAATTCACGAGTAGATTCAAGAAAAATAGTTAATCACATGTCAGGTGGGTAGACCCAAGTTAACCCAAGTCATATGTTTTTAAAAAAATAAAAAAAAATACACTATTTTGAAAAAAATAAATGAATGAAAATAATCAATGATTCTTCACCTTGTCTTGATTAGGTTTTCCATGGTTGGACCATGTCACATGTCCACTCATGTTTTTTTCCAAATTTCTTTTGAATCCTAACCCGTCCTAGGTCCTAACCTGTCCTAGGCCCCGGGTCAACCAAATCACAAGTCAATTCACTGTTTTTCCTTCTATTGAGTTATTTTATTAGTATAGTATTGCTCATGAGTTTTTAGGACTTCACTTGGATTTGATGGTGCTTTGTTTTCTTAGACTTGTTTTTGTTAATTGATTTTTTTATTTCATCCTTGTGTATTTGGATTCTTGGGGATTGACAATCATAATGTTTTTGTTTTTCTTATGATATGATATGTTTGATTTTTAGGAATTGACAATTATTATTATTTCAATTATTTTATAATGTCACATTATGAATTTTTTTCTTTAAAATATATTGATAATAATTGAATATTTTTTTATATTGCATAAAACTCAGCTTGGCTCGTAGTGAAACACGAACCATCTATCTTATTGAAAATTAAGAAATTAGTTTATATATATTTTAACAACTTATTTTTATAGAAGAATTTAGATAATCAAATCAATTACTAATAATTAAAAATAAGTTAAAATGAAATTTACTAATAATTTGGTCACACCTTGCTTGTACTTTAACTTTTGATCATCTAAGACTCACTATTTAATTTTCCCATTAATTGACCAAGCTACCCATAAGTTGTCTTTAGAAAAATAATGGCATGTTGAGATATGTCAATCCAATCCATATATGAAGTTGATTCTAAATTTTAAAACTTAAGGAAAAAAAAAAGTGAAAATAAATAAATTAGATGATGTAAATTTTCTACTCTAAAATAGATTTTGGATTTTTTTTAATGAAAAAATGAGCATAAATTAACAATTAAGTGTCTGCTTGGTAGTGTGGTTGGTTGCTTTTGAAAATATTTTTCATTAAAAAATACATCAAAATGATATATATTTTTATTTTTTTAAAATCATTTTTGATATCAGCACATGAAAATGATCTAAAAACACTATTTTTTTAATTTAAAACAAAAATTAAAAATAAATTTTGTTAAATTTTTTCAAAAATACTTTTGAAATAAAAATAGTCAAATAGTACCCATGAGAGTTGGTAGATGTATTTTATTAGTTATCTAACAATACAAAAATAGTTTGAATGTAATGAATATATATACAGGGACAGTTTATTGTTGCTGTTGGAAATTAATAAATTTTATATTTGTAAATTATTTTGATATAAAAAATATTATTTTAATATATTTTTAAATAAAAAATATATTAATAAACATAAATCGCTAAAAACTACACAGAGTTATTGAATAAAGTAAACAGAAAGGAAGGGCAGACATATAAAGTGTACCAAATTATTAGAAAAAGGTTAATCTGATTCGAAAATTACAGGGATCGACAGTGGTTTTTAGCCATTAAAAAAAATATGATAAGCGATGACCAAGTGGGAATTCAAATTTGAGTCACGAGGAGGTCCACCCGAATTCAAACCATCCATAAGGTTAGCTGACGTGGCGAGTCAGTATAAATAACACATACTTTCTCTCTCCCTCAAATTCCAAATAATTGAAACAAAAAAAGGAAAGCGAAAATAGCGCTCTTAATTATTCTCCTCTACTTCCTCTCTGTCACTATCACTTCGTGTTTTTTAGTTTCCGTTTTGCAGTCCATTTCAAATTCAAAAACAATCGCAACTGCCTCCTCCCTGCGGGAACAGCTTACAGTTACAGAAGAGAAACCTAAGGTTTCTTCTTCTCAAATGGCTACCATGGAGAGCTTGATTAGTCTTGTTAACAGAATACAGAGAGCCTGTACTATTCTCGGTGACTACGGCGGTGACTCTGGTGGCGCCGCTGCCGCTTCTTTGCCTACTCTCTGGGAGTCTCTTCCCTCTGTCGCCGTTGTTGGTGGCCAGGTCCTCCTCTCTCTCACTATATCTACTCACACGGTTCTTTTTGTTATATATATTTGCGTGTTTTGGAAATTTGAAGTGGATGCGTTTGTTTTTTAAAGTTCCTCTTTATTTTCTTACATTGCTTTTCCGTGTACCGTGCAAGCATACGTATCATGTCTTTATATGTGTTGCATACGTATGATAGGTCTGCTTTGTATTTCTTTTTCAAATGATAATTTGATTTTTGTTCGATGGATTTTCTTCTTCTTAACTTGCATAAAATTAATTTATCGAAACTGCAAATGTAACAATTTTTTGGCTATATATTTATGTATATCTAAGTGTATATTTATACGTATATAGGTAATAAATATTAAAATATGTATACTTTTGTGTATTTATTATTGTAGAGTTCAGGAAAGTCATCAGTGTTGGAGAGCATTGTGGGTAGAGATTTTCTTCCAAGAGGATCAGGTAAATTTTCAATTTATGTTTTACTTTATTTTGTTGGTTTTAGTTTAAAATCTGAATGGATTCCGAGAAATTTAAAAGAAAAAGAAATGATAGAAAATGTGTGAATGTTTTGTCAAGTATTAATGTTTCAAGTCAACTGATTCAAACTACTTTAGCAAATAGTTTTCTATTTACTTTCTGGTTTGTTTTGTGGAACAACTTTTTGGTCCTGCAGTTTCGCTTTCGCTTTCTCCTACATTCTTAGTCCTGGTCTCTGTTTTGTTGTTTACATGTGTTAATTTAAACTGAAACAAAAAATACTGCATAAATCGAAAGTTTTGGAATTATTAGTTGATTTGAGGAAAAAAGAAAAAAAAGCTGGAAGTTATGAATTTCATTGAAAGTTTTGGAATTATTAGTTGATGTAACTTGAGGAAAAAAAGAGAAAAGGTTGAAGTTGTGAATCTCATATGAATATTTTTGTCTGTCTTTTTATTTTTTATTTTTCACTTGTTTGGATCAATGACATTAATAATGTATTGCATAAAATTTGGGCTATATATTGGCATAGCTTGGAAATTGATTGCACTTTAAGATTGAAAAGAAAATGAAAAAGTAGTAATTTTTTAGCTTCCTTGGTTTCATTGACAAGAAAAAAATTTCCTTCTACGTTTCATTTCTTATGTTTTCGTGTGATTTTCAGGGATTGTAACAAGGCGGCCTTTGGTGTTACAACTGCACAAGACAGAACCAGGGATAACTGAGTATGCAGAGTTTCTTCACAAGCAAAGGGAGAGATTCACAGATTTCAGTATGTGATTTGTTTTGCTGATTACAATGTATGATTGTGTTACTTAGTTATGTAATCTTTCAGAAAGTAGTTAAGTGTTTGTTTTCTGGTGAAAAATGCTGGCCAGATATGTGTCTCATCTCCCAGCCTGCTCCAGATTCCCTCTCTGTTTACATTTTCGTCATTTTGCATCGTTTTTGTGCTTCTTAATTATGATAGGATTACATGATTTATTTGAGTTGACATGTTTCAGACATGAGGGTTCTAATGGCTTTCTGAGAAAAAAATTGATAGGTGTCATAGTTAAACTTTTCTCATGGTATATTGGTTGAATATCTATATTCTTATGTGGTCATATTAAGTTGTTTATCAAAAAACTGCGACTGTTACAATATATAAGTTATTTGGCTATACAAGGTTTGTGTTTCTCTACCCTTTTGTTATCTTTTGGAGAAGAAGATACATTTAACAGGGTTAACTGTATTTCTCTGTGCAGCTATGGTCCGAAAGGAAATTCAAGAAGAAACTGATAAAATTACTGGGAAGTCAAAGCAGATATCTCCTGTTCCTATTCATATGAGTATCTACTCCCCAAATGGTAAAAGAACTTGAGCTGTGCAGCAAACATCATATCACATCTATTTTCCAGAACACTATTTATAGTGACCTTATCTTGACTGGATCATAATAGAATTACAATTTTTTTTTGCATATATCAATTTCTTGCAGAATGTTCATGGTATTTTTTTTTTTTTTACTTTTGCAGTTGTCAACTTGACTTTAATAGATTTGCCTGGTCTAACAAAAGTTGCAGTAGGTACACTTCTCTTTCCTTCTTTTGTATGATTCTGCCCTTTCTTCTGTTAAAATGTGTGTACTCTCTTCAATAGTTTCTTCATTCTACCATCAAGTGTATAACTAGAGATGTTTGTTAATGATAGAGGGACAGCCAGAGAGCATTGTTAAGGACATAGAGAATATGGTTCGTTTATATGTTGAGAAGGTAAATCAAACTTATTTTTGAGCAATTTGTTGATAAAATTCGTCTCTTAATGAGCATTAGATGTAATATTCATATCATAAATTGCTAAAAATATGCACAATTTGTGGATTAAGATTGTATACACTTCTGTAGATTTATATATACACCTGCACTAATGAATAGATTTACTCAGTCATTGGATGTCTACCCTCTTTCTCTCTCTGGATTTGTGCAATGGTTCTCTTCATCAATTATGTTTTCTAATTTTCCCTCCAGATGACTGTTTTTATCTGTCCCTAGCAAAAGCAAAAATTTGGTGGCTTAGGGAGACTTGATTAGGGGCTCCCAACCACAGTAGAAGCTCTAGGAGGTTCATTTTATTAGTCTTTCCATTTTCAGTGTTTTTAAACTACTGTACAATGTCTGTTTTCCATTGATCATAATGAATGAAATTTCCAATACTTTGTGATTGGTTTTTAATATGAATGCATGATGTATAGCTACATTTTTGGTTAATATTGATCTGTTGTTTTTTCCATGTAATCTCTATTTGTTAATTGAAAGGATGTTAGTGTGTTTTGTCTCTCTTTTCATGAAATTCAGTTGCATAACTTGCTTTAGGGAATTGGTTCAGCTTTCTCTTTTGCCTAAAGCTCTATTGGTAAAAAGGATGGGTAGGTTGGAGTAATTAAGGTTGGGATTTGGAACAATATCCTGCAGGGGAAATGAGTTTTTTTATCATCCCAGATTTGTGAGAATTCATAATATATCTATTTTCAAGTTCTTTATGATCTGCTTCTGCCCCCCTACGTTTGAATGCACTAATACGTGATCATTGGAATGCAGCCAAATTGCATTATTCTGGCCGTAACTCCAGCCAATCAAGATATAGCAACATCTGATGCTATCAAACTTGCTAGAGAAGTTGATCCAGAAGGTTTTACTTTCTGCTCTCTTATTTTTTTCAAGACTCACCCCAGCCTTACATGGTGCATTCCCCTACTTTTGGTGTTCTTCCCTTGATTCAGAGATTTTCTGTTTCTTTCCAGGTGAAAGGACATTCGGTGTGTTGACAAAGGTTGATTTGATGGATAAGGGAACAAATGCACAGGATGTAAACTTTCTTGCTTTTCTTTGTTCTACTGCAATTCTGTAGTACTGAAATGTTTCACTTCAGTCTAGATGATATGTTAAAAATGTTAATCTGTTCTATCAATTGAGTCCAAAATGGGCATAATTAGTTCATTCCATATATTTTTTGACTGCAAATTAAAATCAAACAAACCCCCTTGTACTTTTATAAGTTAAGTTAGTGAGCATGTGTCCTTTGCATCTGTAAAATTTAAGGTTCTTGAAGGAAGGGCTTACCCGCTTCAACACCCTTGGGTTGGAATTGT
This sequence comes from Salix brachista, assembly GCA_009078335.1. Taxonomy (NCBI): domain Eukaryota; kingdom Viridiplantae; phylum Streptophyta; class Magnoliopsida; order Malpighiales; family Salicaceae; genus Salix; species Salix brachista. The sequence goes on along the minus strand of CM018572.1, from coordinate 10,091,847 downwards.
TAACCGCTCTCAAGCTGATATTAATACAAAAGTGGATATGATTGCTGCTCGTCAAAGGGAGCGCAAATTCTTTTCCACCAGTCCTGATTATGGACACATGGCCAGCAGAATGGGTTCAGAATATCTTGCAAAACTTCTGTCCAAGGTTCAATTTCTGCTTTATATGCGCATCTGACAACATTTTCTCCACTTGTTGTTATCCCAACTTATTTATCAATTGCTAATTGTCAAATATATTAGGATGAAATTCTTCTTTTCATGGACCCTGCATGTCTAATGTAAAGTTAACAGTTTTCCAATTGATGCTGGCATTTTTCCAACTTCTATATTTTTTCTCAATTCCATGAACAATTGCTGATCACTAATGAGAATTGATGTGTTTCTAGCACTTGGAATCTGTAATTAAAACTCGCATACCAGGTATCACATCTTTGATAAATAGAAGCATTGATGATCTTGAATCAGAGTTGGATCACCTTGGTAGACCTGTTGCAATTGATGCTGGGGTGAGGAGTTCATGTACGACTTGTTTATTGTTGATAGATGGACATCTACTGGGTTGATTATTTACTAATTGTTGTCATGTGTGTGTAACAGGCTCAGCTATATACTATTCTGGAGTTATGCCGAGCATTTGATCGAGTATTCAAGGAACATTTGGATGGAGGGTACCGTAACAAACTTTGTTTTTCACCATTCTTTCTATTAACGAAACTGTTTCCAGATGTTAGTGGAAGCAGCATCATAACACAATTTGTTACTTCATTTTAAATCATATCCATTTCAATAGTAAATAAATAAGGCCAGGTCTCAGTTTTGGTTGATTTTGTGTTCAAGGGAAACATGCATAGTTGCATTGAAGGAATTCTCATTGTCTTGATTCAAGCGCACTTGTTCTTTCATGTTATGTTTGAATAGGCCAATCTTAGAAATGCCCATCAATTCTTCATTACGAGCTGTTTGTTTTTGATGATATTGTTTTCCTTTGCAATTATCTGAATGATTAGATTCTTAGAACTACTATAACCAGTTTTTCTAATAATTATTAAACCTCAGGCGTCCTGGTGGTGATCGAATTTATGGAGTTTTTGACTACCAGCTTCCTATGGCTTTGAGGAAGCTTCCATTTGACCGTCATTTGTCTCTGCAAAATGTAAGAAAAGTGGTTTCAGAGGCAGATGGCTATCAACCTCATCTAATTGCACCAGAGCAGGGTTATCGACGTCTTATCGATGGTGCACTTAATTACTTCAGAGGCCCTGCTGAAGCTTCTGTAGATGCTGTAAGTAACCATGTTTCTTGTTTTGAACTTCCATCATCAGTTCTTCATGGTGAGTTTTCATATTAAGTAACTGATAATGATGGCTAAGGAATTCTTATTTGTTCATGAGATGCTTTCTGGTCTGAAGGTTCAGAAAATCTCAGGGATATGGATGTTATCTGAGTGATATATATTCAAAACATTACAGAAGAACAATAAATGGAAGTTTGGCTAACGTTCAGGAATCCTATTCAAAGTCCATTCAATTAAGTTGTCTTTTTAAGAATAAGAGTCTGTGGATATGTAACAAAGGTTTGCATCACAAGATGTGGTCATAAAATTCTGTCTCAACTTTCATCATTCCTCAACACAAATTCCGTTCTATGTTTCAGATCTTATCCAGTCATGGAATCTGCAATATGCTCTTTTGATTGCTGTTATCTTGCAGGTTCACTTTATTTTGAAGGAGATCGTAAGGAGGTCAATTGGAGAAACTCAGGTTTGGAACTCAGAAACTTTACAGGGTGTATTACAGAAAAAGATCTAGAATGAATGATAATTAGTGATTTGGGAAATGAACAGGAGTTGAAGCGCTTTCCAAGTCTTCAAGCTGAAATAGCTTCTGCAGCCTATGATGCATTGGAGAGGTTCCGTGAAGACAGTAAGAAGACAACTTTGAGGTTGGTGGAAATGGAATCCTCGTACCTGACTGTTGATTTCTTCAGGAAACTTCCCCTAGAGGCGGAGAAGGGTGGAGACCCAACTTTGTCTAATATAGACCGATATGCAGAGGTGCATTGCCGTAGAATAGGATCCAACGTATCCTCTTATGTTGGTATGGTGTCTCAGACAATGAGGAATTCAATTCCAAAGGCCGTGGTTCATTGCCAGGTGAAGGAGGCCAAACGATCTTTACTAGATCACTTCTATACCCAAGTGGGTAAAAAGGAGGTAGGGAAAAAACCTTGGTACATACATGAAAGTGTGAGGCCATGCATTTCTGATTCTCCGATGGGAATTTGATGTCATAGAAACTCGGTACCATTTGCCTAGTGCAAGACAATTACTAGTAGTGCGTGTTTTATTGATTTTTCAGTCATTTGTTCTGCAGGGAAAGCAACTTGCAGAATTGCTAGGTGAAGATCCTGCATTGATGGAAAGGAGGCAGAAATGTGCAAGAAGGCTTGAGTTGTACAGAAAAGCAAGGGATGAGATTGATTCAGTCTCATGGGCTGCATGAGATGAATCATATGAGCATTGGCAGAGAAAATTTGATATAGTTAGTGATTGACACAGCAGACGGATTATATTAGCCTCTTGCTCAGCCAATTCCAATTTTTCTTCAGATGGGATGATTTTTTATATATCCTGAAGTTTTCTCTCTGTTCCAAGTCTTTCAACCCCTTTCGTTTCTGCGGAAATGTCTTGCCCCTATAATCCTTATTGAGGTCGTCTTTAAGCTAGATTTAGGGAACTTCGTTGCTGGTTTGAAATCTAGTTCATTCCCTAGTAATCCCTATGAATTGAGAAACTTAGCTGTTATCAATTTGTACATAGTCCACGTTTGTGATATGCCATCAAATCGTTATCAATTATTTTTATATCCATTTACCTTTTAAAACAAGTAAATGAATGTATAATTATATCCACCAACGATAAGAGCTTGAAATAAACGATAATTGGTAACAACAGCCCGTTTCAAGCCATGATCTTCAACCCCTTTTTTTCTTACTATTACTATTATTTTCTTTTATAAGCCATCTGCAGCCTTCGTTCTCTCCGGGGCCAACCCAATTTATATTTTTCCGGAGGAAAATTCGCTCCTTACAAAGTGACATGATTTGTAAATATTCGAGTGCACCGGTTCTTACCTCCGAAGCAAGGCTTTTTTTATCAACAAGAAATTTCGGGTCTCTTTCAATATCTTTTCGTAAAAGTTTCTCAGCAAAGAGCTTTTCGGTTATAGGAAATTTACATGTACTAAAACATCAAACTTAACTCATTCGATCGTGATTATAAAGGATGCGTCCTTTCTTCAAAGAAATTATGGCGAACCTCAATTTAGTCCCCTAACATAAACCCTGACTGCCAGCTTAGCTAGATTGGATTGTGCCATTATCATTTTGCCCTTTCTGTGAATCGGTGGAAAGGTTTGAAGGGTTCATTCTGAAGGGCATATTTGCAAAGACATGGCTCCGAAAGTGACGAGTTCCAAATAGTAATTAGCAGAAAATACATAATCAGAGACCATAATGATAAATTATAAATTTGATTTCAGATTACACGTACCGATCATAGAATACAATTGTGAATTGTGATTCCATTTATTTTCAAGTGATTATCCCAATACTTTAAAAGAGCACTACACATGCATGTTCTAAATGAACGTGCGTAGTCCCACATCCTCTAAAACCAAATGGACGCCATTCATTATGGGCCAATTCTCTTGATGTCAAACCACGAGCAGCTTCAGGGGATAAGACACACAAGTTGTACTGGAAAAGAATTATTCAGGTAAATCATAATCCTTCTAGCCACCTAGGAAATTATTCAAGCAGCAGGTTTTGCAGCAGCTGCTTGCTTATCAAATTCTTCCAGAGCTGTCCACAGCTTTGGATCTTCATAATCCTTTATAAGAAGTGTAGGCTTTGCTTCCAACAATAAATGTTCTGGGTTTCTGGTAGTTAAACCAACAACGGGCATCCCGGCAGCCACCCCAGCTTTTATGCCTGAAACAGAATCCTAACCAAGGAGAAACAGAACAAAATGTTAGGAAAATCTCCCAAGCTTCAGAAGCTTATAAAATAACAAATCTAGGAAGAGGGCCAACCTCGCACACAAAGGTGTGGTCCTTTGACACATTGAGTACTTCAAGAGCCTTCAAGTAGGGTTCTGGGTGTGGTTTGGCATGTTGACATTCATCCCCGACGATAACAGCATCAAAAAAATCTGAGAGGCCCAGAAGTGAGATCATGACTTCAGCATTTGCTCTTGGAGCATTCGTAACTGCAGCGCGTTTCAGCCCATGGTCTTCAACCCATTTCTTCAATTTATAGAGGCCATTTATAGGCTTCAGCTGCTCACATGCCAACCTGTTTCCCATAGAAGAAGTTATATGGTTTGGACCAAGAGAAAATCTCGACAGAGGAACTGAACTAGGAGGTGATCTACCTTCGAAACATGGCTTCCTTATCCTCCGTGAATTTTAAGCCTCGCTGGAGATCATCGGGAAAAAGGGACAAGGCAATATCAACATTATGCTTCCCAGCAATATTCTTAATAAAGAATTCCTCCGTAATCGGGACCCCATCATTGAAATTTATCTGTTGGACAACGCAGTGTGATTAGTTCTCCAGAATGGATTAATTTTCAAAAAGTATAGCTCAAGTGATAGGTCATATGTCTCTATCAATTAGACAGCATTATTTAACATATTCACCACCTCAATGAAAGAACATCCCCCGTTACAATTTTGCATGGTGTGGAAGAACAATAAGATCACAACACAATGAAGACCTGAGTTTTCAGTGTAGAAGCATTACCTCTAGAAGCATTTCTCGGAAGGCATAGTGGTGGAGGGGATCTGAATCACAGAGAGTTCCATCAACATCAAATAGTACTGCTTCCAATGGGGCAAGCCTGGAGAGAGAGACTTCACTGCATCCAATTTTTTTTTATAAAAAAACGAGCATGGTCAAATAATGAAGAATCCCAAACGGCGAACAATACAAATCTTTTATCATGACAAGAAAGCCACAAGCTTATCAGGCAGTTAATTGATCACCAAAAGTTTCATCAAGAACAAAGTGTCAAAACCACTTTTCCACGAGATTGAGTCCCTAGTATTCTTTTTCGTCACACATTTTCTTCCAATATTACATGATTTTGACAAGAGGAAAAAAAAAGACACAATAAGCTCGTCCATTTAAGTTTGTTTCATCAGGTGCATGTCTATGTATGAAAGATGTTGACTCCTAATTATGCTTTAAAGTGATAACAGGACAGTTACTAAAATATTGAATGCATTCATAGCCAACAGTTCCAGATTTGGGAGCAACCAAATACTTTGAAGACACTGACAATTGCCCATTCTTCTCTGTGACTATCCTATCATTCCCACCACCAATTCCTATCAACAACGCTCATGCTTCCATAAAAAAGGAAGATCAACCCTAACAACAACAACAACTACGTTTTGGGGAACTTATAAAACCTCGGTATACTTTCGATGAATTACCCTAAAATAATTGTCCCAGGTAAATAAATATTGAGGGCAATGCATGCCATATTATATAGCAGATCACAGGTTAAGTTATAGTAATAATAATAATAATAACAACAACAAAGACTTGTGGGTTTTCCTCATATTGAATTAACACGTATATGATGGAAATTCTAAAATGCATTAAGAAAAAATATGGAAATCAAGTCCAGGGTTAGAGGGATCATAACTCCAAAAATAAAAAGAAAACCAGCATCGAAAGAATGGAAATAAAAGAGACGAGCACAAATACATGAATAATAATCTTTGCATACAAATCGAAGATATTAAAAGGATCCAATAAATAGCTCGCAGAAATTAAAAAACAGAACTCACGCATCATCAACAATATTCTCTGCAGAAGAAATCGTCACCGTCATGTTTTGATGTTATGGAAGCCTCGAGTGTTTTTGTTTGCTTTATCTTTTAAAAAACAAGTAATAAAATGGGTTGTGTTATGAAGTATTATTATATATGAAAAGGGCTGGTTCATTAATATAATTGAAAGAGAGAACATAAAAGAGAATCAATTGTTGGAGGTTGAAAGATTCCAGTTGCCGACTTGCGTGGCCTTTCCAATAAAAATGAAAAGCTAACGATCTTTGACATTTCCCGGAAGTGCTTGAGTCAACCTCCCCACCTGAAAGCCACTGTATCATCCATCAGGTATCTTTATTATATCGTTTTATTTTCTAGTGTGTAAGTTTCAATTAAAAATTATTGGCATCTTTAGAATTCTGAACATGTTCTTTGAATTCTCTTTTGTTTTCCCCCCCATTGAATCTAAAGAACTTCTGCTTGAAACTTAATCAAGTTTGAAGAATATTCAAGTAATTAATCGTAGGCCGGCTATTTGTTTTAATATTTAAATGATGATATTTGGGAAACTAATTAGACGCTATTTCGAGCAACCATCATTTTCAAGACGAGTCATGAAATCAGGTGCATCTCCTTGGGTTGAAGATAACATCAACTTTACTTGAGATATTTCTTCAATCCCAATCCAACCATTCCCCATCTATTTCCCTCGACCCATATTTAATTTATTGTTTTTCCTCTCTTCTTTCTTTGCCCATGATTTCTCTTTGAACACTTTGTTTGGTTTCTTCTTTCTTTGGCCATGATTTCTCTTTGAACACTTTGTTTGGTTTACATGGCACCATCCTTATTTCACACCTCCACACCTCCACCGCTCCTTCAACCCACTACCTACGCTCTTCCCTGCACCAAAATCACTCCTAACCACGCCCTAGTTTGAAAAGTCATAAAGTGAAGAAATTAAACAGTTCGTTTTCAAATTATTTTATTTTAATTGCTACTTTTAAACATTTTCCTCAATAGGAATCTGATATGCCCGCAATATGTAATGATCTTCATTTTCACGATCTTTTTCCTCTAGCTATTTTTGGCCAAACGTTATCATATATGCTCTCACAACCCCGCACAACGACTTGTGTACTCTAAAGAGTTTGATTAAAATAAGTTTAATATGCTAGTATGATAATCATTGAAAGGTTTATATGGTTGCTGATTTTAATATTTTTGAAATTAATTGAGGTACACGCAAGCTGAATCAGACATTTATGTTAATAAAAAAAAAAAATTTAACTGAAACTATAGGGCTTTTGCCAAAAATAAACAGTAATGATATTATCATGAAACAAATAAATTATGTTTGAGGGTTGATATCCTATTTTCAATGAAGATATGTAAATAGAGATATTTCTTGATTGAGTTACTAAATGCGTTAAGCTTAAAAAAAGAAAAGAAAAAAGGTAATTAGTAGAGGTTTCTTTCATATTAATCTTCAAAATCAACATGTTTGATGTTGGCGAGGAATTGTGTCAAATTGAGAGAGAAAAAAACATTTGATCGTGATGAAGTCAAGCAGAATAATAAAAGAAATCTGGATTTTTCACATACAGGTCAATAAATCAAGAAAGAAATAATCATGACTTTTATTTCTAATGTTTGCTATATGAACTAGAAAATTAAGAAATTACCAATAAGTGAGTGTCTGACACAAGATGCATATTGTGTGATTTTTGCCTTGGGATTTTTTATTGTAATATTTCTATAATTGTTAAGATTTTGTAAGATCTTTTAGGTTTATTTAATTAGATATATGGCATATAAAGATTTAGTGATAATTGTAGGGCTCTATATATTTCTATTCTATTTTGTTTTTATATTCAAACTTACCATGATTTTCTTAGTTTTTATTTACTTATTTAAAAGGTTGCAATACTCTTTGATATGAAGACTTTGATGAAAAATATGAAGTACTTTAAATGTTTTTTTATGATTAATTTTTAAATATTTATGATTTATAATTATTATTTTTACTATACACTACTTTAGCTTGATTTTCATATAAATTATATATTAAAAATCAATGTTGTCCTTAAAAAGACGTGACATGATGACAAAATACTTGAGATCTGCATTACAGGTATCAGGTTTAAATCAAAATATGTTCAACTTGTAATAGTATGAAACAACCAGAGTTTTAATTGTTTAACTCAGGCTCATAAATAGTGCTTAAAGAGAAATGAGTTTACTCGAATAAAAAATAACAAACAGTACTACTCTGAAAGAAAAGTATGGATGGCGTTAGTGCCAACAACCTAGAGCTGGCTATTTGTTTGTTGACGTTGTTAATGTGTTATTGTGTAAGTATTTGTTTGCACTCTGTTTTAAAAATGTTTTGAATTTTTTTTTGTTTTAAATCAATTAATTTATATTTTTAGATTATTTTAATACACTAATGTTAAATTTTTTTTTTTAAATATACTATTTTGATATATTTCTAAACAAAAAATCAATTTAAAAAACAATCAAATGACAACCAAATTCACTAGAATATCCTAAATCATTAAGAGCTTCCATAGCTACATACTGTATAGTTAAGAAAACAGTTTGTTCAATGGTCAGAATCTCAAAACCACGAGCAGGGTTGTGGGCATTTTATTTATGAAATTTACAGTAGAGGGGGGGGGTCGTCTTGTGTGGTACCCTAGTTTATGAGTCTTCGTAAGAATACTTTTAAGAGCATTTCCATGAAAAAACCATTTAAAAAAATCAAATTAATAATTTAGTTTTTTGAATAATATAAATATAATATTTTTTATATTTTTATTTTAATATATATGATATTGATTTATTGAGCGAGTCTCTCTTTGTATTTGTATTTGTATTTGCTGCGAGAATCAAAGCTCCCACTGCAAATCCAACCTCCCTCTCCATATTATTGTGGGCACACTTTTGGAGGTATCTACAGAGCCCATGTTACAGGGTTTCTTAAAAAACAAATCTTGGAATTTCAAAAGTGGAAAAATAATCAAAGATAGTAAAGGGTTGAACAGGTCCTTAGGGCATCTCCAGCAGCAGAGGCATCCGGGAAGCCAAAGCCAAAAATTCAAATATTTGGCTTTTTTGGGTTAAATTTCGTCTCCAGCAGAGGAGCCAAGTGAAGAGCCAAAATGGCTTCTTCATTTTCTGGAGGCATCCGGGAGCTATTCCCACAGATCAAAACCTGCAGAGGCAAATTAAAATAGTCGTTGAAATAGAGCCGTTGGCCATGCCACAATAAAAAACCCAGCACTGGATAATTGAAACACACAACACACAACTGATTCAACAAACCAACATCAACCCAGAATTCAACGATTAAACACCCATCAACACAGCAACCCACAGAATTAAAAAATTGAAAAAACACAGAATATTTTGCATCCAATCCGAAGAAGAAAAGTTGGCGAGAAAATACCTTCATCAAAGTTCAAAATCCAACGAGCAGATTGGGGGGGGGCGCCATGGAAGAGGCGTGAGGGGAGCTGAGAGCAGTGAGGGACGGAGAAGGAGAGAAGGAAGTCCCTCGCATTTTCTCAAGATATTCTTACAAATATCCTCCAGATGATGAGGACATGAATTCCCCCAGAACGTCTTCCTGCAGAAAAGAGTCCACGACTCTTCTGGAAGCAAGGGCTCTACGTTGTAGACCTTGCCCTCTGATTCTATGCGAGAAGTGAAGGCTAGATTAGCATTGCGTGTAGTGAGCATGAGAGAGGCGAAAGAGGCGAGAGGTGAGCTGGGATTTGTGGGGGGCGGCGCAAATGAGAGGTGAAAGAGTCGAGAGGCGAGGTGAGCTGGGATTTGTGGGGGGCGGCGCAAATGAGAATATAATGAATGAGGTAGGGTTTCGGGGGTAATATTTAGGAATTAATAATAATAATAATAATAATAATATTTAGGAGGAAAAAAAAGTGTAATTAATAATAATATTTAGTAAAAAAATAATTATGAGAAATTGAAAATTTATGATTTTGTTGATCAATTAGCCTATTTTGAAAATAGAAAACGGGGAATTATGACAAAGAGAGGTTTAAATTTGTAATTGATTTGATTGAATTATTTGTAATTGATTTGATTAAATTATTTGTAATGGAATGTATGTTTAATTAATTATTTGTAATTTTCTTTAAATATTTTGGGAGAATTTTTCAATATTTTAGAATTTCAAATTTAAATTATTGCGGGGTTTTTAATTTCATATTAAATCTGAAAAATTAATAATTATATTATTTAATTTTATAACTTACTCCTATTAATTGTATAATTAATTACATAATTAAATTATATACAAAATAATTGCATTACATTAAAATAATAATATAAAAAAATGGCTCTCCAAAATGCCTCCTACTGCTAAAGTGCACACCAAAGCCAAAGCCATTTTTACACTATTCAAACATCCATTTTAAAGATTTGGCTCTCCAATATGCCTCTACTGCTGGAGATGCTCTTAGCCAGGACCAGAGTTTCTAGGTGTGAAAATCTAGCAGTAGATCTCCTCCAAAATGCACCACACTCTTTCGTATTCTCCAGAGCAAAATAAAATCTAGACCATAATGAAAAAATAGCAACTTTGGTTAAGAACGAACGCTATAAATGCTCGAGATCAGTGGTCCCTTGATCACAGCAAATCTGTCTTGTCTTTGCCCATCACATCAGCATAACTGTGCTCTCAATTTTCCATGTAGACATGGTGTATGGCAACACCGGCAGGCACTCTCTTTCGCTGTGCCGCTGACACCATCCTCTTCATTAAGGGTGCAGCATGGACCTCGGGACCAATTTTGAGGAACAATGACCCTTCGTTAAGAGGATGAATTTATAATATTTACTTTTTCTTGCTTCTGAATTTGACCAATAAAATTATTAAATCCAATTTCAGATTCAGTAGACATCAATATTTTATTTATGCCTGTGTTCTGGCAACCCTCTTCAAAAAAAAAAAAAAAAACCTCGACTTTTGGGCCCCATGTAGGCATTCACGATGACTACCAGCCCTTTGGGAAAAAAAGAAAGAAAGATGAGATAAATTACTTTTGCCATGCACTGTGAGATTCCCTTCCCGTGGTTTTGTTTGGGGAAATATGAGCTTATTTATTAAATTTAAAAAATGTTTTATAGTTTAATACAGCTCAAAGAAACCCAAAAGATGTAATCATTTCACTGTATATGTGTACCATGGCAGCATATGAGATAAAACATTATGGATTGTATCATTGTTTTCCAATTCTTAACCTTTTTTTTTACTTCAGATATCATTTTTTTTATATCAATCTATATTGTCTTGGTAGAGAATTAAGTTTTATAATTTATTTTATCATTCTTATTTCTATTATTGAATATTAAAAAAACCCTAAAAGTTGTGATCATTTCAATATATATGTATTCTGCCATATGAGAAAACAACATTAAAGATTGTATTATAGCTTTCCAATTTTTATTTCTTTGATTTTTTTCCTACTTCAATCATCAACTTCTTCTTTAATTATGTCATATTATGTTGTTTTGGATGAGAATTAAACTTGATGGTTTATTTTATTTTATTTTTTATGAGGTTATCATGGTATTAGAAAAAATTATGACATTGAGTTGATGCTTGATTTTACAAGAAAAAACTTAGTTTTGTTATGTGTGATAAAAATAAAAATCATGGGATCAAAATTGACATCAAGACAAAAAACAAGGCTTTTGTTTTAAGAATTTTGCAAACTTTATTTTTAGTACAAAACCACATTCTATTTACAACTCGGTCCTTGAGTTTGAGAGGTGCGAGATAAAATCATTGAAAAATAACAAAGAAGAGAGAAAGTGATTGATTATTCATATATCAACATACAAAAAAAACTAATCCTATTATCAATGAATTTCGTTTGATTATAAGAGTTCTATTTAGGTGTTTTGACCCATATCATGGGAATAAATAGATAAAGGATTGAGAATGATTTTTCATTTCAAATTGATTTGCTGATTTTTTTAACCGATTGAAGGTTGTTTTAAGATTAAATACGTGTTTTATTAAGGTTTATAAGATATTATTTTTTTAAAATATATTTTAATTGTATTTTTCATTTCAAATTGTAATTTGAGTATTGCAAGACCATAATTGATTAATTGTTTAGTATGTATTGATTGTTTTGATGGTTATTTAATTGGTTGATGTAAATCTGTAATCAATAAAATGAATGAAAGATGATATTTTGTTGTCTTGAATTGAATGTTTTGATTGTTAAATATTTTTTAACAGTTATTAAGCATTTAACTGGTTGATACCAATATTATAATCGCTGAAATGTATTAAAGATAGATTATTTTTTGTTTGCATTGATTTAGTTGGTTGTTGACATTATTTTACTGTCTTGGAGAATAATTTAGTCACAGTTTGGATTTGAATCGTGTGTTGATTTAATTAACTCATAGATTGCAAAATTGCAATGTTTTGATTATCTGGTGTGTTTTAATTGGATTAATAATTATATAATTAGTTGATCGAAAAAATGTAATAGATTATATTGATTAGAGATTTTTGTTTGCTGTAGTCAATCGGGAATTTGTTGGTGGTTAGTTTTGTTGTAATTGTGTGGCCGATCATCTAATTTTTCTTTATTCAGTTGTGTTTACTGGTTATGAAAATATTTTTTGTATCCATTTGTATGGTGAATTATTTGATTGTTTGGTGTGATATTTTTTTGTTGTAGTTTATTGATCAATTTGTGAATGTGTTTTAATCGGTTATTTGTAATTGTGTGGCCGATCATCTACTATTATATAATTATATTAAAAAAATCTCAGGTCATGTTTTCTTTTCCCTATATATATTCTTAGGCGAAAGACTAAAAATATATATAAAAAAATTAACACCATTACTGTCAAAACAATAAAAATTATTAAATTATGAAGAGCAAAAAAAATATTAACAAAAGAGTTACTAACAAAATAATTGTTATTATTATTATTATTATTATTATTATTGTTGTTATTATTATTATTATTGTTATTGGTATTATTATTATTATTATTATTATTATTGGTATTATTATTATATTATTATTATTATTATTGTTATATTATTGTTAAATAATGTTATTGAAATAATTGTTAAATAATATATTGTTGTTGTTGTTGTTGTTATAATTGAAATAATTGTTATTATTGTTGTTATTATTATTATTATTGTGTTAAGTACACTTATATATAAATGGACAAAAGTAGACATTATTCTATAAATAGAAAAAATTAAATTTGTGAATGTGTTTTAATCGGTTATTTGTAATTGTGTGGCAGATCATCTACTATTATATAACTATATTAAATGTATCTCATAATACTTATATTAATTTTTTATATTACAAAAATCCTAGGTCATGTTTTCTTTTCCCTATATATATTCATAGGCGAAAGACTAAAAATATATAAAAAAAATTAACACCATTACTGTCAAAACAATAGAAATTATTAAATTATGAAGAGCAAAATAAATATTAACAAAAGAGTTACTAACAAAAATAATTGTTATTATTATTATTGTTATTATTATTATTGTTGTTATTATTATTATTATTATTATTATTATTGTTATTATTGTTTATTGTTATTATTGTTATTATTATTCTTATTATTATTATTATTATTATTATCATTATTCTTATTATTATTATGATTGAAATAATTATTATTATTATTATTATTATTATTATTATTATTATTATTATTATATTGTTATTATTGTTTACTTATTATTATTATTATTGTTTATTATTGTTGTTATTTATTATTATTATTATTAAGCTGAACATAATTATATTATTATTTATTATTATGAAAGACTAAAATTATTTTAGAAACTTTAACAAAAGGAAAAAAAAAAATATCATTATCACCAAAAGATTAAAAATTATTAAATTATACAGAGAAAAAAAAACATTAACAAAGAAGGTAGAAAGAAACAATTAAATTATTATTATTATTATTATTATTATTATTATTATTATTATTATTATTATTATTATTATTATTATTATTATTATTATTATTATTATTATTATTATTATTATTATTATAAGAATGAAAAAAAGACGCAAGAGATATAATTGCATCATGTGCCACCTTTTCTAAAAAATAACATGTATTTAAGAATATTAATATTAATTTTTTTATTCAAAAAATCTTAGGTCATGTTTTCTTCGCCCTATATATATTCCTATGAGATAATATTCAATAAATATTAGAACATATAATTAATGAAAGACTACAAATATTTTAGAAACTTTAACAAAAGGAAAAAAATATCATTTCCATTACTGTCAAAACAATAAAAATTATTAAATTATACAAAGGAAAAAAAACATTAACAAAAGAGGAAGCAAGAAAAACAATTAAATTATTATTATTATTATTATGATTATTATTATTATTATTATTATTATTGTGTTAGTAATCAATTAAAATTAACAATTTTTTTTATTTTATCCGATTTATCATTATATGATTATATTACATGTATTTAAGAATTGATATAATTTTTTTTCAAAAAATTTAGGTCATGTTTTCTTCGCCTAACATAGAATTAATGAAAGATTAAAATTATTTGAGAAACTTTAACAAAAAAAAAAATCATAATTATTGTCAAAACAATAAAAATTATTAAATTATACTAAGGAAAAAAAAACAACTTATTAAAAGAGGAAGCAAGAAAAATAATTAAATTATTATTATGATTATTATTATTATGATTATTATTATTATTATTATTATTATTATTATTATTATTATTATTATTATTATTATTATTATTATTATTATTATTATTAATTATTATTATTATTATAAAATTAAAATTGGAAGACAATTTTTATTTTATTTTATCCTATTTATCATTATATGATTATATTACATGTATTTAAGAATTGATATTAATTTTTTTATTCAAAAATCATGTTTTCTTAGGGTCCTATATATATATTCCTATGAGATAATATTCAATAAATATTAGAACATATAATTAATGAAAGATTAAAATTATTTGAGAAACTTTAACAAAAGGAAAAAAAAAATCATTGCCATTATTGTCAAGACAATAAAAATTATTAAATTATACGAAGGAAAAAAAAAAAAACAGAGGAAGGAAGCAAGAAAATAATTAAATTATTATTATTATTATTATTATTATATATTATTATTATTATTATTATTATTATTATTATTATTATTATTATTATTATTATTATTATTGTTATTGTGTTAAACACATTTTATTTAAGACAATTTTATTTTATTTTATCCGATTTATCATTATATGATTATATTACATGTATTTAAGAATACTGATATTAATTTTTTTATTCAAAAAAATTTAGGTCATGTTTTCTTCGCCCTATATATATTCATATGAGATAATATTCAATAAATATCAGAACATATAATTAATGAAAGACTAAAAATATTTTAGAAACTTTAACAAAAGAAAAAATATCATTACTATTATGTCAAACAATAAAAATTATTAAATTATACGAAGGAAAAAAAATTAACAAAAGAGGAAGCAAGAAAAACAATTAAATTATTATTATTATTATTATTATTATTATTATTATTATTATTATTATTATTATTATTATTATTATTATTATTATTATTATTATTATTATTATTATTATTGTGTTAAACACACTTATATATACATGGACAAAAGAAGGGGTTATATTAGAAATTTTAAAAAATAAAAGTATAAGGGGTGAAATGAAAATAAAATATAAAGGGATGAAAATCAAAAATTAAAAGTTTAAGGGCTGAAATGAAAATCAGATTTATTAATATTTTCAATTGAAGGACAAATTTGCAAAAATGGAAACTACTGTACCGAATATATTTGAACCTTTTCAACCCAATCCGGAAATTAAAAGAAGGAGGACCGAAGTGAAACATTCACATTTAATCAATTGCAATTGAAGGACCCAATCGAAGGAAATCAAAACTTATATAACCGAAATCAAGCCAAACTGCACAGTATATAACACAATGAAAAGTCAAGGGACCGAAGTGAAAGTATACACAACTCGGGGGGCTCTTCTGCACTTTGACGTGCAGGAGAGAGAGAAACGGTGCAACCGGCTTTAACCGGCCACCGCCGCGTCCACGGCCACCGTGTTGCAAAACGCGCCGCACCGCACCGGGAAGAAGACCAAGAGGAGGCGAACCGGATTAGGCGCCGGTAGCTAATTTACGGCCACCGTATCATACCGCACGCGCCACTTGAAAGGGGCGTTAGGGGGAACACCGTGCGTCGCGTGATAGGCACGCGCCTGACAGAATTTTGAAAAATAAATAAATAATAATGGTCAGTTACCGTTATAGCCCTGTCCCTAATTAATACATTTTCTTATTAGGGGCTATAACCGATTTAGCCATTTTAAAACGTGTGATCGATCGGACAGGATCACGAGGACGCTTAATGATCACTTTAGCTTTAGCCCTCAGCCGAAAACGCTATTTTGTCTTATTACCGGGGCTAAAATCGCCACTACACTGTTCATAGGCGGAAAAAACAAAAAAAAATAGGATGGACGAACTCGCGCGACACACGGATGAAAAAGCTCGCGTCCACAGTGTTTTGTGAGTGTGTGCACAGTGATTTTCGTAATGTTTTAGTTATTTGTTAATGTAAAAAATAATTTCAATGACATCATCTTAATTTTTTTTCTTGAAACCAAACCATGTTTTAACTAGGAGTTGATATAAAGTGTTGTCATCTTAGTATATATAAAAAAATAATTTAAACGATGTCATCTTAATTTTTTTTCTTGAAACCAAACAAAGTTTTAACTATGAAATATTTGGATTTTTTAAAGTAAATCGAGTCCTATTAGGTCAACTATTTCTTAGTTAAATCTATTAATCAAGCAAAGTAAAGAGCTGGTGATACTACCAAAAAGTTCACCATGAAAACAAATAGATGATGTATTATTTTTATATTTTTTAATATATTCATATCAAAATTTGTCAATAAATAAATAAATATTCAGGTGAAAATATTAACAAATGCACTAAAACAAAACGGATATCACTGTTCACACACACTCAAAGTCACTGTGGACGTGAGCTTTCTCCTCAGTGCGTCGCGCGAGTTCGTCCACCCTATTTTTTTTTCCTGATGTGAACACAGTGTAATGACGCTCGGACCCCCTCTAATAAGACAAAAACACGCCGCCAAGGGCTATTGTATTGCACATACACGGACCGGACGTAAAGCGTTAATATTTTGAAAATGTGGTTTAGTAATTGACCACTACATTACTGTGCACTTGCGTCAGCGCTGTTAGCAGGCTGTACGGGGGCGTCGGCGCGTTTCGTGACCTCGGTCGATTCAGGCGGCGCGTGCGGCTTCATACGGCGGTTAAAATTTTTCCTCCGCAGGTCAAAACGATTCGCAACCCTTCCATGAATCTTATGGAGTGCGCGTGCTATTCAAATATCGACGTGGAGGCTCATATAGTCGGTTGAACGTTTATGTCCTCTTTTCTCTCTCTTCAGCGCTGGAATCAATATCAGTCCCCCGAGTTATTGTGCATGCATTTCAGTCCCTTAGCTTTTGTTTGATTTTTGTAATCCAAGTTTCGAATTCTTTCAATTTCGTCCTTTCATTCAAATTGATATATATGCAATTTGCATGTCAGTCCTTCTTCTTTGAATTTTTCGGTTTTCTATTAGATCCCTTAATTTGTTTAGTGCAGCAGGTTATATTGTTTTCAATTTTGTCCTTCATTTCAAATTCATTATATATTGCACTTTAATTTCAGTCCCTCTTCTTTTAAATTGTTTTGCTTTTAAATCTTTGAATATTTTTGGTACAAAAGTATTAATTGTTGTCAAATTAATCCTTCACTTTAAATTAATTATAATATAATAATATAATTAATAATAATAATAATAATAATAATCTTTTTTTTTAAATCACAAATATTTTTTAAATGCTAATAATAATAATAATAATAATAATAATAATAATAATAATAATAATAATAATAATAATAATAATAATAATAGCAATGCTAATTTTTATTTTTATTTTATTTTTTTGTTTTATCTTTTGTTAAAGTTTCTTGAATATTTTTAGTCTATCATTAATTATATGTTCTAATATTTATTGAATATTATCGTATAGGAATATATATAGGGAGACGAAAACATGACCTAGGATTTTTTGAATAAAAAAAACTTAATATCAGTATTCTTAAATACATTTAATATAATGAATTACTCAAATAACATAAAAAAATTTATTTAATATTGTCGCCTATAAATATATAGAGAGAGGAAAAAAATGACCTAGGATTTTTTCCTTAAAAAAATTTTAATATCAATATTCTTAAATACATTTAATATAATAATATAATTAATAAATCTTATAAAAAAAAAAATTGCCTTTGAATTTAAATTTGGTGCTCTTTTGTTTAGGTTTATTTCTTAAAACAAATTTGCAATATTTTTATTTTTAATATTTTAAATATAATATTACCGGGGGGAAAATTAAACTCAAAAAAATAATTACAAATCTACTTAGGTTATCTATAATTAAAAAATATACGGGTCACTTTCCGTTTCGATTCATGTTCTTTTTAAACGGGAAATAAGTCATTATAGCATGTAAAAAAATTAAGTTCATTTCTGGAATAAATGTAAATATGTTTATTTTTAATGTGTCAGATCTAATATTGCTAGGGAGAAAATGGAACTCAAGAAAAATATATAGAGGGAGAGGAAAAATGACCTAGGATTTTTTTAAAGACAGAAATTCATATCAGTATTCTTAAATACATTTAATATAATAATAAGATGAATAAATCTTATAAAAAAATAAAATATTGGCTTCAAAATTAAATTTTGTGCTCTTTTGTTTAAGTTTATTTCTTGAAATAAATTTGCAGTGTTTTGACTTTTTAATTATATATTTGTGTATTTATATCAAATTAAAATATGTTAAACCAATTATATGTTCTAATATTTATTGAATATTATCGCCTAAGAATATATAGAGAGAGAACAAAATAGCCTAAGATTATCCTTTAAATTAAATATATTAGTAGCAACTTAATTATATATTTGTATATTTAATCAAATTAAAGAGATTAAACTAATTATATGTTTGAATATTTAACTTACAAAAATATATTGAAAATAAGCACTTTTTTTTTGAGAAAAAATGAAAATATATTTAATATAATAATATGATTAATAAATCTTATAGATATAACTTCATGAGTCAAGTTTTCATTTTAATATTTATGATCTAATAGTGAAAAAAACATCTCAAAAAAATGTTGACAAATTTATCCATTATCTACAAGTCAAATTAAAAATATACAAGTCACTTCCCTTTTTCAACATTAAGACAAAAATAAATAATTATAATAAAAAAAATTAACTTTATGTTTTAAAAACAAATTATAATATATTTTATTTCTAATATGTCTGATATTTATTGAATATTATCGCCTAAAAATATATGAGAGAGAGAGGAAAAATGACTTTGAATTTTTTGAAGGAAAAAAATTCATATTAGTATTCTTAAATATAATTATACTAACTAAATATCAAAATAATAAAATACAATATATATAAAAGCAATCAATTTTCTACATAGATAAAAAAAAAACCCGCCGCATCGCGCGGGTATACCGCTCGTACTGACTAAAAAAGAGAGCATCAGTAAGAGGAAAGAGTTGTAATTAGAGAGTCACCTTTATTACTCTTATTTCATATCATCCCCATATTTTATATCTGTTCTGATTTTTTTATTAAATAAAAAACATAGAACGGAAGAGTTTTTAGAACAAAAATAATTAGAAATCATACTACCAAATCATTTTGTTTTAATAGAATTTAAATTACTAATTTCCTTACATAAAATAAATTAGTTGTCATGTAATTAAATAAAATGTTTAAAGTATTTTTTTGCGCCATGAGATCAAATATTTTAATATGCATTTATATTTCAGTTTTCTAACTTTGTATTTAGTCGATATTGATATTTTCTTAATATTTATTTTATATATAATTCTTGATTTATTTTATTATATAAATACATCAAAAATTTAGTTGATAGTTAGAAAAAAAAACTAAAAAATAGATTGACAACATATAATTTTTCGACTACCTAGTTTAAAATTAGCTGTTATCTTTTGATTTAAGATCTTCGTTAAATGTTATCTTGTTTTAGTATATATCATACGAAAACTGTGAGAAGGGGAAGTATTTATTATTCCTCTTAAGTTTAGAGTTACACACTTAATGATTTTTATTAATTCATTCTTCAAGGATATGCCATGATGACAAAAGATTAGCGATATGCACAACAAGTCTCGATTTTGAGTCAATGTATGTACCCCTTGTAAGAGTCTAAGACAACCAAATTTTACTCGATCACCTTGACTTACAAAGTATATTTTCCGAGGGTGGAGTTCACTCGCATCCAAAAAAATAATAATTATTAATTCTATATTTGTTTATTTAATTGGGTGTGTCATTTACCCAAGTTTTCTTTTCTATCACGAGGTTTCATTTTTCTTTCATGATAATAGTATTTCAACTGCATAAATCTTTTATTAATTAATTATAAAGAAAAAAGAGAGAATGCAAAAAAATCAGAGACTCGTTACATATTTTTAATTTGACAATTAAACACTAATATAGAATTTATCAATGACAATAGAAAGACTCGCCTCAATTACAGGCACGCTAGAATCAGGGTTGCTCTGACGGGCGTCCCATGAATTTTCACAAAGTCAAACTTGACCCTTATATGTATTAGGATTCTTTCAACTAGAACCCTAAAAATAAAATTTAGTTATTTTACTTTGACCATATGTATATCCTTAAATAATACTTTCCCACTGATTCAAACAAAAAATAGTTATTTATTCTTGTAATGTTTTTCACATTAGCCCCTTATCATATTTAGTTAGATATTTATTTATTTATTTTACCACACCATCATCTTCTTTTTCTAGCTAATGAATTAATTTTGTTTTGTTTTATGGCCATTGGATATTTATAAAATATGATTATTGACTTTTGCATATATATATATATATATATATATATATATACACAGTCTTGGGAAAACATGGATATGCAAGAAGAAAAAATAATTTTTTGCTAGATGCACAGGTAACACTTGTGCCTGCTGATTATTGTGTTAATTTATAAAAAAATTTCAGTTGTACTAATTTGAAAAATAGTTTTTCGCATTATTCTAGTCTAGGAGGAAAAGGAAAATTTGGTGAACATGCTAGTCTAGGAATAGGAAATTTTGAAAAATATTTTTTCGCATTATAAATTATTTCATTAATTAATAATTTTTGGTGATTTTAAAAATATTAATTTATAGAGGTTTAAATGATGTGTGTGTATTCAATTGAGTGTTTCAATAAGACCGGCGTCACCAAAATTAGTCTCTCACCAATCAAATTAACGGGTGGCCTACACGGCGTGCTTTGTGCTGCTAGCTGGGGATGAACATGATGATCATTTACTTGCGTTGGCCATCGAAGAAAGCAATATTGCTTGCCCCGAGTGAATTGGAAATTCAAAGCTGGCATCTCCCATTGAAGGGCAATATAACCTAATCCAATGCAAATGTTGAAGATTCCATGGACCTTTCAAAAGAAATTAATTAGCATGAACGGGAATCCAATCTTATCTTAAATCTTAAACATACCGTAGATTAAATAATATGTGTGCGTAGTGGCTGGCATATAATTTACTAAAATCGATGGCCTGCTCACGATCAAACCCAGAGACTTGCATTGGAGATAAGAATAATTGGGTTCGATAAATAATTCCAAGCTAGAAAAAATAATTATCCAGCAGTCGTCAATTATGAACCGGAATGGATACATATGACCTTAATCAACACGTATAAGAGAAAGCGATTCGCTCTTATAAAATGAAAGAGAGATGTAATAAATATTAATTATGATTTGGGGCCAATCACATTAGGTTTTAGCGCATTGTTTGTGGCAACTTTGAGGGGGTGCGATTCAATTAGTCAGGTCGTGGATTTAATCTCTAAAAATCATCGGTTTGATTCTCACATCAATTGAAGTTATTAAAGATTTTAACTAGTTGTTAACTTCAAGTGCTCCGAGATACCCGTAAGCTGGACTGATCATCAAATTGCAAAAAAAGAAACATTGTTTGTGGCTACCCTTTTCATTTGTAACTACTAGCTAGAAAGCACGAGAGCAGGCACGGCCTAAGACCATTATTTCAGCTAGCCCCTTTATACATACAGGCAAACAACTTCATTTTGTATAGACAGGCACGATATATGCTTTTATGTGCACAGATTCTAATTAAGTCCTTGCTCTCTCAAGGATTTTCTTTATGGATCATGGGGTCAGGAAGATGGAATGGATTGATTGATAGGAGGTGGAATCAGGACAAGGGCTGGCATTTTCTTCTGTCACGCTTGTTGTTGATTGGCACTATGTATAAAGATGGACTTCGATGCAAGCAAGAGAAGCTTCCCCTCTCTTTCAAAGTTCGCACCTCGACTATTCCCCGGACCCACTGAACATTCTGCAAGCTCAGTGAGCATATAAGGCACCGCGGGGGTGACAGACATACCGTGCAGGGATGAACACAGGAACAAGAGGGGATGACCCCTCCAGCTCCTACTTCTACTGGGACTCGAACCTGGATCTTGTGAAGGAGGGAGCTCCCCTTCAACCACTAGGCCACACCCTTGCTGGTCTTCAATTATTATTCTTTTGTAGGGAAGTGGTGGTCTAGCTAGGTTTTGCTTGTGGTGGAATTTAGAAATAATAGCAGTCAAATCATATGGAGAGATTAAATTACCGCCCAATCTGGTTGCTTAACTTTATGATCATGTTTAAGAATCCAAACAAATATTAAAAAATAAAAAAGATATTGTTTTTTGGAAAAATTTACACATTATGTCATCATGATCTATAGATTTTTTTTCTTTCAAATGTACGCCTCATATAACATAAAAACATTTGGGAGGGATTAACATGTGTATTATGATTTTTTAATCGCGACTAACATGAGATTTTTATTGACAATAATAATTTACCTTGAGAGCTATAATTCACTGTATAGTTGCATGCCCCGTGCGCACGTCGTGGGCTATTGCCCTTCTATGTCTTGAAAACTTTCAATTTAGCTCTTAATTTATATATATATATATATATATATATATATATATATATATATATATATATAATGGTTAAGCATTGTACTCATCCTCCATATATCATGTTTTTAAAAAATAAATTAACTCTGAATTTAAGTCATAAATTTTTTCAAGAAAATTGAAGAATATACCTCACAAATTGACCTAGTACTCTCAAGAAAATAAAAAACTACATTTCCATCGCTATATCATTCGTCTATCAGGCTTTTATTTAAAAACCCTTATTAAAAACTACAATTATTGCCACAAGTCTCCCGTGCATAAAATTATCAAAAAATAAAAATATAGATTCTGGCTGGGTTTTCTCTATTACATTCTAACAAAGTTTGCCACCTGCAAATTGATGTAGCTGTAGACTGTTTAGTTCAGACAAGAAGCCTTCAAGTAACTAGCTGGGTAGCAGAATTTATGTCCTCTTAACTTGCCCTGGTAAGATCAGGGCCATCACTACATGGTTTGATCTTAACTGGTCATCCACCCAGGAGAAGTTACAGTGGACACCCAAAAGAAATTATTCGAAATTCTAATATTCGCCAGAATATTATTTCTCTGTCAAGCATGTGAAACCTAAACCATGAACATTCCACATAAAAAAAAAAAAGAGTTGGGAATTAGTGGGCAATGCACATTATTGAAAAATAATGTCTTATACGTGGAACTAGATAAAGTAAGATGCCTTCAATAATTATATACTGCAGTGGTGATCGAGGTGGCAAGATATGCTCTTGGATTCCAGAAAGAGTACAGAAAATCCCAGGAAAACTATGATTCTTCGCGCTGATTTTGAGCATGCGCGGCTAAAAATAAACTGATTTCTTCATATATCATCTGACCATATTGGCTCACGCCATTTTTTGTTCAAAAGAATTCAAATGGCCCACAACATAACACAAGATAATGATCCAGAAAAAAAACTAAAAAAATCCTAATTTCTCTGTTCATTTTATCTCTCCTTCATATCATTTGCATTATGAATTGGTATAATGAAATCCTAAATGGTCTTTTTTTTAATTCATTTTCATTCTTGGAACATAATTGAACTTTGTTTCTTTGTATTCTCGTCCTCTTGTGCTATATTGACATGGTTTTATATTTCAGAATATGTTTTAACTTGCATGTTATGGCATATATGAGGTGTTATAAAATATATTAATTTACAGTTTTTTTTATGTTTAATATATTAATTTTATATGTTATTTGTCTAATTGATTTAACACAAAATTATAAATTAGGCTGGATATTCGATAAGTTTTATTTTTATAAATAAAGTTTTATACTCAATTTGACTTGGTCATATCAAAGATAAAAACAAACCTTGAATTCAGATGTTTTAGATGATTAAATAGAGGATAATAATCTTGTATTATTATTATTATGATGATTATTATTACCATTATAAAAAAAATTAAATAATTAAGAGACAGATGAAGTAATTAAGCCATCTAAAAACAATCAAACAACTATGGCTAAAAAATCCCATCATGAATTGGCCCTGTAAAGAAATATTATACGGCTAGGCGTTCTCCCATGAACACTACTGGATGTCGAAGCTCGGTTAATCCGGACTCCCTATATAGTCGTCTGCATAGGGGGGCCATGCCATTTACAAATGGGGGGGGGGGGGGGGCTACAAAAGTGAAGGTCATTTTTTTTTTTTTCGTGAATATAAAAAGAATAACCATTACTTTTAAGATGGGTTGAGATTTCAACACGCACCACACCCCCTCCATTTGAATTCCTCGACACATATAATTATTAATTAGAAACTAAATAATAAATATGTCATGTGGGTCTTTTCCTTGTATCAAAATACTCTTCTTTAATTTCTTTCAAACTTGTCGTGCAAAAGGAAAGGAAAGAGACCCAACTTCTATATTGTTCGAGAAAACGAGTTCAAAAAAACTACGATCCTCATGAATTAGCCGTTTCGTTTTCAACCAAAATTTGTGAGCACCAAATTGTGGCTAATCAAGCAAACCCCATCTTAAGGATGGATGACACGCTATTTCGCTTTAAAGTATCTAAGATAGGCACGTAGAGAGCTTTCAGATGTGTAACTCAACTGGTTAGATTTTTTATTTTGTTTTCTAAAAGTTATTGATTCGAGTTTTATATTCGTCGGATCATTTTATGTTTTAACTAATTATTAATTTCAAGACCTGTGATTAAATGGACCCAAACACTCACTATAAAAAAAGACATATAATTGTTAGGTAGCAGTAGTCTAATCTTCTCTCCTCAGCCAAAAACAAAAGGAGAGTCTTATCTATCGACAGCCATTTGCTGCTCTCCCAGCTTGTGAAGGATAAAATGAAATAAATGTCATGAAAATGAGTCTCCCTTTGACGTGATATGTTGAGTAATTGGTTTGGCATTACTACCTAGCCGGCTGGCTACCCTTTCTCTTCTCCCAGAGAACTTTAATCTTAGCTATTAGAAATGGCATAAATCCAGCTATATGTCATATCAAAGCCTGTATTAATTACGTGATCGACATGCTTTGATTAACTTTATACTTATTGGAAAGGACATGGAAACCTCTCCCAGTCAAGTAATCAGCATCTACATATACTGAAGACTTCGACCACAAATATATAGGTGAAGAAGCTTGAATTTAAGGTTTTTTTTTTTTGGTTTCAGGTTTAAGTTATATAGTTTCTAATATGATGATCACTATAAACTTGTATAGTTGTTAATTTCAGAATTCATAATAAGATGTTTGCTGTGTTTATAGAAACGTAAATATGGCGAAAAGTCTCCTTGCCTTGCAGAGGAGAAGTCTATGTATTATATAGCTATACAATCCTATAAAATAGGAAAGATATAAATACAATTAAAGGCATAATTATCCTATAGCTATACATTAGGAAGTTTACAGTAATTCAAAGATTACAACGTAAATCATGGAGATTCTCTCTTATCACCCCCCTGCAAGGTGAGCGTGGAAGAGGGTAGAACGCTAAGCTTGCTTCGAAAGAGCAGAAATTGAGGCTTTGTGACTCCTTTGGTAAGTGAATCAGCTAGCTGCAGATGAGAAGGAACAAAGGCGATTTTCAAAGAGCCATTCGCAATAAGTTCTCGGACAAAATGATAGTCGATGGCAATGTGTTTGGAGCGAGGCCGAGTAACTGGATTAACAGCCATAAATATTGCACTTTGATTATCGCAAAGGATTCGGGGTGGAGCTGGAAGTGGAACCCGAAGATCTCGAAGCAGTTGGACAAGCCAAACAACATCTGCAGTGGCAACGGCTAAGGAGCGGTATTCGGCTTCTGCGCTTGAACGGGAGACAGTGCTTTGTTTCTTGGATGACCAAGAGATTAAATTGGCTCCAAGAAAAATAGCATATCCAGTGGTCGAGCGACGTGTATCAGGGCAACCGGCCCAGTCAGCATCAGAATAAGCAATAAGATTATGAGTCGAAACTTTATGCAGTTGAAGTCCATGATCAATTGTGCCTTTAACATAGCGTAATATACGCTTGAGAGCACGAAAATGATCTTCGGTTGGAGCATGCATAAATTGACAAATAGAATTGATGGAAAATGATAAATCTGGCCTGGTGATGGTTAAGTATTGAAGAGCACCTGCTAGTGAGCGAAACATGGTTGGATCAGAAAACAGTTTGCCCTCAGTAGATAAATGCTGACCCACAACAAAGGGTGTGGAAATAGGTTTAGCATCAGTCATCAAAGCTCGTTGTAGGAGGTCCATAGCATACTTGGTTTGACTAAGGAACAAACCTTTTGCATTTGATTGGACTTCCACCCCAAGAAAATAATGTAGGTCTCCCAAATCCTTCATGGAAAATTCCTTGGAAAGTCGAGTAATGAAGGTGCGGATCAATGAAGGACTACTACCAGTGAGCACCATGTCATCAACATACAACAATAGGTAAACAGTCCCAACCTTAGAATGGTAAACAAACAATGAAGAGTCAGCCGGGCTGGAGTGAAATCCAAGTGTATGTAAGAAAGTCCCGAAGCGTTGAAACCAAGCACGGGGCGCTTGCTTCAGACCATACAAAGCACGCTTTAAGCGACAAACATGTTGGGGAAACAAAGGATCAATGTAACCTGGCGGTTGTTCCATGTATACCTCTTCATTGAGAAACCCATGTAGGAAGGCATTGTTAACATCTAGCTGATGTAAACGCCATCCAGAAGTAACTGCCAATGATAATATAAGTCGAACTGTAGCAGGGCGAACCACAGGACTGAAAGTATCTTCAAAATCAAGACCAGCTACCTGAGAGAAACCTTGCGCCACAAGGCGAGCTTTATGGCGTTCCGTAGATCCATCTGGACAAAGTTTGATTTTGAAAATCCAGCGACAACCAACAACATTATGAGATTGTGGCCGAGGAACAAGAGTCCAAGTGTCATTTCGCTGTAAGGCATGAATCTCATCATCCATAGCTGAAAGCCATTTCGGATGTTTAGCAGCAGATTTAAACCCTTTGGCTCTTTGGTAGCAAGGAGAGCCTGAATGAACTGGTTGGACGACACAACTGTCATAGCATGATGGGACCTCGGTTTTACAATGCCAGCTTTCCCCCTGGTGATCATGGGATGATGATTGGAAGACACGGGAGGATGGGAAGGCATAATGGCTGTGACTTGTGGCTCCGAAAGTGAAGCAGCATCCGTGGAAGTCGTGGAAGACAGAACTGGCTCGGGAACCTGCGAAGAAGGAGAACTCAAGAATCCTGGAGCATCACTACAAGGTAGACACGGTGAATTCAAAGAGGAAGGGGACGTTAAAGAAGCACAAGAGTTATTAGATGGAGAGCTAGGAATACACTCAGCACAATCTGAAAAAGAAGTGTAGTCAGTGTCGGATTGTAGAGTAGAAATTGAGTCATCAATATAAGGAAAATGATGTTCATAAAATTGAACATGTCGTGAAACATAGACACGATGAGTCTTGCGATCTAGGCATCGAAAGCCTTTATGAATGGTACTGTAACCTAAGAAAACACATGGAGCAGATTTTGGAGACAGTTTATGAGGTGAATAATCTTTCAAATAAGGGAAGCAAAGACACCCAAAAGTACGTAGCATAGAGTAATCAGGTGACTTACCAAACAATATTTCATAAGGAGTTTTGCCATCAAGGGACGGTGATGGGAGTCGATTAATGAGAAATACGGCAGTGGAGAAGGCTTCGACCCATAATGAAACTGGCACACGCGCATGAAACATAAGTGTAAGACCTGTTTCGGTGACATGACGGTGTTTGCGTTCAACAACACCATTTTGACTTGGGGTGTAAGGACATGTTAGACGAAGAGCAATACCACAAGAGTGTAAATGAGAGCGAAATTTATTATTTGTAAATTCCGTTCCACCATCACATTGGAAAGATTTTATTTTGGTAGTGAATTGTGTTTCAATGTACCGTTGTAAATTCACAAAAGTATCGAAGAAATCAGATTTTTGTTTCAACGGAAACATCCAGCTAAAACGAGTACAATCATCAATGAAAATAGCATAATATCGGTAGCCAGTAATTGAGGACACTGGAGATGGACCCCATAAATCACAATGTAAACGATCAAATGGCATTTTGCAATGTTCATCATTTAAAGAAAATGGTAACCGGTGGCTTTTGCCAAGTTGACAACCAACACAAAGATGATTTTTATTGGACACTGATCTATCACTACAATGAATAGACCCTAAACTGGAAAGAGAAGAGATAATACGAAAATTTGGATGGCCGAGGCGTGCATGCCATAGTTGGGCAGGGGCACGTGTTTTATGAGCAGACAAAATTGAGACAAGGGCGTGATGGTGCTGATCAAGGACATAGAGGCCGTTCTCACATCGACCGATTCCCAGCACTGTCCCGGTGGCGCGATCCTGTATGAAAATACGAAGGGAATCAAATATCACACGACAGTTTAATTGTTTGGTAAGCTGACTTATAGAGATAAGATTCTTTTGAATGCCAGGGACAACCAATACGTTAGACAAAGGAATGGAACAATGAGGAGCAACTGTGGTAACAGAACCAACGTGAGAAATAGGTAGAGACTGACCATTACCAACCATTACCCTTTCATTACCAGTGTATGCATCAGAATCATCTAATATTTCAGTGGTATTTGTCATGTGTGATGTGGCACCCGAGTCTGGAAACCACTCCGGATTATTCAGTTCCTGAATGGAACAAGCCGAGAATGCTTCAGCAAGATTAGCCGATTGTTGTTTCTTCATTTTCAAGAAGCTCCAACAACGTTTGGCCAAGTGTCCCTCTTTGTCACACAATTGACAGTAGACAGTAGATGATGGTTTCTTGTGGACAGTGGCTGTAGAAGGTGTGGAAGGCCGAGATTTCCACTTCTTGACTCCTGTGAATTTGGGAGTTTGATGTGCATAATAAGCTGAATTGGAAGGCAGCTGGTTGACAGACTTTGCAAAAATTTCATGACTTAATGCTTTTGGTACAACATCAGAAAATGATGGTAAGGGAAGCTGCGACATCATGGTGGTAGAGAAAATTTTGTAGTCTGGTCCCAATGCCCGTAAATACCAATGGACTTTGTCTGTGTCATCAACAGGACGTCCAATGGCAGCTAACTGATCACAGAGACCCTTGAACAATCTAGAAAATTCAGCAATGGATCTCGATCCACGTTGCATCATCTGGAGTTCGTCCTTGATTTGTAATTCACGGGTCTTTGATCTGTTGGAAAACGAGGCTTCAAGGACTCGCCAGGCCTCATGTGAATGCTGTAATCCCAGTACTTCACCCATAAACTCTTCTGTAAGTGAAGAGTAGAGTAAGCTAAGCAGCATCTGGTCTGTTTGTAACCAGGAATTGTAGCCAGGATTTGGTTTGGTCACTCCATCAGGATCTGTCACCGTGAGCTTTGGGACAGTGATTGTGCCATCTAAAAATCCAAACAATTGCTGACTGGTTAACAGGGGAATAAACTGGTTTCTCCATAACAGATAGTTGGAGGAAGTCAGTTTAATGGTAAGCATGTGCACCATTGTGTTGAGCGGAAGAACAGGTGTGGCCGAAGAAGAAGATGAGTTTGCCGAAGAAGATGAATCTGCCATGGATGTTTGCAAAACAAGCTCTGATACCATAAAGATGTTTGCTGTGTTTATAGAAACGTAAATATGGCGAAAAGTCTCCTTGCCTTGCAGAGGAGAAGTCTATGTATTATATAGCTATACAATCCTATAAAATAGGAAAGATATAAATACAATTAAAGGCATAATTATCCTATAGCTATACATTAGGAAGTTTACAGTAATTCAAAGATTACAATGTAAATCATGGAGATTCTCTCTTATCAAGTCAAGATACACGCAAGCTGAAAATGACAAACTTCATCAGGAAGAGAAACTTAGGGTCTATTTGGCACAGCTGTTGCAGCTGTTGCTGTTGTGGTTGAAGTTGAAAAAAAGATGGTTTCTGAAAAGCGCTTTTAGCTGCGGTTCATAATTGAAATTTGTGTTTGGTTAAAACTGTGGTTGATGTTGAGTTTAATGAAAAGCAGTTTTGTGTGTTTGGTTACCAAGTTTTTCAAATTGCTGTCAACTTATGAAATTAATTAAAAATACACACATATATATTTTTTAAATATTGTAGATTTAATTATCATAATAATGAAATGTAATTAATAATTAAAGTAAATTAGACACTCATTTTTATTCTCCCATCAAATTACTTGCAATTACGCCTCTACCACTTGTTCTACACCACTTTTATCAGAGTTGATCTCTATTTACATAATTTTTTATTTTTTTTAAATATAATTTCTATATATTTAAAAAAAATATTGGACTGGGCCTGTCCCAAACAAAATGGGCCGGCCCAACCAAGGTGGGCCAAAAGCCCAGCCCAGCCTAATGGTTCAAAAAACAGGCACAAAACGGTGCGTTTTCCCTTTCGTTCTGCATGAATTAATTCTGCAATGTTACTGTTCACGTGAACAGTAACATGGCCGACTGTGACTAGAGGGTAAACGGATGGTACCGACGGGTAGAGGAGGTCGAGGTGGTTCTCCCTGTCGTGGTGGCGTTGAAAATGGCTGTCTGTGGTGGCCGGAGGAGGCTTCCAAAGGTGACGGGCTCACGTTGCAGCTGCTGCAACCGTGGCTGTTGCCTCGCCGGAGAGTGTGGTTAGGCTGCTAGTGTGTAGGGGAAGTTCAAGGTGGTTATAAGGGTGATGTTGGCTGGTTGGGTTGCCTCTAACGGTGGCGAGAGAGAGAGCTCGACAGAGCTGATTTTAGAGAGAGAGAGCACCTGCACACCGAGAGAGAGAGAAGGAGCTGGTTGCCGAGGGGAATGAGGGATGATGGTGTGTTTTTTGTGTGATATTTCCTTGTTTTTTACTTGTTTTTCTTTGCTAAAATATCTGTAAACTTCCCCAGAATTTCTTGTTTCTGTGTTCGTTTGTTGAACATGGCAGTAGAAATGAACTACTGTAAGCATGCATGGGTGAAGGTGAACTCAGCGTTTAAGCCAACCTGCGTTTGTTTGAAAAGCATAAAAAATATGCTTTTCAAAACGAGACCGTGCGGCTGAAATTTGAGTGGGACCCACAGGAAAAATCTACCGTCTGTTTGGTAATACCTGCGTTTGTTAGGTTGGACCGCGGCCCCAAACACCCACTTAATAGGAAAGGAATCATAAATCTGACTCTGGAATTTGTTTGATTTGTCATTGATACTCGTGAAAGGAGGGAGGAGAGGCTGCTTGGTGCAATACTATTATTGATCTATTGTTATTGACAGTGAGATGGAAAATAAAGGGACTTTAACTTTAATGTTGCACCACCCATAAGAGTGGAGAAACTTCAAGTAAAAGATAGATCCATCGTGATCTCATGCATAAAAGACGAGATGGGCTTATCAGCTTCTTTTTGGAGACAGATATGCTTCTTTCGTATCCCACTATACTCTCTCTCTCTCTCTTTTTTCCTTTTTCTCATGCACATATATATATATATAGCGATCATGATTAATTATAAATTACATTACGATACCTACCAATATGGTGATGTTTTATTACCATGTTTGACGCGTAAAACAGTGCACTATTATTTTTTAAAGTAAATAGCGATCATGATTAATTATAAATTTGCATGGATCTTCTTTTTATTATATTTATTTGGTTTTGAGCAGGTGGCACTTGAGATCCTGATTTCAAGCTCTTTCGTCCTTCAATAGCGAACATTACTGCCTAGATTATACTTGGGTTTAGCCCATTAAATATTGTCCTTACTCCTTAGGGACCGTCGTCCTCCAAGGGCCCCAACTCTCTGCTACTCATCCTCATGCATCTTCTTACTATATTTAAAATTAAGTGAATTGAAATCAACGCATATCATGTGCTCTTCACATGTGACCCGGGACAAATTATTAATACCAAATCGGATCCATATATCGCTCTTCTTTATCGGATCCAAATTGTAAAATAACAAGTTTATTTCTTGGAAAAAAGCAGTCTACGTCAACCACCCAATTTATAAGGTTCGCTAGGTTTGCTTCGTTGCGAAGAGAGAGAGAGGCATCCCGCTAGTTTACTTTTGTTTTCAAAATCTTTTTGTCTTCATTTAATTATCAAAAGAAATATTCTGTCTTGAAATTCCAGTGGTGGGTTGGGGCAAGGAAAACGAAGCTGAACCATATTTATTAGTTGGTTTAGGTGAAGCTTTATCTGCCGCCCTCTCTCTCCAAGTGGCCACATACACCACGCGCTTTTATCACAAACGCAAGCAAGAATCTCACCATCTCGAAAAAAAGAAAAATGAAAAGAGGATAAAAATAATAAATCAAATGTTCCACTTTTCTTTTTTCGATTATGAGGTTTTGTTTTCATAAGGCAAAAGTTTGACACTTTAACCAAATACATTATCACTCGTCTCATAGCGGGTGTCATGTTATGGGCTGATTAAACAAAATTATTGAAGCTGTAAGAAATTATTTGATTTGTTATTAAAATTGATTTAGTGGATCAATCTTGGATTCTTTTAATCTGATTTTTTATGTAGCTCTTGTTTGAAATTAACTCCATGGCAGTTGTTTTAACATAATTTAATTAACTTGATGGGTCCAAAAATAACTCGAATCACTGCTAAAAACCATGACTTGACTTTAATTTTGTTTTCAAGATGGCATTTGTTTATTTATTTATTTATTTATTTATTTATTTATTTATTTATTTATTTTGAGATGATGATATATTAGATCAACTCAAGTTTCACAATTTAATCCACTCAAAACTCGAATAATGGACTCCACTAAGTTGAACAACTTATTTCTTATAATTATTTTCAAACTTTTTAATATGATACCAAAAATAAATGCTTGTAGAATTGAACATAAACCAAATACAAGGATAATTATTTAAGATTGTCATATCATCATAGAAAATATACAAAAATAAATTATAAAGAATAATTTAAAATCAAATAAATATTGAAGTATGATATATATATATATATATATAAAAATACTATTTGGCATTATTATTAATCCGGACCTCTTAGGTCAACCTTGAGAACTCCCGACTTGACTTCTTACTTAACCTAGGTTTAAGATTAATCTTCATGGAAGTTGACACTATATGACTCAATTAACTTCATGGGTTTAAATACAAACTACACCACTAATAAAAGAACGAGTCCAATAATTTTTGAATATGAGGTTTTGTCTTCATCTTACAAGGCAAAAGTTTAACGCTTTAATTAATAGATTACCACTGGTTTTATGCCTTATAAAAAGAATTTGAACTAAAAAAATCAGGTTCAAAGAAACTATTCGATATTATTATTAAAACTGATTCAATTAATCATTCTTGAATTCTTTCAATCTAACTCTTTGTCTAGCCTTGATTTAAAACTAACCTCGTGAGAGTAGCTTTACCATAACCCAATTTGACATTGTTTGACTTTTAACTTTTTTTTCAATATGATATCTCTTTTAAAATATTGAAATTACAACATATTATATTAAATTGGATTTTGCAGCTTAACCCACCAAACTCACTATTAGGATCTTGGACTTCACTAGATTTAACAATTTTATTTTTTATAATTATTTTGTAACTTATTAATATGATATCAAAAATAGATGCTCATAGAATTGAGCATCAACCAAATATCAATATATTTGTTTAAGATTGTGAGAAAATCATAGAAATCAGATATAAATAAATTATGAAAACCAATTTAAAATAAATCAAATATCGAAGGATGAACATGATAATAAAAATATTTCATAAAAAAACATTATATGGCATTGTTATTAAACCAATCCTAACTTGTCAACCTTGAAACTCCTGACTTAACTTCTTGTTGAGCTTGAATTTAAAATTAATCTATATATGAGTTGACTTTATATGACCCCATTGACTTGACCGGTTCAAACACAATCTAGATGAACATTAAAAACATGGTTTGATTTAAAAAAAAAACATGATGATTTTTTTTAATAATAAGATGATAATATATTAGATTAACCCGAGTTTTGTAACTTCACTTGCAAAACTAGTAGCATGTATTATGGACTCCAATGGATTTAAAAAAAAAAAAAAAACTATTTCTTATTTAATGATATAATAATAATAATAAAAATAGTTGCCTGTAAAAATTAATATCAATCAAATATCATAATATTTGTTTAAAACTACGATAACCTTATAAAAAACATAAATAAATTATCACTGATTCAAAATTAATAAAACATTAAGTGGTGAAATTTAAAAAGAAAATAAAAAGTATAATTTAAACAAAAAAGTTTGAAAAATTAAAAGAAAAAAATAATAATTAAGGTGCTCATATAACCGGTAAAACACAATGATGTATGTTTTTCAATTCTTTTAAAAGAAAGGGTAGTGAGCTGACAAGTAATGACCATGGTTTTGGAGCCACGCTCGTGACCATATTAATTCTCAACAGAAGAAAGAATTATATTTAGCCAGATTAATTATACTAAAATTAACCTGCTTCTTTGGAGCCAAGTCTACGAGAAGCTTCAAATCCAAGTGCGAGAAGTTACATAATCATGTTTATGGTTATGAGATCTCACTTAAAAAGCTGAATTAAGTCAAGAATTAACTTGGATTGATCCAATTTTGATTATTTCTGTAAATAATAATATTAATATAAAACTCTCAAAATTATGCTGTTTTATTAAATAAAAAATCATATGAGATTTTCTCGACTAAGTTACATCTTCAAAGCCCCATCGAGCTGTTGGTATAATTTACCAAAAATGGGAAAAAAACGTAGTTTTGATTAGCCAGCTATTTCTTCATTGTCTAGTTACCAGTTTAAGGTGGCTAGATTTTTCCATATTTTAAATGAAAAGTGAATATTAAATTGAATTTCAAGTTTGGAGTTTACATCATCGTCAATAATCATGTCTTAAAATTTTCTGCATTATTTAAACCGTGATACATCTATTTTTATGCGTGCTTTGTTTTTCTTGAATAAATCTCAAGATTGAATAACTTAATAAGAATGATTCGTGGAATTTGAAATGAGGGACGTAGTAATTTACATGTTTGATTGACCCAAATGAAAAATCATGCAAGACATATACATGTAACCCTAGCTAGTGTCGCACGTCACCAATAAAGGGGTCTATGTTTTGGGGGTTGCCACCTAGGTATTTGTTTCGGGGTTACTAGGAAGACCTGATAACATTGAACTTATCAGAGATTCCAGGGTAAAAGACTGGTTATATAAAGAGAAGATATTAGCACCCCTAGTAAGTTTTACCTAAGGTAAGATACTTCTTTTTTTCCTTGTTTTTAATGATTGTTTTTTTACAGGTGATTTTGTTTCAAACCATAATTGGGCCAAAACCTTGGCCCAAAACGAAAACAAACCAAAAACAAAATTAAGGAGAAAAACAAACTAAAAACAAAAATAAGGAGAAAAACAAACTAAAAACTACTTCCCTTCTTTTTTTTCCTTTTCTTTTCTACTACTGTCCCCCTTCAAACATGTTTTAGGAGGGGTATTCATAGGGTTTTTCTAAGATCTTGGGGTGTTTTGGATTCAATGATAGCCTCTTTATCATTTTTTGTGATAACCATGTCATCAACATAGAGCAATATGGTAGTAAAGGAATTTTTTTGAACCTTAGTAAAGAGTGAGTAATTTTCCGTTGATTGCTTGAAGCCAATGTGTTAAATTGTATATATGAATTTATAATATCAACTTTGTGATTCTTATTTAAGATCGTATAGGGATTTGTTGAGTCAACAAAAATTATTTTGCTTCATAGTGTCAATGCTACCATTAGAGTGACATTTAATTTTGAAAATCCATTTGCAATCAATGGCATGATGAGTAGTGGGTAAAGGAACAAGATTTCATATATTTTTAGCCTTTAGTGTTTGTAATTATTTTACATGATTGTAACCCACTTAGGATCAAGACAAATTTGCTCATAAGAAGTAGGTTAGACTAGGAAAAAGATCATGGGGATAAATGTGTGATATGTAAGAAAAATATTAGAGTGGGATATATATCGTGAAATGGGGTGTTGAGTATTGGACATGTTAGAATAATATACAGCTGATGCAAGCAATAAGGCATGACTGACATGGTAATCTTAGATTTAAGCAGGGGTGTGTATGGACCTAATAGAGCAACATAAGGGTTGCTAATGAGATATGACGGTGTCTAAAGTAGTTGTTAGAGAAAGTGTTAGTAGTAGGGGAGGATGAAGATGACTAATGTTTTGTTTGTTCCAAATTATATTGGGTTAAAGTGGCATCAAGACTATCATTAAAGAGACTACTTAAATTAGATAAATCTTCTTAATTAGCCACTAGTATGGTAGAAAAAGGAAAAACATGTTCATAAAAAATATCTTGAAAGGTTAGGAACTTTTATGTCTTTAAATCATATACACGATGTTTTTTTTAACCAATAAGATAACCAACGAAAAATTGCATAGTCATGCATTGTTATCAAATTTATGATTGGGTATTAGATTAGTTACATAACATAAACAACAAAAAAGTTTCAATGTGAGTGATTTGGCCTTTTACCATAAAGAATTGCATATGGGGAGTTATAAGATAAAACTAAGCTTGGTGTGATTGTTCAAATAGCATGTTGTTTGGACTTTATCCCTAGAATATCAAAGGTAGATTCACTTGAAATCTAAAAGCATGGTCGATATTTAAAAGATGATATTTGTATTCCACCAGCTTATTATGTTGGGGTGTATAGGGATACAAATCATGAAAAAGAATTTCAAGATAATTAAAAAAAAATGCATGGGCATGGGTTCACTTTTATTATTTGTATATAAGGTTTTAATATTACAATGAAATTGTATTTTAACCTATGCAAAAAAGGATTTAGTATTAATTGTGTTTCTAATTTAAAATTCATAAGATGAACCCATATAAAATGAAAAAAAATTTCAATGATAGTAAAAAAAATAATGTTCTCCTGAATAAGGATTAACTCTATAAGTTTCCCAAATATGTAATGAGTCAAATCAAAGAGTGTAACCAATGAATTGAACCAAAGGAAAATAGTAAACATGTTTGTTGCCAATGGACAAATATCTTAAACATGATAGGTGTCCAAGTTATTAATGCCAAAGAGTGGAGGTTAGATTAAAGTTAATTTCCAGGTGGGGTTCTAACTCTTCTGAAGAAAATATGTCCCATTATATTCCTTGCCCAAGCCAATTGTCCTTCTCGTAACCATGTCTTGTATAACACAAAAATCATAAGAAAAAAATATCATGATATATTTTAGTGATTAAGTTTGCTAGCTGATAAAAAACTTCGGAGTTTTAGGACATGTAGGAACCCATCGAGAATCAAATCTAATATACGTTTGGTAGTACCAATAAACACTATTTAGGCATAGTCACCATTAGGCAGGTTTACATAATTATTATGGTTGATCTTATATGTGTTAGTAATGATTTAGTGATATGACCAGTCTCATAATTGTCCACAATCCAATATATTTTAGAGAGTATTGTTTATTGTGCAGACTGATATAAGTGTGCAATCATACCTATCATATTTATAAAGGATTGGTTATTACCATTTTGTTTTTCCAATAAAAACATTATCTTATTATATCCTTTTATTGTAAATATAGTTTGTTTTGTGGTTAAGTCTTTAATGGTTGTGTTGTGCTAGCTTATGTATTGTATGCATGACTTCTTTCTTTTTGTCTTTATATTCTTCCCATGTAATTTATGACCAACTAAAAATTCATACTAGTAGAAACATTAATCAATCAAGTGACCGTTGTGATCACAATGACTGCATTTAATTTGGCATCATATTGTCAATATCCTTTGTTAAAGAATGCTTATTGGTTTGTACAACTTGTCATGACTGTTGAGAATGGTACCCACTATTTGTTTCATGATGAGAAGCTATATCGATATGTTTTTCCTATTAAAACAATAAGGCATGGACTTTTCATGTATTGAAAAGGGATTTATCATCATAAAAGATCATCTGACAACTATGTATAATTCATTCATCCCTATAAGGGATTGTATAACCCTTTTCTTTTCTTCATGATTTGCTATCACCACACTTACAGAGCAATGACTCATGATATGATGTCAATTCATCCCAAAGTGCTTTCATTTTGGTGTAGTAAAGAGAAATATATTGATACTAATATCATTACTCGGTTGTTTCTTGTTGAATCTAGTATATATTGGATTCATTTTCCTATGAAAATATTTCCTTCAAGTCATTCCAAACTTTTTTCGTTGTCTCGGTATAGATTACACTTCTTGCCCTGTTTGGATGGATAAAATTTGGAATGCATGTCATTGCATCATTACTAGGTTGCAAATTTCAGGTCTGAAGATAGGGGCATCATGATGGTTCCATTGATAAACCCTATTTTGTTCTTTTCATTAAGAAGGATATGCATTGCATGACTCCATTGTCCATAGTTATGTCCGTTTAGAAATTTTGACACCAAAATGAATTCCTGGATGGTTTGAATGGTGCAAAATGAATGAGTCTCAAATCATTTGTGATTCTCTAATTTTGCAGTTCTCTCATTATGCAATATTTGAAGTTGAAAGTATTTTATTCAAGAGTCATCAGAACAGATGTTCTAAAAACATGACAAAATGGTGTTATTGATATACAACTCAAAGAATAGTTTGTCAATACAATAATGTTGTTCTACATCTCTGCAATGCAGGAATTATATTCATGAAAGGTACTGTGTAATGTGAGTTAAACCACTGTAGAGTGGACATTTGTCCTGAATGGTTCGCGCACGTACGTGAGCTTTTGCATTCAATTGTAATTGTAAAACTTGCAATGCAAAGAAGAAATGTTCATGGGCAATGTGCTGGCTGCTCAAAAGTCAAAAATTCACGCTGGGTATTTATTTTCATGCTGAGAAACGTAACCGGCTTATCTGTTTTAGTATATAGGATAATTTACTAGAGATGACCGGATGAATCGGTGACGTGGGCGAAAGTGAAAACGCGCGTGATTTCTGCCACGTTGGATACACCCCTGAGGTCTGGATGAATGGATCGTGTGATGAAAATTTGTTGCGAGTAATTGGTCCAAGTAAAGTATCTTGGAGGCGTTAGCATTGTTTTGTTTTTAAATGCTTTTTTTAAAATATATTTTTATAAAAAAAAATATCAAATTAGTTTTTGTTTATATTTTTGACATACTGAAATGAAAAATAAATAATTTTTTTTTATTATATCAAAAAACAATATATATATATATATATATATATATATATATTATGTTTTTAGTATGAATTATATTATCAAAGTATATATATTTAAATATTTAACAAAAAAACCGATAAGATTCTTATAAATTAATATCATTAATATATAAAAAGTATATTTTATATGAGAAATCTTAATATGGATGAAGTCCTTAATTGAGAATCTTAAAAAAAATTGATGGTAAAATTGTTATAAGAAATCGTTTAGATTCATAGCTATAACTATCTATATAGTTAAAGTGTATTTTTTTTTAGATTTGCCCAATTGGAAAATAAAGTAGTTACTTTTCAAATTCTATAACTACAAGAATTTTACCAGATTTTTAGCTGGTAGCAATCGTCTCTCCTTACTGAATAGATAACACATTCACATAAGTTATTTACAGTGAAAATAGTCGTTTACGTACCTTATAAAAAATAAAATAATTACATATCTTATCCTAGCTGCTCGGATTATTTTTTTCAAGTCATTCCCGGTCAAGGCAGACTCATGCGCATTGTGGAGTGGACATTTGTCCTATGTGCTTCGCGCGCGTATGGGCACTTTTTTTTTTCCTTTGATAAACAATGTATTAACGAATTTACCCCCCGAAAACGAAAAAAAACGCCGCCGATTTCAGGGGCTCCACAGTAATTACGCATTTCGGTCCGACCCGGTCCGCCGCACTTCTGATTTTTTAATTATTTTTCAAAATTGGCTAAAGACGGATATAGCCCCTAATAAGACAAAATTCATGACTTGGGCACAGGGGCGGACCGGTAATTGACCACATTTTATTTTTATTTTTTTCGGTATACTGTCGGTGCGTGCAGAGTACGCGACCGACGGTATTCCGCCTCACGCCCTGTTTAGGTAGCGCGTGAGGCGTCATACGGTGACCGGAGTTGGGCTGCCGGCATCTCAGTCGCTGCGCCTCCGCGTGGTCTTCCTCCCAGTGCAGCGCGTTTCAGCACAAAATAGCCGTGGACGCGGCCGTGGCCGGTGAAAGCAGCTGGACCTGTTTCTCTCTTTCCTGCATGTAAAAGTGTAGGAGAGGCCCCCGTTTTTATGCCTTTTTCACTTCGGTCGCTCAACTCTCAATTTTGTGTATGGTCCTGATTTCTGTTATATAAGTTTTGATTTAGTTCGATTGGGTCCTCCTGATTGAAATTAATTAAATGGTAAAGTTTCACTTCAGTCCTCTTGCTTTTAATTTCCGGATTGGCTTTAAATAGCTCAATAAATTCAGTACACAAGTTTTGATTTTTTCAATTTTATCATTTGATTAAAATTGATAATATATTTGATTTTCATTTCGGCCCTTATACTTTTAATTTTTTCTTTTGATCCCTGTACATTTGATTTTCATGTCGACCCTTATACTTTTAATTTTTGATTTTTATCCCTTTATTTTTTTATATTCCTGGAATAATCTCTACTTTTGTCCAAGTATATATAGGTGTGCGCTTAGCTTTGATTTTTAATTTCTATTATTTTCTTATTTGTTGAGGTTATATTTTTTTTAACAAAAAATAGCTCTTAAATTTTATTTTGTATCTATGATCATTTGAAAATTGATATTTCTGTGTTTTTTTATCCCTTTGGTCTTTCTTTTAGTTTTTTATTGGTTTTCTTATTATTTTTTTCAAGTTAGATGAATTTTTTTACCTAAAAATTTTTATTTTATTTTTTTGTTTGATCTTTTGTTAAAGTTATTGGGATTTTTTTAGCCTTTCATTTTTTTGTTTTTTTTCATTATTAACACAATAATAATAATAATAATAATAATAATAATAATAATAATAATAATAATAATAATAATAATAATAATAATACTAATAATAATAATAATAATAATAATAATAATTTCAGTTATTTTTCTTGCTTACTCTTTTGTGAATGTTTTTCAATTTTTTTCTCTAAAGATAATTTGATAATTTTTATTTATTACAGTATTGACAATGATAATTTTAGATGTTAAGACTTCGATATTGCTGTTTTTATAATAGGGTGTGGTGATTTGTTTTATTATATTAAATTTTGCATATATAGATATTTTATTTTAATTTTGCACCGGCAAATCCTATTAATTTCTTTAATCCCGACAATTATAAAAATAGTTTACTCAGCCCGCAATGTAGTGCGGTTCATTTTTTTTAATTTTCAAGTCAAATGATTTTTTTCCAGTTCATAATTTTTATTTTTGTTTTATCATTTATTTTATTGATTTTATTTGTTCTTTCTTTTTTTTATATTGTTTTTTATTATTATTTTCAAGTCAAATCAATTTTTTTTACCTCATAATTTTTATTTTATTTTTTTGTTTGATCTTTTGTTAAAGTTATTAGGATTTTTTTGGTCTTTCATTTATTTAGTTTTTTCATTATTAACACAATAATAATAATAATAATAATAATAATAATAATAATAATAATAATAATAATAATAATTTTAGTTAGTTTTTTTGCTTACTCTTTTGTTGATATTTTTGAGTTTATATCTCTCAAAATAATTTCATAATTTTTATTGTTTTGACAGTAATAGCAATGATAATTTTAGATGTTAAGACTTCGATGTTGCTGTTTTTATAATAGGGCGTGGTAATCTGTTTTATTATATTAAATTTTGCATATATAGATATTTTATTTTAATTTTGGACCAGTAAATCCTATTCATTTCTTTAATCCCCACAATTATAAAAATTACTTGCTCAGCCCGCAACGTAGTGCGGTAAATTTTTTTAATTTTAAGTCAAATGATTTTTTTTTCAGGCAATAATTTTGATTTTTTATCATTTATTTTATTTTTTCATTTCCTCTTTTATTAATGTTTTTAGGCTTTTTTTCAGCCTTTGATTTTATTTTGTTTTCTTCACGTTATTAAAGCAATAATAATATTAATATTAAGAATAATAATAATAATTTTAGTTTTTGTTCTTCCATGCTTTTTTATTAATTTTTTTTCTCAGGTTTGTTTAATAATGTTTATTGTGTTGACAATAATAGTGATGATAATTTTAGAAGTTAAGACTTCGATGTTACTGTTGTTATAATAGAGTATGTCCATCTCTTTCATTATATCAAACTTTACATGTTGAAATATTATATTTTAACACTACGCCCACAACGTAGTGCGGGCATTTAACTAGTATATTCTAAAATATAACAGCCTATGATATGCTAATGTACAATGATAAATTTATATTTTTTATTTTTTGTAGAATGTCTGCATTCTATATCTTCCCTTGTTGATGGTAGATTCTACATCCATATATATGTGTGTGTGTTTGGTTGGGACGCTCACCTTTCAAAACCTTAACTAGGGTTTGGAGTTTCTTGTGCGGAATGATCTTGAGAAATCGTTTGTCACAGAACATGTGTATCGTGACGTGTCATATGGAATTGAGTGTCACCTTCCTCTCTTGACTTAATCCCTCAATCCCCTATCTGCTCCTTGTCAACCACGCATCAATACTCGAATAATCTGACATTTCTTGACCTATTGGGCACATGGGTAAGCCTCTCCCCTTGGAATATATATGCTTGTTTGGTGATTCTGAGAAGGACAAATTGCAGCTCATTATGGAGTTTTAAGCCCTTGTAGGGACCATGCGAGTTTCTAATCTTGAACATTATTTTCTTTCATTGGATCATGTCCTCAGGTTTGCCAATTACGTTGAAACAATGGAAGACTACCTCACTAGTATTTACTTATTATCAGCAGATCAATTTTACCAGTAAGATGAAATTAAACATGAGAGTATTAGCCGGGAATCAAATTATCCATCAGTACTAGAGGAATCGGTCAAG
Source organism: Salix brachista (assembly GCA_009078335.1). Lineage (NCBI taxonomy): Eukaryota > Viridiplantae > Streptophyta > Magnoliopsida > Malpighiales > Salicaceae > Salix > Salix brachista. The sequence goes on along the minus strand of CM018572.1, from coordinate 10,048,230 downwards.
ATGAAGGGCTAGTTAGGGTTTGCTAAAAGCTCAACCAGTTACTTCATTAAATGTGTGTGTGTGTGTGTGTATAATACTAACTGTATAACGATTCATCAAGTCACGTAGATGAGGCCCAGGTGATTCGTAATTATTACCGAATTTGGAGTGGTGTGTCAAGACTCTGTGGCCCTCCGTGAGACTTGACAAGCAAACAAGATCCTGTGAAAGCTTTGGTGGCATAGTTGAAACCATAAAAACCTTCTGTCATTGGAAGGGCATCAATCACAGCCCTAGCAGTACCAATTATAGAGAAACCACGATTCTTGGCTGCACATACACATGGGCGAGAACTTTTTAAAAAAGAGGAATAAATATGTAAGCAAACATCACAGAAAATGATGCTGCCTTGCCCATCTGAGCTTTCTTGATAGCCACCAGGGAGCTGCTCTTTTTCTTTTTTAATACAAACAATCAATGTGTTAGGAAATGACCGTCGCATGTGATATTCTTATAGATTTTAGTTTCTTTAATTAATCAAATCTTTAACAGCAGCATAACTATTATGGTGCGTCTTTCTGTGGCCTTCGTTGAACTAATCTGCTTGATTTGAATCAAGAAAGGCCCGGATGGGTGGCATGTGAAAATGAAAGTCCAAGAAATGGGAGTTTTGCTTGTGTACGTGCCTTGGATCCATATGTTAAATCAAGAATAATTTTCTGACAGGGACTTTGCTAGTCGGAGGCTGATAATTTAAGCTGAAGGGGAGCAAATATATCTTCACTTCACCCTAAAGTTGGATTGCTTTGATTATCCATTGAAAATTCCCCACTTTTTAGTGGTGGCATTTTATATCACGAGGGAACAGCTTTTGAAGCTTGGAAATTGATTTCTCTCTTGCATCATCAGCAAGACCCAGAAGCCTCTCGCTCCATTTTCCTTCTCTTTTATTGATGGCCTAACAATCTAGTGTGTGATGAGCCGAAAATCAAATCAATCAGAATCATGACTAAGATCAAGTGGCTGAGGGCAGCGACCATGATAATGGGGTTGACAAAAATACAAATTAAATGTCCTTGAAAAGGTGATGTTGAGATGAGTATAGCCATTGAAATTGAAAGCGATGACAGCCTTATTTCAAGGGGAAATGATCAGGAAAGAAAGAAAGATATCCACCAAGAAAGGTTGTTGTGGGTTGAGAAGTGTGTATAGGAGAATAAAGGCAATAAAAGCAACTCCCATTAAAAGAAACCTAACAAAATTTAATGGTTCAAAAAAGAGCTGTGAGGGAAATTTCAGAAAGCTGGAATTTCTTTGTCGTAATGGCATGTTCCTTTAGAAAAGTCGCCGATTTAGGATTCGTTTTGTGAAGGCACCGGCAAAACCAATGTGACTTCGATTCAAAGACAAATAATTATTTCAGCAGAGTTCCAATTAGACCATTGTTGTGGCCATTTTTTCTTGTCCTTGGTGGGTTCCCCTGTAATGTTTTCAAATCAAAACTAGAGGTTGGACCATCGGATTCTCTTGTAAACAGGACTGCACAAATTCAATCCAGTTGGAGCATCGTGAATTATGACTGCCGAGAAATCAATATTCTTCGGTGAAAGCTTTCGGAAAGATTAGGCATTTGAAAAGCAATACTCCATTAATGGGATTTCTTTAAAGTTAAAAGGTGAAGTGATTGTTTGGTAGTGTGTTTGCTGATGCTTCAGACAGTATGAGAGATCAACTCCGAATGCTAAGATTATACATGCACGGCTGCTGTGAAAATATCTTGCTACTCTCGCCGAAGAAAATACAGCGAAGTTAAAGAATATTCATCGCTATTGTATTTATTTTAAGTATAATTATTGTTACAACCCTTTTAAAAATGTCAATGGTATTGGTGTCCCGGGTAATTTTTTTTTCCTTTCAATAACCTATTATTTATATTAGCATGGTAAAATTACTAAAATACTTTTAAAAGTAAAAATAATAATAATAATAATAATAATAATAATAATAATAATAATAATAATAATAATAATAATAATAATAATAATAATAAACTATCAGCCATGTTTGTTTCATCTTTTAATTTTAGTTAATTAATACAAATAAATATCCTTTAAAATTAGCCTTTCAGTTTCTTTGTATTTCAGATTTGATTATTATTTTGTATTTGAAATGGTTTATAAAATCAGAATTGTTTCTTTATTTAATCCTCTTATTATTTTTCTTTCATCTCTCATATCTGATCCTCATTTCTTTTTTATTGGTATTTTTTTAATCATTTTTTAATTGAATTTTCCTTTCAATTTCACCCCCCAATATTCATTTTATTTTATTTTATTTTAAATTTGGTCATTATCCTTTCTATTTTACTAGGAAAAGTTTTTTAGATTCAATTATTTTTCCAATTTAATCCTTCAATATTTTACTAGCTGGGAGTTGGGTTACATTATTTTTTTCAAATATGGTGTTAAGCCCTTATTAACAAGGTTACAAATTTATCATGTTAACTCTGTTAACTCGGGGTTTTTTATCCTTTTTATACCCAACTTTGTTCTTCCATGTTTAATTATATGATAATTTAGTTGCATTAGTTTTAACTTTTTGGAGAAAAAAAAGTTTTTTCTCAGGTTATTGTGATTGTTTTTTTTTTTATTTGGTTCATTTATTGTCATTGTCTTTTCTATTATTTAGTTAAAAATAAAATCATCTTATTTTACTCAATTAGGTGTATAACTGGAATCATGAATACTTTTTCCTTCTTGAAAATGTCTTGTAGCACTATAACTTTAATTTTTACATAAAAAATTAATTAACATTTAGTTCCATGTTATTCACATATGATCTAGAGTTGTTGTGCTATCAATTTTCTCTTGATAAGATCCCTTCTTTTTAAAAAAAATGGATCCGAACATTTTAGTGTAATATTTGACTAACTTTGAAATTTCTTAGAATATACTTTCTTATAGTAAAATACATAAATAGATAGGAGATAAATAAATAATTAAGAAAGTCACCAAATACAAAACTACATCCTGTTTGTTATTTATTTGATTTTATAATTACATCTTTATTAATTAATAAAAAAATGAATAATTACAAATGAGAGGAAAATGAATAATTCTATATTCTTATAAGAAAATCTGGATTTTTCAGCATATTTTTTATTTTTTAATCATGTATAAACTAACTAATTATATTATTAATTATACGTTTTTATCATTAGTTTTTCTTTTCAATTTATAAAATTATTAATTACACATGAGGAAAAAAGTCCCTGGTATAGAACTTGATTTTTTAAAAATCATTTATCTATTTATTATGTTTTACGAGTTTTTTCAAATATAAAATAGCGTATTATTCTAACAGCTATAAATGACGAAATCACGAACAGTGTTAACGGATCCATAGTAGAAGGTTTGAATTAAACAATTAAAGATAAAGAATCTTATTAGGAGAAACTCCATTGCACATATAGACTAAACGAGCTGTATGCCCGCGCGATGCGCCGGGGTTTTTTTATCTATGTAAAAAATTGATTGTTTTTATATGTATTGTATTTAATTATTTTAATATTTAATTAGTATAATTATAATTGATCAAATCTGTATAATCGAAATGGAAAGTGATTTGTATTTTTTGTAATTGCAGATAACGTATGTAATTTTTTTTTTATGTTTTTTTTTTCTCAGTAATATTAGATTTGACACATTATAAAAAAAAATTCAACAAATAAACTTATATTTTATGTGTGGTATAATTTGTTATTTTAATGTTCAATTACTAAAATTGCAATAGATCAAATATGTTAGAAATGAGTTTTTTGCGTGGTATAATTAGTATGCTTGCCCGCACATTGCGTCAGGGTTTTTTCTATGTAGAAAAATAATTGATTTTTTACATGCTGTAATTAGTTGTTTAAATATTTAATTAGCAACATTATAATAGATAAAATATGCAACAAATTAATTTTTTACCCGCCTAAAAGGAATAGTGTAATCGAAATGGGAAGTGGTTTGTATATTTTTTAATTGTAGATAACCTAGGTAAATTTGTCAAAAAAAAAATTAGTTGTTTTTTTTCCTCAGTAATATTATATCTGACACATTAAAAATAAAAACATTGTAAATTTTTGAAGAAATAAACTAAATTTCTTTGCGTGCTTAAATGACTTATTTGCCGTATAAAAGGAATAGTGTAATTAAAACGGGAAGTGATTCGCATAATTTTTGACAGGAATAGTGTAATCGAAATGGGAAATGGTCCGTATATTTTTTAATTGTTGATAACCTAAGTAAACTTGTTAAAAAAAAATTGAGTTGTTTATTTATCCCAGTAATATTAGATTTAAACTATTAAAAATGAAAATATTGGAATTTTTTTTTAAGAAATAAACTTAAACAAAAGAGTATCAAATTTAAATTGTAAGCCACAATTTTTTTATATAAGGTTTATTAATCATATGATTATATTAAATATATTTAAGAATATTGATATTGTTTTTTTAAAAAAAAACAAATGCTAGGTCATTTTTTTCTCTCTCTATATATTTTTAGGCGATAATATTAAATAAATATTAAAACATATAATTAGTCTCACATACTTTATAGAGTAATCGAAATGAAAAGTGATTCGTATATTTTTTAATTGTAGATAACCTAGGTAAATTTGTCAATATTTATTTTCATGAGTTGCTTTTGTTCCTCAGTAATATTCGATCAGACATATTGAAAATAAAAATATTGTAATATGTTTTTAAATATGAACTTAATTTTTTTGCGTGTTATAATTATTTATTTGCCGTTTAAAAAGACAGTCTAATGGAAATGGGAAGTGACTCGTATATATTTTAATTGTAGATAATGTAGGTAAATTTGTAAAAAAAAAAATTGAGATGTAGTTTTTTTCCAGTAATATCAGATCTACAATATTAAAAATCAAAAAACTGAAAATTTTTGTAAAGAAATAAACTTAAATAAAAGAGTACAAAATTAAATTTTGAAGCCAAAAATATTTTTAGATAAGATTTATTCATCATATTATTATATTAAATGTATTTAAGAATACTGATATGAATTTTTGCCCTTCAAAAAATCCTAGGTCATTTTTTCTCTCTTTATATATTTTGAGGCGATAATATTCAATAAATATTCAAACATATAATTAGTTTTACATACTTTAATTTGACATAAATATAAAAATATATAATTAATTTGATATACTTTCAATAATATATTTAATTTAAAGGACAATCTTAGGCCATTTTTTTTCTCTCAATATATATTCTTAGACGATAATATTCAATAAATATTAGAACATATAATTGGTTTTACATATTTTAATTTGACATAAATATACAAATATATAATTAAAAAATCAAAACATTGAAAATGTTTTTAAAGAAATAAACTCAAACAAAAGAGCAAAAAATTTCATTTTGAAGCCAATTTGTTTTTTTATTTTATAAGATTTATTCATCATATTATTATATTAAATGTATTTAAGAATACTGATATGAATTTTTATTTTTCAAAAAATTCTTGGTCATTTTTCCTCCCTCTCTATATATTTTTAGACGATAATATTTAATAAATATTTAAACATATAATTAGTTTAACATACTTTAATTTGACATAAATATACAAATATATAATTAATTTGACATACTTTCAATAATATATATAATTTAAAGGACAATCTTAGGTTTTTTTTCTCTATATATATATTCTTAGGCGATAATATTCAATAAATATTAAAATATATAATTAGTTTCACATATTTTAATTTGACATAAATATACAAATATATAATTAAAAAATCAAAACAATGAAAAAATTTTCCAAGAAATAAACTTAAACAAAAGAGCAAAAAATTTAATTTTGAAGCCAATTTGTTTTTTTATTTTATAAGATTTATTCATCATATTATTATATTAAATGTATTTAAGAATACTGATATTATTTTTTGTCAATCAAAAAATCCTAGGTCATTTTTCCTCTCTCTCTCTCTATATATTTTTAGGCGATAATATTCAATAAATATTTAAACATATAATTAGTTTAACATACTTTAATTTTACATAAATATACAAATATATAATTAATTTGACATATTTTCAATAATATATTTAATTTAAAGGACAATCTTAGGTCATTTTTCTCTCTCTATATATGTTCTTAGACGATAATATTCAATAAATATTAAAACATATAATTGGTTTCACATATTTTAATTTGACATAAATATACAAAATATATAATTAAAAAATCAAAGCACTGCAATTTTTGCTCCAGAGATAAACTTAAAAAAAAAACATAAAATTTAATTTTGAAGCCAATTTGTATTCATCATATTATTATATTAAATGTATTTAAGAATACTGATATGAATTTTTGTTCTTAAAAAAATCCAAGGTCATCTTTCCTCTCTCTCTATATATTTTTAGGCTATAATATTCAATTAAAATTTGAAAGTATAATTAGTTTAACATACTTTAATTTGACATAAATATACAAATATATAATTAATTTGACATACTTTCAATAATATATTTAATTTAAAGGATAATATCAGGGTTTTTTTTGTCTATATATAAATTATTAGGCGATAATATTAAATAAATATTAAAACATATAATTGGTTTAACATATTTTAATTTGACATAAATATACAAATATATAATTAATTTGAAATATTTGAAATAATATATTTAATTTAAAGGATAAAATTGAACTAAATGAAAAAATTAAAAATTAAAAAATTTAAAATAAAACCTGGAATTAAAAGATTTGGGACCGAAATTAAACTGAAATCTATAATTAACTTGCATAGAAGGATGAAATTGAAAGAAATCAAACTTTGGTACCGAAAATATTAAGGATTTATAATAAATTTGCATGGAAGGATGAAATTGAAATCAATCAAAAAATAAAAGTAGAAGCGCGGTTATAAAAAAAAAGTGCAAGGGGAAATCACCTTTTTAAACAGTAATGAGAAAAAAATTATGGTGCGTATAAGTTAACCTGGACACCCCGGTCACGGGAAAAAAATTAAGCGGAAATAAAAAAATGGAAAAAAATATATAAGTTGAACCAAAAAAGGGAAAGAAAAATGGATCCGGAGATTAGTCATGGCACGCGTAAATTGCCATTGATATCTTAGTTTACAAAAATAATAATAAGAATAATAAAAAATCAGTAATGAGAAAAAAATTATGGTGCGCATAAGTTAACCTAGATACCCCGGTCACGGGAAAAAGAAAATAAGCGGAAATAAAAAAATGGAAAAAAAATATATAAGTTGAACCAAAAAAGAGAAAAAAAATGGATCCGGAGATTAGTCATGGTACGCGTAAACTGTCATTGATATCCTAGTTTAAAAAAATAATAATAAGAATAATAAAAAAAAAGCAAATTTTCCAGACAGTCATTTTCAAAATCAAGATTGTAGAAGAAAAAAACAAAAACACAATAGTTTTTTTTTAAAAAAAATAAGAATAATAAGAATAATAATTAAAAAAAGGGAAAGCAACTTTCTAGTTGCCTAAAAAAAAAAAGATTTCAGAAAAAAAAAAAAAAGGAAAGGAAATAAAACGGAAGCAACTTTACAGTTGCCTTTCAAATTAAAAAATGGATTTGAGGGGAAAAAAATAATAATTAAAAAAAGAGAAAGCAACTTTCCAGTTGCTTTAAAAAAAAAATAGATTTCAGGAAAAAAAAAAAAAAAAAAGGAAAGCAAATAAAACGGAAGCAACTTTACAGTTGCCTTTCAAATTAAAAAACGTTTCTTGGGAAAAAAAAAAAAAAAAAAAAGAGATGTAAAATTTGTTGGCTGAGAGGTTCGAACCTCTGCGCGCTGGATTTCCAGCGCGCAGCGAACCGCTCAGCTACAACAACTCTTCTTTCATTTTCACCATAAAAAATACAAAAAGAAGACCAGTTTAAAAAAAAAAAAAAAAAAAAACAGCACAAACGCGCGCGCAACACCGGATCAAATTGCGAGTGCACAGTGCGCGCGGGTCTGGTGCTACAGTAATGAACAGTTAAATGCCGATGCCTTTTAGTTTTTTTGTTAATTCATTAACCCGGCAATTGAGCTTATATGTGTGTGTAAGGAAATATATATCATTTTTATTTTATTATTTTTATTTTTATTTTTATTTTTTTCGTTTTATGTTTCTGTTGTACCTGCAGACGGTCAGACTTTAGAAAAGTCAGCACTGATGTAAGAGTGTTGACCAGGCATTAATTCCGTCGCATCCTTCGGTGCTGGTCAAAAGAGGAAGCACAGCCCCCCTTCAAATCATCTTTCCCTTCCGGCATAGAAATGGCCCAGCTCCATTTGAAAATGCTTGATGGAAATTTCCTGCGTGGTGGTAAACACTACACTTACCCATAAAAGCAAAAAATGCAACACTTGATATTTATGCAAAGGAATATATACGGCACGTTAATTTTTACTAATTTCCATATCAACTACGACAATTTTTACACAGCAATGACATCCAAGAAGGGGCAAAACTAAACGAGTAAAGTTCAGTCCACCAGGCTAGATCAGTATTAAAGCATAGCTTCGATATACCTTCTATCTTCTAGACTAAGCTAACCTCTATCCACTTTTAGAATACCTGACCACATCACAAATCTTCTATCTTTTCTAGGGAAGAGAAGTGTGCATCTCTACTTGTCAGGGTGGTTTCGTGGTCAATTTCCACTGTTCTAAATAATTTTTGCGATAAATAATCCAAATCTTTTGGGGGTACCAAGTCATTTTTGTCGATTTGCTCCTTTAATACCTCATCAACATCTTTGGTTTCTGTTCTAGACCGCGTGTGCTGACTAGAAAGTTGGGCCTTTATCTCCATGCACGAATTTAGATCCTCTTCGTTGTGGGCCTTGTTTAACTTGTCAATAAGATCACTTAAAGCTGAAGCCCTCTCCGCCCTCGAACCTTTTGCCCTCTCCGGCCCTTTATCAGGCTCATTCAACTCGAGTTTCTGAAGCTTCTTCAATCCTCCGTCTACAATTTGTTGTATCCTCTTACGGACATTCTCACTCCTTCTAGGATTTGACAGAAGCTTCAACTTCTGCTCTGAAACCATCTTTTCTTCAGTGTCATCCTCTGCAGAAGCATGGTCGTGGTTTGATAAGAGTGATCCATCCTGAGTGGAGCCTTCTAGGAAAGATTTCAAAGAAAGCACCTCTTCCAGTAGGCTAATATTATGCATGTACCGATCAAAACCTTCATTTTCCACTTCAATATTTCTATCCCTGAATTCCTTCAATCTGGAAGACCTCCATTCATTTATAGCTGCAGCTTCCTGAAATAGATCCTTTAGATCAGGAAAAACCTTATGGCGCCAAAATATAACACAGTCAGCAATGATATATATCAGCTTAATATAACACACCTTTCTGGTCAATGACTTTCTTGAACGGAGTGGGGAAAGTAAATTGTTGAATTGGGAAAAATTGCTAGAAAGTTGCCGAAGTGACGCGGTTCTATGAGAACTCCTGAAACACATCCCAAGAAAGTAAGTAATACAGAGTATAGACAACCAAGTCGAAGAAGTTGAATGAAATGCAAGAGAAAAAACAGTATATGAAGCATTTAGAAAACAAAACGAATATGGATGTGTACAACAGGTATGCTTAAAGACAGGAATTTAACTTACACTGCAGGAGGTGATTCATTCGGCTGCTGCTCAAAGAGAGGAGCACTTGAAGCTGGAGTCTTGTCTGGAAATGTTGCATATGCTTTAAGAACTGCATATACAAAAATGACGATGTAAACAGACCAAAAATATAATGGCATGCGGACAATTTACTTGTTCTTTACAAATGGATAGCAAAATGGTATGTCAATTTACAATGCATCATCCTTTAAGGTGAAACTTCAAAGACAATTGCAATATTGAAAGTGTTTAGTAACATTTTCTTCCCATCACCAAAATCATGTAGCAACTGAATTCCCACACTTCGTTCTTATTATTTGGGTGACAATGCACCAAATTTTGCATCTAGTCTTGCTACTGTTCCACATATACAGATACCCACACATATGGGAACTTGGGAGTTGGGACTTTAACATGTGTCTACATGCAAGATGACCTTGCATAAGTAGTTCAGACATAAATCTAAAGTGAGCAACGTGAGTCCTTTTATCAGCCGTGGCAGCAGAGTGGCAAGGTGAAATGCATGATTTTATAGGGGCATGATAACAGCTTTCATATTTTAGTTGTTACTAAATGTCTTGAGAATATTTATTTCAACTCTAGGCTAGTCCATTAGGTGCTTATCTGTTAGTTTCCAACTCAGGAATACCTGAGCATACTAAAGGCAACTCCTTTAGGTGTTTATCTCTTAGGTTTGAACCAAAAACGACACAAGTTTTCCTGTGATCTTAAAGATACAAGACTTTGATTGGTGCAAATTCAACCTTTTTTAGTTTACAAAGATATATGTGCCCAGTGTTCAACCCTTCTCCTTTTTACTCTTAGTTATAAGCACTCCTGTTTAATTCTCTGCAGCTTTTATCTGGTTACTTCCAGCATAGGAAGCAGGAGGAACAACAGAATAAGACATGTTGATAAGTCATTTAAGGTATAACATGTCAAGGAGCCCATCTCTACAAACATCAAGATAAAACTTCCGGTAACAAAAAAAAAAATTAAAAACCAAAACTCGAGTGAGAGAAAAAACATCCTTTTTACACAAACTTTTCCCGACCAAGACCTATCGCAAAACATCAATTGCAGATTTTCCTTCCCCTTCAAAGCTAAATCATCATGCATTCAAGTTCCTTTATTAAATTACAAACCTAAAAAGAAACAAGTTACAGGTCTACTAAGGAAAATCAGGTGCTCAGACTGTTGCCAGTCAACTATAAGACCTCTTTTTTTTCTTATCCTTTGTATTTCAAGTCAAGTTTCTCTTAGAATGAGTAACTAATTTGCTAATTTTGGGTAATTATCATACAGGTTTCAGTGTGCACCAAACTCAACCATAGGCAGGCTCCTTATTTCATAGTTAATGTAGAGTATCCATGTTTCATAGAGCAACATCCTGAATTCAGCCCACAGTTCCTCTTTTACAATAATCCATTTTTCACTTCATAACCAGCATTATTCCTCTATATTCTAAACTTCAGTGTACAAATTCTTGAAGTTCTTTTGGTATTTGCATGGTCACATAACACCAAAGAAATCAAACTCCATCCAGATTTTCCAGCAACTTGATTTCCCAAGTATCGTCTACTTTTCCCCTTTAAATCTTAAGCTTACTCAACTTCTCTATGAGCCCAAACCTTTCATCTATGAATCCATACCATCAAATCATATGAATTCAAAAGAGTAGATTACTATATAGCTGACCTTAAGGAATCTTAAGATGTCCTTGTTGTCAGTAAAATAAAAATACACTAATCAATATTCATTGTACCAAAGAGGGGGCACCACTTCTCACAAAAAAAAAATGCATGTGGGATATTATCAAGCTACTTGCAACTTATCTACCAGCTCACAAACCAAGAAAAGAGTAAATTCCAACACCCTTGAACTGTCAAGGAAGAGCTGTCACCTAAAAATGGAGGTAGCATCCCTTCTGGAAACTCCTCTGTTTGCTCCTTCCTCTGTCCGAATCAATCAAAATAGAACATGAGGAAGCAAATCCCGTAGATTCTTTTCCATGGCCAAAACCTTGTATTGCCATAATTTCAGGAATAATATTGAACATGGAAGCACATGACATATTCTAACGCTAGAGATCACAGTCCAAAACTCCACTGCCTCATGACCGTAAATAAGCAAATGGCTGAGACTTTCCTCCCTTCTTGCACACAACACACCACCTTCAACTGGACTCAACTAAAGTATCCAGTTGAAAATTAATTGTTTATGTATCTTCCTCTGTGACTCAATTTGTCAGGGGCTTAACTTACAGTAAGATATGTGACCCCAGATCATTTTATCACTTCAGCCCAACAAAGCTAATTAACCAAAGATAAACACCTTTTCTTCAGACATCTTACTGTATTGCAATGCATCAATTCACCTAATATAAATTTATCGATGTTCAAAACTGAGAAGAAATTCTCCTTGTTATGTCTGAAAGATCAAGGATGTTTCAGAGAATAGATTTATCACAAATAAAAATCAATAAATATGCACTGCAATCTCAAATAGGGCCATGTATCATATATGATCATTTAGTCATTAGAGAAACAACCTCCTCAGATGATATGAAATAAGTAATGGTGGAATGATTCTATTTCTCTAACTGGCCGAGAAGAAAATAAAGTTGGATGGCTTGACACAGCAGTTTATCTCCAAATATCCCTACCAAGATATGTAAAACAAAGCGTGCGAAGATAAGATAATAATGAAGGAGCATCCTCGGATTTAGAATAGTTTTGAATGAGACATCCTTACTAATATGTCCAATAAGTTTTTTCTTTCCATAATAAGACAAGGAATATCAAACTTGATGTTGGGGCAATATCATGCATCAAAGAGAATAGTTTGACATAATTTACACAAGAATATAGGGGTACCATGAATATGGCATGGATTTTGAGCTCTTGAGCAGCAACTTTTGCATGACTGATAAGGGCACCTGCATAGATAGTTCCATTTATGAAAGGTTCAAAAAGTGGAAAAGATGTAATATTTTTAAGATACATTCACAGTTATAAAATGTAAGTGAAAGACAGACAAATATATACTTCTTTAACACACATGCACACTGGAGTAGCATCTTCAGCGATCACAAACCTATCCACTAAGCATGCAGAATTTTAGATATCAGCACTAACAGTAACAATATTTGCTAGACGGGCTCTCTAAACAAACCAATATATTAAACACTGATCAGCTGGTCAACACACCACTGGAGTGTATATATACCAAATTGAATTGATCAGATGCCAGTAGACTTGCAAAGCAAGTTAAACACGCGCCTCTCTCATTGAATAGCAATCCAAGTGGTCAAACCTTGTATAACATAATAGTCAATACCTAGCTACCCAAAAAAGGAAGGGCAAAAGGGTAGGACTGTATCTAAATACTTCGTCGAGAACCCCAATTTAACTGATTCACAGCTACATAACTACATTTTTAACCTAAAACTTTATTTACTATACCTATGAAAATTTCCTCGAATTTAAAGATCACAAGCTCGAGAAATGGTATAAAATTTCACTCGAGATAGCCATAATCCTCAGACAGATTATCATTCACTCAATGCATTTGAAAGATGACAGCGAAAGTAAATCGCCAAGTGCTTATCTCCCCTAGTAAATTAACTCCTCTGTTACCAGTATTAATCAATACAATACTGCTAGGGCTAGGTACCTATCATTCACATTTGTTTAAGTAACAATCTTCGTAACAAATCCAAACAATTACACCTCTTAAAATCAATTCCACTATTTTTTGCCAAGTAATTCCAAATTGAAAACAATAATACCTAGCTGCAAAAACGAAAACGATATCGTATACAATTATAAAGTACTATATGTACATATATGTACCTGGAGCGGGCAACGTTGCCGCACTGAATACACTTAGGGTTTGTTGAGGCCGCGGAGACTCTTCGGTGGCGCGCTGAAAGACGCTGCGGCGGCGGAGATGGCTATTTGGCCGGTGTCGGAGCTATTGCTAATGACAGGAGAAGAGGCTGCCATTTAAGTGTGAGCGTTGTGTTAAGATTTATTTATTTACTAGTCATTCTCATAAACTTTTTTTTTCAACATAAAAAATATTAATTTTATAAAATCTTTTTCATTATAATATAAATTTAAACAAAATAATAAATTTGTATAGAATTTTTGTAAAGTGTAAATTTCCTATAAAATATATAAATTTTAAATCGGTATAAATTTATTTATTTAGTAGATTTTAACGAAATAATTAACATAGAATTATCATCATCATTAAAAAAACAAGAAAATTCGAATATTTGAATTATTGAATTCACTGTATTAAAATTAGTTCATTTTATAATTCAATTTAAATTAAACACAATAAACAAAATATAAATTGTGAAAACACCTGCAATAATCAAATAACAAAAATAAGTAGTTAATTTTCTATCTCTAAAAAAAAGATAACTTAATTGAAAATTTATCTCTACATTATTGTCATTATCATTACAATAACAATTAAAATTACTATCAACATTATTGTCCAAACAATAAAAAATATTAAATTGCCTCGAAAAAATAAAATAAAAAAAGCAATAAAAAATAATCACTAAAATTATCATTACTATTGTGCAAACAAAAAAATCATAAAATTAATTGATTTGAAGAAGAGATAAAATAACATAAAACACAAAAAAGAGAACAAAGGGAAAAATATAGCAATGTTAATTTTAAAATGATCACCAACATAAATTAAAATTTCAGGACTGAACCGAATAAAAACAAAACACCAATAAAAAATAAAATGACTAAAACTAAAATCATAGATGCATAAATACGGATAAAAAATAAACATTGTCCAAGAACACCCGAAAAACTAAAGGAATTAATATCAAATAAAAAAATTCAAAGAATAAGAACCAAAATGAAAAATAAAATATATAACTAATTCTAATCGAAGGACAAAATTAAAACAAATAAAAACCTTGGGACCGAAACAAATAAAGGTATTTAAAAAAAAATTGCAGTGCGATTTTGTTAAAAAATTAAAAGAATAAGAAATGAAATGAAAAGTAGCATATATGACTAATTTCAATTGGAGGACACAATTATAATTAATTCTAATAGAAGGTCAAAATTGAAACAAATAATACATCTTGGGACTGAAACAAATAAGGTATTTTTAAAAAAAAAATTGCAGTGTAATTTTGTTAAAAAAAATTAAAAGAATAAGGAACAAAATGAAAAGTAGTATATATGACCAATTTCAATTAGAGGACACAATTATAACAAATTTAAAACAAAATATATAATTAATTACAATTGAATGACAAAATTGAAAAAAATAAAAAACATGGGACCGAAACAAATAAAGGCATTTAAAAAAAATGTAGTGTAATTTTGTTAAAAAATTAAAAGAATAAGGACCGAAATACAAGGTAGTATTTATGACAAATTTCAATTAGAGGACATAATTAAACCAAATTAAAACTTGTATACCGAAATAATTAAAGAAACCAAAAGCAAACCAAAAATTAAAAAAATAAGGACTGAATCGAAAACCAAAATATATAATAGTTGCAATTGAAGAGCACAATTGTAATAAATCAAAATTTTCATTGAAAAAATCAGTAATAAAGCAATCACAAATAGTAAAGATAGACATGTATTTTCCTTCGACGCGAGAGAAAAAAGGGAGAAAAAATTAAAAACCATCCACCGGTAATTCCTCGACCACTAGAACCCGACATGTGTCGCACCGGGGGCAGAGGACATGTCAGTGCACCAAGTGACAACGCGGAATGTCTGTTTCCACCGCCAGAAGACGTAGCACGTGTCGCCTTAAAGGCGTGTGCGCGTGAAAAAATGCAACGTGTTCGTACGACCCGCCTGTCGTTTTTCTGAAAAAAATAATAATAATAAAAAAATGATAAATTACCTATACATCCCTGGACCAAGCGATAACAACAAAAAAACCGGTGATGAAAGTATCTCAATACCCCTGGTACCAGAGCTTTTTTTTTTGTCGTTTATGGGGGCTATTTTTGTATTTATATTATGCAGAAAATTGGGAAAAAATGAAAATATCCCCCACTATTCGGTGTCCTTTTGTCAACACCTAGGGGTAAAATAGTAGTTTTAGTGCGCAAAAAAATTCAGAAATATCATTCATGTCCCCTGGAAATGTCTAAAATAACCCTCGTCCTGAGGGTTAAATTTTTCAGTCTTGAGGTAAAATGGTAATTTTACTATCGCAATCCACAGTAATTGTGTCTATATAAATAATAAAAAATGAACAGCAAAACTGGGATGCCATTTATGTATATAGTAATTTAATACTTTTATTTAATGTCAATTCAATTGTTTGTTTTATGCTTATTTAGTCACAGTGGACCTAGTCTTTAGAAATCTGTTATAGTGGCTAAAAAAGTGGTGTTTGTGTTGCTAGAATCATGAGTTAGTGGGTTAGTGAGTAATTATACATTATGTAAAGCCTATTTATAGGCTTTTCTTTATCAATTTTAATTGAAGAGTTGAGGACACCTGCCTTTTAGTTAAGAATTTATTGAGTAACAGTGGTATCAAAGCCAAAATCCCAAAAACCCCTAAATCGTTAAGGAACGAGAGAGAGAGAGCCAAGATCCCTAAATTGAGTGCTTCTTCACATTCTTCCTAACAGAAAAATTATGACATTTTCTCGAAAAGAAGGAATCTGAAGTTTGGTATGCGAATACGGGTTGCAGCAATCACATGTGTGGATGTAAGTCTTCTTTTATTTATTTAGATGAAGATTTTAATTCTATAGTAAACTTTGGTGATAACTCTATTGTGAATGCAATGAGAAAATGTGATATTGAGATAAGAACCAAAAATAGATTTGTAGAAACAATTTATGATGTTCTTTATGTTCCTGACTTTAAAAGTAATTTATTGAGTGTTGGTCAATTTCAAGAAAAGAGGTATGTGATAATTATACAAAATGGTGCATGTGAGATGATCCTTTAAGAGGAGCAATTGTTGTATAGAAGATGAGTTCAAATAGGTTGTTTCCATTGGAGATAATGACATCTCAGCCTTATTTCATGGCTGAAATAAAAAAGCTCTAAGTGGCTTTGGCATTTTCGCTATGGCCACTTGAATTTTAGTGGGTTAAAGACCCTTCAACAGAAAGATATGGTTAAAGGTCTTCCTAAAATTGACACTCCTCAAATCTATGAAGAATGTGTTGTTAGCTAGCAACCTCGTTCTCAATTCCCTCAAGGAAAATTGTGGAGAGCAAAACATGTTCTAGAGCTGGTACATTCTGACATTTATGGACTGATTAATTCATGTTCAAATAGAGGGAAGACATACTTAATTATCTTCATTGACTATTTTACACGAAAAACTTGGGTTTACTTTTTACAGCATAAGTCAAAAGCTTTTTGTATGTTTAAAAGTTTTAAAGCTCATATGGAAAATGAAGCAGGAAAGCCTATTAAAACTCTCTGAATAGATCGTGGTGGAGAATATTGTTCAAACGTATTTGAAGCTTTTTGTGCAGATCATGGTATTTGAAAAGAACTCACAAGTGCATATACACCACATAAGAATAGTGTATCCAAGAGGAAAAATAGAAAAATTCTCCACATGGTGAGGAGTCTGCTAGCAAGAGAAAAAATTCCAAAGAATTTTTTGCCATGGGCAGTCAATTGGAGCATTCATGTGTTGAACATAAGTCCAACTTTTTCTGTTCAGAACATGACACCTCAGGAAGCTTGGAGTGAGAGGAAACCAGTTGTTGATCACTTCAAAAATTCTGGTTACATAGCTTATGCACCCAGATGAGAAGATAAAGCTAGATGATAAAAGTGAAAAAGTGTGTGTTTCTAGGCATGAGTGAATGTGCCAAAGCTTATAAATTGTACAATCCACTCACGAAAAAGATTGTGATCAATCAAGATGTTGTTTTTGATGAGGAAAAGACTTGGGACTGGAATAGGTAGCAGCCTATACAATTTGTTCTTGACATTGATTTCGAAAGAGAGCCAACACCAGCAACCATTATGCAAAAACAATTCTTCAAAAGTTCACACAACAGCTACTAAAATATTGTCAACAACAAAAGCTTTATCTTTACCTACTCCAACAACTGCTGAAATTTTACCAGCAATAGAGGTTATTGTTGCAGTAACTCAATCTTTACCTCGTATTCGTAAAAGGCTTGCTTAGATGGAAGACTATAAGGTAACTAGCATTGAAGATCCAATCACACATTTTGCTTTGTTTGTAAATTGTGATTCTACAACATTTGAAAGTGTTGCCAAAGAAGAAAAATAGAGAAAGGCAATGGATGATGACATTGATTCCATCGAAAGAAATTACACTTGGGAGTTAACTGATCTTCCACAAGGACAAAAATTCATTGGTGTAAAGTGGGTTTTCAAAACCAAATTAACAAAAAATGGTGAAGTTGATGAGTATAAGGCAAGGTTGATAGTTAAAGGATACAAGCAAGAATATAGAATTGATTATACAAAAGTTTTTTCTCTTGTTGCAAGACATGATACAATCAGATTGCTAATTGCATTAGTTGCACAAAACTTGTGGCTATTTTCCAGATGGATGTCAAATTGGTATTCTTACATGGGAACTTGGAAGAACAAGTATTTGTCGATCAACCTCTGGTCATATTAAAAATGGATATGAGCATATAGTGCATCGATTAAAAAAGGCTCTTTATAGATCAAAACAAGCTCCACGAGCATGGTATAGTTGCATTGAGTCTTATTTCTCAAGAGAAGGCTTCCATAAATGTCCATATGAGCATACCTTATTTATTAAAATTAGAGATAAAGGGAAACTACTTATTGTTTGCTTATATGTAGATTATCTTACATTTACTGGAAATGATGTTGTTATGTTTAAGAAATTCAAAAATTCTATGATGATTGAATTTGAGATGTCTGCCCTAGGTTTGATGCATTACTTTCTTGGCATAGAAGTAATACAATCTACTAATGTGATCTTTATTTCTCAAAAGAAATATGTGCAAGATATTTTGAACAAATTTCAGATGAAGGATTGCAATCTTGTTAGCACTCCAATTGAGTTTGGTTTGAAACTAAACAAAGATTATGAAGGGAAAAAAGTGGACAATACACTTTACAAGCAAATTATTGGTAGTTTAATGTACTTAACTGCAACAAGACCAAACATAATGTATTATGTGAGCCTAATCAGTAGGTATATGGAGAATCCAACATAAATGCATTTGTTAACAGCTAAGAGGATCCTTGGGTACTTTTTATGAGAGAATCCTCTCTCAGGAGCTTTTATTAGACTTTTTTATTGAGCAACAAAAATAACAATGTTTTTATGTTTTTAGGGTTTATCAACAAAAAAACAATACTTAAAAGAAACTAGAAACTAGCAGCTAATATTCTGGGCAGATTCGAGGTAGCTCGGGCCTCCTGGACAATTGATTTGTTTTAAAGCAATTTCACTCTAGATGCCTTGATTTGTTCCCTCCTCCTTCTTTATATAATCCTTCAAACTAATTAGTATTGTATTTGTATACATATTTTCCTGTGCTTATCATGCTTGCTTAACAGTTGTTACCTCTGTGAAAAATTATGTCGTTCTCTCGTTTCTTTAATTGCCTTGCCAGGTGTCAGCGTCGTGCTCTCTTCATCTCAGTCATCCATGTAAGTTGTCCTCCCCTCATCCTGACCTTACGCGGTGACACTCTCTCTCTTCCTTTGCAGATAAGCATGCTGAGGAAGCTATTTATTCCTGTCTATCCATTACGTCTTCTTCCCTCCTTCGAGAGTGTCTAAAGCTTCTGACTAGTGACACCCTTCCTCTCCTTTGATCTATGCGTTGAGAGCCATTTGAGAGCCTGGGGAGAGGCCTTTCTTCCTTCCCTCGTCAGTCATCTCGTTGAGAGTTATAAGAGAGCCTGGGGAGAGGCCTTTCTTCTTTCCCTCGTTAGTCAGCTCGTTGAGAGCCATGCGAGAGCCTGGGAGAGGCCTTTCTTCGTTCCCTCGTCAGTCAGCTCGTTGAGAGCCATGAAAGAGCCTGGTCTGTTATAGCAATCTTGTTAGCACTCCAATTGAGTTTGGGGAGAGGCCTTTCTTCTTTCCCTAGTCAGTCAGCTCGTTGAGAGCCATGGAAGAGCCTGGTCTGTTATAGCAATCTTGTTAGCACTCCAATTGAGTTTGGTTTGAAACTAAACAAAGATTATGAAGGGAAGAAAGTGGACAATACACTTTACAAGCAAATTGTTGGTAGTTTAATGTACTTAACTGCAACAAGACCAAACATAATGTATTTTGTGAGCCTAATCAGTAGGTATATGGAGAATCCAACAGAAATGCATTTGTTAACAACCAAGAGGATCCTTCGGTACTTACAAGGAACAAAGGATTTTGGATTGTTCTACAAAAAAGAGTGAAAAGATGGAGCTGGTTGGGTTTACTAACAACAATTATGCAAAGATGGCAGGAGAAGCACCTTAGGTTATGTTTTTATGTTGGGCGCATGTGTTGTTTCATAGTCCTAAAAAAAGCAACAAATTGTTATTTTATCAACTACAGAAGCTGAATTCATTATTGCCACAGTTTGTTCTTGTCAAGCTATTTGGATAAGAAGAATTCTTGAAGAACTATAATTTAGCAAATTAGAGCTAGAACAATCTTTTGTGATAACAACTTAGCAATCAAACTCTCCAAAAATCGAGTGTTACATTGAAGAAGCAAACATAAGTTGAATTCATTATTGCCACAGTTTGTGCTTGTCAAGCTATTTGGATAAGAAGAATTCTTGAAGAAGTACAATTTCAGCAAATTGGAGCTAGAACAATCTTTTATGATAACAACTTAGCAATCAAACTCTTCAAAAATCGAGTGTTACATGGAAGAAGAAAACATATCGATGTGAGATATTATTTCTTAAGAGATCTTAGCAATAATGGAATAATTAATCTAGATTATTGTAGAAGTGAAGACCAAGTTGCAAATATACAGACCAAGCCCCTTAATTTTGCTACATTTGTGAAATTTTGTAGTTTACTTGGAATTTGTTCGCGATCAGCATAATCAAGAGTTCTATAAAAGGATGATTTTCTTTTAAAATGTTATTTGCAAATTTCAGTTTAAGGGAGGGTGTTAAGATTTATTTATTTAATTGTTTTATTTAATGTCAATTGAAATGTTTGTTTTATGCTTATTTAGTCACAATGGATTTAGTCTTTAAGAATCTATTATAATGGCTAAGAAAGTGGTGTTTGTGTTGCTAGAATCATGGGTTATTGGGTTAATTGTTACGTGGGTTAGTGGATTAATTATGTATTATATAAAGCCTATTTATAGGCTCTTCTTTATCAATTTTAATTGAAGAGTTGAGGATATTTGCCTTTTACTTACAAATTTATTGAGTAACACGTCGCAGTTTGTGGACTGTTGCAATTTTACGACTAATTTTTTTTATTAACAAGAGTGTCTGGGACAGCTTGCATGCATCTCAACTAATTTTAATGACTCTGAAGTTAATAATTATATAAGTCTTTAATGATCATTATATTAACAACCATATAACTCAAATTTAAAATTATATAAAGAACAAACTCTTTCGTCTTGGGTAACCTCCAATATGGTTAATTTTACAACTAATTTTGATTGGGCTGCAGAGGGAGAGAGGGCAATTTGATTTTTAACGTTCTCTTCTCTTTTTTTTTTTTCTAGGGAGAGATTAAAAATATAAATTGAGGGTGATGTTAGGAGAATATATAATGGGTTGGATATGAGCCTTTCTACGTATACAAATTTTTTGACCCGGGAACTCGTAGATTTCTAGATTCATCTATTGATGGGCCTGGAATCTGGGTGGGAGCTTAATGACAAGAGAGTGAAAACCTCAATGCTTGGGTGGGAGCTTATGTTTACTCAGTCCGCAACGTAATGCGGTATATTTTTAAAATTTTCAAGTCAAATGATTTTCTTAAAAAATTGCTTTCAATAATTGTTTGGATTAAAGAAATCAATAAGATTTGCCAATCCAAAATTAAAATATAATATTTATATATGCAAAATTAAATATAATAAAACAGATCACCACACCCTATTATAAAAATAGCAACATCGAATCCTTAACATCTAAAACTATCATTTCTATTACTGTAAAAATAATAAAAATTATTAAATTATCTTGAGAAAAAAAGCTGAAAAACAATTAAAAAAAGTAAGCAAGAAAAATAATTAAAATAATTCTTGTTGTTGTTGTTGTGTTAATAATGAAAAAAAATGAAAGATTAAAAAAATCTAAATAACTTTAACAAAAGAGTAAACAAAAAAATAAAATAAAAATTATAAGGTAAAAAAATTCATTTGACTGAAAAACAAAAACAACCAATAAAAAAATAACATAAAGAGAAAATAAAAAAATCAAATAAAAATTATTACCAGAAAAAAAAATCATTTGACTTGAAAATTAAAAAAATTGATCACACTACGTTGCGGGCTGAGCAAACAATTTTTATAATTGTTGGGATTAAAGAAATTAACAGTATTCGCTGGTTCAAAATTAAAATATAATATTTATATATGCAAGATTTAATATAATAAAACAGATCATCACAACCTTTTATAAAAACAACAAAATTGAAGTTTTAACATCTAAAATTATCATTCCTATTACTGTCAAAACAATAAAATCTATCAAATTATCCTCAGAGGAAAAAAATCAAAAACATTAAACAAAGAGTAAGCAAGAAAAATAACTAAAATTATTATTAATATTATTATTATTATTATTATTATTATTATTATTATTATTATTATTATTATTATTATTATTACTACTACTGTGTTAATGATGAAAAAAACAAAAATAAATAAAAGACTAAAAAAAACTTTAAAACTTTCACAAAAGAAAAAAAAATTATTAGGTAAAAAAATTTAACCTGACCTGAATACAGGAAAAAAAAACTAATAAAAAACTAAAAGAAAGAACATAGGGATAAAAAAGAAGAAATACCAATTCTCAAATGATCAACATAAAATTTAAGAGCTAATTTAAAAGAAAAAATAGCACCTCAACAAATAAGAAAATAACAAAAATTAAAAATCAAAGATAAGAGCACACTTATATATACATGGACAAAAGTAGAGATTATTCTATTAAAAAGAAAAGGATCAAAATAAAAAAAATAAAAGTGTAAGGGCCGACATGAAAATCAAATGTCCAGGGATTTAAATCAACAATTAAAAGTATAAAGGCCGAAATGAAAATCAAATCTATTATCAATTTCAATCAAAGGATAAAATTGAAACAATCGAAACTTGTGGACCGCATTTATTGAGTTATTTAAATGTAATCCGGAAATTAAAAGAAGGAGAACCGAAGTGAAACATTCACATTTAATTGATTTCAATCGAAGGACCCAATCGAACTAAATCAAAACTTATATAACAGAAATCAGGACCAAAAATGAATTTGCAAGTTGAGGGACCGAAGTGAAACAGACCACAAATTGGGGGCCTCTTCTGCACTTGTACGTGCAGGAGAGAGAAAGGGGTCCAGCGGGTTTCACCGGGCACCGCCGCGTGTACCGCCATAATATGGGAAAATGCGCCGCGCCGGGAGAAAGACCACGCGGCGGCGCATCGATTGAGACGCCGGTGGCTCCTCTCCGGTGACTGTATCAACCCACACGCGCCACCCGAACAGGGCGTGAGGAGGAATATCGTTGGTCGCGTGCTCCGCACGCGCCGACCGTAAACCGAAAATAATAATAAAAAAAGGCCAATTACTGGTATGCCCTTATTCCTAAGTCATCAATAATGTCTTATTAGGGGCTAAATCCGTATTTAGCCAATTTTGGAAAAAAAAAATGAAAAGTACGGCTAACCGGACCGGCATGCACAATGACCGCGAAGCCCCTCAGTTCAGCTGCTTTTTTTGTTGTTTTCGGGGGGCAGATTCGTTAATACACTGTTCATTCGTGGGGGAAAAAAAAGGTGAACGTGCGCGCGCAATGCACCGGAGTAAATGGCGAGGGAACAGTGCAAATGGGTCTAGAGTTACAGTGGATCTACAGTGAAACGCTGATCTCTTTTAGGTCTTTGTAATACGCGCACTGGCGCACCAAGTATTATTTCATATTTTTCTCATAATTAGATCTGGCTTTATAAAATTTTTGTATTTGTTTAATTTTTATTTTTAAAAATGATTAAATGGTTTTTTGGGGTTGAAAAATAAATTTATTAAAGTTTCTAAAGTAGATTTTAGGTAAATACAGATTTTTGAGGCCTAAGAATTCAAACCCTTAGTGACTGAAAATTGTCCAACATAAGACATGGCATCCATTTTAATAGGAAAAAAAATGGAAAACATGTGGTTTCCTTGTTAAAAAAAATTAATTACTAAAAGTATTTTTTATTTTTTTTTAATTATCATTTTTGGTTTATTTAAATCTAATCAAGGACCCTCTCTTTTATTTTATTTTTAAACTCTATATCTCAATTAATATTTTAGTTTTTTTTTATTCTATAATTTTCCAAGGAGATTATTGTGATTTAGCCTTAATTTCTTTCCTTTATGTTTTATATAAATAAATTTTATTTTTAAGATGCATTTATAAAAATTAAAATTGTTTGTTGTTAGCAATCAAAAGCAACATTTAAGATAAATAAAAATGGCAGCATGTATGCGTGTTAAATAAATGCACGTGTATGTATTTTTTATTTTTACTATCGATACTATCATTTTATTTAATTAGCATTATGAGTTTTTTTTAATTTATCAGTTGATATATGTATTTTTAATTTATTTTATTACAGATAAACAAAATCTTTCAGTCGATTAAAAAAATTGCTATCTATAGACAATGCAGTGCGGGTAACGAGACTAACAAGTTATAGAAAGACAATGACTCGTTGATTATGTAAATAAATAGAAGAAAAACAAACCAATACAAGATTCAGTGAAGGAATTATTTATCATTTTGTTTTAAAAGTATTTTTTTTAAATATATTTTTTATATTATATTAAATTTTTTAATATTTTTTAATTATTTTATATCAAAGATGATTTTAAAAAATAATAAACTATATTATTTTAATATATTTCTAAATAAAAAATATTTTTAAAAATAATCTAACCATTACAAACAATCATGAAGTGGGAGAAGGAGTAGGAAGAAGCAGTTAACAAGATTGTCCCCGCAGGTTCAGGCTGTATAATATTCCTGTGATGTTATTAGACATATAATTAATATTAGTTTTGTTGACCTAACGGTTACGAGTTTGAATCTCATTACCTTTATTATATTTAATAAAATTTAAATTTTAGATAATATGGACTAGGATGCAAATTTCAAATCTATATTTTTTTCATTTGATAAAGTGTATTGTAAAATAATATTAATTATATTATGTAGTCTTGCCTAAGAAATTAACTTTTTAGATAAGATAATTATATTATGTAATCTCATCTAAAAATTAAATAATTTTTTTTAGTGTTAGAGACTTGTTTGGCAATATTTTTATCGTGTTATTGATGGAGAGAATCAATTAATTACTAGTAATTGCGACTAAGTTCAAGCACATAATGGAAAGGAAAAGACCATTTATCATTAAACGACTTTAGTTGTTGATTAGTGTGTCCTTTTGTTTCCGTGTTATTTTCAGCCCTGAAATAGAATAACAGAAGCGAAGACACGAAATAATTATGAAAATAGTGTGGCCTTTGTGATCATCGTGAGTTTAATATATTAAATATTAATTTAAGTTGACTTATTTATTATATTATTAAATTAATTGAGCTTGTTTAATAAAATAATAGCCTAACTTTTATATTTTTTAACATGAAATGAGCACAACTTTATAGAGAAAAAAGATAATGAAACTCAATCATCAACAAACGTGATATTGAATAAGAAAATTAAAATAACAAATTGACTATAAAAAAAGGATCTAAAAAAAAATCCTTTCTCTTTTTTTTTATATATTAATTCTTTTTTATAATTTTTTATATGAAAAGTTATATTTAGATTAATACTCTTTTTTTGTTTTTTAGAGAATCTCTTTTGAATGGTAATGATTTTTTGGTTATGTATTCAATTTTTGAAGATTTTTTTTATTCATTTATAATTCAGTCTTTATATTATGTGTTTATTGGTATTTAGAGCTGATAATTTGTTTTAATTTGTCTTTTATATTGGTTGAGAAATAAACTGCATGATTTTATTCTTCAATCTTCATTTTAATTTATTTTGATTTTCCTTTTATATGATTTTTTTAATAGTTGATAATCTATTTTTGTTATCATATAGTTAAATAAATAATAGTTAAGAAAAAAATAAGTTATTGATCCCACTAGAGTTCATTACCTAATTTATAGGTTTAAAATTTTAACTTAAGTTACCTGATTTATGGTTTTGGCGAGTTTACTCATCAAATTTGATATTTAAAAAAAAAAAAGTTATGTCATATTTTTCTCGATCATTCAAAATATCTTTAAACTCATTAAATTGATTGATTCACGTCTGGTAAGCTCTCAGATGGTTTAATTAGAAACTCAAGCTAGACATACAACTGTGTTAATAGGTTATAAGATCGAACCGCTTGATTGGATTTAATGATCCTGCTAAAAAAATTAAATACTCTTAATATATTTTAAAAGTTTATTTAAAAAATTAGTATGACATGTAGTGAAGCACGAGAACTTTGTTAGTTAATATAATATTACTGGTAGCTTTAAGGACACTGAATTTGAACAAAGTATAAAAAAATTATATGGTCATTGACATTGTATCGTGATAATACTATAAAATCATCTCAAAATTACAACAGGACATGGACATTTATGTCTTCGAATACATATGTTTATATCGAGGTTCGAAACACATTCTCAATTTGATCAAAGGCCTTGTATGAATCATATTAGGATAACTCACAGTAAATTTACTTTGAAAAGCAAAAAAATTGATAGAGTTTAAAATCAATCTTGCGTGCTCTATTAGATCCATTCATCGGCCTTGTTTGATAATACGGTAAAAAATACTTTTTAAAAATATTTTTTATTTGAAAATTTATTAAAATGATCATTTTTAAATTTTTAAATATATTTTTGATACCAGTACATTAAAACGACCACAAAATATACAAAAATAATAATTTTGATACCAGTACATTAAAACAACCACAAAATATACAAAAATAATTTGAAGCAAAATATAAAATTATTTAAAAAATGATTTTGAAACGCATTTTTAAATAACTTAGATTGAATTAAAACATTATCATGGTGATTTAGGTAATTCCCCATAAGAGTCAAGTTTTGGATGGCCTTAATTCTGTGGCTGGCAATTGAAAACAAATAAAAAAAACTATATGAATCATGAGAGGAATGGGCTAGACATCAAGGTAGTCAAAATCGAGATTTTGACACGAATCGGAAAGGGCTCTGAAAAATTGGATCGTAAAATCGTAAGATCGTACCCGAATTTATCCGTACAAAAATCGTAAAATCACAGCTAAAATTGTGTGAGAAGAAAAATCGTAAAATCGTATGTAAAATATTTCTGAATACAAAATAACATAATTATGGACATAAAACTTAATTAGTTTAGGTTCATACATGATGTAAAATAACTTCAAAACACATTACAAAATAATTATGTCCCTAAAAGTTCATAAGTTAAAAACTAACAAATTTAAAACAAATCTTCAGCTGGCGTACAAGTAATTGTATATTTTTTTATGATTGTTGTATTTGAAATTAATTAATTTTATTTATTATCTTAAATTAATAGATTTTTTTTTAAAACTATTTTTTATGCTACTATTTTTTATGCTAATTATTATTATTATTATTATTATTAATAATATTAATATTATAACCCCTCCCCCGTATATATTATTATTATTATTATTATTATTATTATTATTATTATTATTATTATAACCCCTCCCCCGTATATATTATTATTATTATTAATTTATAACAAGTGAACCCCCCCCGTAAAGTTAGTATAAAAGTAAAACTTTTACTAACCCTAAATGGCTAAATCTCTTCTTCTTCACACCGCCGCCCACCTCATCCATCATCTCCCTTAGGCCTCATCCATTTCTAAGCCTAAACTGCTTCAGTTCTCCTCGCATTCCCAAGACAAAATAGAAGCAGCAAGTCTATCCTCTCTTTCTCTTGCCTAAGTTCTTTCTTCTGTTCTTGTTTCTTTGCTATGCTTGCTCTACAAATTCTTTGACGACTGCGAGGATTCCAGTTTATGGTTTTGTGAAAATTGAGATTTCTCAAATGCAAAATTGAAATTGAAGAAAGCCCTTCACCCCGTGTTGCGCACAGTAAAATATCATGAACTCGTAAAATCGGACCGATCCGGTCTGATTTTACGAGTCAACCCGATTTTGACCGAGTTTGACCGGTTTCGGTTTTTCTTCCGGTCCAACCAGGTTTGCTGAGCCAACTCGCAAACTCGTACGAGTTTGCGAGTTGACTCGCGAGTTTGACTACCATGGTAGACATGCATCAGCTATGATGGCCATCGTTACAGTACAGGCTTACAGCACCCATTAAAATCCACCACAGCCTTTCCTTTTCCTATCCTTCGTCACCGCGTGGAGATCGACGGAAATGTGAATGCCCACTCATACCTTAGCCAAAGCACTGTTTAGACACGTCAATAAAACACCTCCACCCACAAACCGACACGTATCCTGTACTTATCTAGAGAGATCTTGGTTAATTCTGTCAGGTTTAATATTATTTCATGAGAGATAATTAAAGTTATAAATAAAATAAGTTATTTTTTATAATTACTATAATTTATTTTATATCAAATTTAATTTCAAAATCTTCTAAAAAAATGAAGAAGAGTGTTTTTGTTAGTGAGATAATTTATAGTATTTTTTGAATTAACTTAACAAGTAAAATTATTGTGTTTTCAAGGGGCGTGATATGGTAGCAAAGGATTTGAGCTCGGCATTGCAGGTTTCGAGTTCAAATCTGTTAAAATTTACGTGTATATTTCTTCAATCTCACTTTCTCTCATTCTTAATTGATTTATGTTACAGTGCTGAGAAATATATAGAGTATACTTCTACTACAATACAAAGGACATACAATCCCTGCTAATACTACGGGCCAAGAGTCTGTTATAACAAAATCTGTTATAACAGCTCAATTCTTATCTTTACTTTACAGCTGGATTTCAACACTCCCCCTCAAGTTGGAGCGTAGATGTTTATCATGCCCAACTTGTTAATTGCACCGTGAAACACTCTTCCTGAAATCGCTTTTGTGAGTACATCAGCCAGCTGATCTTCTGACCTTACAAACGAAAATTGTATAATTTTCCGATCAAGGTTTTCTTTAAAAAAAATTCGGTCGACTTCGACGTGTTTGGTACGATCATGTTGAACAGGATTATGCGCAATCTCGATAGCTGACTTATTATCACAGTGTAGACCCATATATGTCCCATTCTCAATTCCCAGGTCTTGTAGTACCTGTTTAATCCATAGCAATTCACATACACCATGAGCCATACCCCGGTATTCTGCTTCTGCACTTGACCTTGCGACTACTTTCTGCTTCTTACTTCTCTAAGTGACAAGGATCTGCTTTATCGAATATAAATTTCCTGATGGTGAACTCCCCCTGATTAACAGGGTGTGGAGTCACGGAATGATACAAGAGAAGGCCCGGGAACTCCCCTTGATTAACAGGGTGTGGAGTCTCGGAATGATTCGTTCTCTTCATCCTGATGGTGATCTCCCCCTGATTAACAGGGTGTGGAGTCTCAGAATGATACAAGAAAAAGCCTGGGATCTCCCCTGATTAACAGGGTGTGGAGTCTCGGAATATCTTCGTTCTCTTCATTATTACTCTCCCCTTGAAGAGAAGGCCCGGGAACTCCCCCTGATTAACAGGGTGTGAGAAAAATCTGGGGAAAATTCTGGGGTGTTTGGTTTCTGGGAAAGTCTGTGTTTCTGGGAAAAAACTGGGGAAAAATTTTCGGGTTTTTTTTTTTTTTTTTTTGAATAATTCGAAAGAAAAAATACAAATTCAGATTCAAATAATTTGCTCTGATACCATGTTAAAATTTAAGTGTATATTTCTTCAATCTCACTTTCTTTCATTCTTAATTGATTTATGTTATAGTGTTGAGAAATATATAGAGTATACTTCTACTACAATACAAAGGACATACAATCCTTGCTAATACTACGGGCCAAGAGTCTGTTATAACAAAATCTGTTATAACAGCTCAATTCTTATCTTTACTTTACAGCTGGATTTCAACAAAATCAGAACGTGCGTATTTTATAAGAATATAGAACAACAAAGATTTTACTAGATTTCTCGGGTCCACAAAGCGTGCTTATGGGGTGAGGTTTCATTGCATTAAAAAAAGAGTAAAATTACCCTATAAAAAGCTAAAAAAAATATCGTGTGAATTGTAAAAAGATAAAAGATCTTCCTAAAAATGCCTCAAAATATAAGGGCATCTTTTAAATATGGCATCATCTATTTTCAATAAAGTACTATGAATATTCATCTCAATACTGTTATGAATTAAAAAAAATACTATATTATTTGAATATGTTTTTTCCATTTAAAAATATTAATAAGGAAACCGTTCATTTAAAGGAACAATTGAAGCTTACCATCCATCAAAATAAGATGAACATAACCATAAAATAAGTAAAGGAGAAAAAATAGCCAACACATTTGGTTTTTATTTTCTAACATACTTATGAAAAAAAACTCAAATCTATTCCAAGTTAATGCTTGCCCGGAAGCTTTTTATTAGAAAAAGCAACAATAGTGAATTAGAATTCATTATGAATAATCATATGTTAAAGTAGTTGATTTTATACCTATAAATAAACCTTAGATCATAAGTAGGTCTTAAAAAATATGAAAGCTAACAGAACTATTGACAAGTACTTATTAATGAATTCAAAGAACAGTAAGTTTGGAGCTATTTTAACATTTATTCACTCATGTTAATAATATTTTTTTATATAAACATTAATAGTTATCATATCTATTAACACGCTTTAGAACATATAAAATGGAGTAAATTTTTTTTAATTTAAA
Organism: Salix brachista; assembly: GCA_009078335.1. Classification (NCBI taxonomy): domain Eukaryota; kingdom Viridiplantae; phylum Streptophyta; class Magnoliopsida; order Malpighiales; family Salicaceae; genus Salix; species Salix brachista. Next base: position 10,017,513 of record CM018572.1, on the reverse strand, counting down.
TTATGACCTCAATGAAGAGGTTTATTATCAATGAATAAAAATATAAAGTATGTAGACTTGTCAAATCATTCTATAGTTTGAAATAAATATCTAAACAATGCCATAAATTTTTCGATAAAAGTCATGTTGTCAAATAAACCAATGAAATTGATAAATTTATTCATGTGAAAAACAAAAACAAAAGTTATGACATTGCAAGTTCATACATGGATAATATGTTTATTTTAGACGTCAATAATTATATGATGAAGTCTAATAATAAACTATTAAGTATTAACTAATAAGTCCAACATGAGAAACCTAGGTGTTGTAGATGTTAGACTATGAATAAAAATACTATAATTCTTTATGAATTAGAAACCTTTTTAAACTCATTATCTTGAGAAAACTCTCAACAAATTTTCAAAATATAATAATAGCATAGTCAAAACACCAATGAACATAAATAATGTTAATTGGAATATTTTTTTTAAAACCAGGATTTTGATGTATATTATAAATTGCATAAAACAAAATATTGCATATTCGATTATAAAAGTAAATAGATTCTTTATTAATATAAATATGAATCATTAAAAATAAATAGGTTTGACATACAAGCATGAGTTATATTATATTGGCTACCCAGAGTAATTAAAATGATACAATGATGCTAATTGGATATTACTAATTTAAATTTATTAGTGGATATTTATTCAAACTACACACCATAAAAATCATCTATGTAAATGTGCATCATAGAATCCATATTAGAATATAATTTATTGCTCTTAATCAAACTGAAGAGAAAATCATATGGTTTAAAATGATATTCCACGTCGAGCAAAACTAATGTCAATGATTTGTGTCTATTTTGATAGTCAATATGCAATTGAAAGAGTATAAAGTGGTATATAAAATGATAAGTCAAGACATACAAGCTGTAATAGAATACTCTTAGAAAAAAACATTATTTGTACTGGTGAGAAATGTAGTGATACACCAGATTAATATCTCTCTATAAATATGTGGCTGCCGTGGCCGTTAAGTCTCAGGTCTGAAAGTACGGGCTGCTGAGATGTTGTTTGCTTCTGAGATTTTATTTTCTGTGTGTGAACTACTGAACACCTGCTGTCCGCCATTACGAGGTCTAGCTTTCAAAGTGAAGATGCTACCAGACAAATCTTTTTTTTTAAAAAAAAAACACATGCGGAAATCACAACAGGTGAATCTTTCACGTGTCATTAAATGTTTCTTTTTTACTTTTTAGTTTGCTACATATTTTCCGACCAGAAAAAATGGTTACATGTCTTCAAGTTTTGACACCGTTAAAAAAACATACACCTGCCCTTGTGAAATGATAAATAAATAAATTGAATAAAAGTAAAAATAAATCCAATAACAAAATTCAGATGTTAATTTGCTTTCACATAAATATAGCAAAATCGAAATTGAAAAGAGTATTTTCCAATAGTTCTGACCTCTGACTTTTCACAATCTCTTACCAGCTCCCACGCCTCACTATTTCCTCAACTCCAACGCCTCTCTCCCTCTCTCATCTCTTTTTCTTTCGATTCTTAATTTACTAATATATCCTCTGTCTCGTCCTTCTTTCTGTAAATTAATTAATTAATTAATAAACAACACAAACACACAAAATTTTTGGTCTTTATAAACAAAAATCCTCTTAAAAATTCATTATTGTTTCTCCCTTTCCTCTCTTCCTTTCCTGCTGTCGTTCTACTTAAGGAAAAAATGGCTGAATCAGTCGAGTTACCGAGTCGATTGGCGATTCTTCCGTTTAGAAACAAGGTGCTTTTACCTGGCGCCATTATTCGCATTCGCTGCACTTCTCCCAGCAGGTACTTCTTATTTTTCATTTAATTCTCTTCCGCTCCATCTTTTCCTTTTCCTTTTTTTCGTAAATTTAGAACTGCACTTATATTGTCCTTTCAGAAAATCTTGATTGTATACAAGTTTTCTCTGAAAAGAAAGATTTGCACAAATAAGCGGAGGCTTAGATTCGAAATTCTATAACTGAATTTTTTGTTGAGCTGTTTGATCATGATTTTACAAAGAATTGCATGGTTATTTATTTATATCTTTATAAATTGACTATTTGAGAATTGTTTTCGATGAATTCTAGTGTAAAATTGGTGGAGCAAGAACTATGGCAGAGAGAAGAGAAGGGTTTGATTGGGATTTTGCCTGTTAGAGATGATGCTGCTGCCGCCACGGCGGAGACAGCATCTGTGGGCCCTACGTTATCCCAAGGTAAAACTCGTGATCCTCGTGTTTTTTTTTACTTATCGGCAGCTTTTATTTTTTTTTCCGAATCGTATGTTTTACTAAATGGAATGGAGATATTGTTTAGGTGCTGGAAGTGATACCAGTGAGAAAAGCTCGAAAACTCCAGCTAGTACATCCTTGGATAATGTCAAGCTTGATGGGAAACACCAGCAAGAAGTTTTTCACTGGCATAACAGGTTAATACTTTAATTCACATTCAAGTTCATTATTTTTGCTGTTTTAAAATTTTAAGTTGACGTTCTGATGGATAATGATTAGTGGGTTCCTTTAGGGGAGTGGCAGCTCGTGCTTTGCATCTGTCTAGAGGAGTGGAGAAACCTAGTGGAAGGGTGACATACATAGTTGTTCTTGAAGGTTTGTGCAGATTCAATCTTCATGAACTTAGCACGAGAGGGACATATTATACTGCTAGAATATCTCCGCTTGAAATGACAAAGGCTGGTAAGTTTTTAATTAAATTCTATGCTTCGTACATGCATTGATGCTGAATCATCTAGCAGTAATGCGTTCTGTATAGCTTTGCTGACATCATTTCCACTCTTTAATATTTTGTAAGAGCTGGAGCAAGTGGATCAAGATCCTGATTTTGTATCACTGTCCCGCCAATTCAAAGCATCTGCAATGGAACTCATTTCTGTTCTTGAGCAGGTGATTTTTCTGTTGTGAGTTTTAGGGATTAAAAATATGAAAATGCACACCCTCTATTTGTATGTGAACCTTGTCATGGTAAAATATGCTCATTAGTGAATTAATTGTTAAATATGTATGCATGTCATTCAAGAATTTTGATTCTTATATTACTAGAAAAGAATTGGCTTCTTCTATTTGCTTTTCATGTTATTTTGTTGATATTCTGTAAATTGTTGTTCATTCATTCTCTTAGAAACAAAAAACTGGTGGGAAGACAAAAGTCCTTTTGGAGACTGTTCCTGTTCACAAATTAGCAGATATATTTGTTGCTAGCTTTGAGATAAGTTTTGAAGAGCAGCTATCTATGTTGGATTCAGTTGAGCTGAAGGTAAGGCTGTCAAAAGCTACTGAGCTGGTTGACCGACATTTACAGGTAATCTGTTCATTCTCTGATAGCTAACATCTGATACATTTACATAAAGTGAACTTATTTATTCCTCTGTTTTTTATGGAGTTGCTTTAACGTTTATTTGTGACAGTCAATACGTGTGGCAGAGAAGATCACGCAAAAGGTTGAAGGACAATTGTCAAAATCACAGAAAGAGTTTCTTCTTCGTCAGCAGGTATGCTTTTTTTTCCTAGCAAGTATAATATGCAGGGTACAATATGTAGATACTTAAGCATATTTGAAGTATCTATTATGGAAATGAGAGCCTAGTTTTCTGGTTTTAGTCATGCAATTTAAATGTTTTTAGACATAAGCTATTTTAGATGCAAGCTATGTTTTAACCAATTGGTAGGATTTTTTGGAGGATTCATGCTACTACTATCAGTGATAAACAATTTTTCCTCTATGGGGGAAGGAGGTTCAAACAATCTTTAAGTCTAGTCACATGAATTTAATTTGAAGTGTTATTTTAAAATAAAGATAGAAGTTTGAAGTCTAGTTGCTCCATTGTGTTAGCTGCATTTTATTTTCACCTTTTAAGTTTATTATCCAATGGAACATTTATAGCAGTAATTGGGGGGGGGGGGTATAAAATTTTCCAAAATTATTGTGAGTGACAGGGTCGAGAGGCACCTTAATTGAAAGGCATGCATTGGTCATTAAATTGTCATTGACTGGTGTACTTAGCCATCAAATGTATTTTATGAAATGGATATATATAGATTACAATGCAAAGTGCTACCAGATTGAGTCTCAAACTTGATGTTTAAAAGTGCAGCTGCTAACCCATCAGTAAATTGTCTTCTTATAGATTATAGAACATTTTTTTTCTCTTAATCTTTGCTAGATATTACAATTATTATAATTTTTTGGGCTAATCCATGTCAAGGAACCATCTCACCTAAAAGCTTAAGCTATTAGGTGATGCCCCAAAATATGATTTATATTATTCTCTAACACCCCCCCTCTCAAGTGAAAGCCTTTTGGGCTTGAAACCTGCATAAGCGCACACTATCTTGTGCTTAGTTTTTATCAAATAGAATGAGGATGGTGAGATTCAAACTCATGATCGCTTGGTCAATTAGACTCTGATACCATGTCAAGGAACCATCTCACTTAAAGCTTAAACCATTAGTTGAGACCCCAAAATATGATTTATTTCATTCTCTAACAATTTATTTGATAAATATTCTAGATGAGGGCTATAAAAGAGGAGCTTGGTGACAACGATGATGATGAGGATGATGTGGCTGCCCTAGAAAGAAAGATGCAAAGTGCAGGAATGCCTTCAAATATCTGGAAGCATGCCCAAAGGGAGTTAAGGTATGTGTTTTTGGATAAGTTGAAACAAATGATCACAATCTTTTGATAGCTGAATTTAGAGAGGCAATAAAAGTATTTGATTCTTATAGAGTCAAGGATTTTACCAAAACTACATGTTGATGCTACATTAAAATATTGTTATTTTTGAGAGTTTACATGAAGAAATACCATAACTTGCTTTGTAGATGACTCTATTCCAAATTCTCTATAGTCCTAGAAAACTCTTATGAGCACTTGATGGTGTTAGAAATCGTGAATGCCAACATGTAGATCTGAGAAAACATTTGATTTACAAACATTCCATTGCATTTAGTGTCGTAAGAATTGTGCAAACTCTGGCACTAGAGACTGGCTCATATCCTTCCTCTCAAGCTATTCTTGCATCATTATTTTTCGATGCTGATTGGACAACCCAAGCTTTTAGGGTTATCATAGAGACCTAGGTGGATCACTTTTGCAGACCCATTGGGCTGCTGCATTTCTAATATTTTAATGGGATGTCGTAGAGCCAAAAGAGGATCTTATCCTAATTAAAGGTGAGAATTATCTTCAATGGGTTACCTGCAATCGCTAATTTTTGTGGTTCCTGTCATGTACCTTTGTTTCCTCTAGAACAATTTAGACTTAATCTGAATTAAAGTCTAGACCCTAATTTCATTTTCTCCGGTCTTGAATTTTCTGTTCACTTCTACTATACCTGCACTTTTTTCTCCATTTCAGGAGGCTTAAGAAGATGCAACCTCAGCAACCTGGTTATAATAGTTCACGTGTTTACTTGGAGCTTCTCGCTGATCTGCCCTGGCAGACAGGAAGTGAACAACTTGAACTGGATCTAAAAGCTGCAAAAGAACAACTTGATAATGACCACTATGGTCTGGTCAAGATCAAGCAACGTATTATTGAATATCTAGCTGTTCGCAAGGTTGTCCTATTTTCAAGTTTTGTTTCTATGCATGTATTTTAAATTTTTTGAATTTCAATTAGATTTTTGTTGGATTTATTTGTTTCCACTTCAGCTTAAACCAGATGCAAGGGGCCCAGTGTTATGCTTTGTTGGTCCACCAGGTGTTGGAAAAACATCTCTGGCTTCTTCTATTGCTGCTGCCTTGGGCAGAAAATTTGTCCGTATATCCCTTGGTGGCATTAAGGATGAGGCTGATATTAGAGGGCACAGGAGAACATACATTGGAAGCATGCCAGGGCGTCTCATAGATGGAATAAAGGTAGAAAGTACTTTGATGGATTGTATTTTTGCAATCTTTGATGTTTCTTGTCAATATCTTTGTTGGTACACAAGCCTCTAGAAGGTATTTCAATCAGGAAAGGAATTTCTTTATGGGGTAGATGGAAGTTTTGTATTATGCTAATGCATCAGCTTTTAATACCTCAGTATTCTCTACATACGTAACTCACACAAACTGGATTCCTATTAGTCTTTATCATTATATGACTGAAATCACACTTAATTTTTTTTTCTCTGTAATTCTAGAGGACAAGGCAGTGATGCTTTAATTCCAATCAAAGTGTTCAGTTAGTTCTCTTGAGAGAACTCAATAAACAACTTATGGGCATCTTAAATTCTGTCACAAGTGCAATGAAATCTAAAAGTTCATTCTTTTAGATTGGTCAGATTAGTGGGAGTTTATTGTCCTTCTGCAATGATGGACAACATGTGCAGAGGAAATAAAACACACTTTCCAACTGGTCATGATTGCTTTGATCAGTAATGCAGTTATTGCCCTAGTTCATACTCCTTGATTGATGCCAAGCATGCGATGCCAGTGGGTTTTAATAGACAAATGATATGAACTAAAGAAGCCTCACTCAGTTTTCAAGCTTAACCATGGGATTCTGCTTCAATTTATGTACATTATGCCCTTCTGGAACTATGTAGAGCTGCTTAATTTGAGGTTTCTCCTCTCTTGCAGTTTTTGTCAGGATAATACAGCATGCTCATAATTGGGACCTTCTGTATTCGTGCTTACATTTCTAGTCAAAAACTTGGGTGCAAATTACAGTGGACTTAGATCCTTAACTTTTGTACCATCCTGCAATTGGTTTGTTTGTTGCACTATAGTTGAATTTTGAAGCTAAGAGCCAACTTCCTCTGGAAAAAAAGGAAGATCATGTGACCAAGTTTGTGATATGTTTTTCTTTTTTCTGGTCTTTTGGCTTTAGAGAGTGGGTGTTTGCAATCCTGTGATGCTGCTGGATGAGATCGACAAGACAGGTTCTGATGTGCGTGGGGATCCAGCTGCAGCTCTGCTGGAGGTTCTTGATCCTGAACAGAATCAAACATTCAATGATCAATATCCTTTTCTAAGTTTTTTGCAGGATGTCTTTCACTGAAGTTTTGTCTCACTGGACACACATTTGCATCGCTAAAGATTAATTCCAGACACATTTGATTTAAATCTAAAGTTTTCATCGCTATTGTTAAAGATCCAAATTCTATTTATTTTTCTTTCAATAGGACCAGGACCTATTTGAAGGCAAGAAGTTCTTCTGGAGAAGGTTTTAAAATTTAGAGCTCATTTGATGCCATTAAATCTAAAGTCTGATTAAAATAACATCTCCCTCATGATAAGTATGCCAGAATGATGCTTCCTTAACTTAAGGTCTGTAGCTATCTGAATGTTCCATTTGACCTTTCAAAGGTGATTTTTGTGGCAACTGCAAATAAGATGCAGCCTATTCCTCCGCCTCTTTTAGACAGGATGGAGGTCATTGAGCTGCCTGGATACACTCCTGAAGAAAAGCTTAGAATAGCGATGCAGTTTTTGATTCCAAGAGTTTTGGATCAACACGGGTTGAGCTCTGAGTTCCTTCAAATCCCAGAGGTAGAGGATATTGCTAGGGCTGTTTTATCATCTATAAATTTCATGCTCAAGGATATTGTTGCCCTTCACAATTGCAGAATCATGCTTGCTTGTGAGATGAAATTTAGTGTTTTCTTATTGTCATTCAATTCAACCATTAAGCATTTCATATTGAAGTGAACATCTTTTATTTGAAGGTCATTTATGGAAGTACTCCTATTTTACTTGATAAATATTTCTTTTTGAAAGTTGTCAGCCAGTGATTTCATTAGTCATCAGATGCATGGAATGGTGTGGTCATTTATTTTCTATCGTAGGGTACCATCCCAGTATGCCCAAATCCTGGTTGTTGAAACTTCGATTATCAGATATTGAGTTGTGATAATATTCACATGTCTGGTCAGATCATCAAGGTATATGTATATTCAGTTGAAATATTTTCAAAGGGAAGGGCTAGGTACAGTAATGACATGATATTTTCTGAATCATCCAATCATCACATTTCTTTCTTCCTAAATGCTTTGTCCACTAGTTGTGTTTTTTTTTTTTTTTCTGAAATGGTTCATCCAATATTGACTTATGGATGCTATGGCAAGTGTAATAAAAATGAAGTGTTTGAGTGGTAGAGGGAGAGGCAGACAAAAATTGACTTGGTTTGAATTGTTAAAAAACAGATTTAGAATCATGGCAACTTTCTGAAAGTTTCTCATAACCAATATTAATGGGGAAGGACCATGCAATTACACCATCTAGCTTGGGATGGAGATGAGTTGAATTCACCATCTCCATCTGTTTAACATAATATCTTCAAAATTTTGCGGTCTCACATATGATTTATATGATTACTTCTTTCTAAACTAAGGTGAATCCATGTCTTTATATCTTCCTGCTTTGGAACTATAGAGAAAATGATAAACAAAAGGAAAGGACTCGGTGAGAAATTTAGTGGACAAGTTTTGCAGATTCTGTAGCAATCTGCACATGTTGTAAGGGAATATATGTCCTGAAAGCCTTCCTAATATTGCAGGCTATGGTGGAAGTTGTCATTCAGAGATACACAAGGGAGGCAGGTGTACGCAATCTGGAGAGAAATCTGGCTGCCTTGGCTCGTGCTGCAGCTGTAAGAGTTGCAGAGCAAGAACAAACTGTACCATTAAGCAAAGATATGCATCGGCTTGCTTCACCATTGTTGGAGAACAGACTTTCTGAGGGAGCAGAAGTGGAAATGGAAATTATACCAATGAATGAAAGCAATCATGAGATATCAAACACATTCAGCATTGCCTCACCTTTGGTTGTGGATGAACCTATGCTAGAGAAAGTACTGGGGGTAATGATTTTTCTCATCATTTCTTGATTTCCAACAGGATACTTTATGTTTGGATGCTTCTAATTATATATGCATTATTCAAGTTTTTCTTATTGGGTTTGAGCTTTGTATATTAATCTGCTTAGCAATTAGTTTTAGTTGGTTTACTATTGAACGTAAGGGCGTTAATCTTGTGTTGCTGGAACCTGATAGTGAAAATTTTCTTTACACTGAAGCACTTGCATGGCAGGCTCACTTGGATGATCTTAAAAAATGACATTTGTTTATGCTTTGATGGTTCCTTTTTCCAAATTGGGAACAATGAGTAGGATTATGGTTTGGGCATTTCAATTTTCTTTGATAGAATTGGTATGTGCCAAAGCCAAGCATGATAACTGCACTGCTGGCGTTTTTGTTTTTGTTTTGTAATTCTTGGAGGAAGTTAAATTGCTCGACCTTCTGTCTTGTTTGTTGGAGTTTGGATTATAGCATATGAAGAATTTTGAGTGAGAGAGATTGAATTTTCTCTTCTTCTTCTTAGTCTTTACAATACATCCCTATCTATTTATATACATCATCTAGGACTTAGAGTTTAACTAAATAGCTCTTCTAGGAATTAGGATTCAACTAGGACAACACCTTTAACTAGGAAAACAATCTTTCCTAAACAGGAATAACTCCAGATTTCTTATATTGATTTACTAAGACTATCTTAGTAAATTCCTAACTTTGATTCAGATTTCAACACTCCCCCTCAAGCTGAGCTGTAGATAATGAGTTGTAAATGTTGTCCATACTCAGCTTGTGACTGAGTTCTTCAAAGTTAGGCCTTGGAAGTGCTTTGGTAAGGATGTCTGCAATTTGCAACTTCGTAGGGATGTAGTCTAGATGGATGATGCCTTTGTCAATCTTTTCTGAGATGAAATGCCTGTCTATCTCAATGTGTTTGGTCCTGTCATGATGGACATGATTCTTAACAATGCTTATAGCAGCTTGGTTGTCACATAACAGCTTGATAGGATCTCTTGGTTCGAGTTTCAGTTCTTTGAGTAGCCTTAGTATCCACATTCCTTCACAAATCCCAAGTGCTACAACTCTGAATTCTGATTCTGCACTGTTTCTGGAGACCACTGATTGTTTCTTGCTTCTCCAAGTCACTAGATTTCCCCAAACATAAGCACAATACCCAGAGGTGGATCTTCTGTTTGTTGCATCCTCTGCCCAGTCTGCATTTGTGTAGACTTCAATCTGCCTACTGTCACTCTTTTTGTATAAGATGCCTCTGCCTGGTGTCATTTTTAGGTACCTTAGGATTCTGTGCACAACTTCCATGTGTTCTTCAGTTGGATTATTAATGAATTGGCTTGCAACACTCACTGAAAAACCAATGTCAGGTCTAGTGAATGAGAGGTAGAAGAGTCGACCTACTAGCCTTTGATACCTCCCTTTGTCAATTGGAACATCTGCTATTTCTGCATCTCTTTTCTTAATGGAATCCATAGGAGTAGCTGCAGGTTTGCATCCCAGTATACCTATTTCTGTTAATAGATCTAGGATATACTTTCTTTGGGAGATGAATATACCTCTTTTAGATCGGGCTACTTCCATGCCAAGGAAGTACTTGAGAGTGCCAAGATCTTTTATCTCAAATTCCTTAGCTAGTATTGCCTTCAATCTGTCCAGCTCTTCTTCATGATCTCCGGTCAGAATAATATCATCAACATATACTATTAGTACTGTTATTCTGTTTTCTTTAGAGATTCTTACAAAAAATATGTGATCTGCTTGACATTGTGTGTAACCTTGCTGAATTACAGTCTTAGCAAACTTTTCAACCATGCTCGAGGGGATTGCTTGAGTCCATATAGTGATTTTTTCAGTTTGCATACCTTTTTGTAGTTTTCATGTGTTTCCAAGCCTGGTGACAGTTCCATATATACTTCTTCATCCAACTCTCCATTCAAGAATGCATTCTTTATGTCAAGTTGGTGTAAGGGCCAATCTTTATTTGCTGCCATTGATAGTAGTATTCTGATGGTATTCAGCTTAGCTACAGGGGCAAAAGTTTCCTGGTAGTCTATCCCATAGGATTGGGTAAACCCTTTGGCAACCAATCGAGCTTTTAGTCTTTCAATATTTCCATCAGCATGGTATTTGATTGTGAACAACCATTTGCAGCCTACTGGTTTCTTTCCATGTGGAAGTTCTGTGATCTGCCAAGTGTTGTTCCTTTCTAATGCATTTACTTCTGCCTTCACTGCCTTTGTCCACTCTGCATCTTTTAGTGCTTCCTGGATTGTTTTGGGAATCTGTATACTGTCAAGGGCAGAGACAAATGCATGATATGATGGTGATAGTTTGTCATAGGAGATGAATCTGCTGATAGGATGTTGAGTGCATGTTCTGACTCCTTTCCTTAGGGCAATAGGAGCATTAATATCATCAATAACTGGTGAAGTACTCTCATAATCATGATTTTCCATACCTAAGTGTATTTGAACAGATTGTGGCTGTGGTTTAGAGGCATGGTCTAGAGTAGGAGGTATTGCGTGCTCTATCCCCTGTCTGAGATTTTTCCTTTTGGTATTGACCTGAAGCTCATGAGTTTTGTTCTAAGCAGGTTGAATTTTGGCAGTGGTTTGAGGACAAGTAGTAGGGGTTGGCAGGTAAGTTTCTGTTGGATAAGTGGCAGGGATTTGCAGGTGAGTCTCTATTGAATTTTCACTGGTCTGTTGGGGTATTAGGAGAGGTGTCTTAGGGCCAGTAGTCTCAGTTATGATATCCCATGTCGGATATTCTCTCATTCTCTCCCCCTGAATATCTGATGTGGGATAGTAGGGTATATGTCAAAAAATGTGATATCCATGGAGTTATAGACTTTTTTGGTGACGGGAGAATAACACTTATACCCTTTTTGATGTGAGGAGTACCCTAGAAAGATGCATTTGATAGACCTAGGATCTAACTTGCTGCGGTGTGGCTGGTGAATATGGACAAATACTGAACAACCAAAGACTTTAGGATCTAGATCAAACATGATTTTTGTGTGTGGAAAGGATTTGAGGACTGTGTGATATGGAGTTTGGAATTTAAGAACTCTTGAAGGCATCCTATTGATGAGGTAAGCAGCTGTTAGGATAGCTTCTTCCCAAAATTGTTTTGGGACATTAGTGGAGAACATGAGGGATCTAGCTACTTCTAATAGGTGCATATTCTTTCTTTCAGCAACTCCATTTTGTTGTGGAGTGTCAACACAAGAATTGATGTGAATAATGCCATGATTTAGGAGGTATTTGCCTAGGACAATGTTGAAGTATTCCTTGGCATTATCAGTCTTTAGGACTTGGATTTTGGTTTGGAATTGAGTTTGTATCATTGAATTGAAGTGCTGAAACAATGTACCAACTTCAGATTTTTCTTTCATAAGGAATATCCAAATTAACCTTGTATGATCATCCACAAATGAGACAAACCATCTAGTTCCTGATATGTTTTGCACTTTTGAAGGACCCCACACATCACTATGGATCATTGAAAAGGGCTGAGATGATTTATATATTGTGCTAGGGTAGCTACTACGAGTGTGTTTGGAGAGTTGACATATTTCACAACTAAAAAACTTGGAAGTTTTATTGATAAATAAAGATGGCAACATCTTTTCAAGGTACATGAAGTTGGGGTGACCAAGCCTATAGTGCCATAGCATAACATCATTGCCTCTACTGGCATAGTTATTGAAAACTAACTGACCCTTGGGTTTTCTAACCACTGCCTTTTGAGCTTTATATTGTAGAGGAAGGGTATTTTTGAGGAGATAAAGCCCTGCATACATCCTAGCACTGCCAATCCTCTTCCCCGAGGCCAAATCCTGAAATACACAGAAGTTAGGAAAAAATTTAGCAACAAAATTTAGATCAAGTGTTAGTTTGCTAATTGAGAGTAGGTTGCAGTCTAGTTTAGGAACATAAAGGACTGATTTAAGATGCATGTCTTTTGAAATTATGCTCTGGCCTTTTCTTTCAATTTTTGATAATGTTCCATCAACAATTTTGACTGCATTGTCTTCCTTGCACTGACTATATTCATGGAGGATAGTGTCGTCTCTTGTCATATGATCTGAAGCTCCAGAGTCAACAACCCAAGGCTCTGAGCAATTATTTTTACCTGTTGGAGAAGTGTTTTTCTGAACTGTCAAGCTAGATCCAGAGGCTGGAGTGATGGTTTGACTAAACAACTTCTGTAGAACTTCCAGTTGCTCCTTGGTGACGGGGTCTATTGGTGAGTTGTTGATCTTGAGTCGGTTGTCATCTGAGATTGCTGCAGTATAGGCTCGACCCTCTTTATCATGGGATGGTCGTGATGGTTTCCAATCACTAGGTTTGCCATGGATTTTCCAACAAGTTTCTTTAGTGTATCCTGGTTTGTGACAGTGTTCACATTAGGATCTTCCCTTCTTCTGTCTGCTGTCTCAACTGGCTGTTCTGGAGATTAATGCAGATCTTTCCAGTGATGATCCTGAGTTATGAGTTCCCATCATGACTTTCTTTCTACTCTCTTCTCGCCTTACTTCTGAGAATGCTTCTCTGAGATTTGGAAGAGGTTTGGTGCCCATTATTCTTCCTCTTACTTCATCTAGGGTCTTATTAAGTCCTAGAAGAAACTTGAATGTCCTCTTTTGTTCAACAATTTTCCTGAACAAAGATGTGTCTCCAGGGCACTTCCATGTATATATTTCAAACATGTCAAGTTGCTGCCAATGTCGAGACAGTGTGTTGAAATATTGAGTGACAGTGAGCTCTCCTTGGCATAGATCATGTAGTGCTGCTTCAATCTCAAATAATTTTGATGTGTTATCAGAACTTGAGTAAGTTTCCCTTGCTGCATCCCATATCTCTTTTGCTATTCCGTAAAGGAGAAATTTTCTCCTACTTCATTTGTCATGGAATTGATTAACCATGACATTACCATGTGATTCTCTGTTTTCCATGTTCGAAACTTAGGGTCTCCTTTTTCTGGTATGGTGACTTCATCTGTGAGATATTCATCTCTGCCTTTCCCACAGATGAACATCATGACTGATGAAGACCATTGAAGATAATTATACCCATTGAGCTTGTGACATGTGATGAGGAGAGGTGAGTTTTCAGTTCCTCCAGGGCTGATTGTGTTTGAGGGTTTTCCAAGGCTTGAGGTGACCTCAGATGTGGAGCTATGCTGTTCGGCAGCCATATTGTTTTGTTTGACTTTAGGTTTCAGAACCTAGCTCTGATACCATGAAGAATTTTGAGTGAGAGAGATTGAATTTTCTCTTCTTCTTTTCTTAGTCTTTACGATACATCCCTATCTATTTATATACATCATCTTGGACTTAGAGTTTAACTAAATAGCTCTTCTAGGAATTAGGATTCAACTACGACAGCACCTTTAACTAGGAAACAATCTTTCCTAAACAGGAATAACTCCAGATTTCCTATATTGATTTACTAAGACTATCTTTGTAAATTCCTAACTTTGATTCAGATTTCAACAGCATATGATCTGATAGTTACTTGACATTGCAAGGTATTCCAATGCATTAAGTAATCCAAAGCCAAAACATTTTTTGAACTGACTAAATACTGTGGTTTGTCCAATCACATAATGTAGCATGTGAGATTGTAATTTTGACCACATCTGAGAATCTTTTTCTGTGATGCAGCCTCCACAATTTGATGACAGAGAAGCAGCAGAGCGTGTTGCAACCCCAGGTATATCAGTTGGGCTTGTCTGGACTGCCTTTGGTGGAGAGGTTCAGTTTGTGGAGGCTACATCAATGGCTGGAAAGGGTGAATTACATCTCACTGGACAACTTGGTGATGTAATTAAAGAATCAGCACAAATAGCATTGACATGGGTAATTCAAAATTTTCCCGAACTTCGTTCCTTGTACAATTATGAGATGAATAATTATCGCTATAAGGAAGACCATGCTTTAAATTGGTTTTAAAATGCTTATGAAATGTTTATTTGTCTTATATTCAAGAATGCAGCACCTTCCACCTTTTGAAATGTATGATTGAATATAAAATCAAAAAAGGAGCTGTTAGGCAGAAAATAATCCTGTTTTATACTCATAAAATTTCATTCAGAGATACTTATTTAATCGAGTCTTCTATGGTGTAGGTACGAGCAAGGGCAACTGATCTTAAGTTGGCAGCTGCTGATGAAAGCAATCTCCTTGAGGGTCGAGATGTCCATATACATTTCCCTGCTGGTGCTACACCTAAGGATGGGCCCTCAGCTGGTGTGACATTGGTAACAGCTCTGGTTTCACTGTTTAGTCAGAAAAGAGTCAGAGCAGATACAGCTATGACTGGGGAGATGACTTTGAGGGGCCTTGTGCTTCCTGTTGGTGGTATCAAGGATAAGGTATAGTCACTTGATTAGCTAGTCTTGTTAGTTTTATCCATTAAAAAAGAGGATTTTAACTGTGATGTGGTATGATAGAGCTGTTGGTTTCACCTCAAGCACCTTTTTTTTCCAAGTTGAACCATATACCACATCAAGTGGCATTTGACTTTTTTTTCCTCCATTTAGAGCTTAATAAATGGAGTTCTTGTGCTAAATTACTGGCTGTTCTTTTTTGAATTATAACGAGGCCTTAGATATACTTTTCTTGCCCCGTTAAACACCTTGACTTGTGTGCTTGTCGAAAATGTTAACATTTTGTAGTTGTACCTTGTCTTATGTGCTCTTGCTGCAAATGTAAACACATTCTATGTTATTGTGTTTTCATACGCAATATAATTGTGTCGGATCAGATTGATGACTTCCAATATAGGCTTCAGTTTTAAGCTTGATATTCTTCCAAGCGTTGGCAAATAATGGTTTCTTCCATTAAAAATATTAGGATCATCCAAAACTTTTCTGTATTACTTGACAACTGCCTGGCTAAGTAGTTGGGAATGCTGATTGATAGGCTCTAGCAAATTCAGTAACATTTCTTACGAGAATCAAATCTTGTTGTAAAATGGAGTTTGTGATAAGTGATGTAGCTTGCTGTGGATGTTGCTAACATCTCGTGCTTGTTATTTCATAAATACATGTCTAATTTGATAGATTGTAGTTTTGCTCATCTGTTTTTGTGGTCAATATGATTGTCATGGCTTACTTGATTTATTAACACTGTATCATTTGCTAAAAAAATGGACTGCAATCATTAGTTTGGGGAAACACCATCTCTTAGCCATGAACTTTATCAATGCTAGGTGCTTAGCTTCGCCCATGTGTGGTATGCATATATCAAAGGTGCAGTTTCTTAGATTGTTCTCTTTTTGCAGATATTGGCAGCACACCGCTGTGGCATCAAGAGAGTGATTCTGCCAGAGAGAAACTTGAAGGATTTGGCTGAAGTACCCGCAGCTGTGCTTGGCAGTCTCGAGGTAATTTTATCTTTTTGAAGCATAATGATAGTCTTTTTTACCAGTTCATGTTAAACAGAGATTAACAAGTCTACTATGGAACCACAGTGCCAAGTCCTCTTTTAGATTCTAATAATACTGATTCTAGAATCCTCTCGCCTTTTTAATTCATTTTCCTCACTTTTCTGGTCATGTTAAAAGGATTCTGGATGGTGGATATAATCTTTTTAATTCACTTGTGAATTCGTTGATAGTGTGGACTTTCCCCCCTTCAATGAACTGTTTGAGATTAGTACAGGTCAATTGCCAGAATTTCCATATTCGTTTAATTTCCTCTTTTTGAGAAGAGTCGCAACTCTTGCCATGTTCAAGTACTTATCTCTCACATTGAGAGATCTTTTATTTTAGATTTCTCAACCACACGAAACTCAATCATGGTAATCAGACGGTGAACATTTCTCATGATGATGCTTGCCTCACCCGTGTGCATCCCGCTCTCATTTTTGACAGATTCTACTAGCTAAGCGAATGGAAGACGTGTTGGAGCAAGCGTTTGAAGATGGCTGGCTTTGGAAACAACACTCAAAATTATGACAGAACCCCCAAGGACTTTATCTAACCAATCCCTGCTGACACATACATTGGCAGACATAATTCGCCTTTTGCCGCTCTCGGCAATAGGAGATCAAAAGAAGTTATACGGGTCAAACAAGGAAAGGCATGTTGTATTGCTTGGACCTTAACAATCATAATCTCTGAAGCCCATGAATCCAGTCCCCCCTCCTCTCATGTGGCCGTATTTATAGCGGGTAAGCCACCGCATCCCTATTGCTTCTGCACCCCTCCCCCTCATCATCTTTTTGTATGATTATACATATTGTGTATAAGTTATTTATTTAATGGAGCTTGGCAATGCCTGCCATTCAATTAAATGGGGCACTGATTGGAAGTTGTAAATCTGTCCGAGGCTTGTCTGACATACGGTTTCTGATTATACAAATGCTACGGTTATTCTATTCACTGTAGTCAACATTGGAGTAAAAAAGGCCAGACTTTCTAGTTTTAACTCTACACGGAGAGACTGAGTTCAGGGACATAATAGAAGAAGTTGGACACTGCCCCTTTCAACAGAGGTATCAAATTCTAGTCAAGAAAGAATCTCGAGATATTTTACAAGAATAACAGTTGGCTAAATGACAGATTGATTGAAGTGAGGCTGCAAGGATATTGAATGCTCAATCAACAGAAGTTAGATGTTGTCCCTAATAGATGTTGTCCCTAAACTACCAGGCATCACACACAACTCATAATACAAATAATCACTGGTAAATAATTACAAGAGTAATGGCCGACAAGGGACCTGGGAAATTTCTTTAGGAGGTCGTAAATTGCTTCTTTCTATAGTTTTTATTTATTTAAGAAATAGCACGATAAAAAAAACAAAGGGAAAATGATATAGGCCATAAAATGTTGTGTGATTCACGAGTCGTATGCCACGTCTACGACTCGTAAGCAACTCCCATCGGATTAAAAACTCCAGCCCCTATTTATTTCTTTATTTCTCTCCTCCTCCTCCTCCAACTCTTTGCCAAAACCATTGTTGTCACCTCCATAGACCCAACCATATCCCCCCTGCCGTGACAATACGAGACTTCCTCTCTTCACTCGCGAGTCTCTCTTCCATTCCTGGCCACCACTACCACCTACATTCGACACTTAAATATATATTACACATTTTATCTCTATCATTTTCACAGGATTTATGCTAATTTGTGCTATTATTGATTGACTGTTTATGGTTTATAATTTGGGCCTTTTCAGGATAGTTTAGGATTTTTGTGAATAAGGTTTAAATTAAATAACTATAAAAATACTTTAATTTGAGTTGTTAATTTCAATATTTATGAATAAAATCAACGAATTTGAGTTATTGATTGTGAATTAAGGTTAAGGTTAAGTTTTTTAGGATAAATTAGGGATTGTATCGAATTATACATAAGTTATGTTAATTAGATACGAAATGAGTTGAAAAGTTAAGTTAGAAAATTAGACGCGGTAAATCTTTGAGGAGTGGAAGGAGAATTTATTGTTTGACTCAAACTAACTTAACACCCGCATCTTCCTCATCGCTTATGACATATTGACCATGTCCAATTTGTAGACCCTTTCTTCTCCAATGTATGGTATAAAAATGTATGTACTTTTATTTTTTACCCTTACATGATACATCGTTGTATCCTAATTATACTAGGCCAATAATATGTTGATGTCCAACTAGATTGAGATCGATCGAACCAATGTCGAAGGAGATCCACCAGTTTGCATAATGAAATTAATATAAAGAAGGGTAAACACAAAATAAATATGGCATATATGATCAACTAAGTCATAACAAGAAAACATGTCAAGCTGGACAATATATGTGAATATTTGCATCTGTTTCATATTCTTAATATAAATATATTGTTTTACTTTTATATAAATCAATGTTTTATTTTATTGCAATGCTAACAACTTGTTTTGAGAAGATCTTGAGGCTAACATGGTTTAAACTAATTAGCTTATAGCAATACCAATCAATAGGACCAGTTATCAGTGTAACCAAGTCTTGTTGACATGCCAATTTCACATACTTACAAGACCAACATCGCAACGAAGATATCAAAAACAAATATGGTAGTTTACTAGTATAAAAATATAACTCTCAAAATCGTTATCATTTTAATAATTGTGTATACATTGATTACTTTATAGGGCAGTGATTTTGTGACACTCCATCAACGTGTTATGAATTTGCATGAACTTGTTTTCTTGTATGTTATTAAGGTTGGTTTTTATGAGTTAAGCATGCTCCATGACATCCATCTAGATCACAGATTGATTATGAACCAAGAAACGTCAAAAAATCATTTTGAACCAAACTTATGTCCACTAAAAAAAAGAGAGAAATTACCGTATTACTTATTTTGATTGAAGACTAGCCTTAACATTAAAATGATTTCACTGGCTGGTCATTAGGTCCAACATGAATCAATCAACTAAAGATTCATGCCTTCGGAGGGCAACTGAAACAAAACAAAAAATAAAAAAAAAATACCATGAGAAGTTCACCTGCCATGGCATTTTGAACTAGCAGATCTATTTGAATGAGTAATATAAAGGTATTCACTAGGAGATTATAACCAGTTCGAAGCTGTAACCAAGAGGTATATGCCACCAAGACTGAAAATGTACAACATGCAGCATCTTCATCTAACATCGCTGTGGCTACGAATGAGAATAGAAGGCCATACCCCCCAAAACGATTTTTCTTACAAAAAATTATCTTAACCCAGGGTAGTAGGCTTAGAAAGAGAGAAGAGCTAGCTTGGAGCATCAAAAATGATTTATCTTACAAATTTTTTTATCTTTAATCTAGTGTGTGGTTTCTACAACGAACTAAAAAATATACTGTACGACCTTTTCCTCCAGTAATTCCCGTGGCATTATAATTACAGAGAAGGAAAACTGCACTGCTTTACACTATTTTGAACAAATTTAAACGGCAAAGCAGTCTCGCAGCCTGAAGCAAAAGATGAAAGCCTCTTCCGGTGAACTGTCAACGAGACGGAGAAACCAGGATATATAATTCTTTCCAGATGCATCAGTTTCTTTGAATTCATGAACTAGATTCGTGAGCCCAAAAAGCATCTGGATCTGGGCAGAACAAAGAAATGTCTTGGATTTCTAGATTAGCAATGTGCCAATCTACAAAACGAGCTTGTACTGACTTGAACAGCAAAAGGATAGTTGGCAGCAGCCACCACTTATTGTCCTCCCTGCCAGAAAACATGACCAAAGCTTTATCAGACACTTGATAAAACTTAACACCAAAAAAATATCAAACAAACAAAAATAAAGAATGAAGCTAAATTAACCAGAGTTCCAGCCAGCTTGGCTAATGATCACAGTAGTTACTACGATGATCATTAGTGGTGCAAAGAGACAAGCCTGGAAAATACTGCGTTATTGAAGACTACAGCACATGATGAGTTAATCTCTTTGGCCTAATTTAATAGATTAAATCACCTTTCAGACATATCCGAGACTAAGGTAACAGATCAGGCCACATGATTCTGACTAATTTTACTATATCTCACATCTTTTATCTCCATTCAACATCTAAAACATAAGAAAAAAAGCCAAGAAAACCACTTACAGAGTCTTTTCACAGAGTTCAGAGAAGAGAAACTTAGAAGAATTTGCTAATATATGTGTGTGTGTGTGTGTGTGTGTGGCTTTCATTGGGTTTTGAGCACAACTGATGCAATTTTCTTTCTGAATCAAGGATAAATGTCAACCAATCTGATCTTTGTGTGCCCCCCTTCTTCGAATCCAACAAATAGAGACACCAAGTGGCAGATTATTAAAAATTCCAAATGCCACAATTAGATAATTTCTATCATTTAATGTCTGTGAAACATCAACATGAAACTAATATCTAGGCAAGTAACAAAGAAAAAGGCTCAACAAATGAAACCAGTTAATTTACACCTTTAATCCAATACAAGCATTCAATAAGAGCAAAACTTCCAGTAATCCACAGTAAAATTTACTAAGAGGGGTATGCATGCACAGGTGAAACACTAATTAACAAATCAGAATCTCTTGGTGCACAAAAAACATGAATTGCACTTAGAAGTACTATTAACTTTATAGTTGTCATAGAACTTCTTCATATTGAGCAAATGAGTAATTAGAGACTGGCACAAATGTATATTGCGTTGGCATGCAGTGTATTACAGTGCATTAATTGTCAGTTGTTATTTTTCATCTTACAGTTCAATCATTTGTTTTAAAGACAGATTAGATATAAAACCTCACCTTCTAAATGTGTTTTCCTCATCAGATGGTCGGAAAGAAGAAAATCCATAATGAATAATACCACAAGTGAAAGCTACAGCCTGCAGAAAGCAACAAAAGGGTTATAGCTTATTAAGCCAACTAAAAGAGAGACTCAAGTAAGACTCAAGAAGGGTATTGAGTTTTTGTTGCTCTGAGTCCACAATTTAAGTTGTATGAATTATGGGATGGGAAGTTTCTGCCTTGTGGCCTTAAAAAACCTGTATCAATGAAGGTAAACTAGGCTAAAAGAGAACTTGTTTGGAAAGCCAAAGCTCTTAAGAAGCTTTGTAACTGCAAATAGCGATTAGCAAGGAGTTTGGGAAAAAAGTACAGCACTTTCGGTATAACTTACAATGTTAGACAGGGAGGTTGCATTCCATAATGCATATACACGAGCAAGTGAGGCTCTTCTAGGTTCTCTGCTGAATAAGGCATTCAAGCCTGCAGGGAATGGAGAAAGCAAGGATAGAGGAAGAACAAGCAGAACAGCAAGGAAAGCACCAAGAGAGATCCAATAGAACTGAAGCAATGTGAGAAGTGTGACAGAAAGATCTGCCAAAAGCATGATAGTAATGAAAAGCTGAAGAGCATCCTGAAAGAGCAAAAATAAAGAATTCAATTAAAAAAGACATGCAAGAGAGTGTGCTATAAAAGAACAAGTAAGAGAGACGTGCTAAATGTATAGCCATCCAGTACCTGACGGCCAACAGGTCTAGTGTTATGCAATAAGAGAGAGAGCGGAAAGAGAAAGTCCCTTTTAAAATCCAGAGATTTCAAGGTAGCTTCATTCAGAAGACCTCCATTAATTCCCCCAGTCATCCTTTTGCGAGATAAAGATTGATTCAAGTATGGCCGCTCTTGCTGCAGCTGCTTAAGACCTCTGCTAGCACATGAGTAACTGTTCCTGTAATTTGAATGACGGCTGACTCTATAAGATGATAATATTTCAGGCTACTAACATATGATGACTCAAGAAGCAAGAAAAAAAAAGCAATTTGGTCCATGTAGCATTACTACAATATTTTTCCATGCTATATGAACAACAAAAAGTTGTTGCAACAAGATGTTTGGATTTCTCTATAAAAGCACTATATTGTGCAAGTTACTTTGGATACAAGATTCTTGTCTTATAAACACAATCCTTTCTCCATCTTTGAAGCATATTCCTATTCTCTCTCCAGTTAAAGACATTTAATAAAATGGTCGAGAGAACTAATGAAAAATGACATTTTACAACTTAACCAATCAATATTATTCCATCACCTGCTGTCTGTCTCTGCCACTTCCCAATAGGCCTACATTAGATTAGAATGGACAATAACACATTATAGATTATAACTCTCAAAATTACCTTGTTGGTTCACCATTGCCTTTATCTACCCAGCCAGACTGGTGAATAGAATGGGGAGAATAATCACCAACCATTACCAAGACACCTAACTGATAGTAACCAGAAGCAGTTGCCTGGAACCATCCCAGCTCCATCTTAACTCCATGGAACTCAAGCTGGGGGTTGCCATGACTGCCTATCCAATCAATGACAGGAAGTAGGGCAGAGCGGATAGATCCATGCCTCACGATCCTCAACTGGGCATTTAAACCAGCCACCAAATGATTCCAGACGGTTGCTGGGACATGCTGCAATGATGTATTTCTTCATGTCAGAAGAACATTGGAGAAGGATAACATGGTACTTAAAATCTTAATTTATGTCAGAAGTCATACCTGACCAAGAAGATTGGTCAATGATGTGTCACTATGTAGATTATAAGGTGACATATAGCTCCCATCACCTCCAAATATTATGCACATGGGAAATCTCTTTTGTATTATAGACACTATATCTAAACGCTTCTCATCACCACCAAGGAAAAAGTCAACGTAAGCAACCATTAAGTCTGGTGTCGCTCCAACCTACATCAGTTGCCGCTCATATAAAGACAATATGAAAAAATTGATACTCTCCCACTTAAAAAAAGAAAATGCAAATTAAAACTGTTTGAGAAGACAATTCAGCAAAAAACTAAACTGTACAAACACTCGAGCTATAGGCCATTTTTTATTGACATTCATGTGTTAATTTGTTTTAGTTGACATAATCTGTCCAATTTAGCCATTAAATATCACATGCAAGTCACCAAAAAGTCATACAATTATCAAGGGTTAATTTCTTGATGATAACCTTATTATATTGTGAATACTGTTTTTATCACAAGATTAGAAAATGTTTTTTTTTTTTTTTTTTGTGTTTTTGACCAATTATCTATATTATTTTGATATTTTACTATGAAACATGTGCAACTCACATGCTAGTTAACAGAAAAACAGTAGTGTCAATAAAAACACCATATAATTGTCAAGGGATATGATTGTATTCAGTTACAGAATCGAGATCTGATCGTATTAATTTAGGGATTTTGTATTAAATGCTTACCTTTTATAGAATATTTTGAGATCTATATAATACAGAGAAACCCCAATAACAGGGGCATTTAGACCAATTTGACATGGTATCAGTGCCACTACTGATATGTGAATCATCGTGAGTATAACAAAATTTATTCTCTTCTTTCTTGACCTGTGTCAAGCCTTATGTGTGGAATCTTGGGTTATGGCTGTCGGCGTACTGTTTTGTGATTGTGGTGGAGATTGGTGACTGTTCTGGCGTGTTTTTTTTGTGGTGGTCGTGTGGCTGTGTCGCCTGTTCTGTCATGGTTTTCTGTTGTGACTGGGTTGTAGTGAGCATATTGGCGCTCTCTATGGTGGCTGAAAGGCCTGTGGTGTTTGGAGAGGTGGTCAGCATTCAGAGCATCGTTGTCGGCGCATGGTTTGTTCCGTGCACAATTGTTGAAGACTAAGTATCCAACGACGTTGTTTTTTGTCCCTTTTCTTTATCTTGAACTGAGCTGAATGCTTTGATCCGTGGACTTCTTATTAATTTTGGGCTTCTAATTAATTTTGATCTGTGAATTGGTGTGGGCTTCGTTTGTATTGTTTTTGGGCTCTATGTAGTGGGCTTCTATTGTCTCTGTTGTGGGCTCTCTTATGTTGTGGGCTTCTATTTCTACAGCCTCTCACTTGTGTTTCTAGGCTTTCTTAGTCGGGCCAATTTTATTAATCAACTTAATTTTTGTGGTTGCTTTTCTGGAATTTACATCATGTCTATGGAAAATAATATCATTCGTTTTACTGAAAAGAATTTTCCTACATGGGCATTCCAATTTAAAATGTTCTTGAAAGAGAAAGAATTATCATATCATATTGATAGCTCTACCCTAATTCCCACTGATGAAAAGGAATTTGCCCAATGGAAGGTCCAAAAGCTAAGGTGATTTCTTGGCTTTTACGGGCGACTGAACCTCATCTAATTACCAATCTTTGGTGTTTTACTACGGCTCAAACTATGTGGGCCTATCTACACCACATTTATCATCAAGACCACAACGCTCGGAAATTCCAATTGGAGTTGGAGATTAGCAGTTACAGTCAAGGTAACTTGACCATTGAGCAATTTTATTCTGGTTTTATCAATATCTGGAGCGAGTATTCTGCTATTGTTCATGTTAAGGTTCTCACTACGGCCCTCGCGACTTTTCGAGCGGTTTATGCTGAGAGTCAACGCGATCAATTTTTGACGAAGCTTTGTCCTAAATTTGACCATGTTAGAGCCGGTTTATTGAACCGTAATCCAGTTCCTTCCCTAGATATCTGTTTGGGGGATGTATTGCATGAGGAGCAACGATTATCCACTCAGATAGGTATGACTTCTCAGACGACTTTTTCTGAGCCTGTGAATGTAGCCTATGCAGCGCAAGGAAGATTAACACACAAGCTGCAGTGTTTTAGCTACAAAGAACTTGGTCACATTATTCGTAACTGTCCGAAGAAGGTTTGCAACTACTGTAAGAAACCGGGCTATTTCATCAAAGACTATCGGGTGCAACCTCGGAATAGCCAATCTCAAGCTTTTTAAGCTACTGTCCATGCCTCGTCTTCTGCGCCTCCCACTGTAAACTCTGATTCATCTGTTCTCACACCTGCTATGATTCAACAAATGATTGTCTCGACTTTTACAGTTTTAGGCCTACAAGGTATAACTTCTACCTCCACTTCTTGAATTTTTGATTCAGGTGCTTCTAATCATATGACTGATAGTACAACAAATCTCCATGATGTTCATGAGTATGACAACACATAATCTATTAAGATTGTTGATGGCAGTACACTTCCTATTACTGCTATTGTAATTTGGGACCTTCATTTAAAGATGTTTTTCTCTCCTGAATTATCTACCAGCTTGATTTCTGTTGGATAATTGGTGGATAATAATTGTGATGTTCACTTCTCTCATGGTGGTTGTGTTGTGCAGGATCAGGTGTCGGGAACGGTGACTGCAAGGGGATCTAAAGTGAGATGTCTTTTTCCTCTATATTTTTCTATTCCTAATGTTGTTTCTTTTGCTTGTATGGCTACTGCCAATAATAATGAAGCATGACATAAGAAATTGGGTCATCCTAATTCTGTTGTCTCAACTCATCTTTTGAAACATGGTTTTTTAGGTAATAATAATTCTCTTTCCTCTTTTGATTGTGCTACTTGTCGTCTTGGTAAAAACAAAATTTTACCATTTCCTGTGCATGGTAGTCGTGCTTCCACTTCTTTTAAAATTGTGCATACTGATATTTGGGGGGCTAGTCCTATTATTTCTCATGGACAATATCATTATTTTGTGACGTTTATCAATGATTATGGACGATTTACTTGGATCTATTTTCTTTGATCTAAAGCTAATGTGTTCTCTGTTTTTCAAAGATTTGTTTCGTTTGTTGAGACACAATTCAGTACTTGTATCAAAATTTTACGCTCCAACTTGGGGGAATACATGTCTCATTCTTTTCAGAATTATCTTCAACAAAAAGGGATTAGTTCTCAGCACTCTTGCCCTTATACCCCTCAACAAAATGAAGTCGCTGAGCGTAAAAATCGTCATCTCTTAGATGTTCGTTCTTTGCTCATTGATTCGTTTGTGCCTCCTAAATTCTAGGTAGAAGCATTATCTACGGCTGTTTATTTGATCAATCATTTGCTTACGGTCACTCTAAATTATGATTCTCCCTATCTTCGTTTATTTGGTACACCTCATGAATATAAATCATTTCATACTTTTGGGTGTGTTTGTTTTGTCCATCTGCCACCAACTGAACGTCACTAGCTTGCTGTCCAGTCTGTCACATGTGCTTTTATGGGATATAGCTCTACTCAGAAAGGATTAATTTGTTATGATATGCAAACAAATTTCGAATCTCAGAATGAACCTTCTTCTATTTAGCGATTTAAACCAGATATAGTGTATCAAAGACGTCCTCCTTCAGCGCCTCTTCCAGACACTTCTTCATCACTTGATTCTACACTACCAGTACCTCAACGATCCACTCGGATTCCACATCCACCAGATAGGTATGGCTTTTCTCATACCTTGCTTACTGCCACTCTCGATACTATTTTTGTTCCTCACTCTTACACTGAGGTAGCCACCCAAGTTTGTTGGCAGCAGGCCATGCAAGAAGAAATTCAAGCTTTTCAAGACAATCATAGTTCGGATCTGGTGACTTGTCCCCCTGGTGTCAAACCTATTGGTTGTAAATGGGTATACTCAGTCAAGTTTAGGGTTGATGGCTCCCTGGACCGGAATAAGCCCGTCTCGTGGCTCTTAGGAATTAATTGCTAAAATCGATTACAAAGAGACATTTGCATCGGTTGCTAAAATGACTATTGTACAGACTATATTGGCACTTGACACATCTTATGGATGGTTTCTCAGACAAATGGATGTGAAAAATGCTTTTCTACATGGAGATTTAAAGGAAGAAATCTATATGTCCTCACCTCCTGGCATGTTCACTACACCTTCCTCAAAGATTTGTCTGCTACGTCAATCTTTGTATGGTTTGAAACAAACTCCGCGGTCATGGTTTGATAAATTTCACTCTACTTTGCTTGCTTTTCATTTTTATTCAGAGTCAATTTGATTCTTCTCTGTTTCTTCGCAAGACGTCTACAGGAATTATATTGCTTCTAGTATATGTTGACGATATTGTGATTACTGGTTGGGATACTAAGTTACTTAAGAACTTACAACAGCATCTCCGGGTCTCTTTTTACATGAAAGATCTTAGTCCTTTGCAGTATTTTCTTGGCCTTAAGATTCAGATTACTCTGACTGATACATGGTTACATCAGCACAAGTACACATAGAGTCATTTCATTAGCTGGTCTCCAATTGGGTAACTCTGTTCTTACTCCATTGGAGATCAATTCTAAGCTTCGCCAGGAGGAAGGCGAGATTCTGTCAGATCCCTCCTTGTATCGGCAACTAGTTGGGAGTTTGAATTACTTGACGATTACTAGTCCTGACATTTCTTTTGTTGTACAGCATGTCAGTCAGTTTATGTAGACCCCTCGACATCTTCATCTTGTTGTTGTTCACCGCATTATCCGATATTTGAAGGGTACCTCTTCACGCGGGTAGCTCTTTCCTAAGAAATCTTCCTTATAGTTAGAAGGATATAGTGACGCTGATTAGGCCGGTTGTGCAGATACTTGTCGCTCTGTTACTGGATAGTGCATGTTTTTTGGCAATGCACTCATTTCTTGAAAGAGTAAGAAGCAAGATAAAGTTTCCAAATCCTTCACAGAATTAGAATATCGTGCTATGTCTTCCGTCTGCTCTGAAATCACATGACTTCGTGGCTTATTGGGGGAACTTGGTTTTCCTCGGCTTCATTCCACTCTTCATACTGATAATACTAGTGCGATTCAGATTGTTGTTAATCCTATATTTCATGAGCGTACGAAACATATTGAGGTTGACTGCCACTCCATACGTGAATCTTTTAACCGACATAAAATTACACTTCCTCACATTTCCACTGAACATCAAACCACAGACATTTTCACTAAGGCTTTTTCTCGGCATCGGTATAAATTCTTAGTTGACAAATTGATGCTTCTTGATCGACCAACATCAATTTGAGGGGGGATGTCACTGGATTTGATTGTATTCTATTGAATGGTAGATTTGTAGGATGTATAAAAGGGAAGTCAAATACTTCCCTATTAGTTAGGATCTAGCATTGATAGCTAATTATGTATAGTTAATAACTATCCTAAATTAGAAATATAGATGTATATATCCTAGGTCCTAGGCAGTGATAATTATGAGATTGAAATACAATTTTCTACATGATAACAGAGCCTATCTCATAAAACCTAGATCCAGAACCTTCCCTTCCACCCCGACACCAGAAAATCATGTCAGAAAACACCACCAAAGAAACCCAAACAGCCAGAGAGTTTCAAAACCTACATACCTCCTATAGACTGAATGGAAAAAAACTATCTGAAGTGGTCACAGATAGTAAAAACATTTCTCAAGGGAAGAGGAAAGATTGGTCATTTAATAGACAATCCCCCAAAACCAGAAGACCCAAAGTTCACCTATGGGATGAAGAAGACTCCATGATTATGTCATGGCTATGGAATTCCATAATGTCAGAAGTTTACGGGCCCTACATGTTCCTGAACACAGCAAAAGATGTGTGGGATGCAGTAAAACAGACCTACTCTAAGGTCAAGGATGTTGCCTTAATCTATGAGATCAAGACCAAGCTGTCAACAACCAAACAAGGTAATATGCTGGTTATTGAATACTACAACATCATGAAAAGTTTCTGGTTAGAGTTAGATTATTATCAAGATTTTAAAATGAAATGCAGTGATGATGCAACAATTTTAAAAAATTATGTGGAGGGAAAGGATTTTTGAATTCCTTGCAAGACTAAACATGGAATTTGATCCATGTAAGAGTTCAAATACTAGGAAAGGAATCTATGCCCTCACTCAATGAAGTCTTTTCAGTAATAAGGGTAGAAGAAGAAAGGAGGACAGTGATGATGGAGGCACTCACATAGAAGGGTTTGCTATGATGATAACTCATGACAGAAATGAAATCAAACATGATGCAAAGGGGAGAATAACTAAAGGGAGAAAAAACCCTAAAGAAGAGCAGTTCTGTAACTGCTGCAAGAAAACAGGCCATACAAAGGAGATATGCTGGAAATTACATGGCAAACAACTATCAAGGAATCAGATAGCCCCAACAAGGATGGGGCGTAATGGAGGATTTAGGTGGAATCAGCCAAGAGGACAGGCACACTTGACCCCCTCTGCAGATGCCCTCAAATCCTATCAACCCTGTCATGACAGTAAGATAATTACAGTGGAAAATAGGTCTGTAACCTTAGTTGCAGGCCAAGTAACACTTTCTTTTAATCCCTCTTTTACATTTAAAAGAGTACTACATGTTCCTAATCTCACTACAAATCTATTGTCTATTCGAAAACTCATTAAAGACATAAACTGTAGTGTAACTTTCTTCTTTGATTACTGCATATTTCAGGACCTAGCTACGGGAGGATGATTGGACATGCTAGGGTCAAGGATGAGTTGTACATGCTTGAAATGCAAGGTAGCAATAGTAACTCTCTCCTTTCTTATCATTTATTTCAATATATTCAAATAAAATTGATGTTTGGAATCATCATCGTCATCTAGGACATGTACCTTTTAAGACTCTTAAGAACATGTTTCCATCTCTATTTGAAAACCTTGATGTTCAAAACTTTAATTGTGATATTTGTGAGTTTGCAAAGCACCATAGAGTGCCTTTTCCTTTAAGTGAATCAAGATCGTTGTCTCCATTCTGATATATGGGGACCATATCACATTCCAAATATTTCAGGAGCAAAAGGTTTTGTAACATTTATTGATGATTGCACTAGAATGACTTGGGTTTATCTAATTAAAAAGAAATATGATGTAAGCCACATTTTGCTAAACTTTACAGCAATGATAAAAAAACAGTTTGGGGTTGACATTAAAGGATTTAGGACTGATAATGCTAGAGACTACTTTAATCAAAATCTATCACAATACTTTGACAAAGAAGGAATTATCCATCAATCATCTTGTGTAAACAATCCCCAACAGAATGGTTTGGCCGAGAGGAAGAATAGGCATTTACTTGAAACTGCTAAGGCTTTGCTTTTTCAACATAAAGTCCCAAAGAATTAATAGGGAGAAGCAGTGTTAGCAGCCACCTATTTAATAAATAGAATACCTTCAAGAGTGATTGACTTTAAGAGTCCTTTCAAAAATTTGTCAGAATTTTTTCCAACAAATATATTTTATTCAAAACTCCCTCCTAGGATATGGATGTGTCTCCTATGTCCACATTCACAAACATCAAAGGGATAAACTGGATGCTAGGGCTCTTAAATGCATTTTTATAGGATATTCTATCACATAAAAAGGTTACAAATGCTATCATCCTTCTTCAAAAAAATTCTGTGTCAAAAGATGTTAGTTTCAATGAAAATCAGTCTTATTTCAGCACCTCCTCTTCAGGGGGAGGAAATATAGAAGAAAAGGCTACTGTTTTTTCTATGAATAACATGTTTTCATTTCCTATTTCATCTAGACAACAATCATCATCTCCTATGTTACAAACACATGAGTCTCCAACATCAATTTCACAAACATATGAGTCCCCAAACACTACAAATCCATAAGGAGAAACTACTACTGCTAACAAACCACTGCTGGTTTAAAAAGAAGAGTACAATAGCCTGAATTGACCCCTCTGCAAGCCCAAGAATCTGAACCTAAACAAGGTAATGAAATCTATCCTGCTCTTGATGAACTCTCCAAATATCTATCATCCAATTGCTATTAGAAAAGGAAAAAGAGAGTGCACTAAGAAACCCTTATACCTTATGGCTAACTATATGTCATTCCAGAAATTCTCACCTTCACATAAAACATTCCTATAAAAAATAAACACCATCTCTATCCCAAAAACCCTACATGAGGCCCTAAATAATGAGAATTGGAAAATTGCCATAAGAGAAGAGATGAATGCACTAGAAAGGAATCAAACACGGGACATAGTTGAACTGCCAAAAGGAAATAAGGTAGTAGGGTGTAAAAGAATGTATACCTTGAAATACAAAATAGATGGCAACTTAGAAAGATATAAAGCTAAGCTGGTTGCTAAGGGGTTTACACAAACATTTGGGATAAACTATGAGGAGACAGACTATGAGGAGACATTTGCTCATGTTGCTAAGATGAACACCATACGAATTCTGTTTTCTTTATCCGCTAATCTTGGATGGTGTATGCAACAATATGATGTTAAGAATGCCTTCTTACATGGAGAGTTGGAAGAAGTGTATATGGATCCACCACCAGGATTCAATCATTCCTTACTGCCTAATCAAGTTTGCAGGTTAAAGAAGACACTCTATGGCTTGAAGCAGTCTCCTAGAGCATGGTTTGGAAGGGTTACTAGAGCCATGATACTTATGGGATATTGGCAGAGTCAAGGAGATCATACCTTGTTCATCAAACACTCTAATTCAGGGGAAGTAACCATTAATTGTCCATGTTGATAACATTATCATAACAGGAGATGATCACATGGAAAGGGACAAGCTAAGGAAGAGACTGTCTGCAGAATACTTTCTTGGTATCGAAGTGGCTCATTCAGATGAGGGGATTTTTATCTCCCGGTGGAAATACATTTTGGATCTTCTAAAAGGAACAGGAATGGTGGAATGCAGACCATGTGAGACACCGATTGACCTAAAGCATAGACTTGACAATGATGAAGAGGGGACCACGACTGACAAAGGCCAGTACCAAAGGTTAGTTGGTAAGCTGATCTACTTAGCTAACATTAGACCTAACATTGCTTATGTTGTCAGTGTAGTGAGCCAGTTTATACACAATCCAAAGGAATCACACCTTCAGGCAGTGTATAGACTCCTCAGGTATTTGAAGACTACCCCTGGAAAGGGGGTTTTATATATAAGACATGGCAAGCTAGAGTTGGAATGCTACATAGATGCAGACTATGCAGGAGCCATGACAGATAGAAGGTCAACCTCAGGATATTGTACACTTTTAGGGGGGAACCTTGTGACATGGAGAAGCAAAAAACAAAATGTTGTTTCAAGATCAAGTGTAGAGGCTGAAATTCGATCAATAGCACTTGGAATTTGTGAGTTATTATGGATGAAAATTATTCTGGAAGACTTAAAAATCAAGTGGGAAGGACCAATGAAGCTCCACTGCGACAACAAATCAGCTATAGCAATAACACACAATCCAGTACAGCATGACAGAACAAAGCATGTGGAGGTTGATAGACACTTCATCAAGGAAAACCTAGAGAGTGGATAAAGGAGAGCAACTGGCAGACATACTCACTAAAGGAGTTCAGAATCCTACATTCAAGAACACACTAGACAAGCTTGGAATGAAAGATCTCTTCCATCCAGCTTGAGGGGAAGTATTGAATGGCAGATTTGTAGGATGTATAAAAGGGAAGTCAAATACTTCCCTATTAGTTAGGATCTAGCATTGATAGCTATTTATGTATAGTTAATAACTATTCTAAATTAGAAATATAGATGTATATATCCTAGGTCCTAGGCAGTGATAACTATGAGATTGAAATACAATTTTCTACATATTCAGTTACGGGATCGGGATTTGATTGTATTAATTTGGGGATTTTGTATTAAATACTTATCCTGTATAGAATATTTTGAGATCTATATAATACAGAGAAACCCCAATAAAAGGGGCATTCAGACCAATTTGACAATAATTTAGGGGTTGAAATCAAAACAAAAATAACTCAGGGAGTGTCAATCAAAATGACCAATAGTTCAGGGGATGTTGATGTTTGTACGAAGCCTAAAAAAAGAACCAATAGTTAACATCCTAATTTGTAAATGTGTAGGACGACTTTGTAAAGGTGTAGAATGGGCAGACCAGTTAGTGGATAATAAGAGCATGGCACATCAATAAATTGCTTGGGCTAGGCTAAGGTTTTGTAGCACACGAACCAGCATGACACAAACCATGATAGGCTTGTGCTGGTACAGCACGGGAATAACATGATCAACCCAAATTGGCCATGCTACAACAAAAAACATACTTATCAAATCATAATCCACTTATTTCTATGTACTTAAAGACAAATTGACAGCTTATTTGTTTAAATTTTTTATTAGCTCACAATTCATGAGTTATTTAACCATTAGTAACCTGGATGTGCATATAATGTCAATAATATATGATGTAGTAGGGTTACTTATGTTTTTTATATTTATTTCCTTCAATCTAACGAAGGCTGAGTATCGAGCCATGTCTGCAGCTTGTTCTAAAAGTGTGGTTACATGGTCTTCTTTCAGAACTTGGATTCCCTTCAACTAATCCTACACCACTTCATGGTGATAACACAAGTGTCATTCAAATAGTTGTGAATTCAGTTTATCATGAACGCACAAAGCATATAGAGGTGGATTGTCATTACATTAGGGAGGCTTTTACTCAAGGTGATATCACACTTCCTCATCTTTCTATGGATTTTCAAATAGTGGATGTTTTTACAAAAGCTTTGACACGTCAACGACACAAGTTTCTTAGTTGTAAATTGATGTTGCTAGACTTACTCGCATCAATTTGAGGGGGGGTGTCAATATATTCTTCTTTCCTTGTTTAGTTTTTATATCCCTTGGTTATCTCTCTAAAATATTCATTATTAATGTATATAATCTTGTTGTAATTACTGTTGTGTTACTTTTTCTATATTAGGTCCAGGATTAAGGGATTTTATTATGTTTACCATATTAGACCCTGGGATTAAGGGATTTGATCTTCCTTGATGTATATATATATTGTAATACTGTTAGTGAGAAGGGTAGCAAAGATTTCTAGAAATCCTTTCATTATTTTGTCAATAGCAACATTTTGTTATAAATAAAATTAGGAGAGAAGGTCGGAAGAAACTCTTACTTATATTATGCTACTCTCAAATGAGAGGAAATCTCTATGAATACACTCTTTCAATACATGTATTTTTTCTTCTTCTACTTCTTCTTTAAAATCTCTATGAATACACTCTTTCAATACATGTATTTTTTCTTCTTCTACTTCTTCTTTAACCATTCCCTTGGCATTCATCCCTGAAGTTCTTGGATCTTTGTTTTCATCATTCTTTATCATCATGACTAGCTATTGGCATCTCATTGTCATCTTTTTAATCTTCTTTTCTTTAGCAACAATATTTGCTTGAACATGACTCTTCTAAGCGATTTTTCTTGCCTGGTGGTTGCTGCCACATTCTTTATCATGGCTCTCTCTGGCCATATCCCTTTCTTTTCTTTTCTTTTCTTAAGAAATGCTCTTTTCTTTTCTTCATGTGTGATTCTTATTGTACCACATCATATCTTGTGCAAGAACTTATCAGCTTGCACTTAGCATCTCTTAGCTTCTTATATCATTATCTTAATGCAAGGTCCTAAAATTCTTGTTGGGCTCTATCATCTTGCACCTACATCTATAACCCTTAAACGTTCTATTATACCTAACTAAATAGGATACCATGTTAGAGAAAATTAGAGAAGATAAGAGGGAACTCTAACTTATTAGAGTTGATCTCGAATGAGAGAGTTCCTACAAACTTATATTAATTTCTTCTTCTTTGGATGTCGATTGTTCACCCACTCACTCAGATTTCTCCCATCTACACATCTATAACCCTTAAACGTTCTATTATACTGAACTAAATAGGATACCATGTTAGAGAAAATTAGAGAAGATAAGAGGGAACTCTAACTTATATTAGAGTTGATCTTGAATGAGAGAGTCCCTACAAACTTGGACTTAGAATATTGTTCTTTCAATTCATATATTTATACTAGTCTCAGGATAATTCTAGACACTTAATAGGATAACAACATCATTAATACTTATAAATGCACTTGGAAGTACTAAAAATGACACTTTGGATTTAAACTTCAAAATTAATACCAACATATTTAACATGCATGAGCATTTCTTTATGAGCGTTAGAACACAACATTTTCCACCAAGTACATTAATTTATTTTGTTGAATACATTGTGAGCTTCAAAAGATAAGAAAAACATTATTGCATGTATGAGCATTTCTTGGAGATTTTTCCCAAGTTCTAACCACCATCAAGACAGTAATAGAGTTAAGAATGTGCTAGTTTCTTGTCAAAAATGAGAAGTCATTGTTAGCTTGAAGTACTGACAAATAAAACACCTTAAAAAATTAAGTTCTGTCGATGAAATCACTGAAAAATTAAGAAAAAAACAAGTCAAACCTTCATCCCCTTGTACAGGGCTCGAGATCGACAAGAGCGAAGACACGAGTGGTCATATTCAGACTTGACATATTCCTGAAGTCGATGAATTTTATTTCTCTGCCGCCACTGTTTCCAGGACCATGCACAAGGATAGGCAAGCACAGAAAGTATGCTGTGGACTGACCCTTCCCACCAATCATAAGCGGCAACAGAATTTATACCATCAATAAACCTGTTAAAAGCATCTTCATACCTGCATGCAGATCAAAGAGGTTTTCCCTTTATAAATAATAATTAATAAATATAGAATAAGATGGAAACGGTGGAGGCTCACACAATCTGTGCTTTCACTTCCAGGGCTTGCAAAGTATGTCCAAGTATGTATTGGAACAATTCACAAGAAAGCATCTCTTGGAGCAAGAAGAAGCTCAATAGAATAAAATTATACAGGACAGAAATGGAAAAACAAGCACAGGATAAGAAAAGCTTCACAGTTTACTTTATCTTGTCAGCATAGAGAAGTGAATTAAAGTCTTCTGGGGTCAAGAATTTTGAGGGGGGAAAAAGGTAATCAATGAATATTTTATGAGGAATAAAAAATTAACCCCAAACATTATATTAAAAGAAATATCTAATTATATCATCCTTTGGTGTCATTAAAGTCATCAAGTTTACTTACACAATCTCAATAATTGCATTGGGGAGAAAGTATGGAAGATGCCATGGTTCCCTAAAAGTATTGGGGCCCATAAAGTACATTCTGTAGACATGGCTCTGGCTTTCTTCAGCTCTAGTTCCTCGCACCTAGGTTTAAAAATACAATCAATTGTGAAATTGTCAAAGTGCTGTATTATATCTTGACCCATTTATAGCTGCAGCATATATGGATGAAGGCAGCATGCTATCAAAGTACCTCTGATAGGGAAAGTAGATGTGGAAAGTGGTGATGACTCTGGTGCTCAACTGAACTTGCACCATAACATTTACCTGATCCAACTAATTTGATTTTCATTGTACTCAACAATAGAGCTAGAAGCACCAAAAGGACAGACAGAATGAGGGCAAAAGGCCAAGGGCCTCCAAATGTATACACCAGCTCCTCAAGAGGAGTGTAGCAATTTGGCATCCTGTACTTCTCAGATATGCATTTATACGGACAAGATGGCTGACTAACCCCCCCTGCAGTGGACCAGTGACTTAAATATCAGATCACAACAGTTTAAAAGGTAGAGATAGAGAGAGCAATGCCAATCAGAAATACCTCGTACATGTATGAAGTTTGCACGATTAGGAAGAAGATCAAGAGAGCAAGGAATGCAAAGACTTTCATCAGAGCCATCAACATCTTTGAAAGTACCAAGAGGGCATTCCTATCGATAAGGCACAACATTTAATTATAGGAGACTAGTCAAGCAAACAGTGGGGGTGGGGTGGGGGTGGGGTTTTTAAGAAAAACAGTTACTATCATGCAACAATGACAAATTACAATTAGATAGTGAAATGTAATCCCGCAAACAAGAATTCCCATTGATGTTTTACCTAAGTTGCTGGTTAGACTTGGAAGTTTTGGGGAATTGAAAAATGAACTTCAAAGTACATCCGTCCCAATCTATGCTCAATACATGAAGTTTTCAAAAAAAAATCTCATATATCCACATTCCATATTTTTGCATATTTAATTATTTATATGTCAACTATTTTGGGTTAAAGAAATTACTTTAGCATATTAATCAAACAACCAAAGCATGGATTACAACCAAGTTTATGGACAGTATTTGGCTCTTCCTTGTCCTGAGATTAGGAATACAAATAGCACGAAGAAAAACAACTTAAGAGATTAAAAGCTAAAGAAAACAACACTAAACCTCCTAGTACTGCTAGAAGACTAAATTATCAGAATCCACAAAAAATATGCAGGAAATGCATAAATAGCTGGCCTACCCCTGCCTATAAACTGCCCAGACTGCATTAACTTCAAGAACAAAGCAACCAAGAACCACATGAGGGCAGTGTAAGAACAAAAGGTACCTTGCAAAATGTACCATAGAGGCCCTTTGGGCACTTTTTCCCAGTGACGGTGCCTTCCTCCCCAAAAAGACCACCATTTTCTCCAGCACCTCCACTGTGATATCATGAAGTAAACTTCTTATATGTTATATGCAGCTCCAGATGATGTATTCCATTATTAGAAAATAGCTAAGTTATGTTATAACTAGTCTAATACATGTTGCATGAGAAGAGAGAAAAGGCGAAAGTGAAAAGCATTTTAGAATGTCTAGCCTTGATGAAAAGTCCACATTGTGGTCTCTGTGTGTGTGCATGTGGGCTCTCATATCAAATAACATGCCTCTCTCTCTCTCTCTGTGAAGCATACCTGCTGTTAATTGAACCACTTATACTTGCAACTGGAACATATTCATCCCCAGTGTCTATCTTATACCAATGAAAATGAACCCTTCCACCCCCACCTCCCCCACCACCAAGAGGGCTGCCATTGCCCCCACGAACAGATAGAGATGATTTTTCTGCAAGCATAAGCTCTTGCAGGAAAAGAAGAACCGTCCCTCCAGAACCTCCACCAAGGCCACCAATCAAAGAAGCATTACTATTTACAGACGCTTTATCAAAGCTTTGACCATCTACCATCAAAGATCCATAAAGATTGAGCCTTAACAGTGGCCACTGGATGGAGCCCATCACTGGCATACATGAAGCACAAGTTAGTAAAGCATGATCTGGGATTGATGTCAAACAGTATACTGTTAAGTGGAGAAATGCAAAGCACAAGTAATAAAATCAAAAATATTTTCACATATGTAAAATACTGTTCAGAAATATTCAAGCATCACAAGTGAATGCAAACACAAATAGTAACACAACGTGAAAATGAAAATTGTTGTTAAACTTGTGATTTATGAGAATATTACCAATCATTCCCCCTCCAATAATATTTCCATAGGACTGATTGGGACCTTGGGTTCCACTTCCCAATTCACAAGGAAGATCAGCATTACCATATTTATTACCACCATTACTCACAATCCCGTTAAAACAACCTGAACCCCCTCTCCCCCCATGCCCAGCACCACTACCAGCTCCTTTGGAATAGTTCCCTTTTCCAACACCACCATTGCAACCTGAAGAGGAGCTCTGCAGATTAGAATTAAAAATATACAACTGGATGCTGGGGATACTCTCTAAAAAGAGCAGTTCAATTGGAACAACGATCACCCATCAGCCAAAAAAAGAAATACAACAATACTATTAGACTCTCTACTACCTAACTCTGATGCAGTAATCAAGCCATCAGTATCAATAATGATAGTTCTTGCCCTGTGGATGTGGATAATACTCCCCTTTATAATGCCATTTACAAGGAGGTCCTCGACACGACAAATCTGCCAAATATTTAAAATTTAAAGATTCCACAGGTAAGCACCAATAGAAACAGAAGAGCTGATACATCAAAAGAAGATTTGAAGCCATTAAATAATTCCAAATTAAAAGACTGCACAGAAAAAGGACCGACCAAAGTAGACATCAAAAAAGAAATGACAAACTTGTAGCATAAACTGATTGAAGAAGTCTAAACTGGTAAAAAATTAAACCGTGCGGATTATAATGGCATCGGCTGTTCAGTCATCAGCAAAACTTCTGAGTACCTAAAACTAAAACAATTCCAAGAATGTCGTGCTGAAGATACTGTGGAACACATGCTTCCATTCATGCCGAAACAAGGTAAATAAAGATGGTTAACGAAAGAATGGCAGTGCTTTAGCTGATATTGTGGCAGTACAAAGCATTTCTACCCTGAAAGCATAAAAAACAGATGGTTGCCAAAGCTGCTCAATTTATCTACGATGGTAGCACAAATATGATGTTTCATGAGATTTCTAGCTGGTCTTCATGTTGAAACATTAAAATATACTTGGATGACTCCACAAAACTGCAAGTTGCAAGCTTAAGATGATGTTGCAGGAAAATGATGAGATAATTCTTGAGGTTCTATGAATGGTGCTTTGGTGTAATATTTCATTATTCTCAACTTCTATTCCGTTCCTTTAATTTCTTAGTGCTTATATATGCTTGAACATGAGCAAGATTGGCCCCACACAAAGAGCCATTTTCTATCTGCCTGGGAGCACAGACAAACTAGTATGAAATATCCAAACTTTAAATTCAACTCTTACTTGAAGGGAAAATGACAGCGTATAATTAACATGGCAATCATCTGGGGGAGTAATCAAATCTATTGGGCATGTCTGGCTCTCACAAAGGGATTTTGTAACCCTGCACCAACAAAAACATAAAAAAAAGGTAACGATAAAGGAAATATTATGATGCTTTAACTGTATTAATAAAGCATATCCCAGTACTTAAAATAGAAATTCATACTCACACACTTCTGCTAGCATCATCATCCAACGGAGCTTGAATTAAAGAACCAGGTCCAACCTGCATTTGGCATGGAGTCACTAGCAATTATTGCAAAATGTAGTTCAAGACCTTAATGCCAAAATGGGCATTGGTAATAACAGAATAATCACACAAATCCTAAATAAATTACCAGTCATATCTGGAAAAACAAATGATGTGATTATGAGATTAAAACTGCTTTCACACAAATGTAGTTCAGGACCTTAATGCCAAAATGGGCATTGTTAATAACAGAATAATCACACAAATCCTAAAGAAATTACCAATCATATCTGGAAAAACAAATGATGTGATTATGAGATTAAAACTGTTTTCAGACATCATCAAGAAATATCACCCAGTACCCAGAGTCTCTCAAGAATAAGATACGAGGATAAAAGGAATTCACACAAGATTAATTTCTAATTCGAACAAGCTAAGAGTGCAGAGGTGAATAGAATAGATGACACTTTCATGTCATTTTTTATTTCAACACTGTAATAGAGTTTCAGCTTCTAACAAAATTACAGAAAAAGAAGAAGAGTTGGTTGGAAAAGGATAGTGTTTTTAAGTCCTCCAATGTATCATCACGGTTTTCATTACGAATTGTTAGCATAGTACCCCATATCCAAACGGCACACATCTTTTTATCAACCTTGAGCATTTGTCCTAACATATTCTTGGAGTGAAATATCAGCTGCCTGAACGATTCCTTGCAACCATCTCTTAGAACATTATAGAGTTTACAAATCTGTGGTATTGAGTTTACAAATCTGAGCTATAGAGTTTACAAATCCTTGCATCACAGGACGGCTGTATTAGGCACATTACATGCTAAGAACAAGCCATTAATCTTTAAAGCACTTGGAGTTTCAGCAAGGTACAAGGTTACAATAGACTTTAAATAAAACACAACACTATAAATAACAAAGGATGAAACATATCCATAAGCTAAGGACTTACAGTTATGTTATAGAAAAGAGACAGGGAAAGTCGCTGGCCTCGAATTGTGTCACCATGACCCGTCAACTTCAGTAGTCCCTGACCATATAACCCCAAATTTGCATTTGAGCCAAGGACAGAGCCTGCCTGCAAACACAAGCAAATAGCAGCCTCAGATTTTTTGTTGTAGACAAAAATGATATATGTTTAAAGCAAGCGATGAACTTTAAAAATGAGGTTAAAACCATCATACCCTTAGAACAATCAGATTCCTGACTTCAAGGACAGAAGCAGAAACAACAGTATTTCCACCACCATCTATTACAATTTTGGAGTTCCACATGAGTAGCATTTTGATAGCAACTCTAAATGCACCAAAAACCTTCATTTTTGAGAGTGGAAAATTTTAGCTCAATAGAATACAGGATATATCTATGCACTGTTTGAAGCATGGAAGCTCAAACAAATCTGAAAAGAGAACACTTCAAAATATGCTAAAAATGGCTGCAACAAACTGCATATAAAGGAATTTGAAAACCTTTTAAATTCAATTTCTTTTCTGTTCTTTTTCCATCAAGGATCTACCTTGTTGTATTACTTGCATTAATCTAATTTATTCTAAATGAAAATATCTAGGAAATATGGCTGCAATAAACCAGTAAAATAAGCTGGCTGGACTTGAACCTTTTTTCAATTAATTAGAAAAATTATTGTGTACAATGTGATGATATTTTTATTTGATGAGAAATTGAAAAAGGTTGAGAATATGAAATCAAGCACAAGAAATCCTCCAAAGTAACACAAAAAAGCTTACCGATCTCATGCTCAAACACACCTCTCTCAATGGTATGAATGGGTTATAAGCTGAACTAGCACTCATTAAAGCCTTTGCAAAATTAAATCTCATTCTTTCTTCACTTTATTGATAATCTATACAGTGCAAATTGCAACATGGCTTCGGTACTTGTTTTTCTCAGTTACTGGGAGGAGGTGATGCTCCTTCCTCTAAACCTTCCCTCATTCCAGTCATCACAATACATGCATCTTTCAAGAAATTGGAAGAGGGACATGTTTCTCCAGACTTTCAGTTTTTCAGTCCCTTTGAAGAAGTCAGTGTATATTTTTGCATGTTGGTATGATAGAATGGAGGGGAATTTGGATCTTGAAACAGAACTCTCAATAACCCCTCACCCCCCAATCTCAAGTTCAAACATACACCTTTTTCAATGGTATGAATGGATATAAGCTGAACTGGCACTCGTTAAAGCCCTTGCAAAATTAATCTCATTCTTTCTTCACTTTATTGATAATCCAGTGACTGGGAGGGGGTGATGCTCCTTCCTCTAAACCTTCCCTCATTCAAGTCTTCAAAATACATGCATCTTTCAAGAAATTGAAATAAGGACATGTTTCTCCAGGCCTTCAGTTTTTCAGTCTCTTTGAAGAAGCCATTTATTTTCACATGCTGGTATGATAGAATGGAGAGGAATTTGGATCTTGAAATGGGAAGTAAGAAAAGCAACCATAACCATTTCCTTCTACACCTCAGTTCTCTTTCTACTACAAATTTAAATATTTATCTCAGTATCTTACAGATTTGTGTATACAGTTTTCACACAAAGTGTTAGCTACGTATGCATTATGCATGTGTATATCTGTTTGTGTAACTTAAGTTAGATTTTTCCCCATTAAAGGTTTTGTATAACATTATGAATGATTTCAATATAGACACATGCATATTGATTCAGCCTATACAGAAATGAAACATGAATATTGTTCAACAAACATACCTTTATGACAGAATCGCTCATCAAAAGTTCTTCTGCTACAAGCTCAAATTCTGATACTGGAAATTCAGACAATCCAAAGACAATGCAGCCTCCACGATATAAACTAATCTGACCCCTAACCTACACATACAAGGAGTTGGAAACAATGTTAAAAGTATTAAGAGTTCTAATTTGAGAAATTCATCATGAAGCAAAGAACAGTGGCATTTTATGAAAAACAGAGGTGACAAAGAAGACCAAATTTCTTCACAGATTCCACTGGAAGACAGAATAACCACTATTAGGAGCAACAAATTGCATGATTATGTCAGAATAATGCTCCAAAATCTTACAACCACTACCAACAGAAAATATACATTCAAGTTTATCAGTTGAAGTCCAGGAAGAAAGTGTCTACTGGAGAGAAGTTCATCAAATTTCCTAGATGAAGATGTCTCATGAACCTAGATCCCTCTCCAAATAAAATTATATTACAGATTTATAAAGATCGCCTTCATCATTAAATCGAGCTTCAAATATCACAAATGAAACAGACTCAAACAACCAAGGTTTCTAAGGAAAACCTACTGTGCTAGTTCAGTTAACAACCTTCACAATCTACAACAGAAATAAACATGTGTTAAGTGTCATGTAAAACCAATTTATGATCTTGAATAACATATAAAATTAATTTCAAAAGTAGTAATGTCAAGGTGGATTATAACATTTGATGGCATGTAATGTCAAGGTGGAAATGTGCCATCACAAACACATCATTTCTTGGCTCAAGTGACAAGTCAGAAATTGGGTTGCAGACAACTAATAACGCATTTCCATATTATCTGTTTAAGAAGAACCATGTCATGAATTACTAGGATGAACAACCTACAAAGCACCAGCGTATCTAAGAGTAAGAGCGCACAGGCTCACTTGAGAGAAATCACATGCATTCTTAAGAAAATATAAGCTTTGGGAGACAATGTATATGAATTATAGTTGCTAAAACTTGTTGTTGGCATAGGCAGAAAGCACAAACAAGTGACCAATTCAACAAAATAGTAACATATATGTATAAAGAGAAAATATTAGACAACCTGAACCCTGCTCCAAACCAGTGGAACCAAAACTTTTGCATAATTCTCCACAAAAACATTTGACCACAGGGTCATAGTCGGAAAATCAAGCAAAGGGGTTTCTGTTTCTGTCATCACATAGTCATTGCTCACTCTTAAACTGAGTAAATCTGCATTAAAGAAGGTACCAGCAGCTCCAGCATTCCCAGGACAGCCAATACTCAAACCACCTGCCACAAGAAAA
Source organism: Salix brachista (assembly GCA_009078335.1). NCBI lineage: Eukaryota > Viridiplantae > Streptophyta > Magnoliopsida > Malpighiales > Salicaceae > Salix > Salix brachista. The sequence continues at coordinate 9,973,723 of CM018572.1, read as the reverse complement.
CATAAGAATGATCTCAAAAGAAATCATGGAAATTTCCATCTTCTTGCAACAAGTCAATACATGAGTGTAAGTAAGAAAACATGTTAGCTGGTGTTCATGATGTAGATGGAGAAAAACATGTTTATAACTTCCAAAAGATTAAACAAATGGCAAAAAAATAAAAAGTTAATGACTGCATGAGAAACTAGAAATACTAGTTAGGAAATGAGATGGAATATGGTGAATTCAGCTCATGGCCAACAGAACTCCAGGTGCCACACTTAAAATGTTCTTGTAATACGCCAACTTTATTAATTTCCCATGTACCGCATTGCACATGTATAGATCAGCTTTGCACCTCTTTATGAAATTAAAAAAAAAAAAAACCTTTTGAGTTCAGGAATTGTAAGTGAATGTATTGATCTCATAAAAAAATAAAAAAAAAACTTCCAGTGTGCACTATTAAGATTCATTTAGCAAGTGGAGCCTCTTGCAACTATTATAAGTTAAGTTAACTAAAGTTGCTTCTACTACTACATACAGATGTTTAATCAGAACAAACCATGCACGGTAACTTTCACATCTTCCTGTATGCCATAACAGTCCAAAGAAACTCTTCCACCACCACCGCCACCCCATCCCCTTCCACCTGCTGCACTAATAGTTCCATATCCCTTCCTGTTCAATCAAAACAAAATGCAAGAAGTTGCATAAACAAATGAACCAAAAAAACAGCAGCACAAAATTTAAAAATCTCTTTCCTAATGCTGATATGATAAGCAATGTATCAAATATAAATCTCAATAGTATACTACTTTGAAAATCTCATTCCTAATCCTGATATGATAAGCAATGTATCAAATATAAATCTCAACAGTTTACAAACCCCCAAATGGCCCAAACAAAAAAAGAAATTCCAGTAACTAAAATCCCTCCATTCAGCTTCCAAAACCTTTTTAAGGAATATAAAATGTTAAAATAATTTGAAAAAAGTATGAGAAGCATTAAAAAATTATATCTTTCCTTTTCTTCAACCAAAAAGTAAAAATATAATAACCACAACTAAAACAATTACATTAATTTAATTGTACGATAGAATAAATGATGCAGAATTTGAGCTGCTTATAGAATCTTTTCGTTGTATTCACTGCCTTCACCTAAGGGACCAAGAAATGGCCATCAATTGATATAAACATGGTAAAACCAACCCAAAAACAGAATAGTCAAAATATGATTGAAGGAGGGCTCTGCCAAAATGTCACTGAACTAGACATCAAAATCAAAACTGCTGCAAGCTATGCAGCATCGAAGGCAACATATTCCACAAAGAATTTCTTGCTAGCTTAAGTGAGTTTTAAGAATAGGATGAACCTCTTACACAGCATAGAGCAAGTGAAGATCCAGTAAAAAATGATGCATAGGAAATTTCAGATATAGGATCTATCCGATCCCACTCCGCCACTCTTTGTTTCAAAGCTTATAGACAACAAAGTGTATGACCAGGTAGCAAAACCATGGAGGCTCCTAAAGATTTGTGCATAGTAACAAACAATAAAAGAGAGATGATAAAGTGTGCACGCCAAGCATGTTAAGGAACCATCTCACCTAAAAGCTTAAGCTTGTAAGTGAGGCCCCATAATATGATTTATATTATTCTCTAACACACCTCAAGTGAAAGCCCTTTGGGCTTGAAACTTGCACAGGCCCACATCACCTTGTGCTTAGTTTTTAATAAATAGAATGGGGGTGGTGAGATTCGAACTCGTGACTGCTGGGTCAACAAAGCTCTGATACCATGTTAAGGAACCATCTCACCTAAAAGCTTAAGCTTGTAAGTGAGGCCCCATAATATGATTTATATTATTCTCTAACAAAGCATTCAATTCTAATCAACCTTTTAAGAGTGGATAGATTATTTTAAGCTTTTCAATTTCTCTAGGCTGGACAAGAATGGGGTTCCCAGGTTTTGATCATAATAGACTATAAAAAAGGGATACTATCATACTCAGAACGCTTCAAGGGCAGCAAGACTCGTAGAATATTTTAGACATGAATTGTTTAGAAGAATGCTTCAAGGGCAGCAAGACTTGTAGAATATTTTAGACATGAATTGTTCAGCTACTCGGTGATTATGGAGCCTGGGATGCGCCATATCTAAAGCGGTGTAGTTACTGGTAGACCTTGCCTTTCAACTTGTAGAGGATAAAAAGAAACCTCTTCAAAACTTTATCTTACTTCAACAAAGTTATTTTAAGGAGTTCATGCAAGAGCACATATTGATAATGAGAAGATAGTGACCCGCACTAATGATGCCTATTTGTCCAACTAGCATGTAACATGTCCACATACATAACAACAGCACAAAAAAAAGAGCATGGATTAGTCTATTCAGATAGTGAGTACTCACAGCTTCACAGCATGCACAAATATGCTTCCACCAGACCCGCCTCCCCCATTCAGCCCCCCATCCCCACCTTCTGCAGTGACAGATCCATTCAAGTATAATATCTCCTTCACTTGAAGCTTGACACGTCCCCCACCATTCCCTCCAAATTTATTCAGAGAAGATGTGCCACCGCCCTTACTACCATAGCTCCATGGCTCAGCCAAAGTTGACCAAGCATAAACATCACCACCCCAATTACTTGTTTTATTCCTTTTCAAACAAGAAGCACCTCGCCCACCGTGACCCCCACCACCTCCATCATTCCCAACTGGTGTGCCACTAGTTTGAGGCGGCGGTGATCCACCCAAGGCTGTTGTATTTATAGAAGAGTGACTATCCATGGTCAAGTTGGCAGCAGCAAAAACAACTGAACCAGCAATGATTGCTGCATATTGACCAATGTTAATATTTCCAGTCATATTAACTGTCACCATGCATCCTTCTATTGGGCATACAATTGACACATGTGGAGTTATTTCTAAGTTTCCCGTTCCATATATATAAAGATCAGAATTCAAATACAAATTTGAGTTCACCGAGCAAGTGGTATTAAGCGATCCCACCCCTTCTAGCTCCTCGCAGGATACAGAACTGTTTAATGGGAGAGAAAGTTTTAATGTTTTAACATAGCTAGATATGCCACTTCTAGAGTGGTTGCTTGAAACTGATCCAGAACCATGTAGCCCATTTCCTGACCAAATTCCGCCACCCTCATACTGCCCTGTTCCAAAAGAAATGGTGGACGCAGAAAAATGCCCTAAAAGAATGCAACAAAAAAGTTGCCATTGCATTAGCAAAGGACACATTACCACCCACATGAACCAAGTACTTCTTGCCTGCACTTAGAACTTAGGTTCCTGAAGATCAGTTGGTTCACTGTGGTCATACACATGCGTGGTGCAGTCATTAATTTCCCAGCTCCTCGGAGATATACTTGTTTCATAAAAAAGTCACTCTCACAACCTGGTTGCAGCACATATAAACCTGTCAAGTAGACCAGGAGTTTATAAGAAGATTTGAAAACAACAAAACGGAATCAGCTGTCTATCCAACTAACCTGGAGAATTTGTTTCATAAGAAAGTCACTCCCACAACCTGGTTGCAGCACATATAAACCTGTCAAGTAGACCAGGAGTTTATAAGAAGATTTGAAAACAACAAAACGGAATCAGCTGTCTATCCAACTAACCTGGAGAATTTAACTGCCAAATAGCACGCTAGAATTCACAAATAAACTTTCCATGAAAAGAAACCAATGTAAAACAATATTTGACCACAAAAACAAGTACAATAACTGTTACATGAAATGATATTTCTCCTCATTTTATGTAAGAATTTCTCCAGTGTAAAAACTCAAGAAATATTCCCATCCTTAATCTTCTCTATTTCGCACAGCAAGTCAATTTCACCCTCTAACAGCAATTCGACAAGCATCATGTGCTTTTGATGTATTTTATACACAATTAATTCTGATGGCATTTCATAAATTCAATTCCAAGATTTCCACTCAAAAGAGCACTAAAAACAAACTGATCATCTGAAATTCATTCATTCAAGCAATCAGATCGCAATTTCAAAATCCTAAGCACACATAAACAAGCTTCAATAGCAAAACATTCATGCTTATAAAGTTAATACTCGCATTTCTCACTGAGCTCGAAACAGAGCAAGTGAGATTCTACTTCTAAACACTAGAACGACAGCAGCGATCTGCCATTTCAATTCTCACATGCAAGACTAAAAATCAAACATCAACGGACCAAAATTGAGCAAAAACCTCACTTAAAATCTCAAACCAGTGAGTGTGAGAGAGGAGATACCGTGTTTGGCGAGAGAGAAAGAAGCGGAAAATTGCAGTGAATCTAAAGGAGCAAGGCTTCTCTATTTTCGTAAATGGTTTTCACTTTTTTCTTGCTTTAAACTGTTCTGTTTCTTTCGCTTTTGATTACGACTCCAATTAGAGTTTAAAAAAAATATATTATCAAAAAGCTGAGATGAGAGCACTACTGTGGAAATTATTTTTTTATTTTTAAATATAATATTTTTTATTTTTAAATATAATATTTTTTTATTTTTTAAAATCAACATATCTGAAAATATATATAGTTAGAAACGGCAGTATATGAATCTCTTACGAGTCTAGCTACATTTATGCATAGCTGGCCTGAACTCTCTCAGATTTACGCGTGCTCTTTATTTTATTTTTAATGTAAGGAAAGCGCTCTATCTCGGATGTACCCTCTGGTCTACATTAAAATAGCGAAGTTACCCTTATAAACGACAAGAAGTATCAAGTTGAATACTTTCCCACGTATTTTTCTGATCATAAGAAGATGGAAGGCGTCCTTATCCGATATTCGACGGAACGGTACGTTGTTAGATCTATCTATTAATCGTGATTTAAGATTCGATTAATACACCGTTTTAAGAAAAGAAAAAACTTTTTTATTTTTATTTTTATTTTGTATTATAATTTAATTTTTTTTGACGTTTTGATTTCAAAAATTATTCTTAAAAACAATCTTAATAAATAAACAAGTACTAAATAAATGATAGATACTTCCAGCACTGATTTTTAAATATATAAAAAAATGATAAAATGTAAATATTTACCACACAGATCTTTTCGTCGACAAGAAAGTTAACTCTTCTTTTTTTTACATGTATCCATTTCTAATCTCAGTATTTTTTAGGACAGCATGTATGACTAGTTAGAACTAATTTGTATGCCACGTTATGCTGGAGAGAGAGAAAAAAAGTTTACGAAAAATTTCTGATATTGTTATTAAACCTAATAATACTATTATTTTAAAAACAATTTTTCCAAGATAAATTTTCCTATTACCAGTTGTTTATCTTAGCAAAAGCAACGTGTTTCTGTTTTATTTAAAAAACAAAAACACATTTTACAATTATTACATAATATGTTCATATTTTCATGTGTGATTAAAAGCTAAGAAAATTAAGAATATAATAAAATTATAATCAAAATTTATTTAAGAGTTTTAAGAGCAAAAAAATTATTTGAATCAAATTATCATGAATAGTTTATTATTAGTATTGCTATTTTGTATCATATACATAATAATTAAAAAAAGATATTATTAAAGTTCAAATAAAAAATTATAATAATATTTAAATATTATGTTAAAGCTAAAGAGTAAGCAAATCTAAAAAAAAAATTAGAGTGGAGAGAAAACAAATAGAAAAGGTTAGGCCTGACACTGACAATGTTATATGTTTTTTTTATATAAAAAAAAAAGTTATAAACAAATATTGTGTATCACAATTGATTTTTTTTTCTTTAATCAATACTTGAATCCATGACCTTTGCACCCCCACACAAATGAATCAAATCAGCTATAATACAAAATTGTTGTCACAATTTAAAAAATATATTAAAATATTTCATTAATTATATAAACAGTAAATAACCGTAAATAAAAACTTCAATTCTTTTAGAATATTAGTATAATACCACAATAAAAATATATAAATCATAAAACAAAACATCAAGGATGGGCGATTCATGAATAAATATATGATTGTAAGACTCAGGATATGTTTTCACTCTTTTTTTTAATTATAATTAAACTTTGCTTACAGAGATAATAAAATTAAACTATCTCAAAGTCAGTGTTAAAATTGTTGACGCTGATTACTTTTTTTTTTCTATAACTAAAATTCACGTAAGACTCCTAATAATTAAAGACAAAACATTTGCAAGTGTCTGTTTAATTTTGTGTTTGAAAAATATTTTTGAAAAAATTAAAAACAAATTATTTAAAATATTTTTTTTGTTGGAGTTTTGAAATTAATTTAATATATTGATATTAAAAATAATATTTTAAACAATATATTATTTTAATAACAATTACTTATCGAAATAGTATTTACCACGCTCTCAAAATAAAAATGAACCATTTTGTGTGGACTGCTTTCTGTTTTTTTAATGGACTGTGTTGACTCAAGCTTTGTGAGAGGGCAAAACGGAAATTGAAGTGTACAAACAGGGGCAAAGGTTTTGAACTTAGCAAATCCCAACCGTTTTCAGTCGTGCAGGTGGGGTCGCACATTCCCGCTCCCAACCTGCTCCGTGTCGTTTCTAGTCACCTTCCCTGCCACTAGCATGGATGGGATTCAGAAGTAGCCGACAGTGTAACCAATGGTTCATTGCACACGTGACGTGTGGGCGTCAGTTGAAGATAGAGGACCCTTGAATCACGTGACTGTTAGCTTTCCATTCTCTGCTTGGCTATTGATTATTAGGAAGACCTAGATGAGTCATCCGCGCCGCCATCCTTTCATCGTAAATATATTTTTATTTTAAAATTAATATTTTAATCATTTTAATATATTAATATTATAAAAAGTGAAAACCATTGCTGTATCCTACCCTTAGTTCCTCTGTCATTGAAATTGTGTTTCGATTATTTTTTAAAAATATATATATTTTTTATTTTTTATTTTAATTTTAATTTTTTGATGTTTTACATCATTTTTATAGGCTGATCTTAAAAATAACTTTTTTATAAAAAAATTTATTTAATAAATTTTTAAACAAAAAATATTTTTAAAAATGTTATCCTTGGAAACAAGGATTTCATTACCGCAAATCCTAAAAAATTAGATGAATTGAAGTGGACAAGGCTAAGATTTGAGTAATTAAATTTGATTGATAAAAAGAAATTGGTAGTCATTTGTCATTAACGTTAATAAACTATAAAAAACTAAAAACAAACTTTAATAAATTAACGTTAAACATCAATGAGTTAAAACATATATGAGTGAGTTTATTTAGTTGGTGAAAAGAAGTTACAAGAAATAAAACCAGGAGAGGAAGTTTTATAGGACAAAGGATGGTCGGCATCAGCGAGTTAGGTAGATGGATTTACGGGGGATGCTAGAATAGATGAAATCGAAGAGAGAGGGATGATTGTTATGTTTTGACTAATTTTAATGTATTTGTGTGTTTTCTGGTTGTGTTTGATAAACAAAGATTAAAAAGATAGATCTGGAATTTCTAGGATCCAGTAACCTCCAGTGCACACGGCAACATTTAGAATTAATACTCTCGATACCTTTCATTTAGTCTGATGATAAATTAAATACAAGTTAAGAAAGTAATTGCTCCCCAACATTATGGCCATGACTCCTCCTCTAACTTCCCCTCACTAAATTATATTTAACTGACATAATTACAAATTGAAATACATAACTGAAATACTTAATTAAAATATTTAAACAGTGGTTAATTAATAAAGTAACTACGGTAGAAAGAGTAATTATGGTTGCCACGTGTCATCCATCCAGTGGTTGACTCTCTTCCCCGAGTTGACACGAGTCTTTCATCCAACTGCTAACACATTTCCCTGTGATGTCCACGCGTCTGTCATCCCGAGCAATGTGGCTGCCATGTGTCACTCATCAGGCCCGTAACAAAAGCTCCTCCCTTAAAAGAACTCGACCTCGAGTTCTGAATATTTTTTTTGAAGTTCTTCCACATCTACCCACAGAGCATCTTCTTCGTTCGTCCCTTCCCACTAAACCAAGAGCTTCGTGCCAACTCGATTCCCTTTCTTCTTCATCCTCCTGTCCAATACCTTCTGAAGCTTAGGAACTAGGGATCCATCTACCATTAAAGTGGGTAGGTTAGGGCTTGGGAGAAATCGAGCTCCGATCTTCTTCTTAACGCATGAAATGTGGAAGATCGGGTAGATTTTTGAGTGTTCGGGCAAGTCAAGCTTGTAAGCTAACCTTCCCACCCTCTGAGTTATCTAAAAGGGCCCAAAATATTTGGTGGACAGTTTCAGATTCTTTCGAATTGCTACTGACATTTGACGATAGGGTCTCAGTCTCAGGTACACCCAATCTCTGACCATATACTCTCTATTGTTCTGTTTTTGTCTGCAAAATGCTTCATACGAGTTTGTGCTTCTTGCAGGTTCTCTCGAGCTAGTTTGATGATAAAATCCCTGCTTTTCATTTCATCTTTCGTGGCTTGGTTAGCTGTGGAATCTAGTTCAAAAGGCAGTAGACGTGGTGGTGTTTTTCCATACACCACTTCGAAGGGACTGAGACCTGTGGACGAGTGAATCAATGTGTTATATGACCACTCGGCTAGAGCCAACCATTTGACCCAATTTTTGGGTCGGTCCCCTGTGAAAAACCTCAGGTAACCTTCTAACCACTTGTTCATAGTTTCGGTTTGCCCGTCTGTCTATGGGTGGTAGGCTGAGCTCATCAGTAATTGTGTGTCACTTAAACGAAAAATTTCCTTCCAATATGAACTTGTGAACACTGCATCTCTGTCACTTACTATACTCTGTGGAATACCATGTAGCTTAAATATATATTCCATGAATTTTTGTGCTACGTTGACTGTTGTATATGGGTGTGAAAGAGGAATGAAATGACTATACTTGTTGAACTTGTCAATAATTACCATGATTATATTGTAGCCTTTTGACATAGGTAAACCATCTATAAAATCCATATTGATGTCCAACCAAACCTCATTTGGTGCTGGTAAGGGTTGTAGCAACCCTGCTGATTTAAGATTCTCGGACTTGTTGTGTTGGCATACATCGCACTCTCTTATGTATGTCCTGACAGCTTTATGCATTCCATTTCAGTAAAACTCTCTTTTAATTCAGGCATAAGTCTTTTGGGTTCCTGCATGTCCTCCCACAGGACTCTCATGGTAGTGCTGCAATATCAAACCCTGATAATATGTTAGAGTCCCCAAATGTAATCTCCCTTAGTAAAATAGTAAGTTGCCTTGAAATATGTATTTGTTGGGATCAAGGTCCCCCTGCTAGCTGCGATTAATGAGCTGCTATAATTGGTGATCATGTATGTAAGCCTGTAGTAGCCCTTCCCACCAGCTAGATCGAACAACATTAAGGGTCTGTAGTTCCCCTTCTAGTGGTCTGGCCTCTTCATCCTCTGAATTGGACTCCTCAGTGAGTCTTCGAGATAGAGCATCAACAGCTCTATTTTCTTTCCCACACCTGTATTCAATAGTGAAATCAAAGCCAAGTAGTTTAGCCACCCATTTTTGCTGGAAGGGTGTTCCCACTCTTTATTCTAGTAGGTATTTCAATGCCTGTTGATTTGTTTGCACTATAAATTGATGTCCCAACAAATAGTACCTCCATTTCTGAATAGCTAGGACCAGTGCTAAAAACTCCTTCTCATAGGGTGACAAGAACAAGTTCTTACCTTTTAGGGCTTGATTTAAATACGCCAAGGGTCTCCCTTCTTGCATTAGGACAACACCAATCCCTCCCCCTGAAGCATAACATTCAACTACAAAAAGTTTATTAAAGTTTGGCAACCCTAAAACAGGAGGAGTCACCATGGCTTCTTTCAGGTCTTCAAAAGCCTGAGTGGCTTCCTTTGACCAAGAAAATGAGTTTTTTTTAATAATATAGTTAAGGGAGCTGCAATGCCCCCATATCCCTTCACGAATTTCCTGTAATATCCTGTAATACCTAGGAATCCCCTCAAGGCCTTAGGATTGGTAGGTGTTATCGTGACGACGATTTTTTTACACGCTTCGCACCCCTACATCCCCTTGATTTGGGGAAGACAACAACGCGCGGTGAAAATGGAAGGGTGTTATAGTCATAAAAATACGACTATAATTATTAGGAGTCGCCACCTAATATTAAGGTTATTAGGAAACCTATTGGTCTGCGAGAGTCTAGGTAAGGGGTCTTGTTGTGCAAATAGCAGACGCATCACCCCAAATGCACCCTACCTAGGTAAGCTGCATTGTCATTTGATTGTTTTTCCTATGTCATTTTTATTGGCCTTTTTCTAAAGTTCGACGTAGATTTCTCTCCGTGAGAGAATCTCTACCTCATTGTAGGTTGAAAGACTAATCAAAAAATAAATTTTGCACCGCATTTTTATCTGCAGATGTACTTTACCATGTAATTTTACACCGCAGTTAAAAACATTTTTGTTATCTACGGATGTACTTTACAATGTAGATTTACATCGTAGTTAAAACCCTTTTTTTATCCATGGATGTATTTTACAATGTAAATTTACACCCTAATAGATAAAACAAAAATAGTTATAACTATTTTTGATATTTTGGCCAAATTCCAATGGATAATCGTAAATCGGTTACGATATCCAATTTTTGTTTTAAAACATGAGAAAGATGCAAAATATATATATTTAAAAAAAATATGATGGGAAAAACCTTGAAATTTGGTCGTATGCATGAAAACAACACATTTTATTGTTTTAACTTTTTAATTTTTATTTTTTTACCATTTTTAAAAATAAAATAAAGCATAAATAAATAAAATAAAAATCAGTGGGCTGACGGTCCGGCCCTGATGGGCCGGTCTAACAACCCATTATACATGGGTTGGGCCTCCAGCCTAGGTGGGTTAGAAGCCCACCTCCCTTAGAGCTTGGGTCAGACACAAAGCCCGGACCATTTCATGCACGCCCGGTCTGCATGAACAATGGGACGTGAATTACATCTCACTGCATGCACGTGACGAGGCGAAGAAGACGATGAACAGTCGATTTTTGACTGTGATGAAAGGTGTACCTGTTAGTATCGTTGGGTAGAGGGGGTCGAGGTGATAATTCCTGTGGTGGTGGCGTCGACAACGGTGGCCTGTGGTGGCCGGTGAAAGCTTCCAAAGTCTTCGAGGCTTATGTTGCAGCTACTGCAACCGTGGCCTTTGCTTCGCCTGAAAGTGTGGCTTGATTGCTAATGTGTAGGGAAAATTCACGGTGGTGATAAGGGTGGTAATGGATGGTTGAATAGCCTCCAACGGTGGAGAGAGAGAGCTCAACGGGGCTGTTTTTAGAGAGAGAGATGGGTTGTTGAACTAGGGGAGTGAGATAGAGAAAGCTGCTGAGGGAGATAGGGACAATGACGTGATTTTTATGCTTGTTTTGCTTGTTTTTATTTGCTAAAAATCTCCATGAATTTCCATAACTTCCCCCGTTTTTCTCTGGTTTCTCCCCTGTTTTTTTTCTGGTTTCTCCTCTTTTTCTCCCCCTCTGTCTGTCTCTTCTCCTTTCTTCCTCTTTTTTTTCTTTTTGGTGTGCTTTGAAAATATGAAATTTATAGGGGAAGAGGACACGCATATGGTGTGGTGTGGAGTTGCCTCTGCCTCTGCATTTTTGCAGAGGCGTGCCCTGCACTGTTCAGGTGTCGGAACAGTGCAGGCACATGCAATTTTGATTTTGGGAAATTGCGATTTGGTCCTTTAATTTGCAATTGTTCTAACTGCATCCCCAATTGGTTTTAAACTTTTAATTTTGTGCAATTGTATCACCGTCAGAATTTCGAGAGCATCCTTAGCTTTGCGTGCCTTTTTTATTTTGGTCCCTAGTTTTTGATTTGCGCGTTTAAACCCTCAGTTGACCATTAGACTCTCAATTCGTTCAATTTGGCCCCTGATTTTGCATAATTGGCTTAAAACAATTCAATTTGATCCGAAAATTCCCATCTCGTCAATTGAACCCGAATTAAATTCAAGAACTTGATTTCTCATTGATTAAGCCCTTAATAAAATTAATTTGACCAATTTAAAGTATAATTAAGTCTTTGCACTTAATTAAATCCTTCAATTGGATCTTAAATTAATTCCCAAATATAATTATACTTTAAATCAGCCCATGATATATCAAATTGCCCTATAAAAAATATAATTATGCCATCGACTTAATTTTTACACAGATTTATTCAATAATATATTATTTTTATCTTAAATCTGTACTTTCCTCTATTTTTGTGTACAAAAGAGATACGATCGGACTCTCGAAAAATAACCAAAATTTCCATATTGATTTATTACCAATGCCGACCCCTTTTATTTTATTTTTGTTATTTTTAGGTATATTTTGGGAAATAGCCCAAAAATTAGGTTATGACAGGTGTAGGCCAATGGACCATTGCTGAAATCTTCTTGGGATCAGCCTTAACACCCTCCTTAGAAATCACATAGGCTAAGTACTCCCTTTCCCGACAACCAAACATGTATTTTGAAACTTTGACATATAACTGGTGCTGCCTTAGAATGTCTAACACAATGTGTAAATGTAACACATGATCTTTTAATGACTTACTATAGATTAGTATATCATAAAAAAAAAACTAGCACAAACTTCCTCAGATGAGACCTAAAGATCTCATTCATTAGCCCCTGAAATGTAGACGGTGCATTAGTCAGCCCAAAACGACAAGAAACTCATAATGCCCTTTATAGGTTCTAAAGGCAGTTTTAGGCACATCCTCAGGACTAATCCTGATTTGATGATAGCCTGACCTCAAATCCAGCTTGGAAAATAGCTCAGCCCTATGCAATTCATCTAACAATTCTTCTATGTTTGGTATAGGAAACTTATCTTTAATAGTATCCTGTTAAGAGCCCGGTAATCAATACACATGCGCCAGCTCCCATTTGCCTTCCTCACTAGCAAAACTGGTGAAGAATAAGGACTTTGGCTAGTTTGAATGATCCCAGCCTGCAACATTTCCTTGACCAACCTCTCAATCTCCTCCTTTTGATAATAAGGATATCTGTAAGGTTTGACACATGTGGGTGTGGCAGCTTCGTGTAGCCTTATCTGATGATCACGTCCCCTGGTGGGGGGGTAGTCCCTTAGGCTCCTCAAATACACTTTGGAATTGTCCCAAAACATGTCGTATAGCCTCATCTGGAACTTCTGGAATGTCAGTCTCCTCTGTTTCCATGAGTTGCAGCCAAAGCCCTCTACCCTATGCCATTGTAGCTTTATTCAACTTCGGTTCTTCTTATAGTGAATTAATAAGGGGTTTTAAGCCTTGCAAGGCTAGCTCCCTCCCGTTGAGTGTAAATTTCATGCTCAACTCCTCAAAATTCCACTGAATTGTCCCTAGGCTCCTCAGCCAATCAACCCCTAGTACCAGATCGCATCCCCCTAAGGTCAATAGATATAAATTGGCTATCACATCACATCCCTACATTTGAAGTAATACTGCCTTATAGTAACCTTGGCAAGGAAAAGTGGTGTCATTGGCAACTTTCACTGTCAAGTGGCTAGCTTCCACTAGTAGTTTCATATTTCTTGCTACATTCTCATCTAGAAAACTATACGTGTTGCCCGTATCAATGAGTATGATAACCGAGTGCCTCCCAATTGTCCCTTCCAACCTCATGGTCTTAGGGGATGACACTCCTGCCAATACATGCAAAGAGATGACCAACAATTCTGCAGTTTGAATTTGCTGGTCTAGCTCTTCAATTTCTTCCTCTGTCTCCTCCAACCCTCCTCCTATATCCACTCCTTCTAATAGGTACAATTTAGGTATATTGCACTTGTGTCCCGGGTGGTATTTCTCATCGCAATTATAACACAACCCCTTGTCCCTCCTTTCTTGCATTTGGTTGGGAGTAAGTCTTTTAATAGGTAAGGAATATTTTTTTTGGAAAAGCTTGGTTATTTTGGAATAAGTTTGGTAGGGCTTGAAATTTGGGAACTGGATTTGGAGTGGGTAATCAAAGCTATTTCCATCTATTTATCAAATATTATCTATTGCTTTGTGTGGTTTGTATTTTCTCAAATATATCCATCTTAGAAACCAACCCAAAGGCAACCGAGAGTGTGTTTGGCCTGAACATGGTAACAATAATTCTCAACTCATCTCTTAATCCACTAAGAAAAGTACTAATTCAGAATTCTTCACTTAATCTTGTGATTTTGTTTGACAGGACTCCAAAGGTTGTTTGATACTCCTCAACGCTCCTAGTTTGTCTTAATTTGGTGAATGCTCCTATCGGGTCTTCATATGCTGAAGGGCCAAATCTAGTTCGTAAGGCCACCAGGAATTCCTCCTAATTGGCTGCTGGACTTGAATCCATCAACCAATAATACGGGGATAATGCCTTTCCTTCCATGTGAAATGAAGCAATCTGAAGCTTATGATCCTCTTGTGTCTGACAGTATGCAAAGAACTGTTGTGCTTTCAGGATCCAATCGTGGGGATCACCTCCATCAAAGTGCGGGAAATCCAAACGAAGAGTCCTTGCTTGAATTCCAGTAGGTCCTTCTACTAAGGGGTTAGTATTTTCCCTTGTATTATCTGAAGTTCCTTCACCTGCATTTTGATTCTGTCTTGATGTTGAGTGAACCAGGTTGTCATAATTTGATGCCAAGTGATGTAACTGCTGTAACACTTGCTCCATAAGAGCTCCTGCCTACCTATTTCTTCCCTCAAGGAACTATTCTCCCCTCGAAAGGAGTTGATAGCCTCAACTATTTGAGCTGAACGGGTCCCCTCAGCCATCCCAGGAACACCTGCTCTGATACCACTTGTTATGTTTTGACTAATTTTGCTGTATTTGTGTGTTTTCTGGTTGTGTTTGATAAACAAAGATTAGAAAGATAGATCTGGAATTTCTAGGATCTAGTAACCTCCAGTGCACACGACAACATTTAGGATTAATACTCTTGATACCTTTCATTTAGTCTGATGATAATTTAAATACAAGTTAAGAAAGTAACTGCTCCCCCACATTATGGCCATGACTCCCCCTCTAACTTCTCGTCACTAAATTATATTTAACTGACATAATTACGTATTGAAATACATAACTAAAATATTTAATTAAAATACTTAAACTGTGGTTAATTAATAAAGTAACTACGGTAGAAAAAGTAACTATGGTTGCCATGTGTCATCCATCCAGTGGCTGACTCTCTTCCCCGAGTTGACACGCGTCTTTCATCCAACTGCTGACACATTTCCCTATGATGTCCACGCGTCTATCATCCCGCGCAATGTGGCTACCATGTGTCAGTCATCAGGCCCGTAACAATGATATGATTTTAATGGAATGAAAAAGAAAGGGAGAAGAAAAGGTATTGGGTTTGAAATTTGAATTCCTTCTAAAATCACTCGTCAATAATTTAATATATAAGAAATGTTAATAGAATTGACAGCAAAATTTTATCTTATTTCTTTTATTTCACTACTATTTCCACTAGATATTACAACAACAATGTTTTTGTGATTTTGTTAATAAACAACGAAAAAACTAATTATCATAAGTGTTTACATTGTTTTTTTCTAATTTTTTAGTAGTGTTACTCGTAAAAAATTAATCACAAAAAATGTTTGACTCACTGTGAATAACCGTGTGGTTTGTATATTAGAATAAGTTTTTTAATGAGTGTGGGTGTTTGGGTCAGCTTGCGCACATCAAGATTAATCCTACAGAATCTGAAGTTAATAATATGTAAACTTTTAGTAGTGAGGGATGGGTTCTGCAAATCTGCAGAGTTCTAGCACTGGACTTGCGGAAAGAAGGAAAGCTGAAATGGATCTTGAGGATTGAGAGTTGATTTTACAGATCTGCTAATGGCTCTTGTATCCGAAATCCTCCTTTATTCATTGATTATAATGGCTTTTATATTCAATCCCTTGTAACTAATTCTGGAATTCATACTAAACACATTTCTTAACAAACTAACTGATTTCTAATCAATGTTTAACAGAAATCTTAACAGACTAACTGATTTCTAACAAACCCCTCAGCATATCCTTTCACTCATATCAATTATCAGCAATGGTTCAAATTTAATATCACAAGAAAAGCAAATAAGTTGTTCACGGATGACATGGCTTTCAGGTTGTTAATTTGAAGAATTCAAATGGGTGCTAAGACGAGAATCTAGGAGTGCTCCAGCACTAATAACTTTTAAAACAAAGAATTTAAAACCAGGCGTGCCTTGAACCATATGCCACGTCTATTTATTTTCTTAAAAGCTCAAAAGATGCCAACGCAAGGTAGCAATACCTTGCTGTGCGTGGACAGATGAAGGGGGGAAGAAAATATTGTCACAACAATATTATTTTCGCACATTTAATTTTATTGTTTTTTTTTTTAATTTATAAAGTTTTAATAGAGAATTGAGCATAATTTTGAATTTATAAAATTCCACCATATTATTATTATTATTATTATTATTATTATTATTATTATTATGTAGATTGAAACTCGGATTTTATTAATTAGTAATTCTTTTATATTTAAACAGTATGATAAACTATTTTATTAAGAAAAGAAACCTTTGTGAATCTATAAAGTTTTCTCGGCATTTTTTTTTCTTAGGCCTTGTTTGTTTCAAGGAAACTGAATTCCAGGAATTCAGTTTCCTCACTTTCCAGTGTTTGGCAACACTTTGGAAAGTTAGTCAAAGGAAACTCTTTTCCCCACCTTTCCGGTCAACATAATAAAAGCATTAAAACTGAGGAAAGTGTTTTCCTTTACTCCTTCCCTTTCCCTTCTCCTTCTTTCCCTCATTTCTCTTCACAACCAGAACCGTCTCTCGTCTCTTTCCCTCTCTGTCGCCTAACCTCTCGCCTGAAACCCAGGTCATCCCTCGCCTCCTCTGTCGCTCTGTGTCGTCTCTCGCCTCTCTCCCATCTCGTTTCTCGCCTCTGTCCCTCTGTTTCGTCTCTCGCCTGTAAACTCTCGCCTCCCTCAGTCCCTGAAACCCATCTCATCTCTCACCTTTGTCCCTGAAACCCAGCTCGTCTCTCGCCTCTGTCCCTCTGTGTCCTCTCGTCTCTCGCCTCCCTCAGTCCCTTTCACCCAGCAAAGGTCTCGTCTTCCCTCTCGGAAAAGGTAAGTAATTTGAGCTTTATTAATTGTAATTAATTAAAATGAGTTTATGAGCTTTATGCCTGCATTTGGTTTGGGAGAAAAATGGGATGTTAATTATTTTATTTTATTATATGCCTGCGGTGATTTTGTGGTTGATGTTGTTTACAAAGTGTTGATTTTTATTCTTTTATTTGCAAGAATACACAATATTTCTATCACTGCTAGTATGTTGCCTGAATAATTCGTTTCTCCAAGATTTGGCTGTGACAAAATACACGGGTGGGAGAACATGGCAGAACCAGTAGCAAAGTTTAAAAACCTGAAATTAAAGCAATTGTGATATAATTTTGAGCCTTAGATAGACAGATACATGTGCTGGGATGCCAATTACAGTAGCTGTTTAGGCTGGAATGTAGCCAAAGCCCAGGTTGCCAATTAAATTCTATGTTTAGGCTGGAATGTAGCCAAATCATTGAAGCAAATTCCTTGGTATGTTAAAAGTACAATTGTTTGTATGATCTTTTGATCTGTTTGTGGATTCGGGTGATTTATTAATGGTATGTTACTACGAAAAGAACTTTAAATAAATTTGCATCAGATGTTTGAGATCAATTAGGTACCATTTAGAAACAAAAGAAACTACCCATAGAAGTACCATTTAGATCTTTAGTGTTCAATATTCTAGAAGTGTTATGTTGAACAGTAGGAATTAAACAATGTGAGACTCGTTTCTGTTTGTTCATAATAATTTCTGAGACCACGTAATGTTTGAAGATCAGACATGCACCGTGTGTTTATGTCGTTACTGTTGATTAAAGGTTGCTTTTGTGATGTTTAAATGAGAATATGAATGATGTAGTTAGCTGTTTTATTGGTCTAAAAGCTTAGGGAATATGTTTGAAAGCCATATATAAACAGCATTCTATACAGCTGCCTTGGATTATTTTGTTTTTAACATCCATTCTCTTTCGGTCAACGCTAGAACGAGTTCAAAAGTCTTGTTTATGAGACCAGATGACCTCTTTTATTGAGCTGTGACAACATCACGGATATTTGAATTGATCCTCAGGAATCATTTCATATTTGTGATAGCACCATGCTGGGTTTTTTTTTCCTTCTAGTTTCGTCCTGTTTATTCAATTGGTGCCCAAATTCTTGGTGTCCCTTTTGGGCCCTGGTTTTAAGTTCTAACAAAATATTTATGTATGAGCTGAAATGAACTAGCTGCAAAAGGATCCTGGTAGGATGAGACATTAAACAGTTCTAAACTCGTAGTCAGTGTCTGTTTCTTTGGCAATTTTCAAATCTCGACTCTAGCATTCTGAAATTCTTGCGTAAATTTGTTGATTATAAGGTGTAGTTAATATTTGATTACTCAACTTCACATTACGTTCACACATCATTGATTGTGAAAAATTTACCACTTGATTGGGGCTTTAAGAGATGGGAACACTGAGCAGGGTTCATGCATAATTTGTTTTTTGTATATTATTTGTGTTGCTGCTGACGCTTGAGGGTGTTTGGGCAAAATATGATTAGCAAAGTTTCAGAAGTTCAATCAATTTCCATTGAAAATGAAGGTGAATATGAAGAAACTTCAAAGGGAAAAGGGACATCTTCCTCTAGTACACAACAGAGGCAACATAGAAAGAGAAGCCGCATGTATGAAAATGATGGTGTTGAGAAGTTGTCTAAACAGATTGGAGATGTAGCATTTGCAATTCAAAGTCTCGGCAAAAATCAACTTGATGTTAGTGCGTTGTATGAGGCAATGATGAAAGTTGAAGGCTTTGATGAGACAACTCTTGTGGATGCATTTGATTATTTGGTCCAAAATGAAATGTTGGCAAAAGCATTTATGGTAAAAACTGCTAATTTGAGGAAACTTTGGGTTCAAAACTTTGTCACCCAACACTACAACAGGCCTGCTTGCTAAGATGGTTTGAAAATGTTCAAAGTTTGGTTTCAGACTATGTTTTTTATTTGACAAGTATGTTTACTTGTTTAATTCGGAGAATTCTATATTTATGTTTGTAATTTGAACTAATATGTATGTCAATGACATCGAAACTTAATATTTATGCATGACTATTTATTTCTTGATGTTATGTATAAATATTTATTTCTTGATGTTTATTTATAGATATTAAAGGGATAATTGCTTTTACCCAATTTTTTTTAATCTAAAATACCCATCAAAATATTGTTGTATCTATTTATCTTTTCAAAAATACTTCATACCAAAAACAAAAACCCAAACATATAACTCTCAACATAAACTAATTTGGCTTTCTTAATATGAAAAAACAAATTATTTAAAGCTTTTAAAATTGAATAATTTTTACTTACAAAATATTTAATAAACTTATTTCTCTATAATATGATATGACATATATTGTAATATTTTATAAAATAAGCTATGTATGAATATAGGATATAATAAAAAAAATTCATCATTATACTTATTTGATTTCATTTTTTTATTTAAAGTGATTAAATATTTTATATTAAATATTTAATATACATAGGATAAACTTGAAAAAATTAATAATTTATTAATAAATTATTTTCCAGTTCATTTTCCATGACATAACCAAACACTGGAAAGTGTTTTCCAACTTATTTTCCATAACACTACCAAACACTGTAATTCACTTTCCAGGAATTCATTTTCCTCGGAATTCACTTTTCAAAAGAAAACTACTTTCCAGCAAACAAACGGGGCCTTAAAGTAACCTGCACGTCGCGCGCAACCGGTGCAAGTTGAGAATAAATTAAAAAATATAAAGTAAAAATAAAATGAAAGGTTGTCTATAAAAACCTACAGCTTGTCGAGGCTTTCAAAGACGATAACCACGGGTGTAAAAGAGATAGACATAGCCGGTCAAACACTTAAAATCCACGAACTCGGAGACGTGTATGACTCATTAACGGGTCGTGCACTCACCGGGTCATGGATTTGGGACTCAGCCTTGCTACTCTCTCGGTGGCTCGTGGCTTCTCAGCTTGATTTATGAAACAAGTCCGTCATCGAGCTCGGCGCGGGAGCCGGACTGCCAGGCTTGACAGCGGCACTACTTGGAGCCAGTCGAGTCTTGCTAACGGACATCGCGCCGCTGCTCCCTGGCTTGGTAAAGAACGTTGAAGCGAACGAGTTGGAAGACTGAGTCGAGGAGATTCGACGTCGTGTTGATGAGTGATGTGTTTTTTGACATAGAGCATATGGCGGCGCTTGGGCGGACATTGAAGATGCTGTCTGGGAGCAAGACCAGGGTTTTGGCGGCGAGCGAGGTGAGGTTCTGGACAGGTGAGTGCTTAAATGAGTTGGCGAGTCAGGGTTTCGAAGTTGTAGAGGTGCCGAGTCAAGAGGGTGGGGGTGACGGTGGAGGGGATATCTTTGCGGTGTACAACATAATCCCACCGTGTGAAGAGAACTGTCAAAAGAACATGTCGGGCTCATGAAAAAGCGATGCCAATGTTTTCAGGGGAGTCTCTACTTCATGTTGTGACCATAAAAGCTGCAATTATTGTCTTCTTTTCTTCTTTTCTTTTTTCTTTTTAAAAAAAATGTTTGGACGGCCAATCTATACTTGCCAATTCATCTCGACATTGAGAGTGAATGTTAATTGTGGTTATCTACGTCGCATACATCAGGTGAAAACCAACATGATGCCCACCAATAAAAGCTCCGGCGCGTATTACAGGCAGAAACCGTCGCCATTATTCATTAGATATTACTCGCAGCCTCCGAAGAGTACAGATCTGTGACCTTGCATCCAAGCATTTAAAACAAAGCCAATTTGATGCAAAAAAACAATTTCACATACATATCAGCTAAGTGCAAGATATCACTGCGGCGCAGTGTGAATTCCTAGGATATCATCTCTAACTGATTATAAGAGTATAATTACATGTCAGGAAGAGCTGAAAGGGTCAGGTGACTTTCCCCATTGCTGTGCATAGATTTTCAGGGGTAACTGCTTTTGTATAATTAATAATAGGAGTCTCCCCCTGTAGGTCAAGTGTTGTCTACCCCTCTCTCTCATCACGACGTCCAAACCCTTCCAACAAAGCATGCCATGTAATGCTCTCACCTTCTCAAAACACACTACTTCAAGCAGGCAATTGGGTTTATCCTTTTCTTTCTCAGCCTCGGATGTGCAGCCCACATCTGCTCACACACTCCCCCCCTTAGCAGAGTTATGGCCCGCTATCTTTTATTCTTATCATCCAAGGTATTCTTTGGCTAATGAAGTATACCAAAACTGACCTCAAATGGACGACAAAATCTTCTGCGCTCTTGGCAGAGATATGTTAGGGCACACATGATGGCACAAACCGAGTTGCTGAATTCAAAGACCATAACCCATCATAGCCGCACGCACAAATAAGCTACCATGCACTTTCAACCGTTGTAATGGATTTTCTGGTTTTGGGTGCCCTGGCCCTGCTGAGGCTGCTGTTGTGGAGCCTGCAAGTTCATCGGCTGAGTGTTGTAGTGGGCAAAGGGCTGGGAGTAAAGAGAATTCATCAAGCCCTGCATATAAGTTGACCAGGCTATGTTTTATATACTGGGAAGAACCAATAACCGACTTACAAAAAGAGAAGAGGCAAAATTAACGACAGTTCTGTGAGCATTTGATAAGCATGCAAACATGTACATGGCGCCAATTTTCCTGCATATTGCAGTTTTGGTAATTTTGCCTCTTGCACTTCTTTTTTTTTATCTCTAGAGCTTCACGTATCAGAAAAAACCTGGGATTGAAGCTGGTTCGGATTGGTTATGCCAAAGTGGCTCTGTGATGCATCATCTTGTGAGGGATCATTAAAGCCAACCTGAGTGAATAGCCCCTGTGATCCATGAGCCATGTAATCCTGCAAACAGCAGTCCAACAGGGCTCAGGTAAACAGCAGTTAATCGGTGATTACGGAAAAAAAATACTGATGTTTTCAAAAGGCAAACCTGAGACATGAAATCATTTCCAGAACCAAAACGAGAATATCCAGCTTGAGAATTCTGATTCAAGAAGTTGCCTGGAAAACCGCCTTGGGCTCCTTGCGTAACATAATCCACAGCATATCCACTTTGAGATGCCTGCAGAGAATTTTGCATTACAAAATCTTAAAAAACAGTGCATTATCTACTTCCACTAAAAGGAAAAAACATTTGGTTGAAGCAAGACTTCAAACACAGGTTAAATGACAAATTACTTTTCTCAATATGCCCCATTTGCTGCCAAGCAATGCCTACCATTATGTACTCGAGAAACTCTGCCAACCCCTAAGTATTATGTATAAATTCAAAGCAAACCTAGACCAGAGAATGAAAAGCATTTGGAAATACATAAAACCGAATATTCCACCCAAGACAAAATCTAACCTCACATTCTTCATCCATTTGCACCATATATGGAAAAAAGAAAAATACTATTGAACATATAGCATTATCTCTACTCTTGCAGGGCTTATATACCTGAGTGGAGAAATCAGCAACATTGTAAGGAACATGCGATCCCTGGCTTTTGAAGTCATCACCCAAGAACTCCTGAATGATTGCCATCAGAAAAGAAATTAGAGGGTAAAAAAAACGAGGGGCAAATTAAGTCAATAAAACATAGTTTTGAGGATGAAGAGCTGGGAATATACCTGGGACATACCCCCCATGGAAAATCCATCATGAAATGGTTGGCTCGAACCCTGAACTGGAATCTATTTATGCAACAAACACATTCAGGACACAAGAATACTATGATAGCAATAAGAATCATATTAATGAAACACATTGTTAGGAAAAAAGTGCTTACATTATTAATGTATCCAGGCTGAGATAATGCACCACCCACAAATGGCTGGCTATTTGGATTCTCCAGGGCAGGAAAGTTGAAAGATCCAATGTTCCCAATGCCTTGCTGAGTGCCTTGCTGGTGTGGGAGATGACTTCCAATAGGTGCACCAGCACTGCCGCGCCCAGCACCAAAACCTCGACTTCCTGGCTGAGGGACTTGAGGAACAGCTCCAATTGGCCCATGCACAGCTCCACGAGTTGGAATAGCATATGGTTGAGAAGGTGGACCACCATGAAATTGTGGAATGGGGACCCGAGGCATTGGAAACCCTGCAGGATGAACACCAGGCTTGTGGGTACCATTAGGTGGGCCAGGTGGCATATAAGATCCTATATTTGGAACAACACAATCTGACAAGTCAACATAAGGATAACAGAGTAACTGTGGAACTTGATTGAATAAAGAGTATTCTTAAGTCCTACTCTAATTTTGAGTATGCACATCCCCAGGGGACTAGTTGAACTTTAGAAATGCCATCACCATGTAAAAATTCTAAGATTTCTAACTTTACAGGTGAAATGTAGCATACCCCTGGCACGGGAGTTTCTTCTATCAGTATTTGGGCTAGCTGAGGCAACAGAACCAAAATTATCATTAGGGACAATTCCAGGTCCACCACCAAAGAAAAGCCTCCTATCGTTATAAATCTGTGTGAAAACATAGCCAACCACAATCAGTTCATATCATTTTTCCTGACAAATACTTAATGATACAATGGACAGACTAAAAAAACACACAAAAATGGAAACTTAGACAAATTTATCCTTGGACAATGATGCTGCCCTTTCCTTGAAAGTTGAACCCCATACCTTTTTGGGCTTTTGAAATTGAACCATACTCTGCTTCAAGTTATTCAAAGGTCCTTCAACCAAGCACTCATGTTCCTAGTGAAACAATTGTAGCAACCAGGAAGAGTAAAAATATTTCAGTAATAAACCAAATTGTTATTAGCAAACAAGGGATATGTGAAACTAAAACTCATCTTTCAATCACAGCACCATACCATTGCTAACATTATCAAAAAGTAGTGCAAATGAGAGTTTCATAGAAAGCATAACAAGACAGGTAGAGAAGACATACCTTGTAGTGAGTTAATAAGCTATTCCACAAAGGCTGCTTACTTAGAACTTTAGGGTTTCCCAAGATGACAATACCATATCGAGCACGAGTTAGAGCTACATTCAATCTCCGAGGATCATTAAGAAATCCAATGCCCTAGAAAAGAGGACAGCAGTCAAGCATCAACACTTGATCATAAAAGAGAACCTTTTTATCTATTACAAGAGACACCTTTGATGGTGAACAAAATAAGAATGGGCTAGAAATTAAGTCTGAAAACTACATCAGTATCTGTCCGCATGAGATACAGTTGAAACAAAAAAAAAATATGTAGTATAAGAACTTGACACTTCCCCGCACAAAAGGTTATTTCACATGTCATCAAGCAAGTTCTGATGACCACTCAAAGATATATGGCATCAAACCCATCAAACAAGTGCTTCCACATGAGCATCTTGTTAGAACTAGGACCCTACCTTCCAGCATGCATGTGACAGGGAAGAGGAAGAAGGCATCTTCAGGATGAGCACCACAAAATGAAAAGGTTAAAATGCTGAATGAGATTACAACCAAATTCTCCCTTCTACGACCACAATTTGATATGGTCCTATGACTGGACAAACCCAAATTCTCCCTTCTTGTACCACAATTTGTTAGTCATGTGACCAGACAATGCCTTTTTTATTCATGTGATTACCGGCAATGGATTTGACAATGGTCTCTGTTACATGTCCACATGCATAAATGAGGATTGAAGCCATGATAAGATGATACAGTAAGCACAAACGAGTGCAATAATAAATGAGCACAACCCAGAGGCTTGTAAAAATAGAAGACAAGACCAAGATTCAAAGCTCGGACTCTGAATTGAACAGTTACATTCAGCTTACCCCTTGAAATTAACCACATAAATTTTGTGATCTGTAGAATTTGGGAGGGTATAGAGAACCAACCTGATGTTCGTTGCTCCTAACACAAGACAAAATAATGTAATCCTTTTCCCTTCCTTGAAATGAATCAACACTTGCAACCTGCAAAAAAATGCATAAACCATGCAGCGATTGCAAGTGAATGTTTAACAGCATCTAGACCCATAAAATAGAAGCTATGAATTACCTCAATTTCCTTGTATAGTTGCTGTCTTAGGGCACCGTTTCTTGACATATAGTTCACAATATATGCTCTCTGTCCCTCGTAAGGTGTTATCACTCCAATCTGTAAAATGTTGTACATAATCAGAATACTGTATCGCAAAAAAGAACTGCACCTATGAAAACAAAAGGAGAAGCTACACGTGCCTGGCTAGGGACCACACCGCTCCTCAAAAAAGTAGTTACAATTTTTTCAACATTTGCAGCCTCAGTACGATTTAGATAGGATGTCCCACTGGCACTTATCTCTTCTTGTCCCATCTAAAGAACAGCTATTGAGTTACATAACATAGACTTGGAAACATACAACAGGATATAGACAAAATGAGACCAGGGGTTTGTAGTGTATTAAAAGCATTTTCTGGGAAATTCTTTAGGTTAACAATGTTAGCATATCAAAATAAATATATTTTCATAGTTGCTCACTGATACTATTCTAGACTGTATCAGCCCATAAAAAAAGACAACAGGGGTAAATGCACTACCTAAGTAATTATTCTATTTGTTTAAAGTGATTGTAATATAAAAAAACCAATATGCAAATATCGTACCTGGACATAAAAGAACATTGGACGATTTGGCACAGGCCAAGGGAAATCAATGCCTGGTGACTGTCTCTCATTGACAGTCACTCCATTTTGCAGAGTGCCTTCATAAAAACTGTTGGATGGAAATTCAGAAAGAGACGGGTGCATGCGATATTGAACCTGTAGTATGAAAAAAGAAAACATGAGTACCAACCTAGCAGCATCCTATGAAAGAAATTACATCAGCCTTGATAAAAAGAAGAGTAAAATTTAGTGCAAAATAACTAAATTATAATAGACAATGAGCAGTTCCTAGCATCCATTTCATTCAAATCAGGATAAATGAGCTAACCGTAAATGCATGAACAGAGCACACAGAGAGAACTGAAACAACATTACCTGCAATCTAATTGGTTTCACACCAAGTAAAACAAGGCGCTCAAATAGAGACTGGGCTAACCCAGCACGAGCAGCTTTCTTGCACATAATGACAGGACCAAGCTGGCAATGGTCACCAACAAAAACAACCTAGCAGATAACTACTCGTCAGAAATAAGCATGTGATAGTAAAATGGGCATGTCAAAATAATCTTGAATACCTGCTTCGCCCCAAGTACCAAGGGAATGAGACACTCTGGTTCTGTCGCCTGAGTTGACTCGTCGATAAGTACCTAAAATAAGGTAAAGAGTGTAAGCTTCCAATAGCTCAGCAACAGAGAATGAGGGTAAGAACAAACGATAAGAAGACAAAACAGAAGAAAAATAAAATGAATTTCTACCTGGCGAAACCTAAAATTTGCCAACCGAGGATCTCCAGCACCGACACAAGTGCAACAGATGACATCAGCACTTTGAGAAATTTCCCTTTCAGTTGCTCGTTTCAGTGCTTTGTATTTTTTCTCATCACCGCTGGACAGTTCTCCTGTTGATATAGGAATAGACAAGAGGGGAAAGAAAGAAAGAGAACAGTATTAGAATAAACTCCGAAGTCCAGTGCAAACTGTATATCAAGACTGGTACATCCAACCAGAAAAAAAATCAAATCTACAGAACCAGATACAAAATAAATTATGCTGCCAGGGAAGAGTTATTTGTACAATTTCTAGTAGCATCAATCCAGAAGCCAAATATAGTTTCTCCTATGACTAACAAGAATTCAATAAACTTCTAAAGATTGAGTGACAAACCATCAAGGTCCCAGATCATATAATCCCACATGCTTTGAATGCATATGAAAGTGTAGGGGTGTGCAACTCTGTGCGGAAATTGAGGTAATCAAATTCTCAAATGAGCATCTCATTTGCAACTTGTAATTAGTAACAAATAACTCATTTTTTTATAATTAAGAGGAAGGCCACACCTTGTTCATCTTTCAACTGTTGCAACTTGTGAAGTTCACTTTTCTCTGAAGTGTCTAGATGTCTAACCTGTACCAGTCACTAGTAATTAGAATCTAAAACAGGAAAGCTAAAATTGAGAAGTGCAAACATGAAAAGGAAAATGAAAGGCCAGACTTCACAAATTAATAAACCTGATAGTGAAGGGTGAGATGCTCGACAGGAGAACTAACAGCTTCCCTTGATTTTGCACATAGCCTAACAACCTTAGTCGAGGAAAACAATCCATGAAAAACAAAATTATGTCAAAATACATATGCCTGTTAGTTTAAATGACCAGCTTTGCAAAAGATTTAATTTGAGCATCCAGATAGTATATCATACTATCAGTAAATAATTTTTTTTAATAAGTTTAAATGACCAGCAAAGCAAAAGAATTAATTTATGCACCCAGATAGTATAACATACTATCAGCAAATAATTGTTTTATATTACTCGATAGAAATATGAAAAAATCAGCAAATAATTCCTAGGACTAGTTTTCTTCAAAAATATAATTTGATCCTTCATAAACAAAAGATCATCAGGGAAAAAAATATGAAAACACCAGCAAATATTTCCAGGAACCAGTTTTCCATTTCCAAAGCTAAATTTGAGCCTTCAGCAACCATCAGGGAACAAAAGAAAATTCAAGGATATAACTAGCCATGGACATGTCCACACTAGCAGAGTTAAAGAAACAGGGCCAATGGTATAAAAACCTCACTGCCTTTCCAAGATCATAAAATGCAGCCCCAAAAAAAAATATTTCCAATGTGTTAGTCAGAGAACCACATATCAGACAGCAAGTCATTGAGATGAAAATGGGATTAAGAGGTTTGAGGATGGCCAAGGACAAGGCCCCTGGTCTGAATGTATCCCTATAACTTTTTCTAGTCCAGCAGGGATAAGACTAAAGATGATCTCATCAATTGTGAAGGAAACATATCTCCATTCTTGATGTAGATCTATCGAAGTTAGGGACTAGATGTCTTTCAACCTAAGCACCAAATTGTGGATATTTCACCAAGCAACTAGGTTTAGTCCAACAGGACATATGCAAAGTACTAAAATACTATTTCTTAATGTGCAGCTATTTGGAGGGGTAGATGTTATTGAATTGAGTGGAGATTTCCTGATTCAATTGTTAAATTTTGAGAGGGCACAGAAATCAAAATCTTTTTGAAGGTGCTATGTTGCTCTCCATTGGATTTTACCATTAAAGGCCAGTTCTTCTCAAAGCAGCCATGGTGGGATAGGATAATTTTTCTTAGCATCTCTAGCTTGTTACTATGTTGCTCTCCATTGAATTTCATCATTAAAGGTCACTTCTTATCAGAGCAGCCAGGTGGGAATGGATAATTTTTCTTAGAATCTCTCACTTGTTGCTACTGGTATCTAGAAGAGTGTATTTGACTAATATTTGCCAAGATTGGAAGGCCTTTCTAGTTTGATCTCAATATCTTTACTTTCAGTATAGAGGGTGGTTTATTCTCTTTCTTGAGAATCTTCTTTTCTCCATATTAAAAATACATTTTTATTACAAATACAACTCCAAAATTTCAAACTCATGCTCAACAAATGTGAGTGTAAATGAGAAGAATCAATTTATACAAGACAACACAACACGAAAACAGAATGGCAGGAAATCAATTATATGTGTTTAGTAATGAGGCAGGGCTTTGTGTCCTCACCTTTAAGCCTGTGGCACTTATCTTCTCAGCTAGCTGATCTACAGCTACATTACTTGGGGCACACACCAAAACCTAAAGGAGTCGAAGTACCTCAACACATGCATGCAGTCAAGTATCTGAATGAGCTGATAGTAAGAATTTTAAAGAGCTTGCCTGTCCTTGTCCCTGTTTGGCCATGTGATATACAATGGCGGCAGAAGTGACAGTTTTTCCTGTTCCAGGTGGGCCTTGAATCAAACTAATAGGCTTCTGGAGGACATTCTTCACAGCAAGAACCTGGTAAGTGGAGAAAGATTAGGATGGCTTACAGCAACACACAGTTAAATAGGGAATTCCATTAAAACGGTTAAGAAAATCACAAGTTAATAGGAATGAAGACAACAATTTGCATCTGATATGGAAGCACAAATAATCTTTCTCTGTGTATTCAAAACAAATTAATTATAAGCCACATAATTATCTTGCATGTAAGCATCAGGGAAGTCATTGATTTGTTCACAGCAAATTAATCCATGAAAGAACATGGTCAAGCATCTGACCATCGAATATGACGCAGCTTGTGGCAATGACCCTTTTTGTTCTGGCCACATATAATGACATCTTCAGTGCAAGGATAATTGGTGAATAGAAAGTAAAGGAACAGTTCCCCCCCACCCCGCGCGCGCGCACAAGATAACAGAAATAAGAAGCAAGGAAAAACCAAAACCATGTCAAACACTCATGTGCATACATCAATATATATCCAACGATCCATGATACATCCCCCAAAAGTGTTAGCTTATGTTCTCTGCATTCAAGAAACTACTGACTTCTTGTCATAAAACCACCTTGAATCCAGAGATTTTCAAGTGGTGACATCATCTCAAAATCATTAGTCTGAACAGAAAGATTCTAGTTTGAGACAATATGCAGTAACATCCAACTAGTTTTAACTTGGAAATTGGATGGGTAGTCAAGACAGCATACTTGTGATGCATTCAGCTCTGGGAGACCAGGTGCACCAAAACGGCGAGGCAATGCACTACGAACTGTTTGATTCTCAACCTCATGGCCCAGCAAGTGGTGGTATATATACCTGAAGAAGTAAACTGGCATTATTAAGAAGTTCAAAAATGGCAATCCATGTTCAATACACAAGAACTCTAAACTGACAGTACCAAGACAATGGAAAAAGATGAGATATACTAACTCGGAATTACCATACAAATCCAGTGGTAGCACATTACAAGTAAATGATAACTACCTACTAATCGTAACTTTAAGTATGTATAAGATTGTAAGATGCTTACTAGCAAGCCTAATCTCAGCCTTAATTCAAATAGAGACAAATCAAAAAATGATATGGGAAACCAAAACATGATTCACATTCAGTTTGTCTCTTGTCACAAGAAATAAAAAAGCACATACAAAATTGAATCAGCCACCCTACCCACTGACACTGGTTTCATCCACCGCAAAAGTTTTCATTGCTCCCTGCATCCGGTCAAAGCTTGTACTCTTCCAAACAAAATCAACACTAAAACCATGGTTCATGTCCACAGGAACTCCCTGCATACAGATACCAACATTACATACTAGTCAGTGTAACTTACACAAAATCTGAAGTGAGAAATCAAGCACATTAGTATCAGAACTACCTGACTAGCACGAAGCTCAAGTGCAACCTCCTCTTGTGCAGTTAGCTTGATCTGAAAAAACAGAGAAGCAGCTTAATACCAACATTAGAATCATTTAGTCATGTGTTGTCTTCCTTTGAGAGGATGTAAATCACCTATTGATACAGGATTAAATTGAAAATAATTAGAACTTCAAGCATTGATATCAGAAGAGAGCTGCATACCACGTGCCCAACTGATTGCCATGCTGGATGAGCTGCATCTCCAGAATAGCGCAGTCGCAACTCATCACCAGGTACAAGGCGCAACTCATTGTCCTCCTATAAAATCAGCAGTTCAACTTCCTTGAAATGAAAATACAGATAAAAGCACGCAAACAACAGAAATCAAGCAGCACATGGAAGAAAAGGAAAAGACAAGTAATAAGCTAAACTAAGACCCATGTTTCTAAACCAGCAGAGAAGTAATACACTACACTAAGCCCAACATTTCTAAATAACTAGGAGAAATGGAAGGAAGAGGATGTTGCAATTGGCAATAGAATTTAAAAAATGAGAGAACAAAAGCGAGTAAGCACCTTTGGAAATACAAAATATGCAACCCGCTTCTTGTTAAGGCCAATATCCCATCGAATAGTGACATTATCCTTGCTTTGAGACTCTTTCATCATCTACAGGAAAATAGCATTACATGAAGCTGTGTAATCTTTTGAAATGTTGGAGGCAGATTTTACGGTGAGAACAATAAAACCTAAAAAAGATTAGGAAAATAAAGGAAAAGAGGAGGTGCATACTTTATCATAGTCAGCTTCAAGCTTAATAAGTGGAGCAAATACATTTTGATACTGCAAAAAAAGAAATTGTCAACTCATCTGCAGAGAACCATAATTAAATTGTTATATTTCAAGTTACATATCAAACCTAATTTAACAACTATCATTAATGCGGGCACCTGATATGCATCTTCGTATTTCAATGCTACAGGCTGAGGTTCATCATCAACACCAGGCTTCTCAAGATCTTCAAGGGTGGCATCAGGATTAGTTTTCCAAAGTTCTTCTACTTTATTTATTTGTTGAGCACTAATTTGGCGTGCCCTCAACTGCTCCTGTTCAGATGGGATCTGCAAAATACAACATATAATGATGTTCTAGAAATAATAGAGCCCTTTACAGATGAATAGGAAATTACCAACCTTCACAAGCCACTGTAGAAAACACCTATCATCAATTAGGGGGCACCACTGGCTCAGGTCCCAGTTCATATCCTTCAGTGCATTAACATTCAAGCAAGGTTCCCTACAGAGGAGGACAACAACACTTTCTGTCTTGGCTGATATAAATCCAAGAAGAAACACATTTCGGCAACCACAGTTGTAGCACTCAAGTATTGTTTCTCCCAGAGGACTGTCTTTATGGAGACAGACCTCTTTATGCTTTGCTCGAACCTAAAAGAAGTTCCAATAAAATAAAACACAATAATTCAAAAGCAATGTGAAAAATTGTCTCCATACTAGATTCACCAAGAAGCAGACATGAAATAGAGCAAGGCAAAATTATGCCCGGATTAAATTTTGCAGACAGTGAAAATGCATAGCATGGGGGCGTGGGGTGACAAAAGTACAGCACTGAAATGCTTTAGGATATGTGCAAAATTAGAATCCCCAAGAGTAATGGTCATTATGAGCTAGAAACCAAAACCAATGCCACATCACTAGCTTCCTTGAGACTTCTTCTAAAATATATTCAGTTAAGTTTAACATGATTCAGGGCAATGAACATTTAGCTGCATTGTCAAATAAAATAGCATTTTTGTGTCATACTATTGACCTTTTGATATTTTTAAGTCTAAATATGAAGTGAGATTACCTAATTACTGGACCCCTTGTAAGGAAAACCCAGAGCAACCTGAAACTCTTCAATCCTAGGATCTTGCATTTCCATTCTTCACACATTTCCATATAATGTATTTTCTTTAACAGCTCAGCATGTAATATTAAACTAATCACTTCAATTTCAAATACATTCAAATAAGGGGAAAACCCAATGCGATTCAGCACTTCCCTACTTGGCCAAAATCCCCCCTTTCCAGTAAAAAAAAGTCCAAACAAAATACTGCACACAAACAAAATGGAGCCAAATTTTAATTTTAACTCACTCTGAGAACTCGTAGTTTTATTCTTAACATCATTGTATTCAAGAATAACATGTTCTTCAAGCTACAGCCTAATTTGTAATCACTCCAATTTCAATCCCAAGAATAAAAACAAATAGAGCTACACGAAAATCAAACAGAAGAAAAGGACAAACCACACTCACCAGATGATTAACAATATGCGAACCAGAGGTATTCCCTCTCGAATTACAAAACCACTTTCTACAGGACGGCACATTACACCTCACCACACACGCAGGATTCGAAACCCCACAGTATCTGCAAGCGTGCTCCGTGAAATCCCCTTTCCCAAAATCGTAACCATCATCATCTCCCGTCTCTTCAAAATTCAGCCCTCCAATACTCGCCACTAACCCCTCCACCACCCCCTGGGTCCCACTATTCGCCCCTCCGCGCGCAGCAGATTTTGACGCGATAGGAGACGCAGCAGGAGAATCAGAGTGGTGATCGGATGTGGAAGCGGCGGCACGGTGGTCGGATGAGGTAGTGTCTACGGCGGAGGATGTGGCGGCGAGAGAATCAGAAGGAGTGGGCCAGTTCACCGGAGAGCGGAATTCGGGGTAGTCAAAATCAGATTCGCCTTGAGTGTTGAATTCAAGGAAGGTGTAGGCGTCTGTTGCTGTGTCTGGCTGCGACGCTGTTTCGTATAAACTGTTGTTTTGAGTATCCATGGAGATTATCAGGTATTTTGATCCGATTAGGTTTTTTTTCTTGTTAGGGTTTGTAGAGCGAAATGCGAAATTGAGATGAATGGGAGAGGAGTTTTTATTCGGGTGTTTCAGGGAGGAGGAGAAAGTTAAAAGACGCGCTACACGCGCTGGTTTAATTGAGATGAGAAGTGTGGGATCTTCGGGTAATGGGCACCTGAGATGGGAGATTTAGGGAATGGATAGGCACGTGAGATGAGTGAGCGGGGTGTTTGGGCTTTGGATACGGCAACAAGTATGTCGTCCTCGGCCTGAGCGCGTGGTACTTTTATAGCGAAGGGGCTGATTACTGTGATTTCCTGTGACGTTGTTGGGGAGCAAATGTTAGTAGAGATATTCACAGATATGTTATTTAAAAATAACAAAGTTAATAATATGGTTTTTTAAAATAGGATAAATATAGTTTTCAATATATATATTCACTTGGAAGGTAAAGGATCATACAAAACAAATTGTATTTTAATATATCTAATATATAACTATTTTAATAATTTGTTATGTCAGGTTGACTTAGCAATTTTAAAAACAACTACAATGATTCTTTATTATTCAAATACCAAATGGTAAAATTAAAAACAAAATAAATTTAAAGATTATATAAGTTAACCTATATGAACTTATCAAATTTATAATATGGATCATGAAATTAGAATAATTTTATAAGAAAACAAACAGAGATAACATGGATTTTTTTTATAAAAAAAAGTAGTGAAGTAAATATTATTGTAATCAATAATATTTTTATATTTTTTGAAAAGTGTAAAAAATACTATTTGTAAAGATAAATGCGAAATTGATGTTTTGTTTTGTTTTCTCCCTGGAGCATGAAAAAACAAGCGAAGAAAAACTGAAATGTTAATTTTTTTCTGTGTTATTTATCACTTAGACTGTAGAGTTGCTCCCAAAAAGTGAGGGTGATGTATGATTATTGCTTAATCATGTTTATTTATATAGATTGATTAATTATTATTTTACTATTAATTAATAAAGCTAAAGTTTCTAGGTAAAATATTGTAGTTATTTTATTGTTCACTCTCTCACAATTTATAATGGATTATAATAGTGTATTTAAAAAAAAAAAAAAAAAACATTTTTGGTTCTCAAGCTATTTTTCAGTAATTAAGTCTTTTTTAGTCAAAATTAGCACCGCTTGCATGTTATTTTAGGAGGGAGGATTAAATTGAAAAAATAATGACTAGAGTGAAAAACACATGTAACACACGTGATGGATTTGAAATTTGTTCAAAAGTTATTTTCATCCCTTATTTTTGTTGCTACCAGGTGATTGATCCCTGCAAATTTTTTTAAAAAAATATTTTGATATCAAACTTGATTTTCTTATTTTTAGTTATTTTTTGGTGGAGAAGATAGAGGGAGTCAACGATTTTTGACTTAGAAAGGGGAAGTTTAGCAAGGTTCATTAGGTGTTTTTCAGGGTTATAAATCCCGTTCCGTTCCGGCCGGAACGGCGGGAACGGCCCGTTCCAGTGCAAAATCCGTGACAAAACGGCGACGTTTTTGTCCCGGTAAAAATCCCGCCTCGATCCGGAAAATCCGGCCGGATTCCGGCCAGAAGGCCCCGGTTCTGTACCGGGTGTTCCGTTCCGGGTTCAGCAGAAAAAAAGAAAAAAAAAAGAAAAGAGGATCTGCAAATTGACGGCACGCCTCTTCGTCTTTTTCACCAGAAGAGACAGCAACTTCTTCGAACTTGACAGCCGATGCTCTGGTTTGTATTTGTGTGGCTTTTTCACGCCTCCTGTTGTTGGGGTTGATTTACGTGCAGCCTTGGTAGAAAAAACAAGACCCATGGCGAGGTATTGAGGAGATGAGGAGATGAGGAGATCGCTTTCATAACCAAGACCCAGATTGAACTAGTAGAAAGTATTGAGGAGATGAGGCCTGAGGGTGGGCGGCGGCGTGGGATATGCTTAGGATTTTAGGGTTATGTTACTGGGGGGTATTTTACTATTTTATACTAGTTATAAATAATAATAATAATAATAATAATAATAATAATAATAATAAAAAAAAAAAAAAAAAAGTTTCTAACTTTCTACGGGGGTTATAAATTTATAATAATAATAATAATAATAATAATAATAATATTTTTTGGAGGGTTAATTTTTAAATATTATTTTAAATTTCAAATCTCAAATTTGTGGGTCTTTTAATTATATTTAAATTCATTTTTTTTTAATTTAAATATAATTAAAAAAATGGTTCTTTTATTAATGATGTAGAAGATGTTTGATTTATATTTTTTTATTTTCGAACATTTTACTTTCATAATATTTTGGAATTTTAGAGATGTTTCTAATTTTGAGATTATATTTGTATTGTATAATTTAAAGTTCATTTATCTTGAATTTAAATTATACTTGTCAAATTAATATTTTATTTTTTTCATATATATAATTAAATAAATATGAACAGTACAAAACTGGAACGGAACGCCGGAATGCATCGAAACCGGAACGTTCTGTTCCAAACAAAAAACCGGAACGGTACCCGGAACGAATTTTACAACCCTGGTGTTTTTAGGTATTTTGGGGACAACTTTAGGTTCAAGATGAGCTCTTTCTTAAAAAAATACCTATTTTTTAAGTCATATAAATGGTTGTATTTTGAGGTTGTTAAATGATACATCGTTTATTTTTATTTCAACTAGCCAGAACAAACAATGTGTCATTCACTATGCTAAACTTTAAACAATAAAAATAAGAGTCTGCCTTGCAGGTCCAGCCATGAGATATTTTTTATTGGGCCGGATATTTTTTGCATAGATCACTATGATTCATCTATAATGTTTTGCATATTTTGTATAAATTAGATATTTATTTTTATAGTATTTTTAATATATGCAACCTTGCATATTTGTTTTCTTTTCTTTTATTCATTAAGTTTATGTGTGAGTCAATGTCTATTACAAATTAATTTCATAAATAAATTCATTAACCATAATCAGATATATAATTTGTGTTACAATATTCAATATTTTGATCTATGTTGGTCTCTTGATTTTTACAATTATATTTTGTATCATTAATTTTATTTTATTTATTTACACCATGGTTTATGATTATTTAATTTGATGTGTGCATTTTTTTTATATATATTTATGATTTTCATGCAATAAACTCATTGAGAAAATCTGCATGTTAAAGTTTTTTTAAAAAATACAAAAAATTAATTTAAAAAAAAAAATTATTTTTTTAAAAACATTTTTGAAAGGCATTTAAAATCCTCACTAAAACAGAAAACTAGGTTAGTTAAAAGTTGAATCAGCGATATTCTCTAGGTAGCAGAAACCATGTGTACCAACCTTGAGGCACACTTCAGAATCATCTTTCGAAATCGATCGAAACCCGTATCGCATCGCTCTTTTTCTAATCCAAAATTCATCTCTTTCGGCGGTAATTTCCTTTGGACAAGCAAACCTGGTCGGCATTAATTAACAAAAAAACTAAAAGCCATCGCACATTTACTGTAGATTCCTGTAGCACCAGACTCATTGCCACTGTTCATTGGCAATAAGTCTCGGTGCTTCGCGGCTGTTGGTTTGCTTTTTTTTTTTTTTTTTTTTCTTAAATGAACAATGTATGCCCGAAATTAGCCCCCGAAAAAGACAAAAAACGCCGTCTTTTTTGGGGGCTGGACGGTCATTGACCAGCCCCGTCCGGACCGGTCCGGCTCGGCCGGCCGGTTTTTTTATTTTTTTAACATTAGACTAAACAGTGCAGAGACGAATTCGCCCCCCGATAACGACAAAAACACGCCCTGGGGATGAGGGACCTTACGGTAATTAGCCAATTTTTTAATTTTTTTTCGCCGAAAACTGATGGCGCGTCGCCCGACGCGCCGTCCGATCCAGCGCCCACGCGTTTTTCGGACGGCGCGTGCGGCTTTATACGGCGTCCAAAAATAACCAACCGGCGTCTAGGATGATTTTCCGGCATGTTCTCTTCCACATGGGGCGGCGCGTGTGTCCATCTGATGTCCGGATACGTGTCAATGGTCCTTTGAATTTTCACCCCCCTTTCTCTCTCCTGCCTGCGCCAGCTGACGTCAGCTAAATTGTTTTTTGCCAAAATTCATTTCAGTCCCTGAACGTTTTGATTTGTTATTATTGCCCTTAATGCTATTATATAGGTTTTAATTGCTTTCAATTTCGTCCCTCAATTGAAATTGATTATATATTGGAGTTCCAATTCGGTCCTCATTCTTTTAATTTTGTGGGTTGGCCTGGAATTCGAAATTTATTTGGTATCAAAGTTTACATTGATTTCAATTTCATCCTTCCATGCAAAATTATTATAAATCCTTAATATTTTCAGTATCAAAGTTTGATTTCTTTCAATTTTATCCTTCTATGCAAATTTATTATACATTTCAGTTTCGTTTCGGTCCTAAATCTTTTAATAATTTTTATTTTTTTGACAGTAATATCAATGATATTTATTTTGTACTTAACACAATAATAATAATAATAATAATAATAATAATAATAATAATAATAATAATAAAAATATTAATAATAATTTAATTGTTTTTCTTGCTTACTCTTTTGTTAATGTTTTTTTTTCTCCGTATAATTTAATAATTTTTATTGTTTTAACAGTAATGACAATGATATTTATTTTTTTTCCTTTTGTTAAAGTTTGTAGCATATTTTTAGTCTTTCATTAATTATATGGTCTAATATTTATTAAATATTATTTCATAGGAATATATATAGAGAGAAGAAAACATGACCTAGGATTTTTCGAATAAAAAAAAATAATATCAATATTCTTAAATACATTTAATATAATCATATAATGAATAAATCGGATAACATAAAAAAAAATTGTCTTTGAATTTTAATTTCGTACTTAACACAATAATAATAATAATAATAATAATAATAATAATAATAATAATAATAATAATAATAATAATATTAATAATAATTTAATTGTTTTTCTTGCTTACTCTTTTGTTAATATTTTTTTTTCTCCGTATAATTTAATAATTTTTATTGTTTTAACAGTAATGACAATGATATTTATTTTTTTTCCTTTTGTTAAAGTTTTTAGGATATTTTTAGTCTTTCATTAATTATATATTCTAATATTTATTGGATATTATCTCATAGGAATATATATAGGGAGAAGAAAACATGACCTAGGATTTTTTGAATAAAAAAAATTAATATCAGTGTTCTTAAATACATTTTATATAATAATATAATGAATTAATCGAATAACATAAAAAAAAATATTGAATATTATCGCCTATAAATATATAGAGAGAGGAAAAAAATCACTTAGGATTTTTTCCTTAAAAAAATTTAATGTCACTATTCTTAAATACATTTAATGTAATAATATCTTAATAAATCTTATAAAAAAAAATTCCTTTGAATTTAAATTTGGTGCTCTTTTGTTTAAGTTTATTTCTTAAAAACAAATTTCCAATATTTTCAGTTTTAATATTTTAAATGTAATATTACCGGGGAAAAAAATTAAAGTTAAAAAAAAAATTACTTAGGTTATCTACAATTAAAAAATATACGGGTAATTTTTCATTTTGATTACATAGATTTTATCAATTATAATTATACTAACTAAATATTAAAATAACAAAATATAATACATATAAAAACAATCAATTTTCTACATAGATAAAAAAAAAGCCGCCGCATCGCTAATAATAATAATAAAACTATTAATTTTAATTTGCGTTGATTATCATTTTAAAATTGATATATATATATATATATATATATATATATATATATATATATATATATATATATATATATATATACAACCTTGATTTCTTATGAAAAAAAATACTATCATTGTTCTTCAGTAATTTTAATATAATAATATGAGCCATAAATCTTATAAAATTAATTTTTTTTTTACAATAATTATGATCTTACCAATTTTTATTATTTCCACGGTTATTAAGTTTCTTTAATATATTTACATTTTAAGTTTTATTGGTGATAATTTTAAAATTAATATTTGTTACATATTGTATCTATTATAATATTACTAATTAAATATTTAAACAACTAATTACAACATGTAAAAAATCAATTAGTTTTCTACATAGAAAAAACCCTGGCGCGATGCGCGGCCAAGCATACTAATTATACCACGCAAAAAACTCATTTCTAACATATTTTATCTATTGCAATTTTAATAATTAAACATTGAAATAACTAATTATAGCACGCAAAAAATGTAAGTTTATTTATGGGAAAAAAATTCCAATATTATTATTTATAATGTTTCGAATCTAATATTACTTGGGAAAAAATGCAATTCATAAGAAAAAAATTACCTGCATTATCTGCGATTAAAAAATATACAAACCACTTTTCATTTCTGTTATACAAATATTATCAATTATAATTTTACTGATAAAATATTAAAATTACAGAATACAATACATATAAAAATAATAAAATTTTTACATAGATAAAAAAAACCCGGCGCATCGCGCGGGTAAATCGCTCGTAATATACTATCCTAGAGACGCGCGCTGTGGAGTTTTGAGGAACAGTGAATTTTAACATTTTCTGGTGAGTGAATTTAATAAATAATAACGTACAGTTCCAGCTATATTAATGGCGAACTTCGATAATAAATATCCACCACGGATCAGCTCATCCAGTAAAATCACAAAGTTCCCCCCCGATCAGGGGTCATACCTGGCGGACTTGTCGCATTCAGGGGCATCATCTCCCTTCTCCTGAGGCACCTAAAATCAATCCATGTTGAGTTTCTAAGCTTACATTTATCCGGGTTCAGAAGTATAATATGACCCAATGTTCCACTGATATCAGGATCATCATTTTGGACCCTAAAGGCTCTACAAGCCCACAACATTCATAATTAAATTAGACTGGAGGTGTTCATGGAGCCTATGTTTAAGTTGCTGTTTAAGGTTTTTTCTCAAGTGATAAGTAGATAAAGAACAGGGAAGATGAAAATGATGTTTTTTGTGTGCAGAAAAAGAACAGCTTAATTGGGCTGCCCGACAAAGCTTTAACTTTCCAAGTCTATGCTAACTTGAACTTTGTGTTGCCTAAACCCAGTACCCTCTACTGTTCGATAGATCCACTTTGAAAAGAACCTCATTTTTAGTGGTTTTCCAAAACCACATAAACACTACAGACAAAAATTACAAGTGGAAAGAGGGGAGATAAAAAGCTGCGCATAGGATACTCATTTATGGGACTCTATGTAAGAGGTGTAGCAATAAAGGGTTAGTTTCATGGTAGAAAGGTGTACATTGGTAGACTTAGCACTATCTTTTTTCCTCCTCTGCTCTTCGCAATATGTTTATAAAGGGCTCGATTCATTTGACTATATTCATAAGCAGGCGCAGCAGCTTGTTCATCTCGACAGCATTCATGCTATGCTCAGATCTTCATTTGGCTATGCCCAGATACTGCTAAATGATCATGGCACACCACGGAAGAGCAATACACGCACTTGTAACATTGAGCAACAATAGTCCACAAGTCCAGAGTAGATAAATGGTTTATATACAAGGAGAAAACCCATTAACGCAATAACAAGAGAAAACAAATCACCTCAGCCCCACACATATGATGACCACAACTAAAATTGGTAGCAAAGAAAATCGTGCGATTGGATTTCTGAAAATGGTGTGCTTTTATGGGAACAATACAAGTTTTTAGACATTCACTCTTTTTTTTTTTTTTTAATCTGGAATAGATAAATATTAGCATACTCGGGTAACAAAGACAACAAATAAACAGCGCTCCAGTCCATCCACTGCAGCTGACTTGTACCTAGAATCTTGTAGGCAATCATCATCTCCATAGGACTGCAAAACGGAAATTTTTTTACCATTAGCGATTGAGCAAATCCTTTTCCAAAGCAGTCTTCATCCTGAAACCTTATCCAAGAGTCTTAAACTATGCAACCAAATAGATGGATAGATTCTAAGTTTTAAATTTTTACATTAAAAAAGTAGACATTCAGTAAAGATTGATTATAATGTTTTGAGACTGTGATTTGCTTGACTCCCCTCTCTTGTTTTCCAACCCAACTTATCCAAAATTGGATTAAAAGCTACATTTCCACCCTTATCCTTAATGTTTTGCCGTTATAATCCCATCTAAACAGGCTGTTATATTCCAAGAGCAGGGCTTTCAATTCTTCAGGATCAAAAAACACTCATTGGAATTTTTTTGGTAACAAAAAGTCATTTAAAAATGCAGGGCTGATAAGTGACTATAGAGAGTGGAATGCAGGAAAAACAATTACTGAAAAATAAATTTGGGAGATGCTGAAGTGGGCAGAAAGTTTGATTGAAATGAAAGGGCTCAGCAATAACACAAGGAGGTAACATAGTGATGCCTCCCTGTATCTCCCACCAAATTAATTGCACTAAACTTTTCACTGATGAGACAGCAGTATCCATAACACATTGATTTACAGCCTAATAAGAAAATTTCAACTCCCCATTTCCATCCACTTAAGCTTAACTCAACTCACCGATTACATTTGTATGCTACCAGCCAAAGCATCTCAAACTTCTGACACTATCAGTTCGATTACTCAGAAGTCATGCCAAGAACACCAAAAGGAACCTAGTAGCATTATGCTATCCAACCATGAGTAAAAAGCAAGCGCTCAAGTATGTGCCCAAACCACTTTATTAACAAAGTATGAGATAAGAAGTATGCGTTGACAGATACAATGCAGAGAAGGGGCAGCGAAGCAAAAGACACGATGAGTGTTTACGCTTTTCCTAGCATATTGCCCACAAGTTCAAATCGAGAAGGTTTATATAAACAAACAAGACAAGGATTAGAGTGTTTGACTTGAACTTGAGGAATGAGAGGTTACCTTTCATAACCAGACATC
This sequence comes from Salix brachista, assembly GCA_009078335.1. Lineage (NCBI taxonomy): Eukaryota > Viridiplantae > Streptophyta > Magnoliopsida > Malpighiales > Salicaceae > Salix > Salix brachista. Next base: position 9,931,621 of record CM018572.1, on the reverse strand, counting down.
ATTCATCATCTTCATGATGACGTTTCCTGATCTTCTTCTCAGAACGCTTTGTATCTCTTCCCACCCGAGGATCATCAGAGCCAGAGGCATCAGGATCAGACAAAGATGATGCCTTCGTGCTCTTCTGCTTGTGCCTTCGACCTGAATGCTCATGCTCATCGGAATCAGAATCATCAGAATGCCGATGACTTCTCCTTCTCCTCTTTTCCTTCCTGCTCTTCCTTTTACGGCGTTGCCGATCATCCTCTTCACCTGATGATTCGTTCTTCTTCCTCCTTTTCTCCTTCCTCTTCTTCCTCCTATCCTTATCCTCATCCTCATCCTCTGAATCGCTACTTCCCCTCTTCTTGCTCCTCCTTTTCTTCGACCTTCCTCTCTTCTTCCTCCCAGAATCTGAACCATCGTCATCAGAATCCTCCTTCTTCCTAGATGACTTCCCTATAGTACCACTCTTCTTCTTACCATACCTTTCAGCAATAATCCTCTCAATCTCCGAATCCACCTCAGAATCTGAAGTCTCACTCTCATCCTCATCGCTCTCCTCACCCTGAATCGCTCGTTTCCCATTGCCTTTTATCTTCTCCAACCCAGACAAAACCGCAGCCTGAACTGCCTCAGAATCCTTCTCTTTATCACCATCCTTAACACTCACAAAGTTCCTACATTGAAAAGCAAGGTGGCCTACACGACCACATCTCTTACAAGCACCACGGGCCTCGTCAACATTGGATGAGGTAATACGGGCAAGCGCCAGGAGACCCTGAAAGCTGGCATAAGCATTCTCACCTTCAGGCTCAGCGGCGGAGGAGTTCTCCTGGGTTGATTTTTTGGAGTCATCCTTGTTAGGTGCATAGGGGTCGTACCCAATTGCACTCTGCCAAATACCGTGAGTCTGCAGGGCTGCACTACTGTGCACCCTGTTGTTCGCCGGCATGCGAACTCTTCCTGCTGTCGCCGGCATCTTGAAATATAGAAATTGATCTGCGATGAACGAACTGAATAAATAAAAACTAATAAAGATTTTCGAAATTCCAAATGAAAAACTAAAATTGGGCTTGTGATTTCAAAAAAACAAAACTGTTAATTAACCTATTCCCAAAAATTAACTAAATCTACGTAATCGAACCCTAAAATATGCAATCTATTGTATCACGAGGAAGGAGGTGTTGATTGCTTACCAGATTAAAAGGTGGAGAGGCGTTGCCCGTCACAGGCGAAGGGTGTGACGAGTCGGTTGGCTATCAGAGAGAGAGAGAGATGGGGTTGGGGCCTCGGGGAGCCTGGAGGAATTTGAGATTGGAGAGAGAGAGAGCAATTTTAAAAGGGTCCTTTTCTAGGTCTGAATCCAAAACGTTGCGTTTCATTGTTTCTGAATAACGCTGTCTAATGCTGTCAACCATTAACGCGGTTTCTAGGATCTGCATGGGTTAAAATTACCTTTTACTATTTTACCTTTAATTTAGTTAAAAACTAGTATTGCTTATGTTGTTATGGCATATTTTTCAAATTTTATTTAATCATACGATAATAAAAATAAAAATAAAAATTTATAAAAAATAGTGATTAATATTTCAAAGAAAAATCATTTTTTAGTAAAACTTATCCCTTTTCATTTATGTAATTTATTTGTTTTAATAGTATTTTTTTATTAGAAGCATGATTTATTAAATAAAAACTAATGGTAATTAACTAGCTTATAAAGCATCCAATTCTCACTAGTCAAGTAGCAAACCTCGCAATAAAACATGTCTATATTATCTTCTTCTTTCTTTGTTATCTCGATATAATAATTCATTCTAATATTGAAATAGATTTCAAATTCTTACCCATACTTTTTGTGCATTAATAAATAGCTTCTCATTTACTTTCTTAAAGCTTTTAGCTTCATATTTTGTTTCTTTAACATATGATCCTACTTTTTATCCTTTGTCTAACACTAACTTTATCTCTCCTCTTTCAAATCATAAGGTAAAGTTCTATACTAAAATTGAAATTTCATAAACCAAAGGATCCAAAAATAGAATAAAGTAAAAATCAAAAGTATAAATACTAAATTGAATCTTTTTATGAAAACTTTCAAGTTGCCACCTGTTTTATTTATTTGTTTCTACTTCGGTCTTACATCTTTCAATCTTTCTCTTTTTCAACAAATCAAGACTAATTGATCATCAATTCATCCACAAAGAATTTTAATAAATGAGAGAAAAAAGTGATGATAAAAAAAATATATATATATATAGCAATCCATAGTGGAATTTTTTTATCAAGCCTAAAAAATGGTTTCTCTTAAAGGAAAATGTTCCAAGACTTGGTAATCCCATGAATAATAGAGACCCCAAACAACTAATTATCATTATAGACTATTGGTGATCTTGGTGTTATCAAGAAATTTTCAACGACAACAGTGGTGTTGTTAGCAAAATTTTAGTGTAATTGTGAAGTTTTTTTTTTCTCTCTCTCTCTCTTTTCTTGCCTTTTTTTTTTATTGAATCTTATGTCCAATAATTTTTTAAATTTGAAAAAGGTCGCACTTAACACATATAAATCAAGAGTCACAAATGTTCTCTAAACTATATTATTTTTTTAAACAAAATGTCATATTATTTTATCAATATTTTTTTAATCCTAGCAAAGATAGACCCAAGTGATGGGACTATGCTATGTACGGTTTGTCAGCTTTTGGCCAATGAATCTCATCGATCGCATGTCTCTCATTTTCATTAAGAGGTCTTACTTTCATTTCATCTCCGTTTAAGTTTTTTAAATGTTTCAATATCATTTTGATATGATATATCTAAAATAAAATTTAAAAAATAAAAAATATATATTATTTTAATATATTTCTAAACAACACTAGAAGTTTATTAGATATTATATTAGCTGTTGTTTTTTACTTAAAAATATATTAAAATAATATTTATTATTATTTAAATTTATTTTTAAGATCGATATTTTAAATGATTTAAAAATAATAAATAAATAAATAAATAAAATGTTCCGAATTAACTTCTATGTTGTTGTGATTTGAGTTTAATGTTGATAAAATGCTAGACATTATGGTAGGCTGGTATTTAAATATTATTGATTTACCTAAAATATTCTCAAAATTATCTTAAATATTTATCAACTTAAATTGGGAGTGTTATGGACTTAGTAATCATATCTACTGGATACTAAACTTTGTAGAGTATCTATAGATGCCCTCCAAATAAAATTTATTTTAGAATACAAGTTCATGACAAATTTAAAAAGAAAGATTTATTTATCCAAAACCAAAATCACTTGTTAGAAACCATTCAATCTTTAAATCATATTAGAGCCTCTAAAAAGCATTCTATTTGTGAAATATATTATTTTACTTAAGCCTACATTGGAGCACAAAATTAGAATTTCTAAGTAATTCTAACCGGATAAGTGAACACACTAAACAATAAAGCGGGTGTTTAGCTCTGCGGTGGCTTCTGTAGATGAGGCTCACCGCAGAGCTTGTGTGTTTGGTTAGGGGTTTACCACAGTTTATATAACCGTGGAACCCACTAAAAATTGTGTTCAACCTCCGTTTAGCAAAGCAGGTATTAGATGCTTTTCTTTGACAAACCATTGCAATCTAATCAAACCATTACAACGTCTCTCAACCTCAGCCAACGACAGACCCCTGCATATCTCACCATTCTCTCCTCACCCCCAGCTCCACTGACACACTTATCTCTCCTCACGGAGTTTCTGTTGGTGGGAGAGGCCACTGGTGGTGGCTTTAAAACACTCAAAATGGATAAAACACACTGTTTTATTTCAACAACAAAATTCTACAGAGCTTTGAACAAACTGTCAAAAAAACTCTCTCTTTTCTCTCGTGTTTTCTCTCTAAAATCTCCCACTACTCTTTTCTCCTTAACTAAGCTTCCTATTTATACAGAATGAAAGCTAGATATTTTTGACTTCAAAGATAAGATTTTGGCAAGTTGCTGCAAGAGGGGCGGTGGACGCAGGCGGCTTGCAGAGGGGCGGTGGATGCAGGCGGTGGTCATGCATAGTGGCTGTCAGGGGCTTTAATTGATGGAAGCCGGTGGTTGCAATGCTTGACTTGTAGATTGAGTTTATCCTAACAAATTCCCCCTTTAAACTCAATCGGGAGATGTCATGCCAAGCATGAACTTCAATCTGATAAATATATCTCCCTTCAATGGCTTTGTGAAGATATCTGCAACTTGATCGTTTGTTTTGCAAGAGATCAATTCAACTTCTTTGTTCTTCACATGCTCCCGGATAAAGTGATGACGTGTATCGATGTGTTTGCTTCTCTCATGATACACTGGATTCTTTGCTAATGCAATCGCTGATCGATTATCAATATAAATCTCCGTCAGATCTTCTTGAGGAAATCCCAGATGCTTCAGCATATTCCTTAACCATATTAAATGGCATACAGCTGAGTTGGCAGCAACATACTCAGCTTCACAACTTGATAACGTCACTATCGATTGCTTCTTGGATGACCATGTGAAAGATGTGTCTCCCATAAAAAATACAAACCCTGTTGTACTTTTCCTTTCATCCAAATCTCGACCCCAATCACTATCTAAATAGCCAATAAGTTTAAAGTTCTTACTTGATGTATAGAACATACCTTCACTTATTGTTCCTTTGATGTAGCGGAGAATTCTCTTAGCTGCACTCAGTGCGTCTGATCCGGTGTCTCCATATATCTGCTGATAACTCCCACTCCATAGAGTATATCCGGTCTTGTACATGTCAAGTACCTCAAGCTTCCCACCAAGCTCTTAAAGTAAGTAGGATCAACATTTCCTACTTTACTTTTCCTCAATTCCACTCCATTTTCAACTGGAGTTGATACTGGATTGCAGCTTTCCATCTTGAACTTTCCAAGAATTTCTTTGGCGTAGCCGCTTTGGGACACAAAAATCCCTTCTTCTTTCTGAGTAACTTCTAAGCCCAAAAAATGTGCCATCAGACCAATGTCTGTCATCTCAAACTCCTGTACCATGTTTTTCTTGAAGTCTGTAAACATGGTAGGATTGTTGCTGGTGAATAACAAGTCATCAATATATAAGCAAGCAAATAGTGTGCTCCCATCATCTTCTTTCTTCACATATATGGCGTGTTCATATGGACATTTTTCAAATCCATTTTCTTGAAAATACTTGTCAATTCTGGTATTCCAAGCACGCGGAGCTTACTTCAATCCATAGAGAGCTTTCTTCAACTTGTATACTTTGCCTTCATTGTCTTCTTCAATGTAGCCAAGTGGTTGTTCAACATAAATCTCTTCTTCTAGGAAGCCATTCAGAAATGCTGACTTCACATCAAGTTGATAGATCTTCCATCTATGTTGGGCTGCAAGTGAGATAACCAGTCTGATTGTCTCTAGACGGGCTACAGGAGCAAATACTTCTCCATAGTCTATGCCTTCTCTCTGTTTGTAGCCTTTTGCCACCAATCTTGCTTTATGTCGTTGTACTTCACCTTTTGCATTCTTCTTGGTCTTGTAGACCCATTTCACACCAATTGCCTTCTTTCTTTCTGGCAGATTGGTTAACTTCCATGTATCATTCTTCTCAATGGCATGTATCTCTTCATCCATTGCTGTGATCCATTTCTCTTCTTTAATAGCTTCATCAAAGCTAATTGGATCACTATCTGCGAAGAAACAAAATAATGTTGTATCTTCTATTACCTGAGTTGCATCGTATAAATCTTCAAGATTTCTCATCCTTGGTTCTTCTGATGAGGATGCTTCTGGTGATGTTGATGATGTTCCTGGTGTTGGAGAGTTTCTCCTGTTGAATACAGGAAAACTGTGTACTGGAGACTGTGGCTCCTCTTCTGGTACTCTTGGATCTTCAGCAAGTACTGTTGGTACTTCTGCTTCATCTTCAAGGATCAAATCTGTATTGATCCATTTGATTTCTTCTTGATCCTCTTTCCACTCCCAGGTTTTATCTTCTTCAAAGATAACATCTCTGCTGATGATCACCTTCTTTGTGATGAGATTATACAGCTTGTATCCCATTCTTCTATCTCCATATCCCACAAAGATGCATTTCTCGCTTTTATCATCGAGTTTTGTTCTTCTTACATCCGGGATCTTTGCATAAGCCACACAGCCAAAGACTCGAAGATGAGTCACACTTGGTTTGTGGCCACTCCATGCTTCTTCTGGAGTGATGGCTTGCAAACTTTTTGTTGGGCAGCGGTTCAGTAAATATACTGCACAAGATACGGCTTCAGCCCAGTATTGTTTGGGCAACTTCTTAGTTTTGAGAAGACTTCTAGCCATATCAAGAATAGTTCTATTTTTCCTTTCTGTTATCCCATTCAACTGTGGTGTATAAGCCGGTGTTGTCTGATGTCTGATGCCTTGTTGTGTACAAATGGCTTCAAAATCATTCGATGTGAATTCACCACCTTGATCAGATCTTACGGATCTGATATTATACCCACTCTGCTTCTCCACAATTGCTTTAAAATCTTTAAAGCAATTAAACACTTCTGACTTCATCTTCAGAAAGTAAATCCAGGTCTTCCTACTAAAATCATCAGTAAAAGTGAGGAAGTACCTGTTATGTCCAGTTGACATAGGCTTTATTGGTCCACACACATCTGTGTGAACTAACTCCAGTGGCCTCTTCGCTTTCCAATTGACCTCCTTGGCAAAGTTAGCTCTGTGGTGCTTGCTGAGGACACAGCTCTCACAGACTTCTTCAGGATGATCAATGTGAGGCATTCCTTTGACCATCTGCTTACTTGCAAGCATCTTCAGGCTTGTAAAATTCAGATGTCCAAGCCTTAAGTGCCAAAGCCATTCTTCACTATTGGTGATGGCAGTTAAACACTTTGCTGCATCATACTGGATGTGTAGTGGGAACATCCTGTTCTTAGACATCTTCACATAGGCAATCAATCTCCCATTGTTGTCTTTAACTGCAACACGACAATCCTTCATGAAGAGAGTATACCCTTTCTCCAGAAGTTGTCCTATTTTCAGCATGTTGTGTTTGATAGCTGGAATATAGTACACATCAGCAATGTAGTTATCATCTCCATTCTTCAACTTTATCGAGATGTTGCCTTTGCCTTCAACTGGGACTTTGGAAGTATCTCTAAATGTGACCTGTCCTTGTACGGTCTCATCGAGATCACTAAAGAGGTCCCGTTGCCCGCACATATGATTGCTAGCTCCAGAATCTAGATACCATATATGCTCCTCATTTTTGCCCAGTCCTTGTTGGACAAATAATGCAGCTGATCCATTGATGATGGCATCTTCGTCTGCATAGTTAGCTTGCTCATGCAACTCTACTGGAGCTTTCTTTCGGCATTCAGTGCTATAATGCCCAAATTGATTGCAATTATAACACTGAATATTTCTCTTATCACGGTTATTGTAACCGCCTCCTCTTCCTTGTTGATTTCTTCCTCGAGGGGTATAGTCATGTGTTGAATTCCCCCTTTGCTCATATCTGTCTTCCTTCAGAGACAGTTTCGATTGCAAGGCATGCTCTATTGCCTTATCTCCATTTCTTCTCACAAGCTTTTGTTCATGAGCTTGTAAGGAACCCATCAACTCATCTACCATCAATTTATCCACTTCCTTGGATTCTTCAATGGCAACAACAACATAATCAAATTTTGGATCTAGGGATCTCAAAATTTTCTCTGTAATCCGAGCTTCTGAAAGATCTTCTCCATTTCGTCACATCTGATTGATTATCACCATAATTCTCGTGTGATAATCAGAAACAGATTCCGAGGGTCTCATTTGTAAAGACTCAAATTCACCTCGCAAAGATTGAAGACGAATCTTCTTGATTCTGTCAGCTCCTTTGAATTTTTGTTGGAGAGCTTCCCATATATCCTTCGACTTTTCCGCAGAAGAGATAATCTCAAACGTGGCTTCATCAAGACCTTGATAAATGATGGTCTTGGCTTTGTTGTCCTTCTTTCTGTTGTTTCTGAGAACTTGCTTCTGCGATTCTTGTAAAGCTTCCTCTGCTTCTTTGGACTCTGGTTCATCATAACCATAATCCACAATCTCTATGCATTCTTATGAGCCAAGAAATGCCTTCATTCGGATGCACCAATTATCAAAATTATCTCTGGTCAGCTTCGGAATGAGTGTCTGAGCATTTTCTATAGTCATTGTATTTGAAAATGACTATATCACCCTTTTTTCTTTCTCTTTTCACCAAACGGACACCACGGATGGATCCGGAATGGTCCAAATAGTAGGGAACTGGTTTGAGTTTGTTCGAAATGAGGCTAAAAACGGGTGAACCGGTCCAAAAATCACTTCTGGACGCTGGTCGGTTCGCTGGGATTGAACCGGGAATATTCTAGGGAATATTCTTTGTGGCTCGGCTTCAGCTAGCGGCTCGGCTTGGATGAACGGCTCGACTTGTCTGTATTGGCTCAGCTTGTCGGCTCGGCTTATCGGCTCGGCTCGGTGTAACGGCTCAAATATGGCGCGCGTGAAACTCACTCGTCTTCTTCCTCGGGGCGCGTGGCTGAGAGTAGTGAATAGTGTCAGATTTTCAGAGGGAGAGTGTGGCTCACCCCTAGCTCTGATTGAGTTGATTTTTGCACCGACGAGTTCGTATTGAAGATATCTATACTCTGAAATGATCAAAATTTTTTTTCAACAAACTTGAAAATTTGGATGTACCCCCAAAAACCTCTCTGTTTTTGACGAACGAGGCTCTGATACCAATTGTTGGTGGGAGAGGCCACTGGTGGTGGCTTTAAAACACTCAAAATGGATAAAACACACTGTTTTATTTCAACAACAAAATTCTACAGAGCTTTGAACAAACTGTCAAAAAAACTCTCTCTTTTCTCTCGTGTTTTCTCTCTAAAATCTCCCACTACTCTTTTCTCCTTAACTAAGCTTCCTATTTATACAAAAAATGAAAGCTAGATATTTTTGACTTCAAAGATAAGATTTTGGCAAGTTGCTGCAAGAGGGGCGGTGGACGCAGGCGGCTTGCAGAGGGGCGGTGGATGCAGGCGGTGGTCATGCATAGTGGCTGTCAGGGGCTTTAATTAATGGAAGCCGGTGGTTGCAATGCTTGACTTGTAGATTGAGTTTATCCTAACAGATTCCAGTGTTGGCAAAGGCACAAAGAATGTCCAGGTTTGTGTCAAAGATCTTCACCCGGTCTATGGTGGTTTGAGTTTTAAGGAAGTTGACTACTTGCAATGGTGAAGGAAGGTTGTTTGCTAATGTCTTGTAGTTAACACGAACTGTGTAGGCGGTGGAGCTGGAATGGTAGAAGATAGTGAACCAGGAAAATGGCCATTTTTTTAAATAAAAAAAATGAGTTGAGAAAGTGAAGCATTTAATGAGAGGAGGTTGGTAGTTTGGCTTTGGCAAAGTAAAGAGTGATGAACTAAAGTGTATCTTTTTTAATATAGAAATATTAAAATAATATTTTTTATTTTTTAAATTTTATTTTTAATAAAATAATATTAAAAAAAACTAAATCAAAGATTTTTAAAAAATACAGCAATGTCACACCATGTTAATAACTCGTGTATATATATATATACACGAGTTATATATATATATATATATATATATACGTGTGCATATGTCTTTTAAAGTAATTTAACAAGTTAATAGTAATATAAAAAACATGGTAATCAAACACACAAAATTATTTTTTATTAAACCTCAAACTCAACCATATTTTTAACTAAACACTTCAATTTCATTTATGAATCGTAGCTAAAAAGGCTTTTCATAAAAATAAAAAAAATTCAATATCAACAACAACAATAGTCATGCCAAACATAGTACCCCTTTTAGCTTCATCTCTGTTCCTTTTTGTCTCTATCAGCACACTATACTATGAATAAACCCACTCCTTTGAGCAAATTGCATTTCTTTTATGCACACATGATCAAGAAGGCATCATTCAGATTCTCTCTCTTTTTTTTTTTTCAAAAAACAAAATATTGGGTTTGTAAGTTTTAAGTGAATTCTTTTGCGTGAAGATTAACCTTTGAAGAAAAAATATTTTAGATCGTGAAAGTGTATATGTAAGTATTATACAGTAAAACTCTGCAAAAGATCAACAAGTCTTCCAGCTTTTAAAGGTATGGTACATTTCTTGGTTGCTGAGGAAATTCTAGTAAAAGAAAATGAAAAGGCAATTGTAGAAGACTCTGAAGTTCATTTTTGATTGCTGTTATGGGTTTTTTCTATGTATAATGCTTGATTTTTCTGTCCATATATGTTACGGGCCTGATTTATGACAGGTGGTAGCTAGCTGGGCAAGGATGGACGACGCGTGGCAACCAGCAGTACACTGAAAAATGGACAAGATGATTGACGCGTGGCGAACTGCAACCATAGTTTACTTATTAACTATAGTTTATTAACTATAGTTTATGCAATTAAATTCAGCATTTAAGTTATGTTATTTTGGTTAAATAAGAGTCATTGCTAGTAATGGGTAGTTAAGAGGGGGTAAGGTCACGATCAGGGAGCAATTATAATTCTTAATATGTATTTAAGCTAGTGTTTGCTTAATGAAAGGATCATCTTGGAAAATAAACCTAAAAGTTGCGTGCAAAAGCAGGCCTCTGGATCCTTGAATTTCCAGAATCCCTTTTCATTACAATTTGTTCCCAAATCAACAACAAATTCTCATTACATCCAAAAACAATTAAAATCATAACAAGTGGTATCAGAGCAGGTGTTCCTGGGATGATTGAGGGGACCCGATCAGCTCAAGTGGCTGAGGTTATCACCTCCATTTGAGGGGAGACAAATTCTTTGAGAGAAGAAATAGGTAGACAAAGAGCTCTTATGGAGCAAGTGCTACAACAGTTACATCACTTGGCATCAAATTATGACAACCTGATACACACATCAGCAAGACATAATCAAAATGTAGGTGAAGGAACCTCAAATAATATAAGTGGAAACACCAACTCTCTAGTAAAAGGACATGCTGGAATTTAAGCAAGGACTCTTCGATTGGATTTCCCTCACTTTGACGGAGGTGACCCAAACGATTGAATCCTGAAGGCTCAACAGTTCTTCGCAAACTATCAGACACAGGAAATCAAAAGCTTTAGATTGCTTCTTACCACATGGAGGGAAGGGCGTTGTCATGGTATTACTGGTTGATGAATTCAAGCCCAGCAGCTAATTGGGAGGAATTCTTGGTGGCCCTGCGAATCAGATTTGGTCCTTCGGCATATGAAGACCCAGTGACAGCATTCACCAAATTGAGACAGACAGGGAGTGTAGAGGAGTACCAAACAACCTTCGAAGTCCTGTCAAACAAGATTACAGGTCTAAGTGAAGAGTTCTGTATTAGCACTTTTCTTAGTGGATTACAAGATGAGTTGAAGATAATAGTTACCATGTTCAGGCCAAGTACACTCTCGGCAGCCTTTGGATTGGCTAGATTGCCGGAAGAAGAAGTTAGCAGGAGACAACACCCTGTTTGACCTGTAAACACAAACCACAACCACAACACAACAACCAAATATCTACTAGCTTACCCTAAACAAGCCCACTTCGATTACCTGCACCAAATCCACTTCCAAAACTTCCAACCCCACAAAATTTATCCCAATACAACCAAAATTTCCCAAAAAAATATCCCTTACCTATTAAAAGATTTACAACCAGCCAAATGCAAGAAAGGAGAGACAAGGGGTTGTGTTACAATTATGATGAAAAGTATCACATAGGGCACAAATGTAATCATCCAAAACTGTACCTACTAGAAGGAGTGGAGATTGGAGGGGGACATGAGGAGGTAGAGGAAGAATTGGAGAAATTAGACCAACAAATATCATCAGCAGAGCTGCTAGTTATATCTCTACATGCACTAGCAAGAATGCCTACTCCTAAGACCATGAGGTTAGAGGGGACAGTTGGAAAGCATTCAGTTATCATCCTTATTGACATTGGCAGCACACACAGTTTTTTGGATGAAAATGTAGCAAGGAAATTGAAGTTACCAGTGGAAGATAGCCACTTGGCAATACAAGTTGCTAGTGGTACAACTTTCCCTTGCCAAGGTTGCTGTAAGGCAGTATTGCTTCAAATGCAGGGGTATGATGTATTGGTTAATTTATATTTATTAACCTTAGGACGATGTGATGTGGTCATGGGAGTAGATTGGCTGAGGAGTTTGGGCATAATTCAGTGGAATTTTGCCTAACTAAGCATGAAATTCACAATCAAAGGGAACCCTATAATTTTGCAAGGCTTAAGGCCTCCTATTAACTCTCTAGAAGAGGAGCCAAAGCTGAATAAGACTACTTTGGTGGAAGGAAGAGGGGTTTGGCTACAACTCATGGTGGTAGAGGAGATAGACATTCCTAAAGTTCCAGATATGGCTATGCAGCAGGTTTTGGGTCGTTTCCAAAATGTATTTGACGGGTCGAAGGGTCTACCACCCTCTAGGGGGCATGATCATAAAATTCAGCCACATAATGCAGCCACACCTACTTGTGTTAGGCCTTACAGGTACCCTTATTACCAAAAAGAGGAGATTGAGAAGTTGGTTAAGGAAATGTTACATGTTAGGATCATTTAAACCAATCAAAGCCCTTACTCATCACCAGTTTTGCTGATGAGAAAGGGAGATGGGAGTTGGAGCATGTGTGTTGATTATCGGGCTCTCAATAAGGATACTGTTAAAGATAAGTTTTCTATACCTAACATAGATGAATTGTTAGATGAATTGCATGGGGCTAAATTATTTTCCAAGCTCGATTTGAAATCAGGCTACCACCAAATCAGGATCAATCTGGATGATGTGCCAAAAACTATCTTTAGAACACATGAAGGACATTATGAATTTCTTGTCATGCCCTTTGGGCTTACTAATGCACCTTGTACATTTCAGGGGTTAATGAATGAGATATTTAGATCTTATCTCCCAAAATTTGTGTTAGTTTTTTTTTATGACATACTAATCTATAGTAAGTCATTAAAGGATCATGTACTGCATTTACACATTGTTTTAGATATTCTCAGACAACACCAGTTGTATGCAAAAATTTCAAAATGTGTTTTTGGGTGTTCGGAAGTTGAATACTTAGGATATGTGATTGCTAAGGAAGGTGTCAAGGCTGATCCCAAGAAAATTTTAGATATTGTTATCTGGCCTATTCCTACCACTTCTAAGGCCTTGAGGGGGTTTCTCTGCCTTACAAGATACTATAGGAAGTTTGTAAAGGGGTATGGGGGTATTGCAGCTCCTCTAACAACATTACTGAAGAAGAACTCTTTTTCGTGGTCGAAGGAAGATACCCAGGCTTTCGAAGCTCTTAAGGTAGCAATGGTAACCCATCCTATCCTAGGGCTGCCAGATTTTAATAAACCTTTTATAGTCGAATGTGATGCATCGGGTGAGGGGATTGATGTTGTTCTAATGCAAGAAGGGAGACCCTTGGCCTATTTAAGTCAGGCCTTAAAGGGAAAAAATTGGCTTTTATCGACTTATGAAAAGGAATTCCTAGCCTTGGTCCTGACTATTTAGAAATAGAAGCACTATTTGTTGGGACATCAGTTTAAGGTGCGGCAAACCAACAAACACTGAAATACCTACTGGAACAAAGAGTGGACACCCCCTTCCAACAAAAATAGGTTACTAAACTCTTGGGGTTTGATTTTACTGCGGAATACAGATGTGGAAGGGAAAACAAAGTTGCTGATGCTCTGTCACGGCGACTTATCAAGGATTCAAGTGCAGGGGGTCATGGTTCAACACCAGCAGAAGGGGAATTATAAGCACTTAGTATTATTCAATCTAATTGGTGGGTAGGGTTACTACAAGCCTACACACACGATCCCCGGTTATAGCAAATTATCAGTCGCAGCTAGCAGGGGGATCTTGACCCCAAAAAATACAAGTTTTAGGGCAATTTATTATTTTACAAGGGAAGGTTGCATCGGGGGTCTCTTAAGCACTATCATGAGAGTCCCATCGGGGGGCATGCAAGAACACACAAAACACATGCCATAATTAAACGAGTTTTTTTTTGGAATGGAATGCGCAATGATGTTAGGGCATATATAAGGGAATACGATGTATGTCAACGCAACAAAAGCGAGAACCTTAAACCCGCAGGGTTACCGCAACCCTTACCAATACCCAAGGAGGCATGAGTTGACATTAGCATGGACTTCATAGATGGTTTACCCACATCTAAAAGATACAATGTTTTAATGGTGATTATTGACCAATTCAGCAAGTATAGCCATTTATTCCTCTTTCACATCCATACACAGCAATGAGCACAGCATAACAATTTATGGAGCATATATTTAAATTGCCTGGCATTTCACAGAGTATAGTCAGTGATAGAGACGCAATATTCACAAGTTCGTTTTGGAAAGAGATTTTATGTTTGAGTGGCATACAACAATTAATGAGTTCAGCTTATCACCCACAGACAGATGGACAAACTGAAGCTATGAATAAATGGTTAGAAGCTTACCTCAGATGCTTCACGGGAGATCGACCCAAAGATTGGGTCCGATGGTTGCCTCTAGCAGAATGGTCCTATAACACCTCTGTCCACTCAGCCACTAGTTTCAGTCCATTTAAGGTCCTGTATGGGAAGTCCCCACCTCGGCTACAACCTTTTGAACCCGGGTCCACTTCGAACCAAGCTGTGGAGGATGAGACGAGGAGCCGAGATTTCATCCTAAATCTGGTATGAGAAAACCTGCAAGAGACCCAAGTCCGCATGAAGCACTTTGCAGATAAAAATAGAACAGATCGTGAATATGAGATAGGAGATTGGGTTTACCTTAGACTGATACCCTATTGACAACTATCAGTAGCCGTGTGAAGAAATTTGAAACTCTTAGCCAAGTACTTTGTCCCTTTTCAAATTAATCCAGAGAGTGGTAAGATGGCTTACAAGCTTGATCTACAAGAGAACTCGAAGATCTACCCGATCTTCCACATTTCATGCCTCAAGAAGAAGATCAGAGCTTAGTTTCTCCTAAGCCCTAGCCTACCTGCTGTAATGGCAGACGAAGCCCTAGCTCCCAAGATACAGAGAGTGTTAAACAGGAGGATGAAGAAGAAAGGCAACTACGGAGGAACTGAGCTTTTGGTTCAGTGGGAAGGGACGACCGAGGAAGATGCAGTGTGGGTGGATGTAAATGAGCTTCGCACAAAATATCCAGAACTCGTGGGCGAGTTCTTTTGAAGAGAGAGGCAGTTGTTACGAGCTTGATTTATGACAAGTGGTAGCCAGCTGGGCAAGGATGGGCGACGCGTGACAACTAGCAGTACACTAAAAAATGGACAGGATGATTGACGCGTGGCAAACGACAACCATAGTTTACTTATTAACTATAGTTTATACAATTAAATTCAGCATTTAAGTTATGTTATTTCGGTTAAATAAGAGTCATTGCTAGTAATGGGTAGTTAAGAGGGGGTAAGGTCACGATCAGGGAGCAGTTATAATTCTTAATATGTATTTATGCTAGTGTTTGCTTAATGAAGGGATCATCTTGGAAAATAAACCTAAAAGTTGCCGTGTGCAAAAGCAGACCTCTGGATCCTTGAATTTCCAGAATCCCTTTTCGTTACAATTGTTCCCAAATCAACAACAAATTCTCATTACATCCAAAAACAATTAAAATCATAACAATATATGTTTTATTTCTGTTTAATTTTGTTATGTGTATGAGAAAAGGAAGGTTTTGGTTTTTTCCCCTCTTATTTTCTGGTTTATGTAAGAGCTGAAATGCTTTAAACTTTAAAGCAGGGTTGAATGAGCATTGAAAAGGTTTGGACTTTTTATTAAGAGAATGACGCTATTTTAATCATTTTTTATTTATGTTGCTTTCTTTATTCTTTTTACCTTTATTTTATAATCATGTTTATTCTTTATTCTATTATTATTATCTTTTGTACTTTGATGATCAAATGCTTTACAATTTGTGCATGTTAGTACCGAGCATAGAAAAATAAAAAGGTTCTGCATGTTACTGGCTTCTTGCTGTTTGTTCTTGTTTCTTTTATGAAGATTCCTGAGAATGGATTGTAATAAAAAACGATTTCTTCAAAGGATTTATGATTCTTCATCATAGGAAACTCTGTGAATGGTCTACAAGTCCTTAGATAAGGATTTCTGCAACTATTTCTTTTCCTTTTTGATAATGTACATTAAACTTTTGATTTGTATATTGTTTAGTTTGGCATTATTTGTGAAGCAATATTGGGCCAATACTTCGATGTGTGACATCATCTTCAAACAAAACTTAGGCAGTCTATGTATTTGGATCAGATTCATACATGACTAACATTTATTGTAAATGCCGAATCCCTTCTCTCTTGCTTTTTTTATTGATTTTATGGATCCTTTTCTGCATTTTCATTTAATTTTTTTTTGTCCACTGATGCGACCATATTATTTGATAGTTTCATCCATATTTACCTAGTGTTTTTCATATGTTTTGTGTATAAAATGCCTTGATATTCTTTGTTTTATGTTTTGAAGGCATTTTTGGATGAAAGATGCAAAAAGGAGGTAATTGGACAGATTTGACCTTCAGTCAGTGTTTTGTGCAGAGTGGAAGCTCTAGAGATTGAAATGAAGTGATTCTAGTGACATTCAAAAGCTAACATCCATAAATTTATGGAAAGCTAAGGAAAAAGAAATAAAATAAGGAAGATCATGGAAATCACAGCCTTCAAAGTCAAATCTTGCAATCTGCCGATATCGACCTTTGTCCATTCCAACTTCAATATCTCGAGCTACAGAAGTCCGATTGATGCAAACTCAATTTTCATGGATTCAGGACTCAAATATCTATAAACGATCAAAATTCAAGCTCAAAAAGATGTGATATGAAGGATATATTAATTTTACAAGGGACAACTAAATTCTGCCAACTTAAGGAAGGACTATTTTGTAAAATAGACACTAGGGTTTCTAAGCATATATAAAGGAGGAGAGGAGCAAGGAAGTGGCGGCCAGCACCAAAAAAAACACAAATCTTCCTCCTCCAAACCCTAAATCATGTTTTCTTCTATCTTTTTTTAGTTGTTCAATAAACATGCAAGGCTAGACTCTTTTGCTTGGTTGCAAGGACACGGAAACCTTCAGATTTCAAGAACTGTGAGATCTATTTTTACCTCAATTTTTCAGTTTATATGATGAATATGTTTGTTCTCCTATGCTTAGTTTCCTATGATTTTTTTTTAATTGCTAAGAGCGGACTCGAAGTTATTATTGTTGACAATCGATTGCTAAGTTTGATAACCAAACCGGAGTTGTGGTATATGAACTTATGAAGCAACTAAGTTAATAATTGTAGCGGATCTATGTTATTAATCTTAGGGAGAACATTCAATCGAACTAAACATATATTGCAGATAATTATGTTTCTTAATTGATCAATTTATCTAGATTTTAATGCTGCCATTGAATCAAATTACTATTACGGACACTATGGTTGTTTGATGGTTAGGGTAAGTTATACGGCGGATCCATTAATGAACCAATTTTAAGAAGAGATAAATATTCCGAATATAAATTGATGTGTCGTTTCCATGATCAGTTCTGATTTCTGTAGGTGGATGTTGATTTGCGACCAAGGTTTGCTTTATTGATAAATTTCAGTTTTATATAATTTTCGCCTAGTTTGCTTTAGCCTAACCTAGACAACTTCCAACCCCCCCCCCTAATTGCATAACATATAGCACAAAAATCTGAACTAAATCATCCTCGTGGGATCGACCCCTTGCTTGCTTTATACTATCTTGTTTGATTTGTTTTAAACTAGGGTAATTAATTTGTGTGACCACGACATCGCAACAGGAAGTAGCAACAGTGGATCTTCACATGCCTAATTTAACCAATAAAATTGGAACCCTGTAAATTCTGCTTTTTGGGAAACATTGGCACTAGCCACGGTGTATATGGTGGATGTCACTTTGAGAAGAAGTGGTCTAAGAAAAAACTTGCTTCTAAGTGGAATTTCTTCCGGTGTCAATCAGGAAAAGGTTTTTCATCTTAGTCTGCTATAGTGGTCGAGTCTAGCAGCTTGTTTTGCAGTGAAATAACCACGTGGTTATGGATGAGTGTAGTAACATGTTCCCCTCAATGAAATGTCTACTTGGTGGTCTTGACATCAGTCTCCCACCCTTGTATTTTGAAGCCTAAAATGGAAGGAGGGACATCATCAAATGGGGGAAGTGGGACAGTAGGAGAATCAGAAATAACATGAGATTGAAAGAAATATTGATTTTCAAAGAAAACTACATTTCTAGAGATTCAAAATTTATTTGCATGATCATCATAGCATATGAATCCTTTCTGAGTAGGGCTATATCCCATAAAAGCACATGTGACAGACTGAGCGATAAGCTTATGACGTTCAGTGGGTGGTAGATGAACAAAACAAACACACCCAAAAGTATGAAGTGATTTATATTCAGGAGGTATACCAAATAAATGAAGATAGGGAGAATCATAATTTAGAGTGACTGTAGGCAAGCGATTGATTAAATAAATAGTCATAGATAATGCTTCTACCCAAAATTTGGTAGGTACAGACGATTCAATTAGCAAAATACGAACAACATCTAAGAGATTATGATTCTTACGCTCAACGACTCCATTTTGTTGAGGGGTGTAAGGCAAGAGCATTGAGAAATTATCCCTTTTTGTTGAAGATAATTCTGAAAGGAATTTGACATGTATTCCCCCTTGAGTCGGAGCGTAAAATTTTGATACAAGTACTGAATTGTGTCTCGATAAGCACGACAATTTTTTGAAAAACAGAGAACACGTTAGCTTTAGAGTGAAGAAAATAGATCCAAGTAAATCAACTATAATCATCAATAAATGTCACAAAATAACGATATTACCCATGAGAAATAACAGGAATAGCACCCTAAACATGAGTATGCACAATTTCAAACAAAGTTAAAGCACGGTTACCGTGCACAGGAAAAGGTAAAGTTTTACTTTTACCAAGATGACAAGTAGCATAATCAAAAGGAGAGAGAATTTTTATTGCTAAAAAAACCATGTTTCAAAAGAACGCAAAGAAAAAAAATTATTCCTAGGAAGCCTTGCTCAGAATCAGAACAACCAAAGAACGATGACAACCACAACCCAAAAAAAATTATTCCCAGGAAGCCTTGCTCAGAAGCAGAGCAACGGAAGACACATAATTTTTTTGTTACACACACGATGAGTCATAGGTCAGTAGAAGCTCTGATACCACGTCAATATTAATTTGTGTATGCACTGAATGATCACTCTTCTTAAGTGTCTTGTTCATTAAATAGGCATCAAACCGATTTACATGAGTAGCTAGTAATTCGGGCTAAGTATGTAAAAATAATAAGTGTCCTATTACAATACTACTAACTACTATTTACATCTCTAATTAATTTCCTAATTAATACACAATCACATCCTGTGACAAAATTTGTTATGCTTTTGAATCCTGTTATTCTAGATGGTCAAAATGTATGTTTGTAAACCAATTGCTTTTGGACATGGAATGAGGGCTATTGAAATGATATTTACTATCATGAATTAAATTTAGTAATTAGTTGGTCTTGCTGTTTCTGGACCTTCTTTCTTTTTCCTTTTCCTCAAACCAATACTAATATACAAAGTCGTGATTCATAAAAAAGATCCGAGCTTTACATTATCTTGTACAAGCTGTAATATTTTCTCTAGTTCAACTTCACAAAATGGAATTTGAGTTTAACTTATTTTCAGAGAAAACAAGACAGGTTGAGGAAAATAGAAGAGAGAAAAGTATACTTGCAACTGCATGAAGCAATGGAGGCCCTCCTTCACATATGCAGGGATGGATGTGGGACAATTGGACCTTGTGACAAAATGCTAAAAGGAAGCCAATTTGCCTGCAACTTTCCTGCTTGCAAAGGACTTGAGTCCTTAGTTCATCATTTCTCCAAATGCAAGTCCCGGGTCCCAGGTGGTTGCATTCACTGCAAACACATGTGGCAGCTTCTCGAACTGCATTCTCGTATGTGCGATGAGCCTGATTCCTGCAAGGCTCCGCTTTGCAGGTAAGAATGAAACTTGCATTTATCATTTTGCCTCCATGCATTTATTTTAAACCAAAACAAGACAGGGAGAGAGAGTTCAGAAGACATATATAGGAATGCTATTTTGCTTGTTAGAGAATCTGAACATCCAAATATGTCCTCCAATGGGGAATTATGTTAAGAAGGTTTTTAAAGCATGGAAATAGATGAAAAGTAGTTTACAAGCTTTTTGCCAGATCTGTATTGGGTTTGTGAGTGTTAAATATTACAGTTAGAATATAAACTGTTAAGTTTTGTTAATTAGCATAACTGTTTTTGTTATGTAGTGATAGGTGAGTTTTGTGTGTATTTTAGTTTTTAGTGTATTCATTACTATAAATACATACACTGTAACCTTGAAGAAAGATGGAAAATTAAAGATGAAAATACATTACTGAAAGTTTGACATGGTATCAGAGCCAATCTCGAATTTTTTATCTTGAATCGTATTTTTTCCTCTCCTTTCTGGTTCAAAAACCCAGAAATTTGATTGCTACAGTACTTGTTTGTTCAATGCTACCGTTCATCCACCCCAGATTTTCCCGGAAAAAATAGCCCAGATTTTCCCGGAAAATAAAGCCCAGATTTTCCCGAGAAAAAAAAAAACCCACATACGAATTTGTTGTTTTTTTTCTTTCGAATCGAAGTGTTTTCTTCCCCGGAAGCTTCAGTGCCATCGTTACCGTTCATCAACGAAAAAAAAACCCAGATATCACACCCAGAAACTCCAGCACCAATCGAAAAATCCACTCAAAAAAAAAAAACCACCCATCGAAAAAATCCACTCACCAACCCAGAAATCCATTCATCCACCCATCGAAGAACACCCAAATACCACACCCAGAAAACCACAGATTCAAACGAAAATTCTCAGAAACCCGAGACCCACAAACCCAGAAAAAAAAACCCAACAAACCATCTGAACATCTTCATCTCCGAAAACCAACAACCACAGACGAGAAAGGAAATCAACCCACAAACAATGGAACGATTGAAAACAGATATGGTAGAGATCGGCGAAGGACAAAAATGCATAAGAGAAGGGCAACGAGAAATAAGGCAAAGGTTTGAAGAGATAGAAGTAGAATGCCGCAGGCTCAAAGAGGAGACGATGAACATAGCTGGTCAGAGTGATTACAATCAAATCAGAATCAACCTAATGCTTGGCATTTTACAGGGGCCGACGGCTTGGGGAAGAGAAAGGGAAGAAAATGAATTAGGGCAAGCCTTTTATAGGGCTGCCCGAAATAGTGCTGACCGAAACAGTGGGGTTGACCGAAGTGGGGCCGACCGAAAATACAAAAATGCTGGTGGGTTAATGTGCTCTCACTGCGGGGAAATAGGACATTCAAAACAACGGTGTTATGAAATTATTGGCTACCCGGACTGGTGGGACTTTACGAAAAAACCTCGGAAAAATTTCCGAAAACCTCTAGTTTATCTGACGGAAGCAGATCTGGCACAACCCACAGCGAATGTGGTCCATCCAGGTATCATCGAAAATGAATTTGCACACTCTATTATTACAAAGAATAGTACTTGGATAATTGATACAGGTGCATCCCATCATATGACTAGAGATTCCGATAATTTAATATGCCATAAACCCTCTTTACGGACAGATATATGTACTGCTAATGGTAGTACCTCCCCTATTACAGGGGAAGGATCTCTTGTTTTAACTGATACTATTACACTAGATACTGTTCTTATTGTTCCATCTCTTGCGTATAATCTCCTCTCGGTTAGTCAAATCACGACTACCCTTGAGTGCACGGTCACGTTTTGGCCTTTGTTCTGTGTTTTTCAGGACATTCTAACCCGGAAGATTCTTGGTTATGGTGTTAGACGGGGCAACCTGTATTACTTGGAATTAACGAAACTAGGGGGGTTAAAGTTAGGTCATGCACATCAGACCACAAGTACAGATCAAGCTCAGGCTCTTGTTTGGTTATGGCATCGACGACTCGGACATCTTTCATTTGGGTACCTTAAGAAGCTACAACCGCATTTATTTTCAAGGTTAAGTATTTTGGATTTTAAGTGTGACATCTGTGAACTAGCAAAAAGTCACCGTATTTCCTATTTGCCAAGTTTGCATAAAAGTGTAAACCCATTTGCAGTTATTCACTCTGATGTTTGGGGTCCTGCAAAGGTCTCATCTTTTTCTAATGCACGATACTTTGTTACCTTTATTGATGAGTGTACTCGTATGACCTGGATATCTCTCCTCCGAAATAAAAGTGAAGTAAGTACAGCATTTCAGGAATTTCAGAAAATGGTGCTGACCCAATACCAACGACAGATTCGTACACTTCAGCCAGATAATGGTACATAATTTATGGATCAAGTGCTAGGTAACTTCTTACAACATCACGGAATTCGACATCAGACATCCTGCACATATACTCCACAGCAGAATGGATTAGCCGAAAGAAAGAACAGGCAAATTATGGAAATAGTTCGGGCCTCGCTATTTGGCATGAATCTGCCAAAATACTATTGGGGTTAGGCAGTCAAATCCGCTGCGTATTTAATAAATCGAACACCATCCAGTGCAATTGAATTTCAGTCTCCTCAACAGAAAATGGAATCTCTTCTCTTGGTTCCTCACCTTCCAAATTTGGAGCCTCGAGTATTTGGTTGTACGGTATATGTCCACATCCCTAAGGTTCTGCGAAGCAAACTCGATCCGTGTGCCAAACGATGCGTGTTTGTAGGTTACTCAGCATTTTAAAAAGGATATCGGTGCTACGATCCTCATCATCGAAAGCTACATGTGACCTTGGATGCATCATTTCGCGAATCTGAACCCTACTATTCAGGGGAGTTCCTGGTTCTTCTCTTCAGGGGGAGAGTAACAATGAAGAGAATGAAGATATATTTGAATTAGAGGAAATGAGACCAAGTCGGGATGATAACATTGAAGTCAGCACAGACCGAAATGATCTCACTAATGACCCCCCTATGTCTCTGGAATTACCAACGCCTACACCATTAACCGAAGAATCAACCGAGAATGTCTCTCCTCAGTCAACTCAGGTAACCCTAAATCCTATCCCAATTGATATAAATGAAATTCCTGTCTTAGAAAATAATGAGACCCATAGATACCCACAAAGACTAAACCGGGGAGTCCCAAAGAAACAGTATGAACCTGATCCAAAACACAAAACTAAAGACCCCATCAGCAACTATATTTCTACCCATAGATTATCGGAATCATATGCATTTACTGTTAATCAATTATCCAATGTGTCTATTCCTAGTAATGTACAGGATGCATTAGCAGACCCAAAGTGGACCAAGGCAATGAATGAGGAAATGGAGGCTTTGCAGAAGAATAACACGTGGGAGTTATGTCAACTACCAACAGGAAAGAAGAAAGTTGGGTGTAAATGGGTGTTCACAGTGAAGTTGAAAGCAGATGGGAGCATTGATAGATACAAAGCAAGGTTGGTAGCAAAGGGATATACGCAGAAGTATGGGGTGGACTACCAAGAAACTTTTGCCCCGGTTGCAAAAATAAACACAATTCGGATTCTCATATCGATAGCAGTGAATCGAGACTGGGCCTTACAACAATTTGATGTCAAGAATGCCTTCCTGAATGGAGATCTTGAAGAAGAAGTTTATATGGAATTGCCACCCGGAGTGAAAACCAGGTGCTCACGAGAAACAAAAGTGTGCAAATTAAAGAAGGCTTTATATGGGTTAAAACAGTCACCCCGGGCATGGTTCGGAAGATTCTCATCCACGATGAAAGAGTTTGGCTATAAGCAAAGTAATTCAGATCATACTTTGTTTATAAAGCACAAAGGAGGGAAGGTAACAGCTCTAATAGTATATGTGGATGATATGGTTTTAACAGGAGATGATCCAGAAGAAAGAAAGGCTCTACAACAGTTTCTGGCATCGAAATTCGAAATGAAAGATCTCGGACAACTGAAGTACTTCTTAGGGATTGAGGTCTCGAGGTCGAAAACGGGGATATGTCTTTCACAACGAAAATATGTGTTGGATTTATTAGCAGAAACTGGAATGCTTGCATGCAAACCAGTAGATACACCTATGGAAATGAATCACAAACTGGGACAAGCAGAAGATCAGACGCCAACTGACAAAGGACGTTACCAACGATTAGTTGGGAAACTGATATATTTATCACATACACGGCCAGATATAGCCTATGCAGTCAGCGTGGTAAGTCAGTTCATGCATTCACCAGGAGAGGAGCATATGGAAGCAGTATATCGAATCCTAAGATATTTACAAAGTGCACCGGGAAAAGGACTACTATTCTCAAAGAATGAAGTTCGTGAAATTACAGGATACACAGACTCAGACTGTGCAGGAGATCAGACAGATAGAAGATCGACATCAGGTTACTTTACTTTTGTAGAAGGTAACCTTGTCACTTGGAGAAGTAAGAAGCAGAAAGTAGTCGCAAGGCCAAGTGCAGAAGCAGAATACCGGGGTATGGCTCATGGTGTGTGTGAATTGCTATGGATTAAACAGGTACTACAAGACCTGGGAATTGAGTGTGAGACATCTATGGGTCTACACTGTAATAATAAGTCAGCTATCGAGATTGCGCATAATCCTGTACAGCATGATCGTACCAAACACGTAGAAGTTGATCGACACTTTATTAAAGAAAACCTTGATCGGAAAATTATACAATTTCCGTTTGTAAGGTCGGAAGATCAATTGGCGGATATACTCACAAAGGCGGTTTCAGGAAAGACATTTCATGGAGCAATTAACAAGTTGGGCTTGATAAACATATACGCTCCAACTTGAGGAGGAGTGTTAAATATTACAGTTAGAATATAAACTGTTAAGTTTTGTTAATTAGCATAACTGTTTTTGTTATGTAGTGATAGGTGAGTTTTGTGTGTATTTTAGTTTTTAGTGTATTCATTACTATAAATACATACACTATAACCTTGAAGAAAGATGGAAAATTAAAAATGAAAATACATTACTGAAAGTTTGACAGTGAGTAACAGTACATATTAGGCTCATTTGTGTTGATTAACTTTTCTATTTATTTTTAAGATTCATTACTATTCTGAAGATGGCATTAAAGCACCTATATTGACAATGATATTCCCATGAAATGTTTTCACGGATTCTTCTATCTACTTGTTGGATTTAGGCGATGTGAGCATATGATAGCCTACTTGCTTTATTTGAGGAGCTGACATGTTCAATCAGAAAAGAAGGAAAACAAACTATATGCATGCTGCAGTATCTTGATAGTGTTCTCTCTCCTTGTTGATAGGCATTTCAAGGAAAAAATGCAGCAGCAAACAACGAAAGAAGAAGCTAAGTGGAAACTGCTGGTCAGCACAGTAATAGCAGCCAAGATCGCCTTGGGGCCATTCACAGCTCGACGTATAGATTTATTCTGATCCCATTACTTCTTTTAACCTTGTATCTTCATCACCATTTGCCATCAACACACCCAGGCCATTGTTTTGTATAATGTAATGGCAACTGTAAGATAGAAACAATAATTGGCGAAATGGTTCAACAATGTTTCTGTACAAACTTTGTATCTTCTCTGCGTATGATAAAATAACGAGGGAATAGGAAATATTAATATAAAATTTGGACAAAATCATAGTATAGATTTTGAAACATTATAAAATAAACTAAAAGAGATCATACTTTCATTGTTAGTGAAAACACTGTGAATTGTAATAGTGTGTTTTTGGGTCAGGTCGGTTTGGTCGGTTGGTTTACCGGTTAACTGATATTTTTATATTATTTGCATGGTAAAATAACTATTTTATCCCTTAAAAAGACAAAAAAACAACACTGGCCTGGTGAGGTCATGAGAATTTCATATTTTTTGAAAATACCTAATTACTAATATGTCCTCCAATAACACAAAAAACAATTCTGGCCGGGAGGAGTGCCACTGGCATTTCATATTTTTTTTTAAAAATAGTTAACTACTAATTTGCCCCATAATAAGACAATTGAAGAGTTGGTTGTGGGGGTAATCCGGTAATTTACCACTTTTATTATTATTTTCTGCGCGCGCGTGTCACACGCGGTCGATAGTATTCGGCCTCACACTTGCTTTGGGTGATGTGTGCGGTGTCATCTGGTGGCAGAAAATGCTCATCTGGCGTCTCATCCGATGCGCTGCCATGTACTCTTCCTCCTAGTGTGGCGCGTTGTGGTCCACGGTTGCCAGATTCGTGACAGTAGTCGGTTGAACGTTTTTTTCCACTTTTCTATCTCCTGCATGCTAAAGTACAGGGCAAGCCCCTGATTTTATGGTGTTTTCATTTCAGTCCCTTATCTTTTAATTCTTTTGCATGGTCTTGATTTCTGTTATATAAATTTTAATTTGTTTCAATTGGGTCCTTCGATTAAAATTGATTATATATTTAGGTTTCAATTTGGTCCTCATTCTTTTAATTTCCGGATTGGTTTTAAATCCCTTAATATATTCGGTACATAATTTTTGATTTTTTCAATTTTGTCCTTTAATTGAAATTGATAATATATTTGGTTTTCATTTCGGCCCTTATACTTTTAATTTTTTATTTTTATTTTTTTTATATTTCTGAAATAGTCTCTATTTTTGTCCATATTTATATATGTGTGCTCTTAGCTTTAGTTTTTAATTTTTATTATTTTCTTATTTATTGAGGTGGTATTTTTTTTGAATGATTTAGTTCTTAAATTTAAGTTTGTATTTGCGATAATTTGAAAATTAATATTTATGTTTTTTTCTCTCTTTGTTCTTTCTTTTAGTTTTTTTATTATTATTTTCAAGACAAGTGATTTTTTCTAAGCTAATAACTTTTATTTTTGTTTTATGTTTTTTTGTTTGCTCTTCTGTTACAGTTTTTAGGCTTTTTTTAGTCTTTGATTATTTATTTATTTATTTATTATTATTATTATTATTATTATTATTATTATTATTATTATTATTATTATTATTATTCATGCAATAATAATAATAATAATAATAGTTTTAGTTTTAGTTTTTTTTCTTACTTACTCTTTTGTTAAAGTTATTGAGTTTTTTTTTTCTCGGGATAATTTAATAATTTTAATTATTTTTTCTTTTATTGAGGTAATATTTTTTGAAAAAAAAAATCTTAAATTATAGTTTGTGTGTATGATTATTTGAAAATTTATATTTCTTATTTTTTTCCCGTTGGTCTTTCATTAATTTTTTATTATTATTTTATTTTTCATGTCAAATGATATTTTTTTCAGCTAATTATTTTTATTTTTATTTTATTATTTGTTTGTTTGCTCTTTTGTTAAAGTTTTTAGGCTTTTTTTATTCTTTGATTTAATTGTATTTTTCATTATTAATAAAATAATAATAATAATAATAATAATAATAGTTTTTTTTTTGCTTACTTTTTAGTTATTGTTTTTGAGCTTTTTTCCTCGGGGTTGTTTAATAATTTTTATGGATTTAGCAGTAATAGTAATGATATTTTTAGATATTAAAGCTTCAATATTGTTGTTGTTATAATAGGGTGTGTTGATGTGGTTCATTATATCAAACATTACATGTATAAATGTTATATTTTATTTTTGAACTAACAAAACCTCCTAATTATTTCAATCCCAATAATTTTAAAAATTGTTTACTCAGTCCGTGTCCGCAACGTAATGCGAGCAATTTAACTAGTTAAGGACTAAATCACAACAGGCCTGAAAACATGGAAGCTAAAAACATATACTAAAATGTCGTGGACATTATAACATATACTAAAAGAGATCAGACATTCACTATGGACTGGACATTTGCTCTCGGTGCTTCGCGCGCGTACGTGAGCTACTTTTTTTTCCCTTTGATGAACTGTGTATTAACGCTTTTGCCCCTTAAATAGGACAAGAAACGCCGTCTGGGTTGAGGGTCACGGAGGTAATTGCACGCGTACGACCCGGTCTGGTCCGGTCCGGTTCGCCGCACCTTTTTTGTAATATTTTTTGAAAATGAATAAATACGGATATAACCCCTAATAAGACAAAATTGATGAATTAAGCACGGGGGTATACCGGTAATTGCCATCATTTTTATTTTTATTTTTGAAATACTGTCGACACGTGCGAGACACGCGACCGACAGTATTCCGCCTCACGCCCTGTGAAGGTGGCGCATGAGGGGTGATCGCGTCGACGGATATGGGTTACTGGCGTCTTTGTCAATGAGCCTCTGCGTGGTCTTCCTCCCGGGGCAGCGTGTATTGTCACATGGTGGCCGGTTAAAGCCGCTTGCCCCATTTTCTCTCTCTCCTGCATGTAAAAGTACAGGAGAGGCCCCTGGTTTTGTTACTTTTTCACTTCAGTCCCTGTACTTTCAATTTTGTGTATGGTCCTGATTTCTGTTATACAAGTTTTGATTTAGTTCGATTGGGTCCTTCGATTTCAATTTATTAAATGTTAATGTTTCACTTCGGTCCTCCTTCTTTTAATTTCCGGATTGGGTTTAAATAGCTTAATATATTCGGTGCAGAAGTTTCAATTTTTTCAATTTTATCCTTTGATTTAAAATGATAATATATTTGATTTCCATTTTGACCCTTATACTTTTAATTATTTATTTTAATCCCTTTATTTTTTTTATATTTCTGGAATAAGTGTGCTCTTAGCTTTGATTTTTAATTTTTGTTAGTTTTTTTATTTGCTGAGGTGATATTTTTTTGAAAAAAATTAGCTCTTAAATTTTATTTTGTATCTATGATCATTTGAAAATTGATATTTCTTCTTTTTTTCTCCCTTTGTTCTTTCTTTTGGTTTTTTTATTGGTTTTTTTTTATTGTTATTTTCAAGTCAAATGAATTTTTTTTTCCTAATAATTTTTATTTTTATTTTATTTTTTGCTTGATCTTTTGTTAAAGTTTTTAGGATTTTTTTAGTCTTTCATTTATTTTTATTTTTTTTCATTATTAACACAACAACAACAACAACAACAACAACAACAACAATAATAAGAACAACAACAATAACAATAATAATAATTTTAATTTCAATTATTTTTCTTACTTACTCTTTTGTTAATGTTTTTAAGTTTTTTTCTCTCAGGATAATTTGATAATTTTTAGTGTTTTGACAGTAATAGCAATGATAATTTTAGATGTTAAGACTTCGATGTTACTATTTTTATAATAGGGTGTGGTGATATGTTTTATTATATTAAATTTTGTATATATATAAATATTATATTTTAATTGTGGACCAGCAAATCCTATTAATTTCTTTAATCTCAGCAATTATAAAAATTGCTTGCTCAGCCCAAAATGTAGTGCGGTCAATTTTTTTAATTTTCAAGTCAAATGATTATTTTTTGAGCTAATAATTTATATTTTTGTTTTATCATTTATTTTATTTTTTTATTTTCTCTTTCTTTTTATTGGTTTTTTTCTTATTTTCAAGTTAGATGAATTTTTTTTACCTGATTATTTTGATTTTATTTTTTTGTTTGATCTTTTGTTAAAGTTATTAGGAGTTTTTTAGTCTTTCATTTATTTTTTATTTTTTTTATTATTAACACAATACTAATAACAACAAAAACAACAACAACAACAACAACAACAACAATAGCAATAATAATAATAATAATAATAATAATAATAATAATAATAATAATAATAATAATAATAATAATAATAATAATAAATTTAATTATTTTTCTTACTTACTTTTTTGTTAATGTTTTTGAGTGTTTTTTCCCTGAAGATAATTGATAATTTTAATTGTTTTGGCAGTAATAGCAATGATAATTTTAGATATTAAGACTTCGATGTTGCTATTTTTATAATAGGGTGTGGTGATCTGTTTTATTATATTAAATTTTGCATATATAGATATTATATTTTAATTTTGGACCAACAAAACCTATTAATTTATTTAATCGCATCAATTATAAAAATTGTTTGCTCAGCCCGCAATGTAGTGCGGTCAATTTTTTTAATTTTCAAGTCAAATGATTTTTTTTCAGGTAATAATTTTTATTTTTGTTTTATCATATATTTTATTTTTTTATTTTCTCTTTTGTTAATGTTTTTAGACTTTTTTTAGTCTTTGATTTAATTTTTTTTATTAACGCAATAATAATATTAATATTAAGAATAATAATAATAATTTTAGTTTTTGTTCTTACTTGCTTTTTTGTTAATTTTTTTGTGTTTTTTTCACGGGGTAGTTTAATAATTTTTATTGTTTTGACAATAATACTGATGATAATTTTAGAAATTAAGACTCCGATAATTTTAAATCATCCTCTTTAGTCATTAAATAAACGAGTTGATATGCGAAGATGGGTTTAATATAAATGCCTGAAACGCATGGCTTTCTTAACAAAGCCATTCCCCAAATTTGAGAAAACCACCTATTCATTGTTGAATATGTTTCTCTGTATATTGCCTTCTTCCATGCCTTTGTTGTAACAAAAGCCAGTTATATATAAAAAATAAAAAAACGAGAGAGAGATTTTTACCTTTCCTTTCTCTTTTTTTTCCTAATCTATCTTCATTTTTAAAAACTTTTTGATTACATTCTTCAATATTATGTTTATTAGAGATTGAGTTAGTTTCCAAGGGGCATGACATGATGGCTAAGAGCTTGCTATCTGCATAGCAGGTATCGATTTGAGTCAAGGCGTGCACTTCTTATAAGAGCTTAGGATAATGAGGGTTTTACTCGCTCACTCGGACCTACAAAGGGTGTTTTTTGAGGGGTCAGGTTTCTTCGTATCCAAAAAAAAAAAGATTGGGTTTCATAAATAATCTTCAAGTTATTTTTAATGAGGTTATCTTAGTCTCATGATCTAAATTGTAAATCTGATGAGTTGACTTGATTTTTTGTTTTCTATTTTCCTTATTAATTTTTAATTTCAACTTTATCATTTAATATTATATTTATTGAGGATTATACTCATATTTGTTTGCAATTTCTTTTTATGTGCTAATCTCAGTTTCATTGCCTAGATCATGTGTCTGACAAGTTAACTTGGTTGCCTTAAGTTTTTTTTTCTAATTGATTTTTTTAATTATATTCTTCAATAATTAAATTGATTGAAAACTATACTTCATTATTTTTTTAGTTTGTTTTTTATGAACTTATCCAAATCTCATAATTCAGGTCGTTTTGACTAGTTAATTCAAGTTGACTCAAAATGGTTTAATGTCCTTTTATAATTGGATATGTTTTCAATTTTATTTTTCAATACTGTGTTGATTATGAATCTTCAGTTTGTTTTTAATTTATTTTTTTTAATTGCTGAAGTGAAGAAGGATTTGCAGAGAAGAAAGTAGTTTCTCCTTTGACAGAAGAGAGATACAATCTTCAGTCTAGCTGTGTGTAAATATTAATTCAGCTGACTCCTTGGTTTTCAACGGCTACCAACCACTTCGGTGATGATTTCTTTTCACAAAGCAAATACATCACCCATCGATGCCTATCCAAATAAACTTCCTCCAACTCCTTTGATTATAGGCAGCTCAATCGAGCTAGCAATTATCCTCGAACTAGCATAATTTTCAACTCGTCTAAGAGCATACATAAATCATTAAAATCACAGTTGAGATTTTGGGAAGAGGAGAGGGCCGATGGTATCCACCACAGGCTATGAAGTTGTTGAGCTCAGAGGGGGAAGAAATCATTACTACAATATGCATGTGTTGAACGGATAAAATTATTAGGTCATTTGACATGACAAAGAAAGGAAGAGCCTATTTAACACTGTAATTCCACTGCTTATCCCACAACCTATGACCCTATAAACAACCTAAGAAACACAAGAATACCTCAACCACGAATCTTTCTAGTCCCAGTTCTCAATCAATCAAGTGTTACCAAAGAGTTCCCCAGGCACAGAGGAGATGCTTTCCTTAAATAGGATGGCAAAAAGAAATGGAAGAAAGGACAGAAATAAGTAAGTCATTTACATATAAGTGAAATGTTGTAGAAAAATCCAACAGGGACAATCGTACCAATGGTTCAAAGTTTCAAGGCATCAACAAGCACATCCCCCTGCTTGTGTCTGGGATGCAGCTCCACCAGAAGACTTTAAGTTCACATCAACCATGTCCTCTTGCTTTGTTGAAGAAAGCGCCTCCATTCCTGGTAAGGCTGCAGCGATTTTTCGGAACAATGGCTGCACAAAATTTCATCAATGAAGTAAGAGAGAAAATACCCAGTAAATGAATATGTAGACGGATATGTGCTGAATAAGAAAACAGCAGTCACGTCAGAGGACACTAAGGCATCAGACCCAAAATAATTCGCGGGGTGGGGAAGGAGAGGGCTGTGGAGTCCAGATGTAGCTCAAATAACCATTAAATGCATATTATTGGGCAACGATGGACACCTTCAAGAGATGGCTTACTGAAAGATGGGAAGCCCATCCATCAGATTTCCTTTCCTTCTCTTTGATATCCCAGACATGTAAAGATCCCTACCATTAGACAAGGTAGACATCTGGACTATGTCCGGTTGAAATTTCAGAACATAGGAAAAGAGTAATTAGAATATGTAATTAGAATGGAAAAGCATGGTATTGTAAGAGCTCAAGCAAATCAATAGAGAGTATTGGAACACATAGGTCTATTGAGTTCAGATGTAGCTCATGTAACCATTAAATGCATATTATTGGGCAATGATGGACGCCTTCAAGAGATGGCTAACTGAAAGATGGGAAGCCCATCTATCAGATTTCCTTCCTTCTCTTTGATATCCCAGACAAGACAAGGTAGACATCAGGACCATGTCCGGTTGAAACTTCAAAGCAGAGGGACAAAGTTATTTCAATATGTAATTAGAATCGAGGAGCATGATCTTGTAAGAACTTGAGCAAATCCAAAGCCAGGGTTGTAGAATAGTTCTTTTATCCAAAAGAGAATAATTACTTGGCCAACAAAGTAATTTCCATGCAGGCCTACTTTCTGATAGGTTCACTGAAGCAAAACAAGGCAGAGAAGAGACATAGAACCCTTTGCACAACTTTGCGAGTATTAAAAATGCCATGATCACAGAGAAAACGGGAAACAAATACCACGCTCTTAATCTACCCTCAATAGATTGAAAAGGATAAGGCACGCAATGACCTGCATCTGATTTTCATTTGGCTCCAAACTTTCTTTTTTTCTTTTTACTCTCTTCTTGGAGAGCATTGGCCATTAACTCAAAGAAGGTATTGTGTAAGGTAGAATGATTGTGTTCATTTTAGGCTCATGAAAAGTTCAACATCACCAGGAGGTAGCATAGAGGGAGGGCATGAGCTAGAGAACATACCTTGATATTAAAACCAGCCTTTGCACTGGTTTCGATAAACATTACGCTAAGGTCACGAGCTTTAGCTTCTCCTTCTTCTATAGAAACTTGCCTGCCAAATCATCCACGGAACAAAATGTTAGATGACACGAGGCAAGAAAAATCAAAGACTTAATTGATTAAACAGCAGAAAGGGAAAACATCAAATAATTCAGATCTCTCAGTATTTGTTACAACCACAAATTTACAAGCCAAAATGAGTGACTAAGATCAAACAGATCATAGTGGACCAGTAGGAAGTAATTTCAGAAACAGTGTTATTACTTGTGCGTGAAACTGACCCAGAGCACACAGAAAGCATCATAAACAAGCCACACTGATCATGGCAATACTTAACAGTCTAGTGCCATCAAACATTCACCTCTTCTCCACAAGGTCAGTTTTGTTCCCAACAAGGACAATGATGACATCGCTGCCCCTCTCAGAGCGAACCTCTTCAATCCATTTTGAAGTGTTCAAGAAAGATTGCCGACCTAAAACATGGACTATCGAGTTAGGAAACATCCATGACACATGAACGCCTTATTCCAAACAAATAATTTGGAAGTTAGTTTAATGTGTATAAGAGGGGAAAAAGGCTCATGCGAATGAATTTCAATAAGAGCACATAACCGAACAAGTTTATGACTTTGCAAAACCAACATGCCAATCAGGGAATTAACAACGAGACAAGTGAATTTACTTAATCTCTTGAAGGCAAATTTACTTAAGATGGATAGATGACAAGGCAATAAGGAAACAATTGCAATGATGATATTACTTAAAAAAACTGCATACTTGCAACATCAAATACAATGACAGCAACTGAGGAATCTCTAATGTAACTTGGAATGAGGCTTCTGAATCTTTCCTGTCCAGCTGTATCCCTGCAAACAAAGAGATTATCAAAGAGTCAACCATCCACAAAGGAGAAATTGCCATGAGAAAAAGTAAACCACACAAACATCAAAAGAATCAGGATAAATAATAAATGCACATGTTTACATAACTATATATACAAAAAAGTAGGCGTGTGTGCATATGTTGAGTCATGCACAAATATTGCAATCATATTCATGAAAATAGTGACAGTAACATGGTCCCTGACATCTACCAATGTGCACATCTTCATTTCTAGCACTTTTAAGAATGCCTATCAGTCACAAGGCAGTGCTGCGTCAACTCTTGATTTATCTTCATTCAATGAATTGCCATTCATTCTACTCAATTCAAAGCTTATGCCATAATAAAATTTATGCATGTATTCTCATGTAAAATTGATCCACGATGCCCAGAGCATTATTATTTTGTCTGTTTCACGTAATACAAGTTCCATCGCCTCGGTGAGCAATATTGCATTGTCACGTGTCATGGCACTGGTATGTATATATGCAAATGACCATTCATTATCAATCCTTTGCATGGTGAACTGAATAGATACAGCCCCGCTTGTGAATCAAGAGTTCAGTGCAGGACTCATGTCCAAGGATTATGCAAATTGTATTTCTCGAAACAAAAGCAAAATTGCACTTCGGTAAGGTGATGGATCTAACCACAACTGCAAACGAATAGTTCTGTCTTCAAGATACATGGTTTTTGATAGAAAATCAATGCCAATGGTAGCCTGTTCATCAGTTCAAGATACATGTAAGTTAGATCAACAGACTAAATACTTTGGAAATCACGAAGAAACAAACCATGGGTAACTACAACATCGGCCACTACAAACTATGGGTAAAACGAGGCAGGAATTAAGAAGAAAAAAAGAGATTATACATCAACAAGAACAAAGCATACTTACGATTTTCTAACGACGAAATACACATTCTTTACAACAACAAAAATAATCAACATTCCTTGCTGTAAAAAGAAAGATCTGACAAAAAAATCATCAAGTTTGTTTGTTTATACGATAGTGCGATCTTTCAAAGAATAGGTAACTTCAAAACCCAAACAAAGGGTATGTGAAAACAACAATACAAATCAGCGCACAGAAAAATACAGATTAAAACAAGATGAATCTGAGTCCGAGGCAAGAAAAAAATTATGATCTGGGTTTTACCTGGTAGGTGTTATCGAATTTATCATACATGAAGCGAGTGATGATGCTGGTTTTACCGACTGATTGGTCTCCCAAGAAGACCAGCTTGTACTTTGCAAGAGCTGAGACTGGTGCCATTTTTTTCCTATTATTTTTTCAGAGATCCGTAAAATGGTCGATTAACCAAATCGGAGAGAAATGGAGATCAATAGGTGTAAGTGTTTGCTTTTAAATTGTATAGTGGTTGTGCACTTGTGCTTGGTGATTGAGCTGTGCAAGACTGCAAGTAGCTGAGAAATTCTTACGAGGAGAAGACTGATTATTGGTATTTGACGTTAACCGGGTTGAAGTTATGATTTATTTTTTATTTTTTAATTGTTTTGTTTTTTGGGGGTGGGGTATTTATAGTTGATCCTCAAAGTTGTTACTCTTGCAATTGCATTCTTTTGGACCAAAATTAAGAATAATTAAATGCAATTTATTAACTAAGAACAAAAGTAAAAGATATTTGTGTGTGTTTGGCACTGCGTTGAAAATTTTGAGTTTTTATTTTTATTTTTTATTTTTAATTATTTTTAATTACTGATGTCAAAAATAATTTTTTTTAAAATAATCATTATAAAACTTTTCTGAACAATAAATATTTTGAAGAGCAATTTCAAATACACTCTCAAATAAGCCCAAATCAAAATTAAAAAAAAAAGATATTATAGATGGATGATGGTTTCAAAAGTTCACATAAAATATTTATTTTAATCCTTTAATTTTACAACGTAGATATACCTTGTCCCTCAATATTTTTTTAATTTAATTTAATTTTAATACAAAAATTTTATTTGTTATTATTTTCAAGGTTTGAGTATGAGAAATGATGAAGAGATCGTCAAAATCTAATATAGACATAAAATCAATATCATCACTGATTACGATAATTAAATTGATCGATATTGGTGTGATATTGGTGTCAAGGTATTTTATTTGTAAGGAGAGTTACACTTTTGTGTTTTTTTAACCTTGAAATAACCTCTTCTTTTTCTTTTTTTTCTAAATGAAAAAGCAAACCAACAAATTTGAGAAAATAATATAAAAGTTTATAATAAAAATTAAGAAAAATATATTTTATTAATATTCCATATCAATTAGCAAATTATTTTAAAAATATTGCATATTGGGTAATATAATATCAGCAATCAATGTTATAGTCAAAAAAATATAATCTTTTTAAAAACAATGATATGATTTTTTTTACTAGTGTAATATTTTTTTGAGCTAAAGGTAGCTAAAATTAAAATAAAGGTTTGTTAAAAATATCAATCATTTGAAATAAATAGAAAAAATATCTCTTCAATCTAAACTCCATTTTACTATTAATGCATATCTTTATTGTCACCTAATAGCCTAGACCTCAAAACAATATTGTTTTATAAAACTATCAAAATCTCAAAAGCAATTTCTTAATAAAAAATATTAAAATGATATCTTGATATTTTGTATATGAACAAAGTAAAAAATACCAATTAATATGGTAAAATCATGTAAAGAATATACTAAAAATAGCATAAACAAAAAATATTTTCATTAAATACTCATGAACAAATTCTTATTTATTTTTTCACGTCAAATATATAATAATCAAAAACAAAATTGTTAGCTTTCCCCAAAAAACTTATAATTTTATTTTAAAACTATGTAAAAATTAAATAATAATTTAAATATCATGTTAAGTATTTTATTTTTTAGTGCACTTCAATAAAAATATTAAGAAAAATAGAGGTAGAGACCACATGCCAAGTCTAAGGAAGAAAAAGCCTTGTATATACTAGAATATCTGCGCTAGATCTTTTTTTTAAAATTATTCAAAAGTGATCAGCATATTATCCACCATTTTATTTTTAAAAAAGATAAATTACAAGGCAATTGACTATATGGTTTTTAACAAACAAGGATGTGTTTGGAATGTTGGACAAGGTTTATTGGACATAAAAATCTATTTTAATCTATTTTCATTTAAAATTATCAAATAAACATCATAAAATGCTCAATAAACCAATGCATAACCTAAACCCCCCTAAACTGATAAAAAAAATATACAAAATTAAACTAAAAAATAAATTAT
The DNA here is from genome assembly GCA_009078335.1 of Salix brachista. Taxonomy (NCBI): domain Eukaryota; kingdom Viridiplantae; phylum Streptophyta; class Magnoliopsida; order Malpighiales; family Salicaceae; genus Salix; species Salix brachista. The sequence continues at coordinate 9,894,075 of CM018572.1, read as the reverse complement.
TCATAGACCAGGGAAGTTCAGCAATACTTTAATAACACTCCTAAAATCATGGTAGCAAAATGTGGTCAACTAATCTCTCACCTCTCATTGTCCCTCCATTATTGACAGTAAACTAAGTTTAGTAATGAAAAGTGAAAATCACAAAAAAGAGGGGTGAAAAAGGACAGTCTTAAAAATTACAGGGATCAAACTATAATTTACCATGCCAAAGTAAAAAAAGGGTTGCAAATTTTTAGCTATTTCAATATCAATCCATGTTGTTTCAATTTTCTAAAATCATCAAATTCTATTTTACTAAAGGGCAATCCAATGTAATTGCATTTTTTACACGCTCATTGAAAAATGTCATTTGTGTTAAAATCATGCAAACATACAAAACAGAACTTTAAAAGTTCCAGGGACTGAAATGAACAATTCTTGCAGGGGTGACAGAAAAAAACTTTTTGCTTATTTTGTAATTGTAATAATTATTCACTTTCTTTTTTGTTTTAACTGTTATGGTATTTCCAAGCCATTTTTTAGCATAAAAATGAAGTTTCTTCCTGATGGGCTTAGCTTGAGTATCATTACCCCAATGGGCTCAAAATATGATGGGCCAATCAGTTATAGTTACTCTTTCACACTGACCCAACCGACTTTGAAGGACGTGTGTGCATAGCCCTTGACCAAAATGGAAAGTTTTCGCTTTGCAGGGTTTTAGCCAGGGTTTGGGTTCACTTCTCTATTTTTCTCTTCACTTTCTCCTCTCGAACACCCAGACCTCGTTCCTTGAAACAAAGCGAGTGGTTTCACGTAATGTTCGAGGCGTATCCAAGCTTTACATTATAACAGTTTCTGTTGGCTACTTCAATTTTCTGTAAGAACTCAAAACTCGACAGTTTTTTCCCCTCTTTTTTCCCCCTACTTTATGATAATTTAGCTTTGAGAATAGCCAGACCTTTTGGACTGGGTTTTACTCATTTTTCTCTCATATTTGCTGACACCTTTGTGTTAGGATCAGAATATTGAAGAAGAATTAACACATAGGAGAAGAGAATTGAGAACAAAGGGAAGAGAGAGAGAGAGAGAGATGAGAATTTGAATTTTGTATATTGATTGTTATTCTCTCTCACACACCTTGTGTGTTACAATAACATATCTCATATTAATACTCTAACACTTTGTAGTATTAAGTTGATTATAAACCCATAAATCACATAAAAAAGGGTGGTTCTTGATTTCACCATCTCCAAATACATCGTCGTCATGCAATATTCACCCACAAAATTCTCATCAATACCATTCCCATCCCATTCACAACAGACACTTAATCCAACCCCTTAAAACCCAGGACTAACGGGCTACCCTTTCTTTCGTTTACTATCATTCACTGATGACCCATCCAACCTGATGAAGGAAGATGGTGTCTCAGTTTGCTCTCAAATGGGGATAGAGAATTTTCGAGAATTAGATAGAATTTTGAGCAATTTGACAGCTTATCTTTGCCGGTTTGTGACGCAGCAGAAAATCACAAGGGAATATGACCAACGTCAATATTCCGTAAATCAAAGATAACGAGAAGAAATCTCAATCAAACTCAATGTTTATTCAATAAAATGATAGATAAGTCGGCTGCAAGTTTTACATTGATACTTAAAGTAAAAACCCTAGCCTAATTCAAGACAGAAAAGGAAACGACATAAAACATTAAATTTTCCATAAATGGAAAATTTGAGATAAATGCAGAATGTGAAAGGCCTATAAATTCTGAGAGGGTACCAATTGACGAAAGTCAATTCGGACTTTTAAATCAAAAGTTATGGCTAAAACGAAACTTTCCTAAAATAGCAAAAATGACGATTTCGGGGCCGAAACGATGGAATTTGGCCAAAAACCAGTGGACGACAGGGGCATAGCCGCTGATTTCTTCCGCAAACGGCAAAACACATTGCCTAGGTGAGTTTCGCGTCATTCCGACTTCGATGACCCGGCTGCCGAAATTCAGTTACCTTTGAATTTCGGGTGATCCCTCTTGAGCATGTACGCTTCCGCAACTTGTTCTACATCAGACTCTTCTACTTGAAAAGAACTTGACCTCGAGTTATGTTCTGGATCAGAATCAAGATACAATGGCTCCTCCGCGTGATACTGAAACAAATCTGCAACATTAAAAGTCTTGGAAATGCCTATTGTTTCGGGAAGATCAATCACATAGGCATTATTGTTGATCTTCTTCAAAACCTGATACGGACCATACTTCTTGGGCTTCAGCTTGTTGTAATTCCCTATGGGAAACCTTTCTTTGCGCAAGAAAACCATCACTGAATCACCCTCTTCAAACACCTTGCGACGCCGGTGCTTATCCGCCGCAACCTTATACTTTGCATTTGTTGCTTCCAGCCTCTGCCTCACTTCTTCCTGCACGGCCTGGCCTTGTGTAGCCATGTTCTCAGCAGCCATACTAAATCCTGGACCTCTCTTGGGTAGACGAACTAAGTCCACTGTGTGCCTCGGTGGTGTCACATATATCATGGCAAAAGGAGTCTTTCCCGTCGCGCTATGAACGACACTGTTATAAGCAAACTCAGCCTGTGGCAAAGCATGATCCCACTGCTTCGGTTTATCTCCACAAATGCTGTGAACCAAATTTCCCAAAGTCCTGTTTGTCACCTCTGTTTGCCCATCAGTTTGCGGGTGCGCGGTTGTGCTTCAGTTCAGCGAAGTCTGAAACATCTTCCATAACGTCACCCAAAAGTGACTAAGGAACTTCGTGTCGCGGTCAGAAGTAATTGATTGCAGCACCCCATGAAGTCGGACCACCTCCCTGAAAAATAATCTGGCTATGTGCAACGCATCTGAGGTCTTTCGGCAGGGTATAAAATGAGCCATCTTTGAAAACCTGTCAACCACCACAAAAACAGAATCCACTCCTCGCTGGGTACGAGGTAACCCCAACATAAAATCCATGGACAAATCCTCCCAAATATCATTAGGAATGGGTAAAGGTGTATAAAGACCAGTATTTTGTGACTGACCTTTAGATACCTAACATATATAGCACCTCTGCACGAAATTGCCGACGTCTCTCTTCAGTTGCGGCCATAAATATCGCTCCTCTAAGCTAGCCACTGTTTTGTCCCTGCCCAAGTGTCCACTCAATCCACCCCCATGAAGGTCACGGATCAATTTCTCTCGCAGCGACATCCGGGGTATACACAAACGATTTTCACGAAACAGAAAACCTTCGCTCTCATGAAAATCGTTGGCATGCTGTTTCTCAATGCACTTCGCCCAGATTTGTTTAAAATCCTCATCCTCCTGATACAACTCCTTCAGGCACTCAAACCCCACTATCTCATGAGCCAATGTCACCAGCAGATTGGCACGACGACTCAGCGCATCGGCAACCCGATTCAAAGTACCAGATTTGTGCCGAATAGCAAAAGGGAACTTTTGAAGGAAAGTTGCCCACCTGACATGCATGTTATCCAAGTGTTTCTGGCTATTAATGAATTTCAGAGCTTGGTGATCAGCGTACAAGACAAACTCTCGTTGCACTAGATAGTGTTCCCAATGTTTCAAAGCTCGGACCACCGCGTAAAACTTTTGGTTATAAGTACTCCACTTCTGACGAGTTTCACTCAACTTCTCACTAAAAAAAGCTACTGGTCGTTTCTCCTAGGATAGCACAACCCCAATTCCCACGCCTCTCGCGTCACATTCAACTTCGAAAATCTTCTCAAAACTAGGAAGGGCCAATACTGGCGCGGTGCATAGCTTCTCTTTTATCAAAGCAAAGCTCGTTTCTGCCTCTTCTCCCCACATAAATTTTCCCTTCTTCATGCACTCGGTTATCGGTTCCATGATAGTATTGAAATTCCGAATAAATTGGCGGTAGAAAGTGGCTAATCCGTGGAAGCTCCGAACCTCACTCACTGTCTTCGGTGCAAGCCATTCTCTGATTGCATGGACCTTCTCTTCATCCACATGAATCCCCTCTGAACTCACCATATAACCCAAGAACAACAAGCTATCCATCATAAAGCTGCACTTTTTCAAATTAAGGAACAACTGGTTTTCCTGTAGTACTGATAGCACTTCTCTCAACTGTTCCACATGCTCATCCTCGGTTTTACTGTAGATAAGAATATCGTTGAAATAAACAACGACAAACTTCCCCATAAAAGGCCTCAAAACCTGGTTCATTACGCGTATAAAAGTGCTGGGCGCGTTTGACAGCCCGATTGGCATAACTAACCACTCAAACAACCCATCTTTGCTCTTGAAAGCTGTCTTCCATTCGTCCCCTAGCCTGACCCGAATTTGGTGATACCCGCTGCGGAGATCAATCTTTGAAAACAACTTCGAACCCTTAAGTTAATCCAACATGTCATCAGGCGGGGAATTGGAAAATGATACTTCACCGTTATTTTGTTGATGGCGCGGCTGTCCACACATATACGCCAACTCCCATCTTTCTTCGGTGTCAACAACGCAGGAACCGCGCACGGACTCATGCTTTCGCGGATAAAACCCTTCCACAACAACTCTTCAATTTTCTCCCTTAAGACCTCATTCTCTTTCGGACTCATCCGATAATGAGGCAGATTTGGCAAGCTGGCCCCTGGTATGAGATCTATGTGATGCTGGACATCCCTCAAGGGCGGTAGATTATTCGGCAACTCGTCCGAAGTGATATCCCGGAACTCATCTATTACTGGTTTCAGCCGGTCAGGAACTGTCACCGAAGTCTCAACTTCCCCTTCCACCACGAGGGCCTTCACTACTAGCACATAGAACTCTGGCGTACCTTTAATATCTGCCATAAACTCCGTATCCGAACTGGACACTGTCAAAAATGACTGTTTCTCCACTTTAGAAGCCTTACCGGACAATGCCTTCTTTTTGTAAGGAACCATAGCAATTTTATGTGACCCCCATGTGAACAAATAAGTATTATCCCGTCCCTTGTAAGTAATGTCAACATCATACTGCCACGGCCGACCCAACAACACATGACTAGCATCCATATCAATCACATCGCAAACTACTTCATCCTTATATATTTTTCCAATGGAAATAGGAACGCGACAGATTTCAGTTACCTTCACCGTGGGTCCTTTCTTAATCAAGTCGATAGTGTAAGGGGTCGGGTGCTTCTCGGTTGGCAGCTTTAGGTGCTCAACCAAACCCCTTGCAACGAAGTTCTCACAACTCTCGTTGTCCACAATTAGATCGCACACCTTCTGACTCACGGTGCAATATGAACGAAAGATATTATTCCGCTGCCCTGTCTCCTCCTGCCTTGGGGTGTATAGTATGCGCTGCACTACAAAATTCACTCGTTCCCCATCTTCTTCAGCGAACTCTACCCCCTCGTAACAGTCATCCTCTCCTGCGTCATCTTCAGCAGCGCCTGGACCCTCTTCTTCCCCTTCAATCCAGTTGACAGGCCTGCGTCGATCTGGGCAAGTATTAGACAGATGTCCTGGTTTTCGGCAGTGATAACAGACCCCAGGTGCAGGTCTGGCATATGGGTTGGAGTTCAAATTTGTGTTCTGATTCTGATTCGTGTTTCGTGGCATATTTCTGTTTACTTGGGCTGCGGGGTTGCTGCTGCTGCTGCCTCCCTCTTTGCTCTGACTTAACACCACTGCTGGGCTGCTGCTGCCACCCTTGCCTCTATTATTAAACGATGGTTCTGGATTGTTTCGACGAAAACCCGAAAATCCTCCCCTTCGCTCCATCAGTTCAGCCTTCAACGCAAGGTTGTGAGCCTCCTCCACAGTCCACACCACCTGCAGGCTGATTTTGTCGCGCAACGATGATTTCAACCCATTCATGTACCTGGATACGCGCTGCCCCTCTGTCTCATTCAGGTTGTTTTGTTCTAAGAGTCGAGAAAACTCCGCGGTATAATCAAACACGGATCTGGACCCTTGTGAGCAGTCCTGGAGTGACTGAAACAGGTATTGTTCATAATCTGGAGGCAGAAACCTCCCTATCATCAACTGCTTCATCCTACGCCATGTCCTCACAAGCGTTTTTCCTTGCCGCTGTCGATTTTTCTGCAATTGATCCCACCATACGGCAGCCCCTCCTTTCAACTTGAATGCCACAAATCTCACCATCTTCTCTTCTGGTATCTCCATCATCTCAAAGAACCTCTCCACTTTGGTGACCCAATCAAGGAAATCTTCAATTCGCAGATTCCCATTGAAACTGGGCAGATCTGCTTTCAGCCGATAATCGTCATGTTCCCTTGGTCTCCTCGCAGGTGGAGGTAAACCGTACCCCATAGCATCCTCTTCATCGGAATCATCCTCGCTGTCGGGTTGTATGCGAGGCGCTGGGTTGCGTCTTCTATCAACAGGTTGGCCTCGGTCAATCCCCTCAGCGCGAGCCCTGTCGACCGGTGGCCTGTTGTTGGTGTTGAGGTTAATCCCAGCAGCAAGCATCTCACGAATCTGTGCTACTTGTTGCCGCGTTTCCTCCACTGCCGCCCACAAGGCCTCTACTCCATGGTCTCCGCCAATAGAGTTTTCGTCTCCTGCTTCGTTATTCGCCATCGAGTTCGGCAAATCCGTGCTCTGATACCAATTGACGCAGCAGAAAATCACAAGGGAATATGACCAACGTCAATATTCCGTAAATCAAAGATAACAAGAAGAAATCTCAATCAAACTCAACGTTTATTCAATAAAATGATAGATAAGTCGGCTGCAGGTTTTACATTGATACTTAAAGTAAAAACCCTAGCCTAATTCAAGACAGAAAAGGAAACGACATAAAACATTAAATTTGCCATAAATGGCAAATTTGAGATAAATGCAGAATGTGAAAGGCCTATAAATTCTGAGAGGGTACCAATTGACTAAAGTCAATTCGGACTCTTAAATCAAAAGTTATGGCTAAAACGAAACTTTCCTAAAATAGCAAAAAAGACGATTTCGGGGCCGAAACGATGGAATTTGGCCAAAAACCGGTGGACAACAGGGGCATAGCCGCTGATATCTTCCGCAAATGGCAAAACGCATTGCCTGGGTGAGTTTCGCATCATTCCGACTTCGATGACCCGGCTGCCGAAATTCAGTTGCCTTTGAATTTCGGGTGATCCCTCTTGAGCATGTACGCTTCCGCAACCTGTTCTACATCAGTTTGAATTGTGGTTATTGGCTTATCAGAGTGTGTGCTGATGACATGGGAGCTTATAGGCCCAGCAGTGCGATACAAAGGTCTGCATTGGAGGACTTGTTGGCACTTGAAAATGCGGTTCTTGATAATAGGTCTAGGTGGGGTGCCAGGTTGGATTTTCTTATTAAGTCCCCGAAGGATAAGCTGACTATCGGTCTTTGTTGAAGAGGAAGATTAAGGCAATTTTGACAACTACACAACCAGAGGCATTTCAGGATAAGATAGTTCAGGAGGTATTGTTTATGATTCTTGAGCCGATGTATGAAGCACGGTTTTCTCAAAAGTCATTTGTTTTTAGACCTGTAGAAATGCACATACAGTGTTGAGGGTGATTAGGAGGAATTTTACAGGGTATTTGTGGTATATAAAGGGGTTTTGAGCACAGTTTTGGATGGAATGAAAGTGGGGTTAGTGATAAGTTACACCGAGTGCCACAATTTGTTAAGAATGGTCCTCGTGGAGACAGGCTTCAGTATCCCAGGATGTCTTTTGTGCCCAATACTGATTGCACCTTATCTCCATGTAATTGGACACCTGATCCGGAGAAGGCATTGCATTAATATATAAGAGTGATGATCCAAAAACTGTGGAGGATTAACGATGTTGCTCTGTTGCATTGGAGAACAAGGGCCGATTTCTCCTCAATTAATTCTACGTTTTGATGCTAGTCTGAAATTACAATTGAAATGCTAATCTGATGGACCAGCTTTCCCTCTTTAAAATGCAATCTGATGGACCAGGACCAGCTTTGCCTCTTTAAAATGCAATCTGATGGACCAGCTTTCCCTCATTATGCGGTGGTAATAACAAAGAAAAGAGCACCAGTTTCTGTTGGGCTGTGGTCATGATAAATCATGATTAGAAAATCAAAGTGGCAGAGGTATGCAAGGAGGGGTCTCACGTGGCAGAAATGTAAGGTAACCTCTGATTTTTCTGTGGTTATCAGGTAAAATTTTCTGTGATCGGATTCATACTGTTTAGAGATAGCAAAGTAGAATGGATTTTTCTCAATGGAGCAAAGCTAAATCTGTCATGATTAATGAATATGAAGATTCTTATATAAATATGTTTAACCAATTTCATAGTTAGAAGAGGCCATCGTGTTGTCTCTAGTTGTTTCCCCTGTCGACCGGTGGCCTGTTGTTGGTGTTGAGGTTAATCCCAGCAGCAAGCATCTCACGAATCTGTGCTACTTGTTGCCGCGTTTCCTCCACTGCCGCCCACAAGGCCTCTACTCCATGGTCTCCGCCAATAGAGTTTTCGTCTCCTGCTTCGTTATTCGCCATCGAGTTCGGCAAATCCGTGCTCTGATACCAATTGACGCAGCAGAAAATCACAAGGGAATATGACCAACGTCAATATTCCGTAAATCAAAGATAACAAGAAGAAATCTCAATCAAACTCAACGTTTATTCAATAAAATGATAGATAAGTCGGCTGCAGGTTTTACATTGATACTTAAAGTAAAAACCCTAGCCTAATTCAAGACAGAAAAGGAAACGACATAAAACATTAAATTTGCCATAAATGGCAAATTTGAGATAAATGCAGAATGTGAAAGGCCTATAAATTCTGAGAGGGTACCAATTGACTAAAGTCAATTCGGACTCTTAAATCAAAAGTTATGGCTAAAACGAAACTTTCCTAAAATAGCAAAAAAGACGATTTCGGGGCCGAAACGATGGAATTTGGCCAAAAACCGGTGGACAACAGGGGCATAGCCGCTGATATCTTCCGCAAATGGCAAAACGCATTGCCTGGGTGAGTTTCGCATCATTCCGACTTCGATGACCCGGCTGCCGAAATTCAGTTGCCTTTGAATTTCGGGTGATCCCTCTTGAGCATGTACGCTTCCGCAACCTGTTCTACATCAGTTTGAATTGTGGTTATTGGCTTATCAGAGTGTGTGCTGATGACATGGGAGCTTATAGGCCCAGCAGTGCGATACAAAGGTCTGCATTGGAGGACTTGTTGGCACTTGAAAATGCGGTTCTTGATAATAGGTCTAGGTGGGGTGCCAGGTTGGATTTTCTTATTAAGTCCCCGAAGGATAAGCTGACTATCGGTCTTTGTTGAAGAGGAAGATTAAGGCAATTTTGACAACTACACAACCAGAGGCATTTCAGGATAAGATAGTTCAGGAGGTATTGTTTATGATTCTTGAGCCGATGTATGAAGCACGGTTTTCTCAAAAGTCATTTGTTTTTAGACCTGTAGAAATGCACATACAGTGTTGAGGGTGATTAGGAGGAATTTTACAGGGTATTTGTGGTATATAAAGGGGTTTTGAGCACAGTTTTGGATGGAATGAAAGTGGGGTTAGTGATAAGTTACACCGAGTGCCACAATTTGTTAAGAATGGTCCTCGTGGAGACAGGCTTCAGTATCCCAGGATGTCTTTTGTGCCCAATACTGATTGCACCTTATCTCCATGTAATTGGACACCTGATCCGGAGAAGGCATTGCATTAATATATAAGAGTGATGATCCAAAAACTGTGGAGGATTAACGATGTTGCTCTGTTGCATTGGAGAACAAGGGCCGATTTCTCCTCAATTAATTCTACGTTTTGATGCTAGTCTGAAATTACAATTGAAATGCTAATCTGATGGACCAGCTTTCCCTCTTTAAAATGCAATCTGATGGACCAGGACCAGCTTTGCCTCTTTAAAATGCAATCTGATGGACCAGCTTTCCCTCATTATGCGGTGGTAATAACAAAGAAAAGAGCACCAGTTTCTGTTGGGCTGTGGTCATGATAAATCATGATTAGAAAATCAAAGTGGCAGAGGTATGCAAGGAGGGGTCTCACGTGGCAGAAATGTAAGGTAACCTCTGATTTTTCTGTGGTTATCAGGTAAAATTTTCTGTGATCGGATTCATACTGTTTAGAGATAGCAAAGTAGAATGGATTTTTCTCAATGGAGCAAAGCTAAATCTGTCATGATTAATGAATATGAAGATTCTTATATAAATATGTTTAACCAATTTCATAGTTAGAAGAGGCCATCGTGTTGTCTCTAGTTGTTTCCCCTGACCGCATCTTGATGATGTGGTCGAGAGATCTTTGGATGATTCTATGCAAGATCTAATCCTGAACTTGTTATCCATCCTGAACTTGATATTTCAGGTTGTCGAGCTAGGCATGCTAATGGCTTCAATCCTTGTTTGCAGTCTGTTTTTGCCCTACTTTACTTCTATGGTTTTTTTCGTCACTGCCTGCTTCCTTGTTTACTCTCCTTTTTTCTCAGCAAGCCCTCACCACCCTCACACCCCATCTCTCTCTCTCTCAATTTGCGAGCTTCTTTACCATGTTTGACCAATTTCATTTTTGTATTTCTTGAGTCCAGTTGAGCTAATACAAGCATGCAACAAGGGTTGTCTTAAAAGTGGAGTAGGATGAAAGAATATGCACTTCAATTCTTTGTTATTAACAAAAACATATGTTCTTATAAATACCAGTTTGTTCTGATCACCAATATTCTAATTAATTCCAGTAAAAATAAGATATAATAAGTATAACCTTTTTTTGCTGCAAATATTAAGAATATATTATAACTAATTTTTAATTAAATCACAATGTGAGTTGTATTTGAAATTGAAAACTGAATTTTATTCCTATTCAGGTGATCAACCGATCATGACTCAAGAAATCATTCATATGTGATTTCTGTCGATAGGGATATCTCGATGAATTGATAGGAAAACAGGGGTTATGTCAGAAAAAAAATCTTTATCTAGTTTTATAGAAACTAGAAATCCTAATTGATTTTTAGAGATTTTAGATAATAAAAATTGATTATGTAATAGAAAAGGTATCAAATCACCTGTATATTTTATTTGAAGAAAGTTGTTTTGTATTTGTTTTTAATATATTGTGCCTATGAAGGTAAAAAATGCTAAGATCTAAGATAATGATCTGGGCCAATAGGGTGTCATCCTCGCATTTAAAATACACCCATTTTTTTATATAGTAATTATTAATTAGACTTTGACCCACTCTATCTGATCATTTATGAAATGAGCCTGAAGGTTGTTACTCACCCTGATGCCTCTATAGGATCATGTTACCCATTCCAGGTTCACTCACAGGGAATCCATTCCAGGTTCGCTCATAGGGAATCCCAAAGCTTTTTTTTTTTTTTTTTTAAATCTTCATAACATTCTTTTGATACATACATCCTCTTGTTTCTTAGAATATTTTTTTTTCGATACGAGTAAATCTTATTCTTGGAAAATACATTTTATAAGTCTAGGTGAACGAGTAAAATCCTCTTTGTTTTAAACTCTTACAAGAAATACACATCCTAACTCGAACTCGAAACCTGCTATGCAGATCACAAGCCCTTTAATATATCAGTACACAAATTTAAATTTGTTTCCTAGAACATATATACTTCTATCGTTACATTTAAATTTGTATGGATGGTTGAGATTCATATATATGGTTCTCTCTTTTTTGTTATTTTTTAAAATAATGAATACAATTTATTTTTCTAAAAAAGTTCTTGCTTAGTAAACTCAATTTATGATGTTGATATAAACTCTTAGGAAGGTGCACTTGCTAATGTTGCTGTCGGTGTTGCTCGTCCTGGTAGCTAGCTCATCAGCTCTTACCGGTAAGGTAATGGATCCATTTTTCTGGAAATGATTTAAAAAAAAGAAAGCAAGGATAAATTCATTTCCAAATAGCCAACTTGTCAAGGAGTGAATTAAAACGTATGTCTGACTGGTTTTATGATTCTCAGGGGCCTGGGAATAAGAATTAAATTTCTGAGTTTGTATGGCATAGCTGATAAATCCTTGAAGTTCTGATTTATTCAATTGAATCCGCAAATGAACAATTTGCATCCTTTCCCCTTTTATACTAAGTCAGTGTAGTACCTCAACAATTCTGAGATACTAACTAACTAATTACAGCTAATTACAGCTAATCAAAACAGGAAATACAACTAACTAACTGAATTGTAACTATATCTCAACATACCCTCCCTTAAACTGAATCAGTTTAATTTTTAGGTATGTCACAAACTCCCAATTGATTCCTTAGGTTCACAAAAGTATCTAGTTTCAACGGTTTGGTCATGATGTCTGCCAATTGTTCCTGCGAGCTGCAATACTTCAATTCTATATCTCCTTCCTTTGATAAGTCACGAAGGAAATGGTATCTGACTGCTATGTGCTTGCTTCTCCCATGCATCACCGGATTCTTTGACAATTTTATAGTAGAGGAATTGTCACAATATATCACACAACTTTCTTGATTCCACCTCAGCTGTTTGAGAACCCTTTGCATCCATATAGCTTGGCATGCACAAGCTGCTGCTGAAATAAACTCCGCTTCTGTAGTTGAAAGAGTGACTATAGCTTGCTTCTTTGAGCTCCAAGCAACTGCTCCAGAACTCATCATGAAGACATATCCTGAGGTGCTACGTCTGTCATCCAGGTCACCTGCATAGTCACTGTCAGAATAAGCAATTAAACCATCCGGCCTTCCTCTCTTCTGGTAACAAATGCCCAGCTCAGTAGTGCCTCTCAAGTATCTCAAAACTCTTTTCACCGCCATCATGTGTAGCTCAGTGGGCTTCTCCATATATCTGCTTACCAGACCCATCACATACATAAGATCGGGTCTGGACACTGTCAAGTACATTAAACACCCAATCATCTGCTTGTACTTGGTCGGGTCAACCTTATTTCCTCCCTCATCTTTAGTCAGCTTACACCCAGGTACTATAGGAGATTTGGTTGGATTGCTGTGTTCCATACCAAATCTCTGAAGTATTTCAAGAGCATACTTCCTTTGACCCATGTAAATTCCTTTGCTGTTCTGGACCACTTCCACTCCCAGGAAGTACTTCATCTTCCCCAAATCCGTCATGTCAAATTCATTCTTCATTGACACTTTGAATTCTTTAATCATCTTCTCATCATTCCCCGTGAATATCAGATCATCCACGTATATGCTGACAACCAAAGCTTTTCCTTCTTCAGTTTTAGTGAACAATGTATGTTCACTAGGACACTTCTCAAATCCACACTCAAGAAAATAAGATTCTATTCGGCTGTACCAAGCCCTTGGCGCCTGCTTCAAACCATACAGCGCTTTCTTGAGTTTTAGAACCTTTCCTTCTTCCCCCTTCCTCACAAATCCCTTTGGTTGTTCAATATACACATTCTCCTTCAACTCACCGTGCAAGAAAGCACTTTTTACATCCAATTGGTAAATGTCCCAATTTTGGTGAGCTGCCAAAGCCATTATCAACCTGATTGTGTCCCATCTAGCAACTGGAGCGAACACTTCCGTGTAGTCGATACCATACTTTTGGGCATACCCTAACACAACCAATCTGGCCTTGTGTTTATCCACTTCCCCTCTCTCATTCAGCTTGGTTTTAAATATCCACTTCACCCCTATAGCTTTAGTTTGGCTTGGCAATTCTGACAAAACCCATGTTTTGTTCTTCTCTATTGCCTGTATCTCCTCAACCATAGCTTTCTTCCATATAGGGCTTCCAGCTGCCTCTTCATATGATTTTGGGTCCCCAGTTTCTGTGTACATTACCAGATTCTGATCCTCCTCACTGTCAGAAAATCCCTCTCCAGAAACATGGTCCCTCATCCACCCAGGTGCTCTCCTCACTCTTCCCAGTGTTCTGCCAACACTGCTGCCATACATCTCTTCATTAACTTCTTCAACTTGTTCTTGTGGCTCTGCTGTGACATTTGGGCTGTCACCAGTCTCGGCATCATGGCTGTCATCAGCCCCATCTGCTCTGCCAGTCTCGGCCTCATGGCTATCACCAGCCTCAGCCTCTGCTGCCACTTCATCAGCCCCTCTGCTGAGTTCAGTCTCCTCTTGTTCATCACCCCATTTCAGCATGTTATCTGCTGGTTCGGCTCCCAAGCAATTTCCCCATTTCCAGCCCTCCTGTTCATCAAAAACTACATCCCTACTTACAATAATCCTCTTAGTTACTGGATTATACATTCTGTAACCTTTGGTTTCCTTGCTCATTCCCAAATGCACACATTTAATACTTTTGTCATCTAACTTATTTCTTTTCTGATCCACATTATGCACATACCCTATGCAACCAAAAATTCTGAGATGTTCTACTGAAGGGGTTTCATTTTTCCATGCTTCTTCAGGTGTTTTATCCTTTAAAGCTATGGTTGGACTTCTATTTAACAGATATACTGTCCAGTTTACTGCCTCAGGACACAACTCTCTCGGCACCCCTCTCTCAACTAGCATACTCCTAGCCATATTCATTATAGCCCTATTCTTCCTCTCGGCAACCCCATTTTGCTGGGGTGTATAGGCAGCCGTGAGCTGTCTCTTAATTCCATTTAACTCACAGAAATCATTAAATTCTTCAGAATTAAACTCACCCCCTCTATCTGTCCTCAAACAACAAATATTCTCCCCCACTTCTTTCTCGGTCAGCACCTTAAACTTCTTAAAAGTTACTAAGGCCTCAGATTTCTCAGCAATAAATTGCACCCATATTTTCCTTGAATAGTCATCTATAAAGGTGATCAAATATCTCCTATTGCTAAGGGATACAGGGGTTATTGGCCCACATATGTCAGCATGGATTAACTGCAGCCTCTTAGAGGCTCTCCACTGACTTTGTTTTGGGAATGGATCCCTATGTTGTTTCCCCAACAAACACCCCTCACACAGTTTATTTGGGGCTGTTATCAGTGGCAGCCCCCTCACCATCTTCTTATAGTACAAGGTTCTCAAACCTTTGTAATTCAAATGGCCATATCTACTATGCCATAACAATGCCTCATCCTCAGCAACTATTTTCATACAAGCATGCTCTCTAGGTGTTACAGCAGATTCACTAACTACCACAGAGGCTAACACAACAAACATTCTATTCATAGACATCTCACTCTTCATAATCAATCCTCTAGTCATGTGATACAACTTGCACATATTATTTTTGATAAGTATTGTTAACCCCTTCTCTTGTAATTGCCCAATACTCAGCAAGTTATTTCTTAATTCGGGAATATAGTAAACATGGGTAATAATTTGTGTTACCCCATCCACTACCATCCTAATACTCCCCTTTCCCATAACTCCCATTCTGGAATTATTTCCTAATTTCACAGATTGCCTAAAACTATCATCAAAGTCTATGAACCACAGTTTATTGCCAGTCATATGATTACTACAACCTGAGTCTAAGAACCATACCTCTTCTCGGCTTGAATGATTCAGCTCCACATGTGTCATCAAGAGCATCTCTTCTTCTTCATCCAATTCGGCATAATGTGCTCCTCTTTCCCACTCTGGACATTCAAACTGGAAATGTCCCAGCTTGTGGCATTTGTAGCATTCCGTGAATTCCTTGTTGAACTGGAATCTACCTCTGCCTCTTCCCCTACCTCGGGTTCCCCTAGGAGAGTTAAATCCACCTCCTCTGCCAGAGTAACTACCCCCTCTGCCAGAGTAGTAACCCCCTCTGCCCCTGCCTCTAGTTGTTTTATCATCATAAACAACCTTAAGAGCCTGATCTTCTTCTCTATATTCACACATCCTCTGTTCATGCACTAAGAGACTCCCGTGTAACTCATCAATAGTCAGTATATCCAAATCATTGGACTCTTCCACAGAACATACAATATAGTTGAATTTTGAGGTTAAGGTTCTCAAAATTTTACTAACTATCACACTTTGATCCATTTTCTCTCCATTACTGTGCATTTTATTCACTACTGCTAAGGTACGAGAAATGTATTTATCTACCTTTTCTCCTTCCTTCATGCTCAGCAGTTCGAATTCTCTCCTTAAGGCTTGTAGCTGAGCCCTACGCACTTTGGTTGACCCCTGGTACTTTTGCCTCATGGACTCCCAAATTGCCTTAGAAGTGGTTTTGTCGAGAATAGTTTCCATTATCTCTCGGTCAATTGCTTGAAATAAGCAATTCTTTATCTTCATGTCTTTGATCTTTGTCTCTTCTGCAATCTTTCGCTGTGCATCACTCAACACTGTTCCTCGAGCTACTGTTGGAACACCGTCTTCCACCAGTGTCCACAGCTCCTTGCTCCTCAGAAAATTCTCCATCATCATCGACCAATGGTCGTAGTAGCCATCGAATCGTGGAATGCCAGCTTGCACGAATTTTTCTGTACTGTTGAGCATTTTTCCAGATTTTTCTTCGATTTTCACTACTCTTCACAGTCTCTAATCCTCACGTTTTCTCTCAATCTCTGAGCCTCACTCCCTCCCTGTGTTTAGCTCACTTTCTCTCGTGTTTCTCTCACTCTCTTCCTTACGATCCACGATCTACGGTGGTCGTCGGTGGTTGTGAAATTTCTTCTTCACTCAAGGATTTTCTGGATCATTATTCTTGATTTTTCTTCTATAATCAAGAATCAAGAACCACTTCTTCTTCTTTGTTGTTTAGAATCACTGATTCTACTCACGATCTCACCTCTCAGTGACGAAAAAAAAAAAAATCAAGACGAAGCAGGTTTCTCTCGCTGCCTTTCTCTTCGATTTTTTCCGAAGCTTCTCGCGGAAGCTACTTTCTCTCTCTTCTATTTATACCGGCTCTGATACCAAATGATAAATCCTTGAAGTTCTGATTTATTCAATTGAATCCGCAAATGAACAATTTGCATCCTTTCCCCTTTTATACTAAGTCAGTTTAGTACCTCAACAATTCTGAGATACTAACTAACTAATTACAGCTAATTACAGCTAATCAAAACAGGAAATACAACTAACTAACTGAATTGTAACTATATCTCAACAATAGCAGCAGCATAGGAGTTTAAATTCTTCCATGCATCCACTATCCACAAAGTCCTTCCTGGAAATTCATTCTGCTGGACAGGGTTTCTTCTGAGGTAATAGATTCCATGTCGATTGGTATGCCCACTTGTTTTTAGATTCACCATTTTATTCTCCCTTCAATTTAACATTATTGATATGTTTTGAAATATTTGTTATAGTATTTGAATTTCAATCAATTTAAAAATCATATTAAAAATACATCTTTTTTCTTCTAGAGAGCATGAATGCGATAATTAGCTATCTAAAATGATTTTTTCAGTCATTTTAATGAGAATTCGCTAAAATATAAACATCATGAATATGGATGCTTTTAACTAAAATCTAACCAAATAAGCTTGTCCAAATGGGTTGATAAGATGTCTCTATCCACCAAACCCCATCATAAATTTATTTGTCCTCTCTTTATTTTTTATTGTCTCATCTCGTCTCGTCTCGTTCAAAAGGGTTGATATTCCATCTTTGTATCGTTACTGTTTAAAATTGTGATTGATATTATTTTTAAAAATATTTTTTATTTAGAAATGCATCAAAATAATGATTATTTATTTTTTTATAATTATTTTTGATATTAACACATTAAAATAATTTATAAATACTAATAAATATTAATTTAAAATAAAACAAAATCAATTTTTTTCAAAAATATTTTTAAAACACATTGCTATATAGGACCCAAATCCCATAATAAACTTATTTGTCCCTTATGTTTTATTATTTTTTGTCTGTATAGTATAATAAATTATGTTTGGAAGTGGATTGAAATTGTTTTTTACTTTTTTTATTTAAAAATATATTAAAATATATTTTTTTATTTTTTAAATTACTTTTGACATCATCAACCAATCAAAATAATCTAAGAATATAAAAAAATAATTTAAAACAAAAAATATTTAAATATTTTCAAAATTATTATTTTTGGGTGTCTTATGTTTAAAAGTGTGGTATATATTTTTTAAAATATATTTTGTTTGAAAATATATTAAAATACTATTTTTAAAATTTATTTTTAATATTAATATATCAAAAAAATAAAAAACAATTTGATACCATTTGTTTTTTAAAATACAGACTGAAATACTAAACAACAACAAAACCACTTTCTTACAAGGGGAACCGCCATCTTAACTGACCTGATATTCTAACAGACAATTTTACGATTTATATTATCTGAATATCTTCTTTTTTTTTTTCATTTTTACATGCCGATGTATTAGTCTATCATTAAAAAGCATCCTATTCAACGTATTCCAGGCATACCATGTGCATTTCAACTTCCCATCGCATTACCATTCACTTTCATATTTATAACAAAGAACAGATCCCAATATATTTAGTGCTATGTAGTTGTTGTCAAGTTGAAAAAACCCACCGAAGGGGTCCTGTCGTGAGTGGTGAGGGCGCTCTCGTCTCTTAAGAGAGGTCAGGGGTTCAACCCCTCCTCTTGTATGGAGTCGGTCATTTGGGGAGCACTTTCACCCCTTCGAGGCCCACCCGGTGTTAACGTGGATTAGTTTGGGCTAGTATCTAGGACACCGCGTGGTTTATACCAAAAAAAAAGTTGAAAAAACCCTGTCCCTAGCAACCATACTTCCTTCGCCAATCTCTAAGTACATTGATTTTTTTTCCCAGATGATTTTTCAGTTAATTTATATGTATTTTGACTACTTTTTTAAATTTTGAATTATATTAACAGCTAGAAAAATAGAATATAAGATCACATGAAACAAACCCCATTAATACAGGCTCTCTAGACTCGACAGTTTGCTTGCTTTACACTGCATCATGCACACGAAATCATGCTGCGGGCTATTTGTTCGTTCTATCTGAGAATACAATTAATTCGCTGAGTGCTCTTTGGGTTGATGAATGAGAATCTCCACTAGACCCGAACACTGGTGATTTATTTGAATGACTTCAATTTTGATTGAAGTTATTTTTTAAAATATTTTTTATTTAAAAAAATATAAAAATGATGTTTTTAAAAATTATTCATAACATCAATACATTAAAATGATCTAAAAATATTAATTTTTTTAATTTAAAATAAGAAATAAAAATGATTTTTTTAAAAATGATTTTAAAATGCAGTGACTTAACTCATGCAGCTAAAAGCCTAAAAGTTCATCCCGCGCATGCAAGGCACGTATTTCAGCCACCCTGTCAAGTGTCTGTGTAAGGCGCTGCGTGCTTCGAATTAGCTCACTTGCCCCGTCTCTACTCCCTTTGAATCCAGAAATGCTTTAAATGTTGTCCTGGCTGGCGCTGCCAAGGCTGATGTATTTATACATAATTCCAGGAAAAAGTGGCCAAAATCCAAGATGATATTAATTGCCAAGTTGCTAAAAGAGGGTGATAAGAATAGTTTAGGTAGAACTAGCCATGTCATTAGACGACAAGTATTTTATGATTAGTGACAACCTTGCTTCTGCTTTCCACTCAGATTCAAATCAAACAATAATTCTCACCGACACCCCCTCTCCTGCCGGGCCACCCAAACCATATATTCATTGCTGACACTGACACATCGATGTTTGAGGTGTTTAATTATTTATGGATCGTGGATAGATTAGAACTTAGTTTCTATATTTTCATTAAAAAATAATTCATTCATTCATTCATGCAATAGTCCTACGCTCCCCATCATTCACAATCTCAACCTAGTTTCATTTTTAAACGCCTTCGTTTTCTGATCTTATATAAATCATATATTGAAATTTCACCTAACATTTTAAATTTTTAAGTAAAATAATTCATTGATATGATATTAGAACTTTATTGATCCAGTAATTACAAGTTCGAATCTTACTTCTTCATTTTATTTGATAAATATCAAGTATAAGATAGTGTAAAATAAGTTTCAAATCCAAAAAACTTTCACTTGAATGAGTATTAAAAAATAATATAAATTATATATCGAAACCTCACCTAACAATTTAATCTTTAAAGTTCTATAGTTTTTCGATGTTCTTCTTCTTCTTTTTCTTTTTTAACATAAGAAAATAAATTAAAAAAACAACATGAAATTCACGGAATAGAAAAAAAATGGAAGGATTGAATATAAAGTTTCCGAGGAGAGAATATGAGAACGAACTAATTAAATTACAATTAACTCCTAAGTCAAAGTGTCTCGTGATTTTATTGCATGGGAAAAGAAGAAGTTTAGCTTTCACGAAGGTCACGTGCCATGGTGCGTGGACACACGATATTCGCGGGTCTACGATAATAAACAATGAGCGTGGTAAACTAAAATGGCTTGAATTGAATCCAGACTTTATTTAGTCAGAGTGATGTGCGGTGTTGAAAGCTCGTTTGCAGGGGCGAACACAATAAAATACGCTACTTTCGAAGCACGGGAGGATGAGCTTTTAAGTTAAGCCAGCAACTGCTGATCCAGTGTAGAAGCCATGGGCTGTCGAAGTTAAGGTTTCGGCTTTCCAGTTAAAGTTTTCCAGGAAATGGAGACGTTGAGGATCTCCAGCTTCCCTCGCTCGTTCACAGCTCTATTCACTCTGATTGTCATGCAAGTTTCAATTTCAAGAGGACAACTGGCTCCAAGTGAAACGAGAATTCTTTTCCAGGTTCAGAAACTCCTTGAATATCCTCAGGTTCTTCAAGGATGGAATAATTGGACCAACTTTTGCTATCTCCCTCCCTCACCTTCACTAAAAGTTGTTTGCTCAAATAGTCATGTAACTGAATTAACTGTCGTTGGAAACAAAAGCAGCTCCTCTGCATCCCCCAGCAGCCCACAACAAAATACTTTGTCTGACAGCTTCTCTATAGATGCTTTCTTCACCACTCTAACAAAGCTTTCAAGTTTGAAGGTGTTGTCACTTGTGTCCCTGGGATTGTGGGGTCCCTTGCCTCCCAAGATCAGCAGGTTCTGGTCTCTTCAAGCACTTAATGTCAGTTCTAATTTCATTTATGGCCAGATTCCTCGAGAGATTTTGTCGTTAAAGAATCTCACCAGTCTTGTTTTGGCTCATAATTTGCTGAACGGAACAGTTCCAGATCTCAGAAGCTTAGTTCTGCTTCAAGAGCTAAACTTGGGTGGCAATCTTCTTGGACCAGCCTTTCCTTCGCTAGGTAACGATCTTGTTACAATCATCCTGAAGAACAACTCCCTGAGATCTGTTATTCCTTCAGGAATCAAGAATTTCAATCAGCTCCAGCAGTTGGATATCTCGTCCAACAAACTCATTGGACCAATCCCATCTGCTCTGTTCTCTCTTCCTTCTCTTCAGTATCTTGGTCTAGCCCAGAATCAATTAAGCGGGGCTCTTCCAGCAAACATATCTTGCAGTGCTAAGCTTCAATATGTGGACATCTCTCACAACATTTTGATTGGGAAATTACCTTCCTGCATTGCAACCAACACTTCAACCCGGACAGTCATTAGTTCATGGAATTGCTTGTCTGGAGGTAAAAATTCAAGTTACCAGCACCCTTACTCATTCTGCAACAAAGAAGCATTGGCTGTGAAGCCCCCAATTAAAAGCAAGGAGCAGAAGTCTTCCACTATCAAGCTTGGAATAGTACTTGGTATTGCTGGAGCTGTTCTTGGGACCGCAGGTGTTCTTGGATTATTGGTTTTGGTGATTATTAGAAGATCAAAAACAGCAGCAGATGATGATCAAGTATATAGCATGTTCGATGGATCTGTTACCAGTAAAAGGTCTGCTGCCAGTAAAAGGTCAGTTGCCAGTAAAAGGCCTGTTCAAAGTGCCGTTGATTCAAGTAAGTCCGCCTAGATACCATTTGATTTTCTCTCCCCTTGCGTTTTCATGCGAAGATAGCTTGTTTTCTTTTCAAAATTACGCATGATTTGAATTTCCACAGGGCGCGTGCCTCAGACGATGAGGTCGGCAGCAATAGGGCTTCCTCCCTATCGTGTCTTCACATTAGAGGAAATGGAAGACGCAACAAACAACTTTGATCCATTGAATTTTATAGGAGAAGGATCCCAGGGACAAGTAAGATTCAAAACTTTTCAATGGGCTTACATCATGCCATGGCTACTAGAGCTCATCAAGAACAGATCCCTTTGAACTAAATGCTATTCTGTACTGTAATCTACAGCTCTATAAGGGTAGGCTCATAGATAATTCAGCAGTCCTGGTGAAATGTGTGAAGCTAAAGCAGAAAAATTTGCCTCAAAGCATGATTCAGCAGATCGAGGTTCTATCAAAGCTGAGGCATTTGCATTTGGTCAGCATTCTCGGACACTCCATCGTCACATATGGGGATCATTCGAGCTCAGCTGGCACAGTATTTGTGGTCCTTGAACACATCTCCAAAGGATCTCTAAAAGATTACCTAGCTGGTAAAATAGCAAACATCACTTAATTTTTGTTATTATTCAGAACCATCGCTGTCTTGCTGAAGCCTAAAGCAAGCAAGATTTTTGATCCGACAGATGAGAGAAAAAGGGAGATGCTGAGATGGCCGCAAAGAATGGCGATCATCATCGGCGTTGCGAGGGGAATCCAGTTCCTGCACACTGGAGTTGCACCTGGTATTTTTGGGAATAATGTAAAGATTGAGAATGTTTTGTTGGATGATAGTCTCACTGCGAAACTCAGTGACTACAAGATTCCCCTGCCCTCAAAGGTGAGAGCAGAAGGATTGAGGCTAGAGATTCTTCATTTTTGAAGCACACATTGATTTCTTCTTCTTCTTTTTTATCTTTTCAGGTGGGCTCGGAGAGCCCTATAACTGGACAGGATGCGTTCAGCACCAACAGGCAAGTCTTCCACCTGTTTTCATTTTTTCACGGCTTTATGCTGTTAAATAATACAATAGAAATTTATATAAATTATATTTTGTATCTCATCTAAATTTTATTTTAGATCTCACCTAATATAGATAATTTTTTAATATAATATCAAAACCTTGTTGATCCAGCGATCATGAATTCAAATTTCACTATTCTTATTCTATTTGATAAAAATCAATTATAGAGTGATGTGATGTGAGCCTGTACAAATTTCAAATCCAAAAAACTTACAATTGAAGGGGGTGAGTTAGAAAATAATCAAAATCATCTTCTTATCTGCCGCAGTGAAAATGCCGAAAAAGAAGATGTTTATCAACTAGGTGTCATTTTACTTCAAGTCATTACGGGTAAGCTTGTCGCATCCAGCCGAGCATTGGACGAGTTAAGGATACAGGTAAATAATAAATCTGATAACGTTACCTTGGAGCTGCCTTCATACGGTGCTGGTCATGGGGTTATCGCCGCTTAAATCTTTTTTCTTTGCAGCTCGAAAAAGGCTTAGCAGAAGCACCATCGAAGCTACAAGCCTTGGTAGATCCATCCACACGGGGTAGTTTTGCATATGAATCCCTGAAAACTGCGGCTGAAATAACCATTAATTGCCTGGAGAAAGATTCAAGAACTCGGCCATCAATTGAAGATGTGCTTTGGAATTTGCAGTATTCCATTCAAATTCAAGAAGGATGGAGCAGTACCAGTGGAAACCTTGGCGGCCCACACTCGTCTTCTTATTAAATTTCCAGACTCGTTTCTCTGTAATTGATTATCATAAGAAATCACATATGATTTGTATTTTTCATCCTCTGTTCTTTCTGTCAACTGTTTAAAATCTGTCAAAATAAATTCACAATACTGTAGATTTAACATAGAACTGGTATCTGATGGGTAGACCTGGAACTCGGCGACCTAGAGTCACACCGATGAAAAAAAGTTGAACAAAAAAATATAGTTAAAAATTCAGGCTAAACCGTTGACTAGATAGATCAAGGCTTTGACTTGATTAATCAAACTCGATTCTTAACTCATGTCCAAAACAATTAAAGATAAAACCCAACATGAATCAGATTTCAGCCTAATGTAATCCTTAGGCTCTTGCTGTGCAAGAGTCATAAAAGCATGTCACTGTAAAAAATTAAAAATTTGCACGGCAAGATTGAGCTTCGATGGTGTGAAAAAGCTGGAAGAATGGCGCTTAATACAAATTGATTGCCCGAATTGAGCTGAGCTACTAGTCGACAAGGACTCTCTGTACAAGTTAGGCAAGTCGTCGCTTCATGAAAGAAGCTGTGTGTGAAAATGGACTTTCGAAATTGCATTCCTGTTATATAGTATATATATATACAGATATCTTGATAGCTATATAAGCTTTAAAGGTCAACAAGTTGATTTGGAAAGATAAAAAGCTGCTGCGGCCCCTTTTGCTGCCAGGGTGTGGATGAGCTTAAAAGGATGCTCATGTTTCTGGCAATACTGAACACAAAATCTCAGATATCATTTGCAAAACAAATTATTTCTTCGTGTCAAATTAGATGGTGATGAGCAAATGGATGACTCGTATCATTCATAGTGCAAAAATCCCAACAAAAGGTCAACAGTAGATTTTCTGGTTACGTAACAGCAGCAGCAGCACTATTGACACTTGGTGTTGAAATCAAGCCAAAAAGGCTATTTTAGCTGTATGGATCCACATCCACTAGCTGGTGGTTAGCCAATTTTGACCACTTACAAAAAGCATGGACTGTAACTATCCAATCCACTTAGCTAAACAAGTTCACATTAAGACCAGAGCCTCATCCTGGTTCTAAAGAAACCAGAACCTAGATAGACCAGTTAAGTCAACTTCGCAAGAGTTTTGATTCAGCCAATGGGGTTTTAGAGTAGTGCATCAGCAGCGCAAAATGTATAGTATTGACTGACTAAGATGGAAAAATCATCCTTTAAATGCTCTATAATTCAAGACCCTTTTCTGTTTTTCCATACTCGTCCCAGTTGCTTACAGGCAGTGGAGAAAAGATAAGAATACCTTTCACTTTGGCTACATCTCTGGTTATAATCTTCATGGAGGATGCTGAAGGGATTGAGCTGCAAATCACAGGTTAGTCTGATTATTTTTACTCTATAGGCGCTGCTTCTTCATACACGAGCTGCCTTTTCTCTTTTCTATATCATATTTAGCTGTCATATCAGTGTCTGATGCATATGATTAATCTTCCATTCATTTTCTCATGATCTTCTACTTCAATCGAAAACTCAGAATCCAAAATACTCAGAAATTGCTTGAGTAATTAGTTGGTGGCCAATATGAGATAGGTAGACCGGTGTCTTGTATTATTTAATCCAGTTTTATGCCCTACATAACCCCTAATCAAATAATCCAGCATGTGATATAAATGAAGCATGACAAGCTGGTTAGTCTATACTTCTTGAATCAGAATCTGGCTGAGATACTATTAAGAACAGGAGGTTTAACTTCAATATACGCAGTTAAAATGGAATCATGCTATGAATACTCATAAATGGACTTATGGCAAGAATAAGTGCGGGCAATCAAAATCCTCTGCAAGCCATAATCATTTTGCTCTTCGCTTGTTCGTATTCAAGTGAATGGTTTTGCTGTTGTCCAGCTGCAGATGATGAAGAAGCAAACTCAAGAAATGACGCCTCCTCTATTGACAACAAAACACGGCCACCAAAACTCACACATTACAAGTGGTGGCTCCGAGTGACCTGCTATATACTATTTCTTCTTTCAGGCCAATCTGCTGCCACTCTTTTGGGAAGAGTATACTATGACAAAGGTGGGAATAGCAAATGGATGGCAACGTTTGTTCAATCTGCTGGCTTTCCAATTCTACTTCCCCTCCTCTTCTTCTTCCCATCTTCTATCAATTCCAACGCCGCAACAAATCCCATCAGCGCTTCCTTTGCAAACAAACCAAAAGCTCCTAGACTATCCACTCTCACGTTTCTATACGTTGGATTTGGTGCACTCCTAACAGGTGACAACTTGATGTACTCATATGGACTGCTATACCTTCCTGTCTCCACTTATTCTCTTCTCTGTGCAACTCAACTGGCCTTTAATGCACTCTTCTCCTTCTTCCTCATCAATTCACAGAAGCTATCCCCGTTTGTGCTCAATTCACTAACTCTCCTTACTGCTTCAGCCTCCCTTCTAGCAGTTAATGCAGACTCTGAGAACCCTGCAGGCATTTCGAGAAGAAAGTATGTAATCGGGTTTCTCTGCACACTTGGTGCGTCAGCAACATACTCTCTGTACCTGTCCCTCGTGCAGCTTTCTTTTGAGAAGGTTATCAGGAAAGAAACCTTCTCCGCCGTGCTGAAAATGCAAATATATCCATCTTTTGTTGCGACCTGTGGCTGTGTGGTGGGACTTTTTGCAAGCACAGAATGGGAAAGTCTTGAAGATGAGATGAGAGGGTATAAAGA
This sequence comes from Salix brachista, assembly GCA_009078335.1. Classification (NCBI taxonomy): domain Eukaryota; kingdom Viridiplantae; phylum Streptophyta; class Magnoliopsida; order Malpighiales; family Salicaceae; genus Salix; species Salix brachista. The sequence continues at coordinate 9,867,856 of CM018572.1, read as the reverse complement.
AGGAAAAGTATCCTATTTGATGACTCTGATCTGGACTGCTATTACATGGCAGATTTCCTCAGTGGGTTTGCTGGGGCTGATTTTTGAGGTATCCTCTCTTTTCTCCAATGTCATAAGTACTCTGGCTTTGCCGCTTGTTCCCATTCTTGCTGTGGTATTTCTCCACGATAAGATGAATGGTGTGAAGGTTATGGCCATGCTGCTGGCAATCTGGGGCTTTCTTTCCTACATTTATCAACATTATCTAGATGATGCTAAATCCAAGACAATCCTGACCAATGAAAATGAGGTTACTGGGGCGCAATGAGAGACCGGATGATAGATTTAATGTACAGTTTGCAAGGCAAGAGCTTGCATGGTGGTCCCCTAGATTGGGAGGTTTGTATCTACAGGGAAGCAAAAGTAGTCGTATATTATTAGTTCGCCAGTTACAGGAAAACAAAGAATTCATCATCTAGAGATAACTGAATTATTAATGATCCTCCAATGGGGTTTGATTTTGTATTATGACCTGATTGATTTTGTAGTTCCTCGGTTAATTTAGTTTTTACCAAAAAAAATATTACTTTACATAATTAGTTCTTACAAATATTATTCTGAATAAACAACAACAATAAAATAATCATAAAAATATTATATAAATTATGTTTGGAGTCTTCATACTTTATTCACAATAAAATCAATATAAGGAACTGGATCATGAGATTACTAGTTAGTGATGTAGAAGTCTAATGAATGAACTTAGTTTCGATCAATACTCCAACTTAGTCTAACAATACCTTTTATTGTCAATAAAATAAATAAATTATTTATATGTGTAAAACATTTTAGCCATTGCATACTTAATAATTTGATTATTATAGACAATAATAGGTTCTAATTTAATTATTTTAAGGGTATTTTGATTTTTAATATTTTTAAAAATATTAGAAGTACTATATTAACTTTAACATCATATTTTCTTAGCTTTGCATCTAGGGGTGTTTTTGTCATTTCTTTTAGTTTTTGTGTTATTATTAAGTTGAGTTAGGGACAATTTGTTTTTTCTTCATTTTAACAAATATTTCAAGAAGCAATTGCTAGCATGTCCTACACACACTCTACCATGTGGGGCTGCTTTGTGCTTTATTGAGCGGTGTATGAGCTATCATCCAATGGAATAACACCAACTTCTACCATGATATTTGAAGCTCCATGATATCTTTTTCCACATAAATTGATGTCTGTGATGTTTTAAGCAACCATCTCTTCCTTTTCTCTCTCTCTCTCTCTCTCTCTCTCTCTCTCTCTCTCCCTCCCTCCCTCTTACACATTGAATGGAAATTAAAAAAAATCAATTTTGTCCACATATTTGATGACATTTTATATGAAATTCATGTTGCATATTAAAAAAATCAACTTTGTTCCCTTATTTGATGACATTTCATATTTGCCCCTTAATATTTTATTTTTTAATTTTGATTTTTATTTTTTTTATAAATTTTAATTTGTTTTCATCTCTGGATTCAAAATCTTGATTTTGAATTTCTTCAAGTTTGGTCCTAATTCTCTTGATTTTTAATTTTTGATTTGGATTCATTTTTTTTTTTTTAATTTTACCTTTCAATTCAAAGTTTGATACTATTTAAAGTTACAAGCTAGATGTTTTGATTACAAAATTTGATTCTTATACCTTTTATCAATTTCTAGTTTTAAAATTTCATAATTGATTTTGTAATTTTGGTTTTTTATTTTTTAAAATATGAGCCTCATTCTCTTGATTTTTTATAAAGTTTTTTTGTTAATTTTTTTGTTCGTTTTGATTTTCTCATTTAACTCAAAATTTGAGGTGTCCTCTCATTCTCTAAAAGTCAATTCACGAGTAGATTCAAGAAAAATAGTTAATCACATGTCAGGTGGGTAGACCCAAGTTAACCCAAGTCATATGTTTTTAAAAAAATAAAAAAAAATACACTATTTTGAAAAAAATAAATGAATGAAAATAATCAATGATTCTTCACCTTGTCTTGATTAGGTTTTCCATGGTTGGACCATGTCACATGTCCACTCATGTTTTTTTCCAAATTTCTTTTGAATCCTAACCCGTCCTAGGTCCTAACCTGTCCTAGGCCCCGGGTCAACCAAATCACAAGTCAATTCACTGTTTTTCCTTCTATTGAGTTATTTTATTAGTATAGTATTGCTCATGAGTTTTTAGGACTTCACTTGGATTTGATGGTGCTTTGTTTTCTTAGACTTGTTTTTGTTAATTGATTTTTTTATTTCATCCTTGTGTATTTGGATTCTTGGGGATTGACAATCATAATGTTTTTGTTTTTCTTATGATATGATATGTTTGATTTTTAGGAATTGACAATTATTATTATTTCAATTATTTTATAATGTCACATTATGAATTTTTTTCTTTAAAATATATTGATAATAATTGAATATTTTTTTATATTGCATAAAACTCAGCTTGGCTCGTAGTGAAACACGAACCATCTATCTTATTGAAAATTAAGAAATTAGTTTATATATATTTTAACAACTTATTTTTATAGAAGAATTTAGATAATCAAATCAATTACTAATAATTAAAAATAAGTTAAAATGAAATTTACTAATAATTTGGTCACACCTTGCTTGTACTTTAACTTTTGATCATCTAAGACTCACTATTTAATTTTCCCATTAATTGACCAAGCTACCCATAAGTTGTCTTTAGAAAAATAATGGCATGTTGAGATATGTCAATCCAATCCATATATGAAGTTGATTCTAAATTTTAAAACTTAAGGAAAAAAAAAAGTGAAAATAAATAAATTAGATGATGTAAATTTTCTACTCTAAAATAGATTTTGGATTTTTTTTAATGAAAAAATGAGCATAAATTAACAATTAAGTGTCTGCTTGGTAGTGTGGTTGGTTGCTTTTGAAAATATTTTTCATTAAAAAATACATCAAAATGATATATATTTTTATTTTTTTAAAATCATTTTTGATATCAGCACATGAAAATGATCTAAAAACACTATTTTTTTAATTTAAAACAAAAATTAAAAATAAATTTTGTTAAATTTTTTCAAAAATACTTTTGAAATAAAAATAGTCAAATAGTACCCATGAGAGTTGGTAGATGTATTTTATTAGTTATCTAACAATACAAAAATAGTTTGAATGTAATGAATATATATACAGGGACAGTTTATTGTTGCTGTTGGAAATTAATAAATTTTATATTTGTAAATTATTTTGATATAAAAAATATTATTTTAATATATTTTTAAATAAAAAATATATTAATAAACATAAATCGCTAAAAACTACACAGAGTTATTGAATAAAGTAAACAGAAAGGAAGGGCAGACATATAAAGTGTACCAAATTATTAGAAAAAGGTTAATCTGATTCGAAAATTACAGGGATCGACAGTGGTTTTTAGCCATTAAAAAAAATATGATAAGCGATGACCAAGTGGGAATTCAAATTTGAGTCTCGAGGAGGTCCACCCGAATTCAAACCATCCATAAGGTTAGCTGACGTGGCGAGTCAGTATAAATAACACATACTTTCTCTCTCCCTCAAATTCCAAATAATTGAAACAAAAAAAGGAAAGCGAAAATAGCGCTCTTAATTATTCTCCTCTACTTCCTCTCTGTCACTATCACTTCGTGTTTTTTAGTTTCCGTTTTGCAGTCCATTTCAAATTCAAAAACAATCGCAACTGCCTCCTCCCTGCGGGAACAGCTTACAGTTACAGAAGAGAAACCTAAGGTTTCTTCTTCTCAAATGGCTACCATGGAGAGCTTGATTAGTCTTGTTAACAGAATACAGAGAGCCTGTACTATTCTCGGTGACTACGGCGGTGACTCTGGTGGCGCCGCTGCCGCTTCTTTGCCTACTCTCTGGGAGTCTCTTCCCTCTGTCGCCGTTGTTGGTGGCCAGGTCCTCCTCTCTCTCACTATATCTACTCACACGGTTCTTTTTGTTATATATATTTGCGTGTTTTGGAAATTTGAAGTGGATGCGTTTGTTTTTTAAAGTTCCTCTTTATTTTCTTACATTGCTTTTCCGTGTACCGTGCAAGCATACGTATCATGTCTTTATATGTGTTGCATACGTATGATAGGTCTGCTTTGTATTTCTTTTTCAAATGATAATTTGATTTTTGTTCGATGGATTTTCTTCTTCTTAACTTGCATAAAATTAATTTATCGAAACTGCAAATGTAACAATTTTTTGGCCATATATTTATGTATATCTAAGTGTATATTTATACGTATATAGGTAATAAATATTAAAATATGTATACTTTTGTGTATTTATTATTGTAGAGTTCAGGAAAGTCATCAGTGTTGGAGAGCATTGTGGGTAGAGATTTTCTTCCAAGAGGATCAGGTAAATTTTCAATTTATGTTTTACTTTATTTTGTTGGTTTTAGTTTAAAATCTGAATGGATTCCGAGAAATTTAAAAGAAAAAGAAATGATAGAAAATGTGTGAATGTTTTGTCAAGTATTAATGTTTCAAGTCAACTGATTCAAACTACTTTAGCAAATAGTTTTCTATTTACTTTCTGGTTTGTTTTGTGGAACAACTTTTTGGTCCTGCAGTTTCGCTTTCGCTTTCTCCTACATTCTTAGTCCTGGTCTCTGTTTTGTTGTTTACATGTGTTAATTTAAACTGAAACAAAAAATACTGCATAAATCGAAAGTTTTGGAATTATTAGTTGATTTGAGGAAAAAAGAAAAAAAAGCTGGAAGTTATGAATTTCATTGAAAGTTTTGGAATTATTAGTTGATGTAACTTGAGGAAAAAAAGAGAAAAGGTTGAAGTTGTGAATCTCATATGAATATTTTTGTCTGTCTTTTTATTTTTTATTTTTCACTTGTTTGGATCAATGACATTAATAATGTATTGCATAAAATTTGGGCTATATATTGGCATAGCTTGGAAATTGATTGCACTTTAAGATTGAAAAGAAAATGAAAAAGTAGTAATTTTTTAGCTTCCTTGGTTTCATTGACAAGAAAAAAATTTCCTTCTACGTTTCATTTCTTATGTTTTCGTGTGATTTTCAGGGATTGTAACAAGGCGGCCTTTGGTGTTACAACTGCACAAGACAGAACCAGGGATAACTGAGTATGCAGAGTTTCTTCACAAGCAAAGGGAGAGATTCACAGATTTCAGTATGTGATTTGTTTTGCTGATTACAATGTATGATTGTGTTACTTAGTTATGTAATCTTTCAGAAAGTAGTTAAGTGTTTGTTTTCTGGTGAAAAATGCTGGCCAGATATGTGTCTCATCTCCCAGCCTGCTCCAGATTCCCTCTCTGTTTACATTTTCGTCATTTTGCATCGTTTTTGTGCTTCTTAATTATGATAGGATTACATGATTTATTTGAGTTGACATGTTTCAGACATGAGGGTTCTAATGGCTTTCTGAGAAAAAAATTGATAGGTGTCATAGTTAAACTTTTCTCATGGTATATTGGTTGAATATCTATATTCTTATGTGGTCATATTAAGTTGTTTATCAAAAAACTGCGACTGTTACAATATATAAGTTATTTGGCTATACAAGGTTTGTGTTTCTCTACCCTTTTGTTATCTTTTGGAGAAGAAGATACATTTAACAGGGTTAACTGTATTTCTCTGTGCAGCTATGGTCCGAAAGGAAATTCAAGAAGAAACTGATAAAATTACTGGGAAGTCAAAGCAGATATCTCCTGTTCCTATTCATATGAGTATCTACTCCCCAAATGGTAAAAGAACTTGAGCTGTGCAGCAAACATCATATCACATCTATTTTCCAGAACACTATTTATAGTGACCTTATCTTGACTGGATCATAATAGAATTACAATTTTTTTTTGCATATATCAATTTCTTGCAGAATGTTCATGGTATTTTTTTTTTTTTTACTTTTGCAGTTGTCAACTTGACTTTAATAGATTTGCCTGGTCTAACAAAAGTTGCAGTAGGTACACTTCTCTTTCCTTCTTTTGTATGATTCTGCCCTTTCTTCTGTTAAAATGTGTGTACTCTCTTCAATAGTTTCTTCATTCTACCATCAAGTGTATAACTAGAGATGTTTGTTAATGATAGAGGGACAGCCAGAGAGCATTGTTAAGGACATAGAGAATATGGTTCGTTTATATGTTGAGAAGGTAAATCAAACTTATTTTTGAGCAATTTGTTGATAAAATTCGTCTCTTAATGAGCATTAGATGTAATATTCATATCATAAATTGCTAAAAATATGCACAATTTGTGGATTAAGATTGTATACACTTCTGTAGATTTATATATACACCTGCACTAATGAATAGATTTACTCAGTCATTGGATGTCTACCCTCTTTCTCTCTCTGGATTTGTGCAATGGTTCTCTTCATCAATTATGTTTTCTAATTTTCCCTCCAGAGGACTGTTTTTATCTGTCCCTAGCAAAGCAAAAATTTGGTGGCTTAGGGAGACTTGATTAGGGGCTCCCAACCACAGTAGAAGCTCTAGGAGGTTCATTTTATTAGTCTTTCCATTTTCAGTGTTTTTAAACTACTGTACAATGTCTGTTTTCCATTGATCATAATGAATGAAATTTCCAATACTTTGTGATTGGTTTTTAATATGAATGCATGATGTATAGCTACATTTTTGGTTAATATTGATCTGTTGTTTTTTCCATGTAATCTCTATTTGTTAATTGAAAGGATGTTAGTGTGTTTTGTCTCTCTTTTCATGAAATTCAGTTGCATAACTTGCTTTAGGGAATTGGTTCAGCTTTCTCTTTTGCCTAAAGCTCTATTGGTAAAAAGGATGGGTAGGTTGGAGTAATTAAGGTTGGGATTTGGAACAATATCCTGCAGGGGAAATGAGTTTTTTTATCATCCCAGATTTGTGAGAATTCATAATATATCTATTTTCAAGTTCTTTATGATCTGCTTCTGCCCCCCTACGTTTGAATGCACTAATACGTGATCATTGGAATGCAGCCAAATTGCATTATTCTGGCCGTAACTCCAGCCAATCAAGATATAGCAACATCTGATGCTATCAAACTTGCTAGAGAAGTTGATCCAGAAGGTTTTACTTTCTGCTCTCTTATTTTTTTCAAGACTCACCCCAGCCTTACATGGTGCATTCCCCTACTTTTGGTGTTCTTCCTTGATTCAGAGATTTTCTGTTTCTTTCCAGGTGAAAGGACATTCGGTGTGTTGACAAAGGTTGATTTGATGGATAAGGGAACAAATGCACAGGATGTAAACTTTCTTGCTTTTCTTTGTTCTACTGCAATTCTGTAGTACTGAAATGTTTCACTTCAGTCTAGATGATATGTTAAAAATGTTAATCTGTTCTATCAATTGAGTCCAAAATGGGCATAATTAGTTCATTCCATATATTTTTTGACTGCAAATTAAAATCAAACAAACCCCCTTGTACTTTTATAAGTTAAGTTAGTGAGCATGTGTCCTTTGCATCTGTAAAATTTAAGGTTCTTGAAGGAAGGGCTTACCCGCTTCAACACCCTTGGGTTGGAATTGTTAACCGCTCTCAAGCTGATATTAATACAAAAGTGGATATGATTGCTGCTCGTCAAAGGGAGCGCAAATTCTTTTCCACCAGTCCTGATTATGGACACATGGCCAGCAGAATGGGTTCAGAATATCTTGCAAAACTTCTGTCCAAGGTTCAATTTCTGCTTTATATGCGCATCTGACAACATTTTCTCCACTTGTTGTTATCCCAACTTATTTATCAATTGCTAATTGTCAAATATATTAGGATGAAATTCTTCTTTTCATGGACCCTGCATGTCTAATGTAAAGTTAACAGTTTTCCAATTGATGCTGGCATTTTTCCAACTTCTATATTTTTTCTCAATTCCATGAACAATTGCTGATCACTAATGAGAATTGATGTGTTTCTAGCACTTGGAATCTGTAATTAAAACTCGCATACCAGGTATCACATCTTTGATAAATAGAAGCATTGATGATCTTGAATCAGAGTTGGATCACCTTGGTAGACCTGTTGCAATTGATGCTGGGGTGAGGAGTTCATGTACGACTTGTTTATTGTTGATAGATGGACATCTACTGGGTTGATTATTTACTAATTGTTGTCATGTGTGTGTAACAGGCTCAGCTATATACTATTCTGGAGTTATGCCGAGCATTTGATCGAGTATTCAAGGAACATTTGGATGGAGGGTACCGTAACAAACTTTGTTTTTCACCATTCTTTCTATTAACGAAACTGTTTCCAGATGTTAGTGGAAGCAGCATCATAACACAATTTGTTACTTCATTTTAAATCATATCCATTTCAATAGTAAATAAATAAGGCCAGGTCTCAGTTTTGGTTGATTTTGTGTTCAAGGGAAACATGCATAGTTGCATTGAAGGAATTCTCATTGTCTTGATTCAAGCGCACTTGTTCTTTCATGTTATGTTTGAATAGGCCAATCTTAGAAATGCCCATCAATTCTTCATTACGAGCTGTTTGTTTTTGATGATATTGTTTTCCTTTGCAATTATCTGAATGATTAGATTCTTAGAACTACTATAACCAGTTTTTCTAATAATTATTAAACCTCAGGCGTCCTGGTGGTGATCGAATTTATGGAGTTTTTGACTACCAGCTTCCTATGGCTTTGAGGAAGCTTCCATTTGACCGTCATTTGTCTCTGCAAAATGTAAGAAAAGTGGTTTCAGAGGCAGATGGCTATCAACCTCATCTAATTGCACCAGAGCAGGGTTATCGACGTCTTATCGATGGTGCACTTAATTACTTCAGAGGCCCTGCTGAAGCTTCTGTAGATGCTGTAAGTAACCATGTTTCTTGTTTTGAACTTCCATCATCAGTTCTTCATGGTGAGTTTTCATATTAAGTAACTGATAATGATGGCTAAGGAATTCTTATTTGTTCATGAGATGCTTTCTGGTCTGAAGGTTCAGAAAATCTCAGGGATATGGATGTTATCTGAGTGATATATATTCAAAACATTACAGAAGAACAATAAATGGAAGTTTGGCTAACGTTCAGGAATCCTATTCAAAGTCCATTCAATTAAGTTGTCTTTTTAAGAATAAGAGTCTGTGGATATGTAACAAAGGTTTGCATCACAAGATGTGGTCATAAAATTCTGTCTCAACTTTCATCATTCCTCAACACAAATTCCGTTCTATGTTTCAGATCTTATCCAGTCATGGAATCTGCAATATGCTCTTTTGATTGCTGTTATCTTGCAGGTTCACTTTATTTTGAAGGAGATCGTAAGGAGGTCAATTGGAGAAACTCAGGTTTGGAACTCAGAAACTTTACAGGGTGTATTACAGAAAAAGATCTAGAATGAATGATAATTAGTGATTTGGGAAATGAACAGGAGTTGAAGCGCTTTCCAAGTCTTCAAGCTGAAATAGCTTCTGCAGCCTATGATGCATTGGAGAGGTTCCGTGAAGACAGTAAGAAGACAACTTTGAGGTTGGTGGAAATGGAATCCTCGTACCTGACTGTTGATTTCTTCAGGAAACTTCCCCTAGAGGCGGAGAAGGGTGGAGACCCAACTTTGTCTAATATAGACCGATATGCAGAGGTGCATTGCCGTAGAATAGGATCCAACGTATCCTCTTATGTTGGTATGGTGTCTCAGACAATGAGGAATTCAATTCCAAAGGCCGTGGTTCATTGCCAGGTGAAGGAGGCCAAACGATCTTTACTAGATCACTTCTATACCCAAGTGGGTAAAAAGGAGGTAGGGAAAAAACCTTGGTACATACATGAAAGTGTGAGGCCATGCATTTCTGATTCTCCGATGGGAATTTGATGTCATAGAAACTCGGTACCATTTGCCTAGTGCAAGACAATTACTAGTAGTGCGTGTTTTATTGATTTTTCAGTCATTTGTTCTGCAGGGAAAGCAACTTGCAGAATTGCTAGGTGAAGATCCTGCATTGATGGAAAGGAGGCAGAAATGTGCAAGAAGGCTTGAGTTGTACAGAAAAGCAAGGGATGAGATTGATTCAGTCTCATGGGCTGCATGAGATGAATCATATGAGCATTGGCAGAGAAAATTTGATATAGTTAGTGATTGACACAGCAGACGGATTATATTAGCCTCTTGCTCAGCCAATTCCAATTTTTCTTCAGATGGGATGATTTTTTATATATCCTGAAGTTTTCTCTCTGTTCCAAGTCTTTCAACCGCTTTCGTTTCTGCGGAAATGTCTTGCCCCTATAATCCTTATTGAGGTCGTCTTTAAGCTAGATTTAGGGAACTTCGTTGCTGGTTTGAAATCTAGTTCATTCCCTAGTAATCCCTTTGAATTGAGAAACTTAGCTGTTATCAATTTGTACATAGTCCACGTTTGTGATATGCCATCAAATCGTTATCAATTATTTTTATATCCATTTACCTTTTAAAACAAGTAAATGAATGTATAATTATATCCACCAACGATAAGAGCTTGAAATAAACGATAATTGGTAACAACAGCCCGTTTCAAGCCATGATCTTCAACCCCTTTTTTTCTTACTATTACTATTATTTTCTTTTATAAGCCATCTGCAGCCTTCGTTCTCTCCGGGGCCAACCCAATTTATATCTTGACGGAGGAAAATTCGCTCCTTACAAAGTGACATGATTTGTAAATATACGAGTGCACCGGTTCTTACCTCCGAAGCAAGGCTTTTTTTATCAACAAGAAATTTCGGGTCTCTTTCAATATCTTTTCGTAAAAGTTTCTCAGCAAAGAGCTTTTCGGTTATAGGAAATTTACATGTACTAAAACATCAAACTTAACTCATTCGATCGTGATTATAAAGGATGCGTCCTTTCTTCAAAGAAATTATGGCGAACCTCAATTTAGTCCCCTAACATAAACCCTGACTGCCAGCTTAGCTAGATTGGATTGTGCCATTATCATTTTGCCCTTTCTGTGAATCGGTGGAAAGGTTTGAAGGGTTCATTCTGAAGGGCATATTTGCAAAGACATGGCTCCGAAAGTGACGAGTTCCAAATAGTAATTAGCAGAAAATACATTATCAGAGACCATAATGATAAATTATAAATTTGATTTCAGATTACACGTACCGATCATAGAATACAATTGTGAATTGTGATTCCATTTATTTTCAAGTGATTATCCCAATACTTTAAAAGAGCACTACACATGCATGTTCTAAATGAACGTGCGTAGTCCCACATCCTCTAAAACCAAATGGACGCCATTCATTATGGGCCAATTCTCTTGATGTCAAACCACGAGCAGCTTCAGGGGATAAGACACACAAGTTGTACTGGAAAAGAATTATTCAGGTAAATCATAATCCTTCTAGCCACCAAGGAAATTATTCAAGCAGCAGGTTTTGCAGCAGCTGCTTGCTTATCAAATTCTTCCAGAGCTGTCCACAGCTTTGGATCTTCATAATCCTTTATAAGAAGTGTAGGCTTTGCTTCCAACAATAAATGTTCTGGGTTTCTGGTAGTTAAACCAACAACGGGCATCCCGGCAGCCACCCCAGCTTTTATGCCTGAAACAGAATCCTAACCAAGGAGAAACAGAACAAAATGTTAGGAAAATCTCCCAAGCTTCAGAAGCTTATAAAATAACAAATCTAGGAAGAGGGCCAACCTCGCACACAAAGGTGTGGTCCTTTGACACATTGAGTACTTCAAGAGCCTTCAAGTAGGGTTCTGGGTGTGGTTTGGCATGTTGACATTCATCCCCGACGATAACAGCATCAAAAAAATCTGAGAGGCCCAGAAGTGAGATCATGACTTCAGCATTTGCTCTTGGAGCATTCGTAACTGCAGCGCGTTTCAGCCCATGGTCTTCAACCCATTTCTTCAATTTATAGAGGCCATTTATAGGCTTCAGCTGCTCACATGCCAACCTGTTTCCCATAGAAGAAGTTATATGGTTTGGACCAAGAGAAAATCTCGACAGAGGAACTGAACTAGGAGGTGATCTACCTTCGAAACATGGCTTCCTTATCCTCCGTGAATTTTAAGCCTCGCTGGAGATCATCGGGAAAAAGGGACAAGGCAATATCAACATTATGCTTCCCAGCAATATTCTTAATAAAGAATTCCTCCGTAATCGGGACCCCATCATTGAAATTTATCTGTTGGACAACGCAGTGTGATTAGTTCTCCAGAATGGATTAATTTTCAAAAAGTATAGCTCAAGTGATAGGTCATATGTCTCTATCAATTAGACAGCATTATTTAACATATTCACCACCTCAATGAAAGAACATCCCCCGTTACAATTTTGCATGGTGTGGAAGAACAATAAGATCACAACACAATGAAGACCTGAGTTTTCAGTGTAGAAGCATTACCTCTAGAAGCATTTCTCGGAAGGCATAGTGGTGGAGGGGATCTGAATCACAGAGAGTTCCATCAACATCAAATAGTACTGCTTCCAATGGGGCAAGCCTGGAGAGAGAGACTTCACTGCATCCAATTTTTTTTTATAAAAAAACGAGCATGGTCAAATAATGAAGAATCCCAAACGGCGAACAATACAAATCTTTTATCATGACAAGAAAGCCACAAGCTTATCAGGCAGTTAATTGATCACCAAAAGTTTCATCAAGAACAAAGTGTCAAAACCACTTTTCCACGAGATTGAGTCCCTAGTATTCTTTTTCGTCACACATTTCTTCCAATATTACATGATTTTGACAAGAGGAAAAAAAAAGACACAATAAGCTCGTCCATTTAAGTTTGTTTCATCAGGTGCATGTCTATGTATGAAAGATGTTGACTCCTAATTATGCTTTAAAGTGATAACAGGACAGTTACTAAAATATTGAATGCATTCATAGCCAACAGTTCCAGATTTGGGAGCAACCAAATACTTTGAAGACACTGACAATTGCCCATTCTTCTCTGTGACTATCCTATCATTCCCACCACCAATTCCTATCAACAACGCTCATGCTTCCATAAAAAAGGAAGATCAACCCTAACAACAACAACAACTACGTTTTGGGGAACTTATAAAACCTCGGTATACTTTCGATGAATTACCCTAAAATAATTGTCCCAGGTAAATAAATATTGAGGGCAATGCATGCCATATTATATAGCAGATCACAGGTTAAGTTATAGTAATAATAATAATAATAACAACAACAAAGACTTGTGGGTTTTCCTCATATTGAATTAACACGTATATGATGGAAATTCTAAAATGCATTAAGAAAAAATATGGAAATCAAGTCCAGGGTTAGAGGGATCATAACTCCAAAAATAAAAAGAAAACCAGCATCGAAAGAATGGAAATAAAAGAGACGAGCACAAATACATGAATAATAATCTTTGCATACAAATCGAAGATATTAAAAGGATCCAATAAATAGCTCGCAGAAATTAAAAAACAGAACTCACGCATCATCAACAATATTCTCTGCAGAAGAAATCGTCACCGTCATGTTTTGATGTTATGGAAGCCTCGAGTGTTTTTGTTTGCTTTATCTTTTAAAAAACAAGTAATAAAATGGGTTGTGTTATGAAGTATTATTATATATGAAAAGGGCTGGTTCATTAATATAATTGAAAGAGAGAACATAAAAGAGAATCAATTGTTGGAGGTTGAAAGATTCCAGTTGCCGACTTGCGTGGCCTTTCCAATAAAAATGAAAAGCTAACGATCTTTGACATTTCCCGGAAATTAGCGGAGTCAACCTCCCCACCTGAAAGCCACGCCGCTGTCGTCCATCAGGTATCTTTATTATATCGTTTTATTTTCTAGTGTGCTAAGTTTCAATTAAAAAATTATATATGTATATTATTTAATTTAAAAACAGTTTAAACATGTTTATGATTTCTTTTAGCTGCTTAGATCAAGATGACTCTCGGGAATAATTTCTGTGTTCTTTTCTAAGTTAGGTGAGTTAACTCAGTTTTAATTGATCTTTCCTCTAATTTTATCATTTAATATTCTATCAGGATTTATAATTATTTTTTTAATTAGAACTATCCTTATGACCATAAAATAATATTTAACAGGTTAACCAGAATTAATGGTTGCTTCTGACCTCTGCAAATCGTCATTACTCGTTCACAGGACTTGTACTTCTCATGTAAAATATCTGTAAAATATCTTTCTAGTAGCTGCATGAAAGGCACTGCTCAGATATTTTAAAACCTTTTGAGTGAATTTTACGCCGGCTGGCCGAAACGAGTGCTTCCCATGTCATGGCTGATGGGGCTTCCTGCCACTACCCTGCGTCGGCGTTCTGCTTTCGCGTCTTCTCTAGCCTGCCAAGAAAAAGCTTGGCTAAATTCCTGTGCTTAAGAAACACAAATAGCTAAAAGAGATTGCGGGTCTGCGATATACAGCGGGCTGAAAAAAAACATTTCAATGCAGAATTAAAAAAAAAAAACAGAGTTAATTAACAAAAATTACGTTTAAGGTTCAAATTAATTTTTTTACATATAAAAAAAAATGTAATGCAACATCAGGTCTTGGTAAATCAAGTGTCACCAATAGCAAAACTGGAGGGTGTGCTCAGTACTGCAATCATTTCAGTTGTCTTCATTCACATTTCAGTTCAACGTTTTCAGAAGAATTTGTTATTGCTCAAAATCCATCGCACCCTTTTTAGCAGCATCATGGTTCATTGAATGAATCATTCCTTAGATTAATTGGTGATAGTTGGAGTTAAAAGGATTTTTTTTATATAATTTCATGTTCGAAGTCGTGTGGTTATTAATATAAAGATTACTGGGGGCTTATATAATTGTTAATTTTAGAACTCGTGGGATTAATCAAGGTACATGCATACTGGTCTGAACACCCTCGTTAATAAAAAAATAATATGAATGTGAGTGTTTCGTGTGCACCTTCCTGCCCAGATAAATCAAAGCCAGTGTGATAATAACTAGTGAGAAATGCCTAACCCACGGGCTCTTTGGTGGAAATGCACCCAACTGTGCCCTCCATTTCACAAATTTCTCAAGTCAGATTGTTTGAAGTATCCAATCCCTGAACTCAAAACTCAGCCTAGTTGCATCCAAACCCTCTCCCATTCCCTCTCCAGTCAGCCATCAGGGTCCCGCAGCTTGTCCGAGTGAATCAGCTAACATATATTTCCAAAAATGCACATCTTTAAAGATGCTTTTGATGCGACAACAGTAAGAACACATCACACTAAATGCAGTTTAAATAAAATCCCACTCATTGAAAATATTGTTTTATCTCAATGCCAGACCTGGCAGTGCTTGCCAAACCAAAGACTATGGGCAGTTTGTTTTGCTATAAATACCACAAACCTTGTTCATTTCATTCATCACCCCCTTATCTTCTTTGATCTCATTGTCTTTTCTCTTTGTACACCGATAATGGCTCGTACTCTGCAGCTCCTCTTGCTCCTTTCTGCAACTTTGCTCTTTACGCAGACTGTTTAAGCAGAGGCTGCAACATGTAGCGACTGTTTCATTCACTCTAGGGCAGCTTACTATCCAAGCTCTGATGAAAATGGAACAGACAGTAAGAGACCTCTGAAACAACTAGATCAACCTTGCACTTACTCCCAATTGAGCATGCACTCTAACGAGTCTCTTTTTTATGAATTGCAGCGGGCAGATGCGGATACGGTTCATTTGGAGCAACCCTGAATGGCGGGGATGTAGCCGTTGGATTTAAAGAACTAAGCTGAATATAGCTAATTTAAAGAACAAACAGTTACTGTTCAAATCAGTAACTTGAAACAGCCAACAAACCCAGAAAAACAGACACTGTAGCAATCAAAGAATAACAAGTGCTATTTTTCTATAAACCGTGAGACACAAGTTAACTCACACAAAGACAGTTTCAATTGGAAAATTTAGGAGCAGAATCTTACTTAGGTTACTGCAATCCCTTAACTTCATTTATAGAAAAAACTGAATACAAAGATAGAAATTCCAGTCCATCACAATTACTTCTACTGAACTGGAAAATAAACAAAACAGGAAAAACTAACTTAGCTAAATAGGAAAATTAACTTGCTGAGATCAATTCAATTTGATCCCTAATTAAAACATAAATTCAAAACTTAAAACACTTCTAATGATCTTCAAATTCTTCAATTGCAGTCTTGAATCAAAGTCTTCAATCTTCAATCTTCAACACTCCCCCTTGGTTCCAAGACTTCATAGCTGCACATTCCAACCTTTGCCCTTAAGTCTTCAAACCTGTCTTTAGCAAGTGACTTGGTAAACAAATCAGCCAATTGCTCTTTAGTAGGGACATATTTCATCTCCAATTCTCCTTCAGTTTGGAACTGTCTTATTGCATGAAACTTTATCTTCATGTGCTTGGTTCTGTTATGGAATACAGAATTTTTGGAGATTGCTATAGCAGCCATGTTGTCACACATTAGGTCTGTGGGATTAGCTTGTTCAAAGCTTAACTCCCCTAATATTTTCCTCAACCACACTAGCTGGTTTGCTGCAACATAAGCAGCAATATACTCTGCTTCGGCAGTGGAATGGGCCACCACTGTCTGCTTCTTTGAGTTCCAACTGAAAATTGTTCCACCCATTGAAAAACAAAAACCTGAAGTGCTTGTCATCTCATCATCACTTCCTGCCCAGTCACTATCTGAAAAACCAACTAGATTAGTGATATTTGTTTTGGTGAAGTTCATCCCAAAGTCAATTGTCCCCTTCAAATATCGCAAGACCCTTTTAGCAGCCACAAAATGAATTTGACTTGGATTTTGCATAAATCTTGACAAGTAGTTGACTGTGAACACTATGTCTGGACGTGTTGCAGTCAAGTAGAGAAGACTTACAATCAAGCTTCTGTAGGTTCTTCCATCAGCCTGAGGGGATCCATCATCTTTTGACAGTTTTTGGCCTGCTGTCATTGGTGTGCTGACAGGTTTGCAATTGTTCATTGCAAACTTGTCCAGAATCTTCATGGTGAAGTTCTTTTGGCATAAAAAGCTACCTTGCTGTGATTGCATGATCTCCATACCAAGAAAATAAGATAGCAGCCCAAGTTCATTCATTTCGAACTTGGTCTTCATGTTGAGCTTGAACTCCTTCACTAATTCTTCTTGATTTCCTGTAATCAACAAGTCATCAACATACACAGACACAATTAGTATGTTATCAGCAACCCTTTTTACATACAAGGTGTGTTCATTCATGCTTCTTTCAAATCCCAAGCTTAGAAGGTAGTCATCCAATCTGCTGTACCAAGCTCTAGGAGCTTGTTTCAATCCATATAATGCCTTCTTCAATAATACACTTGGTTCCTTGATGTGTCCACTTCGAAACCTTCAGGTTGCTCAATATATATCTCTTCATTCAATGTTCCATTTAGAAACGCAGACTTGACATCTAACTGCCACACAAGCCAGCCTGTTTGAGCAGCCAAAATCAACAGCAGTTTGATTGTGTCCAGTCTTGATACAGGTGCAAATGTATCATAGTAATCGATTCCTGGTTCTTGAGAGTATCCCTTTACCACAAGCCTAGCTTTGTGCTTGTTTATGCTTCCATCTGCATTCAATTTGGTTTTAAAAATCCATTTCACTCCAATGACATGTTTATGAGAGGGTCTGTCAACTAATTTCCAGGTTTCATTTTTCTCAATCATCATCAACTCTTCTTTCATTGCTATCATCCATACATGTGAATTCATGGCTTCATCCACATCACTAGGTTCTGTTTCAGCAAGGTTGCACCTATCATAAATATCACTTAGCATTCTGGTCCCTCTCACAGACATGCTCTCGGGATCTTCTTCATCTGCACTTTCAGTTTCACACTGAATTTCAGTGTTTGATGTCTCATCCATTGTAGCATCCCAATTCCATACTTTATCTTCATCAACTTTTACATCTCTAGCAATTATAGCTTTATTTGTTTTCAAATCATATACTTTATAACCACTAGATTTCATGCTATAACCTATCAAAATCCCAACCTCAGATTTTTGATCAAGTTTCTTTCTCTTGATGTTAGGTTGTAGAACATAGCAAGGGCTGCCAAAAATTCTTAAATGCTCAAGATTGGGTTTGAAATCATACCAGTATTCAAAATGTGTTTTCTCCCCTAGCACTTTAGTCACCATTCTGTTCAAGAGGTATGCTGAAGTGCTTACTGCCTCAGCCCAGAATTTTAATGGCATTTTCTTCTCATAAAGAAGACACCTTGCCATCTCCATCAAGGTTCGGTTCCTCCTTTCACTTACCCCATTCAGTTGAGGAGTGTATGGCACAATTAGTTGATGCTTGATTCCTTCCTTTTCCAAGTAATCTTCAAGTTTTCGAGAGGTGAATTCCCCCCCCCATTATCAGACCTCTCCATCTTCAGCTTGCATCTTGTTTCCTTCTCAACAGCAGCCTTGTATCTTAAGAACACATCAGTCACTTCACATTTATTTTTGAGAAAATATACCCAGCAAAATCTGCTATAATCATCCACAAACAATAAGAAATATCTAGCACCATTCAAAGATTCAGTTTGCATTGGACCACATACATCCGTGTGAATTAATTGAAGTTTAGTAGCAGTTCTAAGTGGCCTGCCATTAAAACTGCTTCTGGTTTGCTTCCCCAGCTGACATGCTTCACATACATCACCATGTTCTTGGATTTTAGGCAAACCTAAGGCTATTTGTTGCTCAGCCATCTTCTTCAAGGTTGCATAGTTAAAGTGTCCCATTCTCTTATGCCATAACACAGACTGCCCATTTTCACAAGTGCTTAAGTTTGCAATTCTTTCTTTCCATTCAAGGCTGAAGCTTCGGTTAGTCATCTTAACAGAAAATAGTATGTTCTCATCACTATCTTTGATTGTGCACATGTTGCCAATGAAAAATAATGAGTGCCCTTCTTCAAGTAATTGCCCCACACTAACTAGATTTTGTTTAATTTCAGGTACATATAGCACATCATCAAAAATTCGTGTACCTGACAGTGTTTCAATTTCAACATCTCCTCTGCCTTTGACTTCCACATATTGTCCATTCGCAACCCTCACTTTGGACACATATTTCGAATCAAATTTGTTGAAGAGTTGTATATCTGCAGACATGTGATTAGTGCACCCACTGTCAACAATCCAATTTGGTATTCTTACCTCGATTTGACTGCAATTGTGTTCTTCAATGGTCATGAACAATTGCTCTTCCTTAACTTCTGAGGCATCTGCAATGTAGGCTTGTTTCCCATTTGCTGAGTTGTTTTTGCAGTATTTTTGAATGTGCCCAAATTGTTTGCACTTTCTACACTGTTCATTCTTGAGCCAGCACCATGATTCAAGGTGATTGTTCTTGTGACAGTATTTGCAGGTGGGAAATTGTTCCTTCTTGTCTTTCCCTTTTGAGTTGTAATTATTGGCAGTATTGTGATTATTCTGCCAAGTTTTTGTTTGCCATTGTTTTCCAGTATCCCTTCTTACCTCTTGATTTTCTTTGTAAGAATTCTGGGGACGATGAGCTCGTGGTCTTCCTTTGAATCCTGCCACGAAGGCTTCTTCACCTGCACTTTCATGCCTAAAAGCTTGCCTTTGCTCCACTGCTTGAAGAGCATTTATCAAGTCTTGAAGGCTCATCTCGGTGAAATCTTTAGAGTCTTCTAAAGAACAGATTTTATTCTCAAATCTTTCAGGTAAACTGACGAGAACTTTTTCCACCACTCTAGAGTCCTAAAACTTCTTCTCCCAAAATTCTCATTTGGTTGACTAATTTTGAGATATTAGAGGAAAATTCTTTGATTGTTTCTGACTCCCTCATCTTCAACTCTTCGAACTGCCTTTTTAAGTTCAGAATTTGCATTCTTCTAGATTTTTCGTCACCTTGGAATTCAGCTTTCAATTTATCCCATGCATCTTTAGCATTCTCACAAGCCATTATTCTTGTGAAAATTTCTTTACTTACTGCATTATGGATGCAGGTAAGTGCTTTGAATATCTTTGCTTTCTCTTCATTGAAGAACTTGATTTGAGCCATTGTGGGATTGTTGTTCAAGGGAGTTGGATCCCTGTTAGTCTCCACGACTTCCCACAGATCAAATGCCCCGAGGTAAGTTTTCATCTTCACAGCCCACACACCATAATTTGAGCCTGTGAACACAGGTGATTTTGACGAGAAGGATGAGGAATCCATGTCTGTCAATGTGCTCTGATTGATCTTCCCTTTTCGAAAATTTCTAGGGAAAAGAACTGGGACAATAATTGACAATTACTGTTAATTTCGTGTTGCTTAAAGAACAAATCAAGCTTAATTTCTTGATTCAATTTTCTGATCTCTCGTGTTTCACTCACCTCCCATTCAAAGTTAAATAACTTTGAAAAGTCCTCACTTTTTTTATTCTCTCGTGTTTCTCTCAATTTCCCTTTCTAAGATTAAATCTGCTCTGATACCATGTTGGATTTAAAGAACTAAGCTGAATATAGCTAATTTAAAGAACAAACAGTTACTGTTCAAATCAGTAACTTGAAACAGCCAACAAACCCAGAAAAACAGACACTGTAGCAATCAAAGAATAACAAGTGCTATTTTTCTATAAACCGTGAGACACAAGTTAACTCACACAAAGACAGTTTCAATTGGAAAATTTAGGAGCAGAATCTTACTTAGGTTACTGTCATCCCTTAACTTCATTTATAGAAAAAACTGAATACAAAGATAGAAATTCCAGTCCATCACAATTACTTCTACTGAACTGGAAAATAAACAAAACAGGAAAAACTAACTTAGCTAAATAGGAAAATTAACTTGCTGAGATCAATTCAATTTTATCCCTAATTAAAACATAAATTCAAAACTTAAAACACTTCTAATGATCTTCAAATTCTTCAATTGCAGTCTTGAAATCAAAGTCTTCAATCTTCAATCTTCAACAGTAGCGGCTGTGTCTGACCTCTACCGTGATGGTGTCGGTTGTGGTGCTTGCTACCAGGTACTGATTAAAAGCATCATAATCATGTTAGAGAATAATATAAATCATATTCTAGAGCCTCAATTTTTAGGTGAGGTGGTTTTTTAATATGATATCAGAGTCTGATTGACCTAGCGGTCACGAATTCGAATCTCACCACCCTCATTCTATTTGATAAAAATCAAGCACAAAATAGTGTGAGTCCATGCAAGTTTCAAGCCCAAAGAGTTTTCACTTGAGGGGAGTGTTAGAGAATAATATAAATCATATTCTGAAGTCTCATTTGACAATTTAAATTTTAGGTGAGATGATTCTTAACAAATCACTTGTAAGCAGAATATTAATAAAAGTAATTGCATGCAATCATTTGTTTTTCCTGCTATAGCATTACAGAGCCTGATTCTGATATCGGATCTATTTACATGTCGAAATACTCACCATGATGGTTTGCTGAACCAGGTGAGGTGCACGAGCAATGACTTTTGCAGTGACAATGGAGTCACCGTTGTTATAACCGACCATGGATCAAGCCATAACACTGACTTCATTCTCAGCAGAGGAACCTTTGGTCGGCTGGCTCAAACAGCAGCTTCGGCTGCATCTTTGTTGTCCCTTGGAGTGGTTGATATTGAATATAGACGGTACGATGTGTATGATGATTTACGTTATTAGTGAATTTGTTTAAAGCCAGTTAGATTTCATTATGAATTGGATTTGAAAAAAAATGAAATTTATCAGGCAAACCTTGTATCGGTATAGACAAATCTCAATACACTAAACTCACCTGGCAATTCCATCGTTTTCCTAACGAAAACTTCTGCTCTGTATTTCATAATTATGTTTTGCCATGTGATGTGGACTGATTCACCTCTTTCTCCATGTAGTGTTTCATGCACCTATCCAAACAAAAACATAACCATCAAAATCGATGAGAACAGCGACTACCCTTACTATCTGGGTTTTGTCATCTGGTATCAGCAAGGAAGGAGGGATATCACTGCTGTTCAGCTCTGTGAGGTAGTATTAACAGCACTTTTTAATCTTCAGAATAATTTACTATCCAATCACTTGATTTTGCATTCAGCTTCATGCAAACCATATGGTATTAAAATGCAGTTTTAAATAGTAAAATATGACGACAGAGTGGAATATTAGCTGATATAACACAGGAAGAAGAAGCTGTCACTAACAAAAGTCTTATGTGCAGGCAAAAAATCTTGCGTGCAAGCTCCTGGACAGAAGCAATGGAGCTGTATGGACAACTAATTCACCCCCCAGTGGACCATTGTTGCTTAGAATGCTATTCAGCGATGAGGATGGAGATGAGAGATGGGTAGTTCCAGCCAACAACATCCCTAATGACTGGAAAGCTGGGCAAACACATGATACAGGAGTACAAGTGAGCTCATAAAATCATGGGAAGCAGATAAATTTATCCAAATAAGCCCCTAGCTCTTCATTTTATTTATTATTTCAACCTTTTCCCTTTGTAAAGGGGTATATGGTCTAATAAGAGAAACTCATGAAGGTTTAATGTTGACCATAAAAAATCCAGGTATGCTAATAAAATTTGATTTTTTCCCCCTTCACTTTCCTCCTTAACTTTAGCCAGAACGTCTGCTGCTAGTCAACATCACAAATTCGATTTAAATAAAGGAAAAGACTCCAGCTATCTCTTCATATGCTTACAGAATAATATATACTTTGGTGCATAACAGAGTTACTGAGATCTGTAATACAGCACATTCAGAGAGCTCTGAAATCTGTATCCGAGGAAATTTGCAAGAGGGATAGCCTTTTAAGTGTAGAGATTACTCTCAAGCAACCCATCCCTATCTGTTTGCAAAAGTGATTAAGTTCAGCTTATCTAAAACAAAACATCTGTTCAGTTGAGTTCAAAACAAAGAAAATTTCAAACTGGAGATTCTGTTAACGAGAGTCCTCCCCGGGGGCGTGGCGTAATGACAGAAGACTTGCGATCTGCACAGCAGATCTCAAGTTAGAGTTAGGACGTGCACCTCTTATAAGAACCTTGGACAGTTGGAATTTTACTCGTTCAATTAGGTCTATAAAATGCTTTTTCCAGGGAGTGGGTTTCCTTGTATAAAAAAGGGAGTAGTGAACTACCTTACAGCCTCCATTCCTATCACTAGTATCACATCTTTCTTGCACAAAGGAAGTCAGAATTCCTTAAGTAGCTCAATCTATTGCTGGCTTTACAGGAACTTTTGTGTTCCATGATATTTCTGCTTCAAGGTTGAAAAGGTAAAAACAACTTTTTTTTCCAGAGTTTCCTTGTATGAACTGACAGAAGCTTGTGATAAAATTTATGCCTACTGTTTAAAACCTGGAGAGAAAATCTGAGACTGTCTCACGATTGTTTTACATTCTACCCAAAATAACTAGTGACGAATTGGACTACTGGAGCCAAATCGAACTCTAGCTGTTCTACAGTCACTTAGTATTAACAAACAGCAATGCAGGCCTTCAGTATTGAAGAGTTTTCTCACCCATAGAACCCTTTTGAGTCAAAACACCAACAATAATAATAAACAACATCAAATTCTACAGTACTGTATTATAATGTAAAAAACTCTAATTTGAAGTTTTATTTTCTTATAATTACTATAACTTTTTAAAATAAACTCAAAAATTAATATAAATAAACTAGTAAACTTAAAAATAAAAATTATAAACAAACTACAAAAAATAAAATTAGTAAATATAATATTTGATTTTTTAAAAATAAATATAATAACTGAACCATAGATTAAACTAAAAAAAAACCAAAAAAAATCAATATGGGAGGGGAAAATAGATTTAAAAACTAGAAAAATCACTCTATCTGGTTTGATTTTGGTACTAGAAGCTAAAACTGATTGAACTGAACCAAACCAGTTCAACCAAATTTGAATAGTCAAAAAATAAACAGGGTGTACAAAAAACATAACCTAAACCTAAATCATTTCCCCACTTTTCTCTTGGTCATCCACTCCATTTGCTCGTCTCATTCTCTCGTGTTCTCTTGTGATTAACATTTCCTCACCTCTTCCTGCTCTATCTCCCTCTCTCTCGTGTGCCCTCTCTTATTTACATGATGTGTTTATTTTTATAATCATATAAGAGACTTGTCAACTTCAATCAATGCACTCTCGATGGCAAAAATGAAACTGGGTTGAATAATCTGAAAGGAAAAGTAGCCTCTAGGAAAAGAACAACTCCTGGCAAAAATCAAAGTAGCATGATTTGTTAAACACACTTGAAACATCAATGTTCCAAGTCTTCTGATAATTTCATTAGGCCTTAAAGCTTGAAAGTCTGTAGGCTGCTAAGCTAGAATGATTTTAAAGCTTTTTTCATGTATCTTTGTAAAATTTTAAATATTGTATTGAATAAATATTAACAACATCACCAACCCACCAAGCATTTTGCTTCTTTAGGAAGGAAAAGGTCACCCAATAGGGAAAAGACTAAAACCATTGCTTTGGAAGTAAACACAGAGCCAATGGTAGTGGTGAAAAAAGGGTAAGTTGATCATTGGGCACAAGATAAGAGGTAACCTAAAATACAAGAGCTGCTCTTGAAAATCTTAATGTTATTGGTACTGCTAACAATACTAATGATGCTAATAATAGGTAATTATCTAATAGGTGATCCAGTGATAAAAGTTAGAGATTATAGAGTTTGTAATTCCTGTGGTCTCAGGTTTAAGTATTATGATTACCGGAGTTTTACATAGTCATTACCTTAAAAATTTGTGAGATTAGTCGAGGTGTGCACAAACTGACCTGAATATTCATATTAATAATAATAATAAAAATAACAGGCCTGGAAAAATGGTATCAACCCTTGCCATTGTTTCTTCTTCTGTGGTGAGTTAGAGGAACAGTATTAGAGTTAAACCATCAGCAATGCCTGAAATTAAGCGTATCTTGGAAATAAATAAGAAAAGAAAAGAGATTAGAAAAAGAAATTGAGACTATAATTGTTATTTGTGTTCTGTTATATACCAAGATGATTTTATCTTTTAATTATTTTTGAAATTTTTCTTGATCAAAGATATAAAATGTAATTTCTCAAGCTGTGGTTGGGAAAGTAAAAGACGATAAAATCTTTTGAGAATTTTATAATTATCCCGGAAAAAATCGAAATAGTCTCGCCATAAATAATATGCATGTCATTGCTAAGGAAATCTAAAGGAAGGTCTATTTTCTTAATCCTATTTTGAATTTTATGCACAAATCATGCATAGATACAATCACACGTGTGCAATTTTTCTGAGGGAAGAAAAATGGAAATAAAGTAGAATGTTTGGCAACATATAGGGACCAAAGTATACTGTAACCGCTTGGAAAACCTCATTTGTTCACGGCGTCTCGTCTCTCTAGCTCTCAAAAAAAGAATCATGGAGTTCTTAGACGAGGACGCCAGGCCTCGATTCCTCTTTCAATCTCGCCCAATCACATCTTCACCCACCGATACCCAAACCCAACCAAAACCACGTAACAAATTGTTCATATTCCTATCAATCTCCCTCTCTTCCCTTTTGTTGCTTTTCTCATTTCTCTACCTCCAAACAGAACCGATCAGATCCCTCGTCTTCTGGGTCTCCATCTCCCTCCTCGTTGGCCCTTTTGCTCCCTCTCACCTCACTGGAGGTGACATTCTTGTTGGTCAAGGCCCAGTCCTTGAGCCCCCTGAACAAGAACCCGAAATTGTAGAAGAAAAACAAGCTAGAAAAAAGAGATCAAAATCTATTAGATCTGAAGAAATTGTGAAGAATCCGATTCAAAATGTGGAAATAACAAATGGGTTGTCGAGTAAAGGGAAAAAGGTTGAAACTTTGTCTAGGAGTAGTGAAAATGGTTTGGTGAGAAATGAGGGAGAGAAGGATTGGAATGAAGAGGATTCGGAGATCCTGAAGAAACAAATGGTGAAGAACCCTGTAGGGAAGCCAAGGAGATGGGAGGTGATTGCTGAGGCATTTAATGGGAGGCATGGAGTGGAGAGTGTGATAAAGAAAGCTAAAGAAATGGGAGAGAAGAAGATAGATGATAGTGATTCCTATGCGATATTTTTGAAGAACAGGAAGCGATTGGATACAAGAGCTGAAAGTGGGAGTGAAGGATTAGAGAGTGATGAAAGTGGGCAGGAGGTTGGTGGTGGATTGGGGTGGAGTACAGGAGAGGATATTGCTTTGCTAAATGCATTGAAATCATTTTCTAAGGATGCGGCAATGAGGTGGGAGAAGATTGCAGCTGCTGTCCCGGGGAAGTCAAAGGCAGCTTGTATGAAAAGAGTTACTGAATTGAAAAAGGATTTTCGTAGCTCGAAAGCTGGTTCTGAGAGTTAGAGGGAAAGTTGGCTTTCTTTGTTGATTATAAGCAGATTTTAAATTTGAGACAGCATTGTGGAGGTAATAGATGATTGTTTCACGACATCTCTGTACTTTCCCCCAAATACTGAAAGTGTTTGCTTTTTTGTTCAAGTTTTGTTGATTGAGTTTATGGTGGCTAATAGCTTGATATAGATACATTTTATGATAAGATTTGGTGTCTATTTTCGTTTGTTGCATAGTCTAGACTGCTGAGATTCTGTTATTATATTACACCTTAACAATGCTTAACCAATTACTGGCTAATTAGTTCAGCACCACACACATGTAGTCTCCAAAAAACATATTTGATCGTTTGGTTTTTGATGTTGTGGTGCCAATTGGAATAAAACTTCCTTCCAAAAACCTGCCAGCTAAAATAGTTAGGAAGTTTTGTTTAAGGTTGAACATCCCCCCCCCCCCCCCAACATTGGAATCTTTAAATTGCAAAACCAAGGGCACTAGGCTTTAATGTTAGATGCTATATTTGCTTGCCACATGTAGTTTGACCAAGGATTGAAAAGGAAGGTTAGTTTTCCTTGTTAGATGCAAATTCAGAAGATTTTCATTAGAATTATCAGTATGCAACTTCAGAATACACCACAAACATGGATTATTGATCGTGCAACATGAATTGCACAAAAAGTATTTTGCTTGAACAATAAGTGGGAGGTTCATTCTTTAGTTTGTGGAAGGGGGTTATTCGAATGTTTATTTTTATCAACTTCTAAGAAATTAGTCTTGAGTGAATGAACGTATACAGTTTAGAGGGGGGGGGGGGGGGGGGGGATACAATGGAGTGGATCTCTTTGCTTTGAGGAATGATCTTAAGAAAGGGATCAGTGAACACCCCTAGCTCGCACATGTTATTGGATCACTTGACACTTTCAGCACTCCCTTTTTACTACTTGTTCTAACAATTTAGAAGATGTAACCTTTTGGAATTTCTTACTCGTTACCTGTTGGTGTCTTATTAAGAGACATTTGTCAATTAGAAGAGGGTTCGATCCTGGTATTTTTTTTTATATTAGAATAAGAGCTCTAGTTACTTACTTAGAGTGCAGGTCATTTTTAATGCAGGAGCATTCCTTAATGATGTAGGGGCTGGAAAATCATTAATGGAAGGACATGAAAGGCAAGCAGATTAAAATCCATATGACTTAATGGTGGGGACAGCAAACCAGGAACATACTTCACACCAGTGTTTGGGAATATACAATGAAAGATAAGCCTAACCCATCATTTTTTTTATTGAGAGACTTGGTATATTCAAGCCTTGAATTTTATTTGGGTTTTATTATTGGATTTAATATTATTTTATTTTAGGCTTCATTTTATTTTTACTATGTGATTTTTCACATTATTTATTGTTTTTGGATGAATTTAAGAAATTTACAATTTTCCCCTCCCTTTTTTAACTCTCTCTCCTCTTTTTCGTCTTCTTCCCAGCTTCTCTTCCACTCTTTCCCTGTTCTCTTTTTTTTCATTTCTCGCTTGTCCCTCGTTAGTTTTGGTATCATAGCCAGGTTAATGTCATTAGGCACATCCAATGTTATTGGATTTTATTGTTGTGATTAATGTTATTCTATTTTGGACTTCATTTGTTTTATGGGGTCTTTACCCTAATTGTTGGTTGTGTAGTAGGGTTTTGCTATAAATATGTAATTTTTCACATTATGGACCTGTTTGTTTCGGCGGTTGTATCGCTGTTTGCTCAAAATTTGATTTTGTTTTTTTTCATTTTAAATGAAATTCTTTTTGGTGTTTTTAAATTATTTTGATGTGCTGATGTCAAAAATTATTTTAAAAAAATAAAAAAAATATCATTTTGATGTATTTCTAAATAAAAAGTACTTTCAAAAACAACCACAACCACACTCCTAAATATACCTTATACATTGAGTGTGTGACTCTGCTATGAATGTTTGTTAGGGTCCAACTACAGTTCTTACAACCGTAGGCCCCATCAAAAACTGAGTTTCAAGCTCGGTTTATGGAAAGCATCACGCCACACCACATCCACACTCACAGCTCACGCCACACCACAGCAAACCCTTCCCCTCGCTAAGAGCCTCTGATCACACACCCACACAACAACAGTACCCCGCAACCTTCGATCATACAACACCCTCCGAGCACCCCTCTTCCTCCTGCAGAGCCAGACACTCACTGGCAACCACACCCACAATCACTCCCACCCTACAGCACCCCTCTTCCCCAAAACACCGATCATCAACCAACACCAACATCTCTCACCCACAGCTACAGCAGGCCCCCTCCACACACCCTTAGATCTGTCACATTTGAAGGTCTTGGCAGGGCTCGAACCCGCAAAATCTTTATTTGACTTGATAGTTCGCGGCACCTTGGCTTTGCCTCATGGTGGTAAGAAGGTTCTTAGGGTGGCTGTCTTTGCTGAAGGTGCAGATGCAGATGACGCAAGAGTTGCGGGAGTTGATATTGTTGGAGATGTTGAACTTATTGATCAAATTGCAAAATTTGACAATTTACATAAAGTATAAGTCAATATATAGAGAGAATTTGTCTTTGTTTCTACTGTGGTCGGTGTGGGTGTAAATATATATATATACACATCTATTGTATGTATTTGTATATATGTATATATTCTTTAAATAATTTCACAAACGAATGGTAATCAAACACACAAAATTATTTTTCATTAAACCTTAAATTTAATTACAATTTTAACTAAATACTTTAATTTTAGTTATGAATCGCAACTAAAAGTGTTTTTTTATGAAATTGTTTTTTCTAATTTCAATCACATCAGCAACTGCAATACCAAATATACTCATGTTTGGATGAAGATTTCCTCCTCCCTTTCTTTCCCCCCTCTTCTCCTGCTTCTTCTCTTCTCCCCGGCTTCTCCTTCTTTCTCTTCTCCTATTCTCTTTAAATCTCTCTTTTCCCGTGTTAACCTGGGCACCCTAAAGTATTGAATGAGCAAACCGATGATTCTCGTACCCACCCTAACGTATCATTTCTTTTCCTCGTCAAGCTAGTACTTGAATCTGGCATGGTGCTGGTTAAGTGAAACCTTGCATTCAAATACTTTTACCAGAATTTACTTGGATAGTTTGACTTGTACTCCAACAATTATATACCACCATATCACTCAGACCTGCCATTTTGCAGCCCCTCCTGTCTTACAAAAGTATTGCTTTAGACTCGAGTGACAAAAACCAGTTGAGTGCTAAGCACGTGTTTGACAGTCTGCATATTAAATCCATCATCTTGAAATTTGTCAGTGAATTTCACTTGCAAACTGTGATGTAGAAAGCATGCTCGAGGTTCCCTGGACATTCATGTTGCCTAAATTTATAGGGAACTTCAGCACGGGAAAATTTATAGGCCAATCCATGGTGCAAGGTTGAAGTTCATGAAGCTGGGATAAACTGTAAACAGCAGTTGTGGTGGTTTCAAGATTGAAGTTCATGACGCTGCAATGTTGTAAATTATTGTGGGAGTTTGCCCCTCTCCCCCAATCAAAAAATGAAAATGAAAACAAATTTCCCATTCCACAATTATAAATGTGAAACAATATGAACTCTGTAATTAAAGTTGGTGAAATGAGAATCCTTAGCATCACAATGTCATCATTTTGGTTAAAGAAAAGAGTTGACGAGCAGAGACCATCTGCCTATCCGGAGTTGCCAAATCCTAGGAACTGGTCCGCAAGTTTTGCTACAGAGTTGGCAAGGCTGTCGGCGGCTTCTTGAATTGATGCCTCTGCATATACACGTATAACATCCTCTGTTCCAGATGGCCGTATGAATGATCGCCCTTGAGGGCATTTTGCTGAACAAAAAAATTAAAGTAGACATAGTTAGCCACATGAAGGGAAAAACAATTTGTAGCTTGCAAATCCTCATCTGCGAGTGCAAATGAACATGCACATGCTCATCCCATCCATTGTCACACAGAGTATTTGTATACTATTTACATGCTTAACGTTAAGTAACTAGAAGTTGCATTTTCTTGTCAAAATAGGACCTTGCTATTCGCAGGCAAGGGGCAGCGTTGGTGGTCAGTTGTTAGTGGGAAGAGTATGCGAGAAAATCACACATGCAAATCTAAAGGCATAATGTGCAGTTCCATAAAATCAGGTTTCAAAATGCTATTACCAACTTCAACGTTGATGGCTTCTTGAATGAGAGGGGGTCTCACAACCACAGTTTCAGCATTTGCTGTAACAACAGCAGTTCTGTCCACAACTTTAACCTGTCAATAATCCAAAGCAGTACAAGCGTTAATTTCTGAATTGGAAGGGAGAAAAACATATGTTGTGTAATGGTTACAAATGGAAGCTAGTAATTTTCCTAGCCTATTTGACACGATGCTTCCATTAGAGTTTCAAAATTGCAGAAAGGTGCATGATGGGGGACAAGTGGTATCAGACTAAAACATGAGGTGAGAAACCTAAACTCAAAAAATGGGTTTCTTCTTGATAAGTAATCAAGAAAGTAAACCTTAAGCTGCCTGCTTGGTAGGTCATGGTAAAGCTCACTCCAGTTGTGTATTGACCATCCCTTGTATTGTAAAATGGCTTCTACCAACAGCAAACCACTTAGAGCATCCCCAACAGCTTGGTTGATCAAGTTACTAACCGCCAGTAGCCGCAAAACAGCCTTTTGCTGTTCTGAACCTGAAAGAACCAAATGCTTCATGATATTTACTGACATTCAAGACTATCAATAGAAGACCATATCAGAATTCAGAAATAACCTTTAGATTTGGAAGAGAGCTCATTATTTCTGGCATTTAACCAAGTTAAGAAGCTCTCTGAGAACAAGATGGTGCCATGGCCATTGGCCTCAAAATAGATCCCAATATCATACTCAGCAGCTTTCTCATGCAAGTATTTCACTCCCGTTGGAGTAAACACAACTTCTAAGCCCAACTGTCTGAGATAATCTGTGGATGCTCCATTTGCATAAGCTGTTTGTACAACCCCAAGACGAGCTTCATAATTTTCATCTACATGATCATCCCCTTCCATTTTAAGAATACTTAGTTGCTCCTTGATGAACAGAGCAAACAAAGATAGTATCTTGTCCCCATCAACAAGATCAATCTTGCTGGCATTATTTGATTGCACATAAAAATAAACAAGCCGATCAGCATCTCCATCCAAACTTGCACACCTGAAAAACTAGAAATGTCCATGCAATTAGCTTCCCCTGCTACAAGTTGGAATCAAACGAAACCTAGGATATATCAATTTCAGCACACATAATACACATTTGATTTGACTTAGATTGATACCCCAAGAGGCAAGAGTAAATCTGCTGCTAATTATATATTTACAAGCATCAGTTAAACATCAAAAGAGAAGCATAAAAAAATATCATTCATTCTGATTTAACCATTCAAACGCCAACAAACCCATGCAGCTTAAACCCAGTAAAAGAAAGCCACAATATCTTGCCATGAATCTACGGTAACAAACATGGAAATCATTGACGAATTTTATTGTACTTAACTCCATTTTAAACAAACAACTATGAAAAAAAAATGCACATGCAGGTAACCACTGCAACTTCAGTAAAATAAAGGCTTTTGCTGCAAGTTTGACTACCAAGAAAGAACAAAACTACTGGACGATATGAGAACATGGCTGACCTAATCCCAACATCTTTCAAATGGAATCCTTGTGGAACAACCTTTTCTTTCTGCACATAATCAGCACCAACTCCTTCATTGAGTACACCTCCTTCTTTTCCAGAATTACGAATCTCAATATCCATGCTGTTCAACATCTTCTTTAACACTTCAAGTTTTTCTCCACCCACACCATTAGCCCCATCCACAATTAACTTGTCATCTGTCTTGCTCATTTTGATTTGATTTGGAGTCAGATCAACCAAGAACCTAATAATTAACATAAAGAACTTAAGTGGAGACGATGTTTCGTATATGGAATTGCATAAATTTGAAAGTAATCACTTAATTGGTAACGTGAAACACACTTTGTGTCTGAAACAAACCTGAATGAGCTCGAAAGCTGTTCAAAGTAATCAAGTTCAGTCGCTTTCATGTCCTTATTTCTAGCACGAACCATCCAATGTAATTGAGGAGTAGTTAAAATTCCCATATCAATGGCAGTAGCTCCAACGATTGAATAGACACCCTTCATTTAAACATAAGGAACAAGCAAAAGAAATAAAATATTTTTATAGATATGAAAAAAGAAGTGATTCAAGGACAATTGGAGGGAGGAGAAACCTGTTTAGCAGCTTCAAGGAGTGATTCACCACTAGGCCTCGTGTCTCTTCCCAACAATATCTTCGCAGATCGCACCCCATCAAACCGGATGTTCTCCTTCTTCACAAATTCATCTATTAACTATTTAACAAGAAAAGAGGAACCAATACACCATAAGCCAATATTTTCTCCAATTTAAGCAATCTAACAGAACCTATGCCTCTTCCCTGAATGCTAAACAACTAATTGGGTCTTAAACAATCAACCAAAATTGAAACTTGGGCACAGAAAAACCATGAAAGAGAGACAAAAAAAAAAAGGAGAGAATTATCCGGTATTGACCTGAACAAAATGTTGTGGAGTGGGGGAATTGGCAATGGCATCAGCGAAGGGCTCCCATTCCTGAGTGAGCATGCCACCACTGGGGTCAGCGATTTTGACACCATTGTCAGTGACTTTATTATGAGAAGCGGTGATCATTAACCCGGTCAGTGATTGGGTTTTCAAGGATCGAAGAGCTGCCAGTATCCCAACCCTGAATACTGTTGATCCCAGGATTGATGCATCTGCTCTGAACCCTGCTGTACCATATGATAACTTCACTCCTGAAAAAAGAAGAAGAAGAAATTTGATGAAAAGATGGAGTTAACAATGGAGAAAGTGCAGATGGGTACCTTGAGGAAGTGGGTACTGAGACGAGGACTTGAGGATTAGAGATTTTTGATTGTCATCCATTTTGGTCCTGTCGTTCAATCTTAACACAGAGAGAGGGAGAGAAGGATGGTGTGTGCGACTCTGTTATTCGTTTTCTTCGAGTCATTGCATTTCTGGATTTCTGCCTAAGTTTTTTTGGTTCAATCGTTTTTTTATTAAAAATATTATTTTTGTAATTTTTTTATATATTATTATAAAAATATATTTTAAAAAATTAAAATTTTAATATAGTTTAAAAATTAATCATTATGCTCATCCTTCATGGTGGTACTATTTTTCTTGTAAAAAATAATATTTAATGTGAAGCGCATTAAAAAAAACAATTCAAATTATAAACCCGATTGAATTAAATAAATTAATTTATCTTAACTAAATAAAAAATAGATGATAATAAAAGATGGGTGAAATTTTTTAAAAATAAGATCATAATAACTTGGAGAGAGAGAAAAATCAAAAGAAAATAAACTATATAACTCAATTATTAATCCATTAAATACAGAAATATGAAGTGGTATAACCTCATTAATCCTAGTTAGCATGAAATACATATGGCCCTAACAATCAAGGTTAAGTCAACTTAGGTTATTCTGTAAAACTCGTGGTTCGGATCATGATATTAAATTAACCCAATATAAAAAAAAGTTGTTAAAAAATATCAACCTACATTAGCTTTTCAAACTCGTGACTCAAATCATTAGACTCGAAACACCTATATGAAAAAAAATCATGCACTCTAATTCTTGTGCAATCACATATAAAAAAACGTAATTTAAAAAATAATTTCTATTATACAAAAGAATTCAAAACTAAATTAAAATAATGAGTGTCGCGACGATGTTTCTTCACGATTCGTGCCCACCATCCTCCAAAGGGGAGAATGGCGCGCGGTGGGAGGAGTGGTTTGATAGTCGTAAAATCATGACTATAATTCTAGAAGTCGCCACCTAGTATTAAGATTACCAGGAAACCTATTAGTTTGCGAGAGTCTGGATAAGAGCACTTGTTATGCAAGGAAAGACGCATCACCCGAATGCACCATACCTAAGGGCAAGCTGCATTGTTGTTTGATTGTTCTTCTAAGTTTGATTTTTTATTCGTTGGTCTTTTCTAAGGTTCTACGTAGATCTTTTTCGTGAGAGAACATCTACCTCAGTGTGAGTTGAAAGACTAACCAAAAAGAATTTCACATTGTATTTTGATAACCCTGTTTTTAACTATCTACGAGTGTACTTTACAATGTAATTTTACACTGCGATTGCTAAAACAAAATAATTGTTAAATTATTTTGATATTTTGGCCAAATTCCAACAGATAATCATAAATTGGTTATGATATCCAATTTTCATTTCAAAATATAAGAAAGATGCAACATATATTTTTTATGAAAAATATGCTTGGAAAAAACCTTGGAATTCAGTCGTATGCACGAAAATAACATTTTTTTGCTTAAAAATATTTTTCTAAAAAAATATTTTTTTATGCAAATTTTATAATTTTTTTACCTTTTTTGGGTTGAACTGTCTAACCTTGATGGGCCGGCAGCCAAGTTTTTACCTGTGGTGGGCCAATCAGCCCACCAATTCTAAGGGTGGGCCGGGAATACGACCTAGTCTGGACAACCCATTGTTTTGCACATGAACAGCAGGCATAAGTTCTACTATTCATAAACTGGTTATGATATCCAATTTTCATTTCAAAACATAAGAAAGATGCAACATATATTTTTTACGAAAAATATGCTTGGAAAAAACCTTGGAATTCGGTCATATGCACGAAAATAATATTTTTTTTTGCTTAAAAATATATTTTTTTAAATACTTTTTTATGCAAATTTTGTATTTTTTTTTACTTTTTCGGGGTTGGACTGCCTAACCCTGATGGGCCGGCAACCAAGTTTTTGCCTGTGGTAAGCCGATTGGCCCACCAATTCTAAGGGCTGGCCGGGAATAAGACCCAGTCTGGGCAACCCGCTGTTTTGCATGTGAGCAGTAGGCATAAGTTCCACTATTCACATGCAGAATAGTGGGACGGGGTAATTCACTCCCCCACTATTCACCAAAACAGTGAACAATTAAGTGGTGGTTTTTAGAGGGTGACGAGAGGCTCACGTACCACCAAGGTAGTCAAAATCGAGATTTTGACACGAATCGGAAAGGGCTCCGAAAAATCGGATCGTAAGATCGGATCGTAAAATCGTAAGATCGTACCCGAATATGTCCGTACAAAAATCGTAAAATCATAGCTAAAATTGTGTGAGAAGAAAAATCGTAAAATCGTATGTAAAATATTTTTGAATACAAAATAGCATAATTATGGACATAAAACTTCATTAGTTAAGATTCATGCATGATTCAAAATAATTGAAAAATACATTACAAAACAATTATGTCCATAGAATTTCATTAGGTAAAAATTAACAAACTAAAAATAAATATTTTGTTGATGTGATATATAAATTACAAGCAGTCTCATGACCGTCATTTTTCTCGTTATTTTTAATACATTCATCAAAAACATTATTATTGAAAGGATTACCAGTACTAATACTGGTATCAACATCGATATTGCTAGTACTAGCTCCAACTCCAACAAATTATTTCGACATCAGGACATGAAAATGATTTAAAAACATCAAAAAAATTTAAATAGTGTATATATGACTCTTTTGTTGATGTGTTCTCCGATGATAAAAACTATTTTGGAGAACCATTTTTTTATTTTATTTTAAATAAAGTTCAATTATTTTATATATAGTTTAATTATACAATTAATTATATAATTAATAGGAGTAAGTTATATAATTAAATAATTACTTTTGAAAAACCCTCCAACAATAAAATTATTATTTTTAATTATATTTAAATTAAAAAAAATGAATTTAAATATAATTAAAAGACCCACAATATTTGAGATTTGAAATTTAAACTACTTATTTTATATTTTTCAAGTAATTGTATATTTTTTTATGATTGTTGTATTTGAAATTAATTAATGTTATTTATTATCTTAAATTAATAGAATTATTTTAAAAATTATTTTTTATGCTAATTATTATTGTTATAAACCTTATTATTATTATTATTATTATTATTATTATTATTATTATTATTATTATTATTATCAGGCTATCAGCCCCTCCCCCCGTATATATTATTATTATTATTATTATTATTAATTTATAACAACCCTGACCCCCCTAGAAAGTTAGTATAAAAGGGCCTTTTTACTAACCCTAAATCCTTAATCTTCTATTCTTCTTCTTCACGCCGCCGCCCACCTCATCAGCCATCTCCCTCATCATTTTCTGACGAAGCTGTTCTGATTTCTCTTCAGTTCAACAATATAGTGCACTGCAAGTGATGGTTTCTTGCGTGTGGGGAAGAACCGAAGAAGAGAACGGGTGTGTTTGAAATGAAAATTTCAAATGAACGAAGAGTCGAACTGTCGATTGTCGAAGAGCGAAGCGAATTTCAAGCCGAATTCTTGAACTCGTAAAATCGGACCGATTCGGTCCGATTTTACGAGTTTGACCGAGTTTGATCGGGTTCGGTTTTTCTACCGGTTCAACCAGGTTTTCAGAGCCAACTCGCAAACTCGTACGAGTTTGCGAGTTGGCTCGCAATTTTGACTACCTTGCCTACCACTATCGCCGGGTAGAGGTGGCTCTTCCTGTGGTGGTGGTGGCATCGAAATTGGTGGCCTGTAGTGGCTATGAGAGCTGCCGGAAGCTTGCTGGTCTATTACAGGTGTTGCTGCCACTACGTCCCAGAGCTGGTTCCTGCTGTAGAAGGTCACGGTGGAGCTGGTTGCTGCTGAATAAGAGAGAGGGCTGCTACGGGAGAAAGGAGAGAGAGAGAGAGAGAGGGAGTTGTTGATGTCGCCGATACTAGCTGTCAATGAAGAAGTGTTGTTGTCGTCGAAGTTTGGGAAGACAATGCTGCTTTTGGTTATTTTATGCTCTCCCCTGTTCCCATGTCTCTCTGTCGTGTGTGTTTTTTCAGTGTTTTCACCTTTTAGATTTTGTTTGTCGTTTGTGTCTTCCTCTGTATTATCTTTTCCTCTGTTATTATTTTTTTCTCCCCCCTATTCTGTCCTCTTCTTTGTGTGATGCATGATTGCTGCTATTTATAAACGCAGGAGGTACCCATTGCATGCAGCAGTGAGTCACCTCTTGCGACAACGTGCCTACAGCTGTCAGCGGTAACGTGCTTGCAATAATAGCCTGGCGGCGGCGGCGGCAAGCCTGCAGTGGTGGTGTGTCGGCAGCAGCATGCCTGCAGTGGCGTGCGCTGTGGCATGACTAAAGTTTTGGGAGAAGGTGAAAGTGTAGTTTGGTCCTTCACTTTGTAATTGTTCTGATTGCACTCTCAATTGGTTTTAAACTTTTAATTTGTTTCACTTTTGCCCTGACTTTGCACAATTAGCTTGGAAACAATTTAATTTGGTCTCCGAAAATTTCAATCTTTTCAATTGAGCCCGAATTAAGCTCAAGAACTTGATTTTTTATCGATTAAGCCCTTAATAAAATTAATTTGACCAATTTAAAGTATAATTAAGTCCTTGCATTTAATTAAATCCTTCAATTGGACCCTAAATTAATTTATAAACATAATTATACTTTAAACTGACCCATGATTAAATCAAATTGACCTATAAAAAATATAATTATGTTTTTTAGCTTAATTTTATACAAATTTATCCAATAACAAATTATTTTAGCCTTGAATTTGCATTTTCCATCTTTTTTTGTCACAAAAGAAATACGATCGGGCTCTCGAAAATGTCCAAATTTTCTACCTTGATTTTTCTACCAATGTCAGCCCCTTTTATTTTATTTTTGTTATTTTTGTTTAATTTTTGATAGATTTTGGGGAATAACCCAGAAATGGGTTACGACAATGAGAATCAAAGGTTGTAATAAAAAATAAATTTTATATTTGATTGAAAGGTGAAATATAAAGAAAAAACAATTTAGCAAAAGGATAAAAAAGTAAAGATCAAAATTGACATACAAAATAAATTGTATATTTAATTGAAGGGAAAGATAGAAAAGAAACATAAATTTAGAAAATGAACTAGAAAATCAAAGATATGATAATGAAATTAGTAAAAATAATATACAATTAATTTGGATTGAAAGATAAAATTTAAAACAAATAAAAAATTTACAAGAAAGAAAATAGAAATCAAAAGAATAATGATAGAATTGGAAAACATGATATATAAAAATTGGGATTAAAAGATGAAATTGAAGACAAATAAAATATTTACAAAAAAGTCAATAGCAAAAATTGAACTAAATTTAAAATATTAACAATAAAGAGGACGAGGGGTAGAGAAAAAAAGGAAAAGAAATAAGAAAGCTTCACAGACGACAAACCAACCGCCCAACTTGAACAAGCAAGGTTGTCAATACCGTTCCGGTTTTTCTATTGGTACGGAACGTTTCGGTTTCGGAGCATTTCGACATGCTGTTTCGGGGTTATACTGTTTATATATAATTAATTATATATATATATGAAAAAAAATTAAAATATTAATTTAACAAGCATAATTAAAATTTAAGATAAATTAACTTTAAATTATACAATACAAACACAAAGTCAAACAAACATAATCTCAAAATTAGAAACACAATCACAAGTTAATCAAAATAAGGAGGATTTTAAGGCCGGAACAGTACCGAGACGTTCCGGTCGGAATTTGGCCGGAATTAAAACCGAGACGAAAACGACGTCATTTCATCTCGGTTTTTTTAATGGCACGGAATGTTCTGGCCGTTCTGGCCGAAACGGAACGGAATTGACAACCCTGTGAACAAGTGCTATCAAAAAAGAAAGAGGATGTGGCCACACCGACAATGACAATGACAATGGAAAGTGTTAGGAAATGAGACAGGAGTAGCTAAAAAAGCATGGATGACCCCTTGTTGATGATTGCTACATGTGGCAACTACTTTTTATTTCTCTATTTATGAAAATACTCAATTGCCTATAAATTGACATGATAATAAGAAGAAAGCCTTTTTATAAAGAGATGAAAAGGACTTATGAGGGCAATTTAATTTTTTGATTTTCTATATTTCGGTTGTTTTATTGTATTTTTTTTGTTTTGCTATGTTTATTTAAATTTCAAATCGTTTGTGATTTGACATGATAATTATAAAAAAAAATATTGTGAAAGTACCAAATTATCCTTTGACACTAGTTTTAAAATTATGTTTTTACGGACTGTTTCACTGTAAATGCAAAGAAATTTATTTTTCTTCAATTCATTTAATTTGATGATAACTGAAACACCTTATGAAAAGATATGAATAGCTCCCATAACTACCTTTTATTTTATTTAATTTTATTGTTTTTGGTGTGAAGGGTGAAATTCCTATTATACTATTCTAGTCAGCAATATGAGCATAGTTGAACATTATTTTCCAAGCTCTTTTAGCTTTTATTAATTAATGTTTTGGAAGAATGAAAGTGAAATTAAGAAAGTTGACTGTTCATACACGAACAGCAGCAACCCATTTTCATCTACTGAATTTCAGATCAATCCCATTTCATTTCCTACAAAGACCACAAGAACTGTTCTGTCACTATGAATGTGCTTGTATTATTTATAGCAAGTTGATCCCTTCTTGCATTATGAAAGGTCCCATTTTGCAGAATATTTTGTTTCTTTCTTGCTGGCTTATGACGACTAGAATTCACAAATTGAGGGTTTCTTTGTCCTGCCTGTAACTGTGCCTGGATAAAGAATGACCAAGAGTTGACTTGACTATGTTAAATGCTGAAATAGCACAACATGCTGGTTCCTGCAAGAATCACCAAGTTAAATCAAAATGATAGATCCCATACCAGACGGGGTCAAGAGGCTATGGGATCATTGGAATATCAGATCTGCTATTCTTGCTAGCCTTTCATTGCAGGTCTTTCTCATCCTGTTTGCCTCCTGGAGAAAACGAACTTCCCACAAATTAGTTATTTTCTCGATCTGGTTGGTTTACTTGCTCGCAGATGCGGTGGCGACCTTTGCCATAGGACACATCTCCACCAGACAAGGCACCAGCGACCCCAAGTATCGAGACAGCAGTGACCTCTTGGCGTTCTGGGCTCCATTCCTGTTGGTGCACCTTGGTGGACCAGACACCATCACTGCTTTTGCTCTTGAGGATAACGAGCTCTGGCTCAGGCACTTGCTCACATTCGCAACGCAGGGCCTCGCTACCCTTT
The DNA here is from genome assembly GCA_009078335.1 of Salix brachista. NCBI lineage: Eukaryota > Viridiplantae > Streptophyta > Magnoliopsida > Malpighiales > Salicaceae > Salix > Salix brachista. The sequence continues at coordinate 9,827,438 of CM018572.1, read as the reverse complement.
ATGTCTTCCTCCTGACACTTACCAGGAATAGGGTGTGGATCCCGACAGTCCTTTTTTTTGCTGGTGTCATTAAGTACTTCGAGCGGACATATTCTTTATACGCTGCAAGCATGGATCAGTTTCGCGACTCTATGCTCGAAGATCCAGACCCTGGGCCCAACTATGCAAAGCTCATGGAGGAGTATGATTCGAAGATCGAGGCCAAAATCCCGACAGAGATAATAATAATTGAGGAGCCTGATAAACAAATGCAGGCTAAAGCTCGCGATACACAAATGAAGAAACTGAAAGGTGATCTTGAGGTTGTGCAAAGAGCTTATTACTACTTCAACATTTTCAAAGGACTGATCGTTGATATCATCTTCAGCTTCAAGGATCGGAACGAGAGCCGCAAGTTCTTCCACAGCATCGATGCGGAAGATGCTTTGAAAGTAATAGAGGTAGAGCTCAATTTCATCTACGAAGTTCTCTTTACAAAGGCTGTTGTTGTGCACTCTGTAGTTGGATATGTTTTCCGCCTTTTGTCCTTCATTTTGGTTGTGGTTGCCCTTGCATTATTTCGTTTCAATGTCAAGAAGGAGACATTTGACCCGCTTGATGTTAAATTGACGTACGTGTTGTTGTGGGGTTCCGTTTCGCTTGATACAGTAGCCCTCGTCAGGGCCGTTCTGTCTGACTGGACAGTGGCTAATCTCAATAAACCTGAGAAACATCCCGATTCTTGTGGGAAATCTTGTGCGGCCTTCTTCTCTGCGTGGAAAGTGCCCCTTTTCAATGTCAAACGCGCCATCTTTAAACTCATTGGTTTTCGCAGCTGGTGTGAGTCTGTCAAAGGCTATAATTTGATACGATACTGTGTCAACAGACCTAAAAGCAGGATAGGCATTTGCAAGGACAAAGTTCTTGGCTGTGTGGGTCTCAGGGATTTTGTTGATGGGATATTTCAAGTGTCCAACAAGCGATTCACTTCTGAACTTTGGAAGGTTATATTTGATGAGCTGAAAAAGAAGTCCGATTCTGCAGATGATCCAGAAGATGCCAAGAGAATATGTTCAGCAAGGGGTAATTTGGCTCTCCAGGACTGTGATTGGGACAAAAATCTCAAGGACAAATTAATGCCTTACGTTGTCGATGTTACTTATGACGAGAGTCTTCTTCTGTGGCACATCGCAACCGAGCTCCTGTACAGCAAGGACGGAAATCCTGATCAGAGATCCGACGACAAAAGTTTCTGCAAGCTCCTTTCAGATTACATGATGTATCTTCTCATTATGCAGCCAGCCATGATGGCAGCTGTGGCTGGTATTGGTAAAATAAGATTTCGAGACACCTGCGCTGAAGCTGGAAGGTTCCTTAAAAGAAGGGATTTAGGATCCAATAAAGAACAGGGGGCGTGTAATAACATTCTTAATGTGAATACAGGGGTGAAGCCTGTGGACGTGAAAGGAGATAGAAGCAAATCTGTGCTGTTTGATGCAAGCAGGCTGGCCAAGCTTCTGCAGAAGGAGGAGAAGGAGGAGAAGAGATGGGAGCTACTGAGCAGAGTGTGGGTGGAATTGCTGTCATACGCCGCAGGTAACTGCAGAGCCAATGCCCATGCCCAGCAAGTAAGTAAAGGTGGGGAGCTTCTTACTTTTGTTTGGCTTTTGATGGCTCATTTTGGCCTTACGGACCAGTTCCAGATTAACAAGGGCCACGCGAGAGCTAAACTGATTGCTGGCAAGTGAGTCGATGCTGGATTGTGATGTCAACAATTGTATTAAATCGAGAATTCTTCTGAGGCTTGTCTGATTGGAGATAACTGTGTTTTCTCTCTCTCAACACTCCTTTTTTACCCTGCATTTAGCAGGATCTAAAGCTAGAAATTGAGTCTGAGGTAGCATATGTTAATCCAGATCTGAAAAATAAAAACAATCCAGCCCACCTTCACTGCTGTCAGTTGATCTGTGTTGAAGTTGGATTTTCAAAGTCTAAAACGGCACATGGACATGGTTATCTAGCTGCGAGGAGCTGTTCATGAACTTAGTTTCTATATTCCTCTGCATTGAGAGACTGAGTAAATATGGAAGATAGTATTGTAGTTTGATGCGAGCAGTAGAAGGGAAGCTTTCGGGATTAGTTATTGTCTCAATAAATTTGTGAGGTGATAATCTTTCATGATTCAGGTGTCTTTTATCTATTTATTTATGCAGAAACCAAATGAGTACTGGTGGACAGCAATTTCTTATAAGCATGGGATGTCTGAATTGTTGCTAAACGAGGAACAGCAAACAATCTCTGTCCCCCGAACAATCCATGAAATCTCAAACCTAAACTCTATCAAAAAGCTAAATTCCTAACTATTTTAAAACTAAAGTATAAAATCGAGAAAAAAAAATTAAATTTAAAAAAAATTCAAAGTTAAAAAAAATTACAATAGAAAAACTAGGATAAATCTGACATCACAAAATAAATTCAATTTTAAAAACTATTCCAAACAAAATAACTAGCAATCAAAAGAATGAATTACAAACTTGACACATAAAAAAGTAAGAATGAAATTAAAAAAATAATAATTCATTTGATAAATCATTTCATATAAAGCATATAGGAATTAAAGAAAATTTAAAAGAGAATAATTGAAGGATTGACATGGAAATTTGAAGGGTAAGCCATGAAATTTAAGGCGGAGCGAAAAGGAAAAAATAATGACTGGTCCAAAACCTGAGATCTATTGGTCATCATCACCGCATAATGCAAAAAATCATTTTAATTATGCCTTCTCCCACCCATTTTAGTTTTTTTTCTATTCTAAGATAAAAATGTTTATTTACTGTACTAAAATCGTGAAAAGACAAAAAAAACTTTTCTTAACAAGTTTAATTATTTATTTTTTACTTTCAATAGCATTCACATCATTTTAGTTTTCTAATAAAATTTAAAACATAAAAAAGTCTTTGGATATATATACACACACACTAGCCAATGTCCCTGCGCCTCGTCGCGGGCAGCACCATATTTTTTTCAATGCAAAAAAATATTAATTGTGTAAGAAATTTTTTATTATAATATAAATTTAGTCAAATTAATAAATTAATGTAGAATTCTTGTCAAGTGCAAGTTTTGTATAAAATATATGAATTTTAAATCAATATAAATTTATTTGTTTAGTAGGTTTCAATGAAATAATCAGCATAAAATTATCATCATTATTAAAAAAGCAAGAAGTTTTGGATATCTGAATTATTGAATTCATTGTATTAAAATTAGTTCATTTTATAATTTAATTTAAATCGAACACAAAAACAAAATATAAATTGTGAAAATACTCGCAATTATCAAATAACAAAAATGAGTAGTTAATTTTCTATCAACAAAAAGATGAAAACATAAATTGAAAATTCATCCCTACGTTACTGTCATTATCATTGCTATAATAGTTAAAATTATTCTTGACATTACTACCCAAACAATTAAAATTATTAAATTATTATGAAAAACTAAAAAAAAAAAAAGGCTTACATTTTTACAAATAAACAATTAAAAAATAATCACTAAAATTATCATTATTATTGTGCAAATAATAAAATCATAAAAATCATCTTATCCAAAGAACGAATAAAAATAACAGAAAACACAAAAAAATAAACAAAGGGAAAAGGGAAGCAATATTAATTTTATAACGATCACCAACATAAATTAAAATTTCAGGATTGAACCGATTAAAAATAAAACCCAAATAAAAATTAAAAACAAAAACTAAAAGCATAGATGCATAAATACGAATAAAAAATAAAAATTGTCCAGGAATGACAAAAATAAACCAAAAGAATTAATATTAAATAAAAAATTCAAAGAATAAAAACCAAAAACCAAAAATATATTTAATTCTAATCAAAGGATAAAATTAAAACAAATAAAAATCTTGGGACCGAAACAAATAAAGCCATTTAAAAAAAAATGGAGTGTAATTTTGTTAAAAAATTAAAAGAATAAGAAACGAAATAAAAGGTAGCATATATGATCAATTTCAATTGGAGGTCACTATTAAAACAAATTAAAATAATATATATAATAAATACCAAATTAAAGATAAAATTGAAACAAATAAACACTTTGGACCGAAACAAATAATGACATTTTTAAAGGTAATTGTTGTTTAATTTTGTGAAAAAAATTAAAAGAATGAAGACTAAAATAAAAGGTAACATATATGATCAATTTCAATTGGAGGACAAAATTAAAAGAAATGAAAACCTGTGTACCAAAAAATTAAAAGAACCAAAAATAAAGAAAAAATCAAAAGAATAAGGACTGAAATGAAAACCAACATTTATAATTAGTTTTAATTGAAGGGCACAATTGAAAACAATCAAATCAAACTTTCAATTAAAGAAATCAAGAATAAAAACAAAATCAAAACCCCAGGGACTAAAATTAACAAACGACACACATTAAGGACTAAGGCGTAAGTTGCAGTGGTAGGAGAGAGAAAACGAAGAAAACATCTAAAATTGTTCGCCTGTGATTAACTATACACCGACGACGGACACGCGCGACACCGGTGGACAGATGGCAGGGAGGCAAATCAGGAGACACGGTGGTAGTGCAATTTTTACCTCATAAAGAGCCTAAACGCGTCGCTTTAGCGAGGCGTCCGCGTTGAACAATGGGGGCGCGTCCGAACGACGCGCCCTACAGTGTCTAAGGAAAAAAATAATAAAATAGTGGCTAATTATGTTTACACCCTTGCACCTAGTTAGAATTACGAAACAACCGAAGCGGAAAATAACATGCTACCCCCTCCTATAGTGCTCGTTTCTGTCTTTTTTGGAGGTTATTGCAGTTGATTTACTGTGCAAAAATGTTGGAAAAACCGAGAACCCCCTGGGTCCAGGTGAATTTTGTTGTCGTTTTTGGGGGTTATTTGCGTTGTTTTACTGTGCAACAAATCCAGAAATATATCCATGTTCTCTGGAACATTTGAAAATATCCCCGGTCTCGAGGGTTAAAATTTTCGATCTTGGAAGCAAAATGGTATTTTTACTGTCGCAGTAAATAGTAATCTGAGTCTGTGTGAACAATATCAAAAGCTACAGTAAAACCAGGAAGCGCTTTTTATTTTAGTTAATATATATATATATATATATATATATTCATGCTAGTTAGCATGTCCTTGTGTTATCCATACGAATCATGTAGTATAAATAATAGGACCACAAAAGTTCTTTTTTTTAAATCAAAGTGAATAGATTAAGGTCTAATTAAAAGTTGAGTCTATTTATTTTTAGATAAAGTTTTATTAGAAATTATACTTCAAAAATATTATTTCAATGTAGAACATTAATTTAATTAAAATGAATTGTAAGTGATTGAGAAATAATTTTAAAGAATCTTTATTAACTAATGTTTTATAAAACTCAAAACTTATTATCTCACATTAAAAAAAAAAAAACAAGATTATCGTGTAGAGTCATAAATAAGTATAAGCAAAATGATTTTGATTTTAGGCTGACACACATTGGGTTTGTTTTTTACCAATCGAATTTGAAATTAGAATTGAGTTTGTTATAAAATAATTATTTTACCAATAAAAAAATATTATTTTCCAACCCATTTATATATTTAGGCTATGAATAAAGAGTTTGAATAACTTTTTTTTTCTTCTTGAACAATTGTTTTTAAAAATCAAAGTCTAGTTTTTATAGCTTAAAACTATGAGGCTTTTTATTCCTTTTATAGTGGGTAATTAAAGGAAAACAATGAGAATTAATTCTAGTAATTAGTTTTGCATCATTTTTTGTTTCAAAAATCAGTATAAATAAGTGGTGAAAGGGAGATGTTCTGCATAAATTGTAGTAGCTCGCTTGCATTCTTCTCTATTATTGATAGTTGCAAGAGGATAAAGTTTTTTTCAATATAAAAAAAATCTTCTCTATTATTTAGATTTAAAGGAACCTTTTGTTATCTTATCTAGATTTGTTTTGTTGATTATAATTGCTTATGTTTTTTTTATCAAATTAATAAACCTGGAAGGAAAATATTTTTTAATTAGAAAAAAATATGTTAATAAGTAAACAATAAACTATTATATATATATATATGTGTGTGTGTGTGTGTGTGTGTGTGTGTGTGTTTGTGTGTGTGATATAAACTTAAAATAATTACATGTTCTTACAAGAATCAATTTTATTGTACAATTAAATTAAAAAAATAAAAGCTTCATCTTGCGCTTTTTTCTTAAATTTTCAAATCACTATATAAATCAATTTTAAAAATAAATTTAACATTAACAAATACACTAAAACAAAACGAAGTTTACTGTTCAAACACTGTGCACATACACTCATTAACACCGTGGACTCGAAATTTGTCTCCGTTCTTCGCAGGTGCGCGCATGGTTGTCAAGATCGCGATTTTGACACGACACGGAAGGGGCTTCTGAAACTTGGATCGTAAAATCATAAGATCGTACCCGAATTTGTCCGTACAAAAATCGTAAAATCACAGCTAAAATAGTGTGAGTAGAAAAATCGTAAAATCATAAGTAAAATATTTCTAAATATAATATAATATAATCATAACCATAAAACTTAATTAGTTAAGATTCATACATAATTATAACCATAAAACTTAATTAGTTAAAATATTTAGTCAGATTTCAAATTTTTTTGATTAAAAAATTATTTTAATCAGGTTCATCAATACCATCCAAGGTCTGAAAAGATATCGAATCCGGAATATCTGTCAAGAAATCAAGTGTTCCTGTCAAAGAATCCAGAAGGGAACTATCTGGTTCCTGTCACTCAATAATCCTTTATTAACAAATTAACCTAAAACATCAAAAAAAACTTAAAGCTTGAAAAACGGGGAGTTAGTTCCCTTGCTGGTTATTATTCCCCAAAAAATATGCCATCATCTCAGAGGGGCTAGGGTAGGCCTAGCTGGCAGCAGGGGGCTAGCTTTGCAAAAAAGCCTAGGGGGCCGCTTTTGCAGGTATAAAAGCCCGGGGGCCGCTTTTGCAGGTATAAAGGTATAAAGTTGGGATCGTAAAATCGGACCGAGTTTGACCCGAAACGATTTTTCTTCCCGAGTTGACATGATTTGATGAGTTCACTTGCAAAATCGTACGATTGTGCGAGTCAACTCGCGATTTTGATAACCTTGGGTGCACGTCCACCCTTTTTTTTTTATCTTTTCCTATTGTGAACAATGTTTTAACAGTTTTGCCCCCGCTAATAAGACAAAAAACAGTTTCGGCTGAGGGGCACGGGTGTAATTGCGCGCGTACGGACCGGCCGGTCCGCCGAAACTTTTTTTTTAATATTTTTTAAAATGGCTAAATACGGTTATAGCCCCTAATAAGATAAAAACGTTGACTTGAGTACAGGGGCAGGCCGGTAATTAACCCTATTTTTTTTTAATTTTGTGGCTGTCAGGGCGTGAGACGCAAGCGCCAGTCGGTTTTCCGCCTCATGCCCTGTTTAGGTGGCGCGTGCGACGTCAGACGGTGACCGGAAATGGTCTTCCAGCGTCGTTCTCGATGCGCCTCCGCGTGTACTTCCTCCCGCGGTGGCACGTGTAACCTAAAAATATATGTGGACGCGGCGACGGCCGGTTAAAGCCGCTGACCACGTTTCTCTCTCTCCTGCATGTAAAAGTGCAGGAGAGTCCCCCATTGTTTGTTACTTTTCACTTCGGTCCTTCTACTTTTAATTTTGTTTTTGGTCCTGATTTCTATTATATAAGTTTTGATTTAGTTCGATTGGGTCCTCCGATTTTAATTGATTGAATGTGAAAGTTGCACTTCGGTTCTCCTACTTTTAATTTCCGGATTGGCTGTAAAAGCTCAATAAATTCGGTACACAAGTTTCGATTTTTTCAACTTTGTTCTTTAATTTAAATTGATAATAAATGTGATTTCCATTTCAGCCCTTAGACTTTTAATTTTTGAATTTAATCCCTTTATATTTGATTTTCATTTCAGCCCTTGTACTTTTATTTTTTTATATTTCTAGAATAATCCCTACGTTTGTCCATGTATATATAAGTGTACTTAACACAATAATAATAATAATAATAATAATAATAATAATAATAATAATAATAATAATTTAATTGTTTTTCTTGCTTACTCTTTTGTTAATGTTTTTTTTTTCTCCGGATAATTTAATAATTTTATTGTTTTGAAAGTAATAGCAATAATATTTTTTTTTTCTTTTGTTAAAGTTTCTGGGATATTTTTAGTCTTTCATTAATTATATGTTCTAATATTTATTGAATATTATCGCATAGGAATATATATAGGGAGAAGAAAACATGACCTAGGATTTTTTGAATAAAAAAAATTAATATCAGTATTCTTAAATACATTTAATATAATAATATAATGAATAAATCGGATAACATAAAAAAAAATTTCTTCGAATTTTAATTTTGTACTTAACAAAATAATAATAATAATAATAATAATAATAATAATAATAATAATAATAATAATAATAATAATAATAATAATAATAATAATAATAATAATAATAATAATAATAATAATAATAATAATAATAATAATAATAATAATTTAATTGTTTTTCTTACTTACTCTTCTGTTAATATTTTTTTTCCTCCGGATAATTTAATAATTTTTATTTTTTGACAGTAATAGCAATGAAAATTTTTATTTTTATTTTATTTTTTTGTTTTATCTTTTGTTAAAGTTTCTGGAATATTTTTAGTCTTTCATTAATTATATGTTCTAATATTTATTGAATATTATCGCCTAGGAATATATATAGGGAGAACAAAAAAGATGACCTAGGATTTTTTGAATAAAAAAAATTAATATCAGTATTCTTAAATACATTTTTATATAATAATATAATGAATAAATCGGATAACATAAAAAAAAAATTGTCTTTGAATTTTAATTTTTTCCTCTTTTTTAAAAATTTATTTCTTAAAAACAATTACAATATTTTGGTTTTTAATATTTCAGATCTAATATTACTGGGCAAAAAATAAAACTCAAAAAAAAAAAAATTGACACATTTACCTAGATTTCAAAAATATGCGAGTCACTTCCCGTTTCAATTACACTGTTCTTTTTAGACGGTAAATAAGTCATTATAGCACAAAAAAAGAAGTTTTTTTCCTAAAAACATATTACAATATTTTTATTTACAATGTGTCAGATCTAATATTATTGGGGAAAAAAGGCAACTCAGAAAAAAAATATGACAAATTTACCTAGGTTATTTACAATTAAAAAATATGCGAGTCACTTTCCGTTTCGATTATACTGTTATTTTTAGACGACAAAGAAATAATCATTGCACGCAAAAAAAATTATGTTTATTTTTAAAAACAAATTACAATATTTTTATTTATAATGCGTCAGATCTAATATTACTGAGGAACAAAAGCAACTCATAAAAAAAAATGACAAATTTACCTAGGTTATCTACAATTAAAAAATATACGAACCACTTCCCATTTCGATTACTCTATAAAATATGTGAGACTAATTATATGTTTTAATATTTATTGAATATTATCGCCTATAAATATATATAGAGAGAAAAAAAATGACCTAGGATTTTTTCTTTAAAAAAAATTAATATCAATATTCTTAAATACATTTAATATAATAATATAATTAATAAATCTTATAAAAAAAATTTGCCTTTGAATTTAAATTTGATACTCTTTTGTTTAAGTTTATTTCTTAAAAAAAATTTACAATATTTTCATTTTTAATATTTTAAATCTAATATTACTAGGGAAAAAATTAAACTCATAAAAAAAATTACAAATTTACTTAGGTTATCTACAATTAAAAAATATGCGGGTCACTTCCTGTTTCGATTCATGTTCCTTTTAGACGGCAAATAAGTCATTATAGCACATAAAAAAATTAAGTTCATTTCTGACAAAATTTTCAATATTTTTATTTTTGATGTGTCAGATCTAATATCACTGGGGAGAAAATGGAACTCAAATTTTTTTTTGCCAAATTTATCTAGGTCATCTACAATTAAAAATATACGAACCACTTCCCATTTTGATTAAACTATTCATTTTAGGCGGGGGGAAAATTTATATGTTACATATTTTATCTATTATAGTGTTACTGATTAAATATTTAAACAACTAATTACAGCATTTTAAAAATCAATTAGTTTTCTACATAGAAAAAACCCTAACGCAATGCGCGGGCAAGCATACTAATTATACAACGCAAAAAACTCATTTCTAACATATTTGATCTATTGCAATTTCAGTAATTAAACATTAAAATAACTAATTATAGGGCGAAAAAAATATAAGTTTATTTCTGGAAACAAATAATTACAATATTTTTATTTATAATGTGTCAAATCTTATATTACTGAGGAAAAAATGCAACTCATAAAAAACAATTACCTGCGTTATTTGCAATTACAAAATATACGAATCACTTTCTATTTCGATTATACAGATTTTATCAATTATAATTTTACTAATTAAATATTAAAATAACAAATACAATATATATAAAAACAATCAATTTTCTACATAGATAAAAAAACATCGGCGCATCGCGCGGGCATATCGCTCGTTTATTACTACATATATTCCCTGATTTATTTTATTAAATTATATATATATTAGTTTTTTGTTTGTATTTTAAAATTCTTTTAATGCTGTCATACTTCTTGCCACTGCCTGTTTTTTGTTTTTTACACTGGCAAAAAAATGATTCTTACATGCGGCGGAGTACGAGCAGAGACGATGGCCAGTAGATTTTATTAAAAAAAGTCGAAGGTCATCTTCGTAATTCTGAGGACGAGGTACAGACCCAGAAAGAAAAAACATTTTATCCAGAAACAGAGTAGCAAATCCCCAAACGAAAAGTTTGAAAGCCAAAACATGGGTCTCCTCTCGTGGTTCAAAAGAAGCTCCAAACCCGAATCAAAATCCGCTTCTAGCTCCACGAAACCCGAAACCACCCCACCCTCCGAAATCCATAGTATGAACGGCGCCGTTGAGGTACCCCGACAACCCCCCAAGAACGTCACCGTTTTCGAGTTCGGGTCTGTATCCGCTACTGCGGATAAGGTTACTCTTGCAGGGTTCTGCCCCGTGTCCGACGACCTCGAGCCTTGCCGCTGGGAAATCATCCCGGCGAGTGAATCCGATGCTCCTCAGTTTCGTGTTGTGTTTTAACTGGGCATTTAAGTCTGGACTTGTGAGAAGGGACCCTTTTCTACAGTTTTTTATCCAAGTTTGAAATCTTTGTTTTAAGAGAATGAATATAATCTTGCCCAGTAGTAATTATGCTGTTCTCTTCCCGTTGGATATCTGTTTTTCAGTAATGGGTTTTGGTTATTTTTGGCGGTTTACTAGAGATTGTTTTTTAAAAGTTATTTTTGCTAGCTATTTTTTTTGGTTTAAGTGTTTAACAATAAGTGAGGAACTGTTCTTTCTTTTTTGTAGCTTAGGGTAATATTATGGATGAATAAATGATTTATAGTAGTTATAGACTTCTTGGCTTAACTTGTTAGCTGGATAGGATTTCTTAATTATGAAGTCACTGCACGATGGATGGATTATAGGTATTTTATTTTGCTACCATCTTATTGGATGGTTAGATTCTGAAGCTTTTAAGCATACTACTCGATGAACCCTTTTGAATTTAGAACTTTTACAATGTAATAGACTGATAAATAGCTTCACCACCATGATTTGAATTTGGTGCAAGGCATTTTTGACTCGATATGATTGCCTTCAAGTCAATTCTCACCTGGTGGTGAGGTGGTCAAGTAGGTTTAATTTGTTTAATCATCTTGTCATCTGAATGGTGGTTGCCTTGGAGTTGGAATAGTAGTAGTGTGGATAAATCTTCTAATGTTGAGGCTATCCTTAACTTGAGTTGACAAGTATATCATGTAACTTTTTTCTCATGACAATTAAGTGATTTATGAAGTGTGGTTAACTGGCTGCTATCATTTTGATGTTGGTTAGTGGTTCTTTATCGAGCTAAGTGTACGTATTGAGATGATAAAGAGCTGATTTGGTTGTTTTTTTAGTGAGCAAGGGTTATCAAGAATTTCATGGAGAATTAGGGTTTTGTTAGAAGGTTAAGAAGTTGGTATGGTATCACTTGGAATGGAGCTCTTGGTAGCTTGGTTTGATTCAATTGAATGTTTTGCTAGGTCTTTTTGAATCTGTAATATATCTATTCATGTATCCAAAGAAACTTGTTGGAAATAGTAGCAGAAAAAAGACAAGGGCCTTGGGCAATTGCAGATAGAGACGAAAATAATTTATACATGCTCTAGCAAGTAGTAATTCAAGTTGCAGCAGCTTTGCCCCCTTTCAAAGTCGAAGGCTTTTAGTTCTCTGATTCTGTTACCTTTTGCTTGCCAGTGGAAGGATATTTGCCAAATAAAAGCAACTACGGTGCTTACCCTTTCATCTCATTTCCCATGCTTGTTGCACTTGCTGTTGGGCACATGATCCCTCTAATGCTGATCTTTGAACCTATGTTTTGTAATAAATTTGTTTAAACATATACATTAAACTTAGTCATAATTAAAACAAATTTTGGATGAATGAGAAATTGATCTCATTAAATCCTTAACTCACATTCACCTTATAGAAATTATTTACCTAGTATATGCTTGGTGAAATGAATATTTGATGAAATGGAAGGTAAAATTGGGCTTCATGTCATACGCACGATGTTAGGCACATTGAGAAACTCATGGTCAATTGGCATGCTGCCAAACCCAAAAATATTAGATCTTGCTAGATTTATATTTGCTTGAGCTCAAAGTGTAAATAAACCTAATAATATTGGCCTAATAACTCTTTATATTCATATTTGTTTGGGCTTATCATGTTGATGAACCTGGAGATATTGAGTATGGTAGTTTGTTAGATCTATGTTTGGTTAGGCTCAATAGATAGTTTAACCTAAAGATGTTGTGTGTAGTTACTGTAGTAGTTTGTCAAAACCATGTTTACTTAGATTCAATGTATAACTTAATTATGTTGGGTCTAAAAGCTCGTCAAACTCGTGTTTTTTTAGGCTGAGATTATAGTTAAAATTAGAAATATTGGGTATGGTATCACGTCAAATCTATACTTACTTGGGCTCGGCTCATAATTATGCCCAAAGATGTTAGGCCTGAAAGAGAGCTAGATTCATGTCATATATAGATGTGGTATTCTACTAAGTCTAGGGATATTGGGTATTGACATAAGTTTCACTATCTATCAGTGAGTTATAACACTGTTTTTATACCTTCTAAACAAATATTTGGGCGCTAGAAATTATTTTTTCAAAATACATTGAACCATCAACTGTCTTTAAAGAATCTGGATTGCTTAATATATATATATATATATATATATATATATATATATATATATATATATATATATATGTGTGTATGTATATTGCTTTCATTTTCTTTAGTCAAAGATTGCCATGAGTTCATTAAGAGAAATTAAGGCTTAGGTTTTTAGTTTTGGTGTGTGTTTAATTCCTATGGTTTGGCACCTTTTTGGTTCAGAATGTAATTAGGCACTCTTTTGTTATTGTTTTGTATTTTGAATTCCTATCATGTATGATGTGTTTAGGAATTTTTCTATTTCTACTTTAAGAAGCTTTTTAAAAGTGTTTTTGGCTTGAAAAAAAATATCAAGTTGATGTTTTTTTTTAATGTTTATAATAGCTTGGATGTGCTAATGTTAAGAATAATTTTTTTAAAAAAATCTGTATATATGTATTTTTGAGCGGAAAGCTATTTTAAAAACCACCCCACATCAAAAATCTCAAACACACACCAAGTAATTTTTCAAATATAGGTGTCGTGTGTTAAAAGAATATTTATTCTCACTAGAGATAATGAGCTCTCTTCTGCGTTGACCCATCTATCTAATTTCATAGAGCATTTTAACTACTGATTTATTGTAGTTGAGCCTGTCTTGAGGGGTCACTATTGCACAAAAACTTCAATCTCGAGCTACAAAAGAAGTTTTTGTTGAACACTATGGTTCTCAAGAACAGAAAAAGGCATCAAAACAAAAAACAAATCTATCAAAGTAATTAACCAAATCGAATTATAAAAAGTATTTGGTTACCGAATGTCATAAATTAGAAGATTATGGAATTTGTCAGAATAATTTTAATGTTAAATAATAAACATCTAACAAAGTCAGCTACACATGAAAGATCAAGGTTAATCTTTTAAATGCTAGTAAAGCTTAAATCTATCAAGGAGAAGAGAAGAGTGCCAGTTCATCTAGTTTTTTCTAAAATCACACCTTTTAGCTTGTTCATGCCCTGCTACGGTGGATCAAAATTCATTTTCAAAGTTTTTACTATCAAGAAAATTTTATGTATACATTTACCAAAATAAATCAAGAATTATATGCAGCAATAAATATTAAAAAAATATTAGTGCTAAGCAAAATATCAAATCAATAAGCTGAGATAAATATACATATTAACAAAAAGCTACAAAATATAATACTTTCTAAAATCTATAAAAACAACCAATGCGGTGAAATTTGTAGATTTCATAGAGCAGCAGTTTAGAACCAAGGACCTTCAAACCGGAGGTCCAGTGCTTGCTAACATTGCAGGAAATACGTACATCCATTCTGAATCCTGACCTTACTTACCAAAACACACATATTCAATGCATTTCTTTGCATGGACCATGGAGAGCATAGATTCAACTAAAAGACATTCCACTCTGAAGTGTGCAATGATCCGAGACTCCAGCATGATCATTTCCTCCTTTCTCAAGCAAGATGATTTCTGAAAAGGGGGTCATGAAAAAAACACTAATATACTGTGCTAACACGGTGAAGACACTCATCATGTATAATAAACATCATTGAATTGGAACACCATGTTTGCTGAACAAAAAGCACACAGATACGAAGGAGAGGCTTGCTGTAACAAGAAAGAAAAGTGTCCCGCAAAGAACTAAAATCAACATTGTTTTGCACTTATGAATCAAGCGGCGCATCTCAGAGCATACTGTAATCATCCTCATTGCCCATGCCTAAGTAGCACATTATGGCAGTGACAAATACAAAAAAGGATGAAAGCTCCATTGCTAGCGCTCCCCATCCAATAACATCGGCATGCTTTAAAATAACTGGTATTGCAATGCTTCCAACTGCTGAAGCTCCGGTCAGGAACTTTGTTGCATTGGCCCATCTGTTTCATGAATAATCAGGAGACACGATATAGCTAACTGCTTTAGCGCACTATTTTAAACTGACAAAAAAGGCAAATGTTGACCTGGAATCATTCAGATGTTCTAGCCTTACCCGCTATCAGAAACTGTGAGAAGTGAGGAACTATCAGAACCCACAAAGAACAGCAAAGGCATTGGAAGAGGCACGTACATTATTACTGCAAGAGAAAAGGAGTTGTCATAAGCATTGCTAATTTGAATCCCGTATATCTCATGGACTGATGACGGCCATCCTCTGTTTCCTGAGCATCAAATTTTTTAACTGCGTGGAAACTATTCAGGATAGATACAACGGCCCCTCTACAGGAGATGAAAAGAACTAACAATGAATTATCCAATCAAAGCAACACCACCAAAATAGTCTTACATGCTCAATGGTCACAGTCACATTAGAGCTACAAGAACTGTAGATCTATGAACTCAAGCGAATTAATAGACACCCTCTGTGATCTGTAAAAGAGAGAGATATGCCTTATCTATTCATGGAAAGGAATACCAAGCATAAATTTCTAAGACCAGTGTATGAGCCTAAACAAGCAATTCAATTTAAAGCAAGATAAAAATTATGCAAGAAATGCATTAAAGTGCATGTGTGTTCTTGTTCATGTCCATGTAATTAAGGAAGTAAAATGTGGCGTGCCACAAGTAGAAGATAGCTGGTGATATTCGTTCTTGAGCAAGAAATTAATGCCATGCAAGGTACAAGCAAATAGCAGACATCACTTTCATTTACAAGAGGCAACAGTGAAATGTAAACAGAATCATAACTTTAGTTCTGGAACAGATGTCGAGAACTAATATAAGAGAACAGAAAAGGCATCTAGTATGACAGGTTAGTTGGAACTATATACACTTATGCTAATTGTGCCAGGTAGGGTTATGTTTAGAGGAATGCAATAGGTGATTCTACTGTCAGAATTGCTAAAGTGTCAGAGCGCCAATGTCCCAACTGTGAAGGGTTGTGGGTACTTGAAAAGGGTTTTGATGTGCTAGGGTTTTGTAATAAACACAAGGCACCATATGGATAAGTTTAGTTAGTTTGTCAACACAACTACACATTCAAAAGAAAAAACTCATGATGATTTACAGAATTAGTCCATCCTGAATCATAACTTCAGCTGGCACAAATTCTTGTATAAACTACACACCACTCTCTTTTCCTTGCTTTAGAATGAAATTTGCGATTTTGTTTTTATTCTGCTTTTCCTATCTGATTAATCACACTAAAAGAGCATGCAATTGATCACAGGTAAAGCTTTTGATCACAACTGATACTTTAGAACCAAGGAAAGAAACTCTAGACCGTTTACGAGGATTCCGCTCATGAAATACAGTATCAATATGGTGTGAGAATAAATTAAAGGATTCCTGTAACTGTGAACCTTACATTTTCAGGAACATGGTGTGTTTCTCACTTTCAACAACTAGATTATGCAGTCATGACACAAGAAGTCGGATAAAGTTCAAAACTTTGAGTTAGAAAATATGAACAACAACACTAAAATAATCGTCATCTTAGGCAAAAACTCGCAGTCACTTAGTCTTACCAGTTAGCATCGGCCACCAATTATTGTACAAGGCACAAGCCTGCAACACAAAACACGGGAAAGAGGAAAATTATGATTAACTTGGCCATAAAATAATAATTAAACTAAAAAGATTGAAGGTAATTAGAATAGGAAAAAAACACAAACCAAGATTTGCAACACAATTCCTCCAGAAACCAAAATGGCCAAGAAAGCAAGCTTGCCAGTACGTAAACAGGTCATCATGTAGCCCGGTAAGTCCGGCATCATCACCTCACCTGATCATCCATGGAAACAAACCTGTTGAAATTTCATTCATAATAAGTAGGAAAAACTCATCAATAATCCAAGCTTCTTCAATCTTAAATTAATCCCAAAATTGTATCAATTTATCACAAACAGAAACAAAAGAGACAAGGAAGGAGAGAAAACAGTGAATTGTGAATTGAACAAAGAAAGTAGATTGAAAATTAAAAAGGGAAGCTAAATTAAAATTAAGGAGAGATTCACGTACTGTTGCTGGGGCTCTAAAATTATTCTCCGACAGACAAACTAAGTGGTTACAGATTACGAGGAATCTAAACGACACACCTTTGGCATCTTTTTCTTGGGGCTGTACGTATGGAAAATTGGAAATGCACGATTTTATAATATATTGCAGTTACATTACAATAACAACCACGTGTGTTTCGTTTAAAAAATATTTTAAAAATATTTATTTTTTTAATAAAAAATAATATTTTTAGATCATTTTCATGTTTTGATATCAAAAATAATTTTTTAAAAATAAAAAAAATATTATTTTGATGTATTTCTTAATAAAAAATACTTTCAAAATCAACCTTAACAACCATCTTGTTAGAAGATAAGAATGTGAAGAATGCATGAATTATGCGTGTAATTGTTGTACAGATTCCTTCCTATTGTATTGCCTAAAGTTTAGCTAAAACAGCTCATAGAATAACGGCTCATAGAGTCCTGATTTATAGGGATAGTTAGTTATTCTTCTTGTATAAATATCCAATTGTTGATCAATAAAAGCATTGCAATACATTCAATATTTTCTTTATCTTTTCATGGTATCAGAGCAGGATTGAAGATACTATTTCTCTCCATCACTACATCTTTTCAAAACTGTCGTGCAGTATTCATCTCCTTCTCCAGCCAACATGGCCCAAGATGATTTATCACCAATTCCTTCTGTCCATGGCAAAGAAATTGCCAATTCAAGCACATAACCTTCAAGATTGAATGTCTCAAGTCCCTACTCTTCTCATCATTCAGACCACCCGGGGGCTGGTTCTAATTTCCAAACCCATAAATGGGAAAATTACTCTACTTGGAAAAGAGCTATGACGTTAGCTTTGAATTCCAAGAACAAACTGGGTTTTGTTGATGGCTCAATCAATCCGCCTTCAAAAACAACAGATCCTGAGAATTATGCAGCTTGGTCTCGCTGAAATGACATGGTCCATTCTTGGATTATTAATACTCTCAATCCTGAAATTTCAGACAGTGTGATTTACTATACCACTGCCAATGAAGTCTAGGAAGATCTTCGTGAACGGTTCTCTTAGAGTAATGCACCTTGAATCTTTGAAATTCAACGAGACATTGCCTATTTTCGACAAGAACAGCTCTCGGTCTCAGCCTATTACACAAAGCTAAAGGGTCTTTGGGATGAACTCATTTCCTACAGTGATGCAGTGCACGGAGCACAACAAGATCAACAAAAATTGATGCAGTTTCTAATGGGTTTGAATGATTCTTACAGTGGTGTTTGTGGTCATATTCTCTTGATGAACCCTCTTCCTTCGATTCGGCAGGCATACTCCTCGGTTTCTCAAGAAGAGAAACAACGTCTCCTAAGCTCGACCCATGTTGCAGATAATAATGGAGGTAGCGCTGCCATGGCTGTTCGAAGCAACAACGGCAGCAGACCCATCTCATCAGTTGGTGCAAGGAGGCACGACATAACACATGGGTCACACAATTTTAGATCAGCCTCCCCATAAACTTTCAGTGGGGGGAGAGATTTCAGTGGTGGACGAAGGGCAGATGAGGAGAAGAGACGCCCTGTTTTTGGAAGGGGATGCCCACATTGCACACATTGTGGGCAAGCAGGCCACTAGGTCCAGACTTCTTATGAAATATGGGGATATCCAGCAAGCCATGCAAGAGCAAAGTCCACGGGCTAAAATCACTTCTATGGTAATAGGCCGGCTATAAATCATGTGTCTGAATGTCTTCCTAAAGAGGACAACAACAACCTAGTTGTTGGAATTTTGGAGGCCCAGATAAAACAACTTTTATCATTACTTGATAACAAAAATGAAGGATCTAGTTGTCAAACACATACCATCACCAAACCAAGTTTGTCTAAAATTGTCTGTAGTTGGATCATTGACAGCGGAGCAACGAATCACATTTCTTCATCGTCAAAATTATTTTTCCACACGACCAAAAATTGCTCATTGCCTCTTGTATTATTGCCAAGTGGAGAAAAAGCAAAAATCACTGCAAAAGGATTATTGCCTCTTAATTCAGTTTATTATTTGCATAATGTGCTATGCATACCTACATTCAAAATGGATTTAATGTCGGTTAGCTGTTTGACGAGAGGACTGAATTGATCAATAACCTTTTTCCCTTATTGGTGTATTTTGCAGGATCTGGCTACAAGGAGGATGATTGGTTTGGATAAACAGCGTGACAGACTATACTATTTGGTGACATTGGCAGCAAAGAAGCCCAACATAAATTCCTCACCCACACACCATATAACCTGCAACCTCACCACCTTATCCACTGATCTTTGGCATAATTGTTTAGGTCATGTATCATCATCTCGTTTGAGTTTCATTGCGAAGAATTTTTTAAAGTTTTCAGTTCAATCAAGTAAAGATTGCCCCATATGTCCTTTGGCTAAACAGAGTCGTTTACCTTTTAGTCCTAGCATCATTTCCTCTATAAAACCTTTTGAAATAATTCAATGCGATATTTAGGGTCGCTATAGATAATATTCTCTTTCTAGTGCTTTTTATTTTCTTACTATTGTTGATGACTATACCCGTTTTACATGGATTTTTTTAATGAGACACAAAAGTGAGGCACAATCCTTTATCAACAAATTTTTTAATCATGTCCTCACACAATTTGAGTCTCACATTAAAAGTTTTAGAAGAGACAATGGTGGAGAATTTATCTCTCTTCATCCTTTTTTTGATGATCATGGTGTTATTTTTCAATATTCTTGTGTTTATACACCTCAACAAAATAGAGTTGTAGAACGCAAACATCGTCACATTCTACAGGTTGCTCAAGCTTTGAAATTCCAAGCTCGTCTTCCTATTTTTTTGGGGGAGAATGCGTTCTTACCGCTGTGCACTTAATCAATCGACTTCCCTCTCCAGTTCTTTCTTTCAAAACACCTTTCGAACTCCTTTATTCTAAAACCCCTTCTTTTTCTCATTTGCGTGTCTTCGGTTGTTTGGCTTACGCCACTAATGTCCATACTTCCCATAAATTTGACTATCGTTCCATACCTTCCATTTTCATCGGATATCCTATTGGTCAAAAAGCTTACAAATTATTTAATTTATCAACCAAAAAGATTTTCACGAGTCGCGATGTCAAATTTCATGAATCAGTCTTTCCTTATGCCTCTATTTCTCAATCTGATCCTCATTCTATACTCGGCCTATTCTCTTCTCTCCACCCATTACCTTTCCCGACCCATACCAGCTATGACTATATCCAGCCCACACCAAAAATTTCAGCCCCACCCGTATCTTCTTCCCGTCCAAACATACCTGACCCGTCCTCTCCTCCCAATCAACCTCTTCCTTCTCCAACCACCTCTCCTCCCTCTCCAGCCTCAGGTGCACAACCTTCCGATAACCAGTCTCCTCCACCTCCTCAGCCTTGTCTTTCCTCTATTTCAGATCACCCCCATCCTCTTGACCTCATTCCCCTTCGACGTTCCAATCACACCATTAGTCCGCCAGCCAAGCTCCGTCACTTTGATTGCCCCACCATTCCCTCCACCCAATCATCCTCCCCAGAGCCTGGTCTGAGGAAAGGTACGAGATACTTGTTGAATAATTTCATCTCTTACCACCGATATACTCCTGCTTTTCAAACCTTTATTGCTCAGATCAGTGCAGCCATTGAACCTAGCTCTTACTCAGAGGCTGCCACTCATCCTAAATGGCAAGAAGCCATGACTTCTGAGCTGCAAGCTCTCCAAGACAACGGGACATGGTCTCTCATTCCTCTTCCAATCGGTAAGTCTCCCATTGGTTGTCGTTGGGTGTTCAAAATTAAACATCATTCTGATGGTTCTGTTGAGCGGTACAAGGCCCGTTGGTTGCGAAAGGTTTACTCAACTAGAGGGTGTTGATTATCAGGATACCTTCTCCTCCATTGCTAAAATTATTTTGGTTTGTTGCCTGCTTGCCTTGGCTGCCTCTCACAGTTGGTCAATTCACTAATTGGATGTCAACAACGCCTTTCTTCATGGCGATTTGACTTAAGAAATCTAAATGTCACCACCGCCAGGGCTTCGACGATAGGGGGAGGATAACTTGGTATGTCGCCTTCACAAGTCCTTGTACGGATTGAAACAGGCTTCTCGCCAGTGGTTCGCAACATTTTTAGAGGCCATTTGCTCCGCAGGTTATGAACAATCGCGAGTTGATTACTCTTTATTCACCAAGAAACAAGGCAAGTCTTTAACTGCTCTCTTAATATACGTTGATGATATTTTGATTACTGGGAATGATCCTGTTAGCATTGCTGCAACTAAGAAGTTTCTGCATAGCAATTTTTGTATCAAAGAACTTGGCAAATTGAAATATTTTCTTGGCATTGAGGTCTCTATTTCTAAAAATAAAATATTTATTTCTCAACGTAAGTATGCATTAGAGATCATTGTGGATGTAGGATTGTTAGGGGCAGCTCCCAATGATACTCCTATGGAACGAGGATTGAAATTATCAGATAAAAGTGATCTGCTTAAAAATTCCAGCCAATACAGAAGGCTGGTCGGCAGGTTAATTTATTTGACTGTTTCTAGGCTTGATATAACATATGTTGTACATGTTCTGAGTAGATTCATGCATCAACCTAGAAAATTGCATATGGAGGCAGCCCTTCGGGTTGTAAGATATTTAAAAGGGGCTTTAGGTAAAGGTCTGTTTTTCTCTTCAAAGAATGATTTCAGATTGAGGGCCTATTACAATTCGGACTGGGCAGGTTGTCCACTTACTAGGAGGTTGACTACGGGTTATTGTGTCTTTCTTGGACCTTCATTAATATCTTGGAGGTCAAAATGTCAGAAAATCATACCACTTTCTTCAGCTGAAGTAGAGTATCGAGCGATGACAGGAGCCTGCTGTGAGTTGACATGGCTTCGATGTTTGTTGAAAGATTTGGATCTCTCACACGAAGAACCTGTTTTGTTGTATTGTGATAACAAGGTTGCTCTACAAATCGCAGCTAACCCAGTTTTTCATGAACGAACTAGACACATAGAGATGGATTGCCATTACATCAGAGATAAAATTCAAGATGGTTCGATAACTATGAAATATGTAAGTTCTGCACATCAGCTGGCAGATGTCTTTACAAAGCCTTTAGGGGAAAAAAATTTGTTCCTATGATTCACAAGTTGGGACTGCAAGATATCCACTCTCCAACTTGAGAGGAAGTGTTAGAAGATAAGATTGTGAAGAATGCATGAATTATGTGTGTAATTGCTGTACAAATTCCTTCCTATTGTATTGTCTAAAGTTTAGCTAAAGCAGCTCATAGAATAACGACTCATAGAGTCCTGATTTATAGGGATAGTTAGTTATTCTCCTTGTATAAATATCCAATTATTGATCAATAAAAGCATTGCAATACATTCAATATTTTCTCCATCTTTTCACAATCAAGTTAAGTCATTTTTTTTTCAATAACATCTTTTTATTACCAATTTGATGAGTTACAATTTAAATTTATAATAGATATTTAGAAGACCAAGTTATAACACAAGGAAACACCATGGGACCATACCAAAATTCAAAATTCATATGAAAATTTATTTTTAATCCAACTTTTTTTTCTCCATTTACCGTTCCTATAATTTTTTTGGAATTTTAGTTTGGCTTAAATGTTTGTTTTGCTTATATTTTCTACTTTTTATATTTGAAGAAGATGAGAGAAGCCATAAAAAATGGGAAAAAAAGAGAGAAAAAGTTAATGATTAGCATGAAAATATTTTAGGTGTTAACAAGTTTTATTCGATTAAATGAGTTTTATTAGAGTTTTTTTAACATTCAACTTGCCACAAAAACACTAAATCAGAGCTTGATAATAATTTTGAATTAGAGCTGATTTATCGTTTAAAACTGATTTAAGAAAATAAAAGTTAGATGAGCATAAATCAGAGCTTTATAATATTAGATGTCATAGTTGTTTCAGTGAGTTTTTTTAAATAATAATAACTTAAATTGATTGATATAAAATAAATATAGTAATTGTTAGGGTAATATTACATTAAATATCAATTTTGATTTTTTTTTCAAATAAGGTTATTGTTAAACATCTCACATTTCATTGTGGATAGTGATTTTATTATTATTTTTTATCATCAAACTTTTTCGTAGAGTGATTTGATTATTTCAATACCAAATTGATGATCAATTGCTTCAAATATGTTAAGCAATATTAGGATTGAAAGAAGGGGGACCAAAGTGAGAAAAACAAAGAAAATAAATGGCAATTTTAAAGTTTTGCCCAAAGTTCACTTTGAAAATGATAAATATCTATTCCTTTTAGTTTTATAATATTCAATTTTAATTTGAAACTTCATTTCCTTATTTATATGTTCATGGTTTGAGCGATGAGAGAAAAATTATTAGATTTTGATGGTGGAGAGAAAGTTAATTATGACCACAAAAAAAAAAATTAATCTTAGTGTAAATATTGGTTGAGAATTGCAATTTTGGGTAAATAAACATCTTGATAGTTTATTTGTTACCTCTTCAATGATCAAGAACAAAAAACATAGATGATACAATATTTTTATAAAAAATGAGATGGATGACAATGTTATCTATCCTATTTACAAATAAACAAAATAGTATAGGTCACATGAACAAGCCTAATATACCAAACCTAACAAAGTTAGACTTTTTTTTTTTTTTTTTTAATCTTTGATCGATACCTTTCTTTATTTTTATATATACATTGTGGCATTAAAATTAAATTTCCCTCTCTAATTATTCAAATTATTCATTTCAACTTTTTAAATAAATATTTTTTTTATAATTATTTTATATGTATGTAAAAATAGGATACTCTAATTTATTTATAAAAACTTTTCTTTTATATTTTGTATAAATAAATTGTGTTTCCATGATGTGTTTATACAAATAAAAATAAAAACATTTATTATTGGTGAGAAGAAATAACCTCTAAGATATAAAAAAAGGTGTAAATTAAAGAAAAAACTTGAGGTTAAATATTTGCATACATGTATATCTATTTTCATGATAATAATTATCTTTTTTTTATTTTAGTATTTCATAGCATGAGCAACTTTGTCTCAATGTAATCATTTTATATATTTTCAAATTTATCTTGTTAAGTATAAACAATGTTTTTTATAATTTTAAATTAAAAATCCATCAACAATATTGTTATATTTTTACTATGTTAAAAATTAACTTAAAATTCTACACGGTCCAGTGTCAACAAGTCTTTTTAACATTTATTAATGCATATGATTCTCTTTTTTTGTTATATATATGCAATGACTTTTCAATATATATTTTATTTTTTTTCTTGATATTAAAGAATACATTAACAACATTGATACATATTTTTGTGTTAAAAAATATTTTTACCCAACTAGCATCATTCACATATCACTTGTGGAGGTGTTTGGTATTGAGATAATAATTATTTTTCAAAGTGTTTATTGATTGGAAATATATTAAAATAATTTATTTTTTTATTTTTTAAAATTTATTTTTAACCCAAGCACATAAAAATAAATTGATTTTATTTAAAAAAATACTTTTAAAATACAAAAATAAACAAGATGGTCTCTTCCATGTCAACCGTTTGATTGACATAAATGATAAGACCTAGTTTTCTGTCCTTCAGTTTCGGAAAAATAGCAGTTTAGAGCCTCAAAAAAAGAAAATTACACAACAGTCACGCACTCAAGAAAGCTACCTTTTTCTATGAACAATATACAGGTTTCAGCAGGTCTCCCTTCCCTTTCCCCCTCTGGCTCCTGCAAAAACAGAAGAAAATCCATGTCTTCGACACCAAAAAGGCGCCAAAAACCGGACTTATCTAGTAGCTCTTCGCATCCGTCTAGTATATTATCTAAGAAGGAACCACCCCATAACTTGTTTCCTTCTAAGCAAGAGTTTCTCAGGCTCATCGCAGTACTTGCAATCGCATCCTCGGTAGCTCTGACTTGTAACTTCATTTCCAATTACATCGATCATTCTACAAAGCCCTTCTGCGATACCGACTTAGACTCTTCAGATTCTTTATCCAGTATGTAATCCCTGTTTGTTTGTTTTTGGGCTTTTATTATTATAACTTCCCTTTTAATGCAACATCATTGGTTGAACAAGCCAATAAATGTTGAATCTTGTGCAGTTTGAGCTTTGATCGCATCACTTCGCAAGGGATTAAACTACTGTTACTTGTTTCTCTTAGATTTCTTCCTGTCATTGTTTTGTGTAAATTATGTCCGTTTTATTATTTTGTTGGGTTCATTGCTTTAGAGCTTGACATTTATAACTAGAGATTTTACGATCCCTGGCTTTTGCGGATTCCAAATCGAAACCTTAAAGCATGGGATTGAGTTTGATTGTGGGAGTACTCACTTTTGTTCATACATTATAGTTTGTGATCTGAAGTAATCTTTTTCAATTTACATTTACAATTTCCAGATTGTTTTGTTATTTGTAGAATCAGCAAGAGCGTATGGTAGAATTTTGCTGAACAAATTTTTTTGGGTCCTTGGAGAACAGAAATATTTTCGAACAAAAAAATATTATAGATTATGGTTGAACTGGTAAAACTCACATATCTTGTGCAAGTCTCATGCAAGCTCTGCCTGTTTTTTATTTTAGCATTTTGAACACTCTTTTTCTACCCTTTGATTTCTGACCTCTGACTTTCTTCAAATACTTAATGACCAGTGCTACGGTGTATCTTAATATTGTAGTCCTTACCAATACATCTCAACTCAATGTGATACTTATCGCTTGTGTCAACAAGTCCTCATAATGGGTGCTCACTTTCAGATTTATGTGAACCTTGTCCAAGAAACGGAGAATGTAATCAGGGAAAGCTAGAATGTGCTCGTGGCTATAGAAAACACGGAAACACATGCATAGAAGATGGAGATGTTAATGAAAGAGCTAAGAAACTTGTCTGTTCTGAGAATCTTGTTCATTCTAGTGTGATGATTTTCTGACCTCAGAAGAAACAGTCTTTCTAAAATCTTCCATTTGCATACAATGCATCTGCAGTTGGAGTGGGTAGAAAATCATCTCTGTGAAGCCTATGCTGATTTCTTGTGCTATGGGACTGGGATAATCTGGGTATGTAACATCTTCAACACTTCTCGGTTTGAAAACCATATCTGCCAGGCTATTATTTGTTCACGTTAATGAATGTGGTGATTCTTCTATGGGTTTATTAACATGATTATTATAATTCATTTTTAGGTCCAAGAGGATGACATATTGAATGATTTGGATGGACACCAGCTGTTGGAAAACTATGGCTCAGACAATCCAGCGCATGTGTATACCAAAATGAAGGCAATGGAAAGCATTAGTGGAGTATTGCAGACAAGGAAAAATGCTAATGGGTATGCTGTTTATTTAGTGAAGCTTTCAGTCCCCTGGTTTGACAGGCCCTGATTATTCTGATATTTTCTGATTGTTAGGAAGAAAGAGTTTAAGTGTCCAGACCTGTTGGTGGAACATTACAAACCATTCACCTGTCAGCTTCAGCAATGGATTTCTGAGCATGCTCTTGTTATTGTGCCAGTCTGTGCATTGGTAATTCACTTTTAAAGGCAAGCTTTCTTATGCTTTAATTTAGGCATCAATGTTAAAGCATTCTCACTGTCTTGAGACATACAGGTTGTGGGATTTTCATTTTTAGTTTGGAAAATTCGACGGAGATGGTATCTATCAACAAGAGGGGAAGAACTTTACCACCAGGTATTCAATGCTATGATTTCTAATGGTGTAAAGACCTTAGTTGCGTAATTTGTATTTTTGATGATCACTCCTTGCCATAGCTTAGCACTTGTACAGATCACCATGCATCATTTAAATGTTCTTGATTTAAGACCTGATTTTCCTACTTATCAATTCTACAGTTATAATTTCAGTTTTAAATTTGAACAATGTGTTTAGATAGATCAATTCTTGGAGGACAGAGAGCTGTAACCTGCCTCCTTTTCTGCTTAGAAGATGAATTATTAAAGTCTGTTTAGAAACAATATTTTAATATCTATAATCCTTAAACTGCCAGTCTTTAGGTCCGACTGCACCTTCAAGGATAAAATTTGGTTTCCTCCCTGGAGATGGGATTATTACTTTGGATTGAATTTATCAGTCTTCTTTTGCCGGTTTAATGTAATCATGTAAAGTTGATATTAGGATACCGCACTAGATGTTATAATGCACACGGAGGCAACTTGGCACTAATGCCTCTGCATTAACAGGATCGAGTCAATTGACCACCGATATATATCCCCATGCTCATTTGTTTTGTTCTTTAAAGAAATAAACACTAGTTGAACTGGTCTTTTTTTAAGGTTTGTGACATACTTGAGGAAAGTGCCTTGATGTCAAAGAGAGTAAATGCAGAATGTGAACCTTGGGTGGTGGCCTCTCAATTACGGGATCATCTGCTTTCGCCCAAAGAAAGAAAAGATCCTGTTATATGGAAAAAGGTATTATTCTATGAAACTGATCATGCCTATAATTGTATATCTTTCCCTATGGATTGATATTGCAAGCAAAATAGTATTTGCTCTTGAGTTCACTTGCTTGAATTGGTTGTGAAAGTTAAGCCATCTTTTTAATTTTTTAAGAACTAAGAGGATAAAGCATTTTTAGAGGAAGGAGCTGTTGCTCAAACTAACTGCAGCTAAAAAGGGGTTTGATTTCTTTAATCAATATTACCTGTCTGTCAAATATCTACTGCTGAAAATGCAGAGGACCTTATCTTTTGTAATTTGTACCGGCACCTTCAGCTTTGGTTAGCTTCCATTTTTTGTTAATATCTAATTGTTACTTCTCCAAGGCGATCGGTCTCCCCTATGCTCATCATCGTCAGAGCATTTGGCTAGAAATTTTTTAAAGCATTTGTTGTGACTTTGCCAATCCTGCAATCAAATATTTTGAGATCAATTCATTCCAATTAGAGCACTAGTTTCTTCTTTCTATTGAATTTCAAAGCATTTTTCATCTGTATTGGAGCTTTGTGATACAATGGCTTCTATGCCTGATAAATAGTTTGGCAATTAATGCTCTCATGCTTTATGGTGATAAGTAATTTATGTCATACAGGTTGAGGACTTAGTGCAGGAAGATTCTCGAGTGGATCGGTATCCTAAGCTAGTGAAGGGTGAATCAAAAGTGGTGTGGGAATGGCAAGGTACAAGAGCTGCATTATTTCCTTTCTCATGCAAATTGTGTCTGAAGTCCTAAATATTCTCATTTCATCGATATCAACACATGTATGTGCAGAGAATAATTCTAAGTAAATTATCTTTGGAGACAAGGGGCTTTTGGCAAAGTTCCTTTGAATATAAATGAACAGTAGGGACTAATTAATTTAGAATGATCTGACACCCAGAGCAGGGTTCTTATGACTAAAATGGTTTCCCCCATGGTTAATTAAATTTTTTTTTTATCTCCTTTTCATTTTAAACCATATTGGACAAATCAACCACTTTGTGTAAAGCCTCGGATTATGTTTTGTCATCTAAGATGATGGCATGTGGTGTAATATCTGCAAAATTTGTAGGATATATGTACACATTTTCCATTTCTTTGTCGTCCTTTGGAGGGTGGGAGATGACAGGGTTCTTCTTCCTGCTGGGATCCTTGGAGTATGGTATTTCCTATTCCATGCCCACACAATTACTAGTTGGTTATGCCTGTGTTGTTAATTGGCTTTCATCTTGTCTGCTGTGGGTTTTTGTTGCCTGTTACTTTTAAAGTGCTTCCAGTTTGTGAAACAAATCTTAATTTTCAAGTGAATGACATTGCTATCGTGAAATTGGGATAGATTAAATATAAGAGGCTCTCAATCCTCTTTTTCACAAGTCCTAACTCTTGTACAGGCTCTCGGATTTGGCAGGTTAACAAAAGTTACCATTAGTTCACAATCATTTCAGCTGGCCTAGTTATATTTACTCAGCAGTGGCCTAAAAGGCATGTGTATACTGATGAATGAAGGGATCAAAATAGTACTGGAATGACTAAAATAGAATCAATGTTGACTCCAAACGAGAAAAAATGTGCTTATTATCCCATGGCCATTTTAAAATAATGTTCGATCTGTCACTTTACCAAATTGTACAATTGTGTAGTCGGCAGTTTATTTTGCTTTCTGAGTCGGATTGACACGTGTTTTCCCTTTTTTTCCATAGTTGAAGGTTCGTTGAGCTCGGGGAGAATGAGAAAAAAGGTAGAGTCAAGCAAATTAAAGTCCAACGATGACATAAAAGAACATTTTGATAAAGAACGCCATGAGTTGAAGCCTGGTGAGCTCATGATTTAATGATCTTTGTTTTCATAATTGCACTTCATCCAGTGACTTGATGAACTTGACCTGCTCACCATTACCATTCTCAAGTTGCATTTTTCTGGTAATTCTTTACATGCGGGTATGCTGTTTGGCTAACATGTATAGATGACAAATGTCTGTACAGAGCCCAAGATACTGATGTTTTGACCTGAGGTGCTTTGTCCTCACTTGTGAGCTGAATCGACCAAATCCCAGCAAACATGTGGAAGGTTCTCCTAGCTAGTGTATTTGTATAAATATCTTTTCCATGGAAGAAAACATGATAGAAGGATGTGGAACTCTTGCGAGTTCTGGATAAGCTGTGAGTTCCATGGATGAGTCGGGTCTTCAGAGGTCAGGAGGTGTCCTATACATTTTCTATGTCCCTGGATTGTTGCTAAAAATTGGTGACATTTGTTTTCCTTTCTGAAGCAACACAGGGGAGCAAATGGGGTATTGGGCGTAGGAATTCCTTGTACATGGGATTTTCCAGTGAAGCAAGTGATCTACCAGCAAGAGAGATTTCATACTCTGCTCTATCTTATGAGAGAAGTGGCAGTACAGAGTTACAGCTTCCATGGACAGTAAATAAAAAATAATTTAAAAGTATTTTTTTCCAAACGATTTTTAAAATATAAAATTAAACAGGCTTTAAGTTGCGAAAATTAGAGTGAAATAATATTTTAAATTTTATTTTTAATCATCATACCATCAAAATATTTATATAAAAAAAAATCTCTCACGAGAGGTGTTATATTCAGGTACTTTTACCATTTTTCTGGTTGGAAAAGTAGGCCAAGTTGTAAAACAAGTCCCAACTTAATTTTGTATTTTTTTTTATAACTAATTTAAGGGTACTTTGATAATGCTTCACTTAGATTCTGAAAAAATAATTATAAAACCCATTTAAATTACAAGTTTCTTGGATTAACTAATGTAATCCGTTTCAATCCAAATGTGCTCTCAATATTTTAAAAAATATAAGGTTAACTAATGTGTGTTTATTTTTGTTATCATGTAATTAGAAGAAGAAAACCTTTATTTCAAAAAACAAAATTATTACCCAATTATGTTCATGATCTGTCTGTGTGGCAAGTTTGAGTTTGACAGGTCAAGGTTTATATATATATAAAAAAATCTTTATCTATATATATATATAAAAAAATAAACCATGGCAACTTGAAAATTCTGTTTTGTGAAATTGAGTTCTAAACAAACATTTAATTATATATTTCTCTCTGGGTTAAATGGGTCACATCAAAAGAGACCCGTTCTAGCACAATTTAAATCAAATATGCTAGTAAATTATTTTGTTTAGATTGAATTTTTATTTTTTTCAAAGCACTTGCATATAATTAGATAAAACAAATTAATAGCTTGAAAAGATGCTAAATTATATTTCTTTATTTACATCGATCTCTTAACTTCTTAGTATGTAGTTATTGTTAATAATGTTTTTAACATTTATAATTATCTATTAATTTTATTAAACACGCATCACATTTTCAATTCACATTTAGATTTTTTTGCAGCTACAAAAACTTAACAATACCCGCATCTATCTTTTCCTGTTAAAATTAACTTTGATCCAGAAAGAAATGGACACAACCAGGACTTGTTGTTCCTATCTAATTTAATTTTGTAAGATTTACACAGAAATAATTTGAACTAAATTATCTTTTTTTTCCTTTGACCGTGAGAGCTAGATTAACCCTAGCTTCTCAATCTTATTTTATTTTTTCTTCTGCAATCCGATCAAAGATAAATGGTAAAATAATGATCTTTTAGTAAGTGGTAAGAGTTCGAGACTAAGAATTTTGCTACTCCTGTGATCTCAGGTTTGAGATCTGTGATTTACATTGTCTTTAACTTCAGGATCTATAGAATTAGTCGAGATACACACAAGCTAACCCTAACCCGAATATCCTTACTAATAAAAAAGGTAAAATAAATCAAAGCCTTTTATATAATTTTAACAGTAATATCCAATCAATCATTAACAGCTTGTAGTTCCCGTCGTATTGTTTCATAAACCATGCAAGTCTCTCAATTCTTATATAATCATCCCTAAGTTTCATTATTTCACAATTTAGGAGCTAGGATGTAAACTTAAGGTAAAAACTTGCTCAAGAAAATACCATGCATAATTGTATCCTAATATCAACCATTGTTTTTTAAGAATCCGTGTGCTATTATAGTAGCAATTGTTTTTTAAAATGATTTTTATTTGAAAATACATGAAAATAATATTTAATTTTTATTTTTTTTAAAATCAAGACATTAAAATGATTTGAAAACATCAAAAAAATTAATTTGAAGTATAATTTTTTTTTAAAAAAAAATTCTCAAAGAAAATGACAACATCATCTATAGTACCTGCATTAAAATCTTTGATAGAAGTTGACAGAAGGATATTATTGATTTAGAATGGTGGATGATGACAAAATTATACAGCACCGAGGACTAAATAGTACAGAATTTATAATAGAGGGATCAAATGTAGCATAAACCCTAGCTAGAATGAATCAATCAATGCGAGCTTTGATCCTGTATAATACACCTGACATTACTAGAACCCCCCCCCCCCCGCTCTCCAATGCAGCCGGTAAAATTGGAAGCAACTAGGATTTTTTTTTTTATCTTGCGTAACTACCGCCCTACCAGACCAGAGTCCCAGTGTGAATATTTATGTCCAAGCTCCTAAAAACCCGTCTTTTAATACTCTCGCTCCCTGCTTGCTTCTCTACTTACACTGGGACACTTGAAAATCCTGTTCTAGCACTATAGAGATCTAGAGAGAGAGAGAGTTTGTGAGTTTGAAGTAAGCTCTCACTGAAGAGCCAGCTAGATTTATCTTTCAGGTTTGAATCGTTTGATCGTCTTCTCTACTTCTTTTACTCTTTTTTCCCTTCAAAAGTTGAGTTCTTTTTGCTTAATAGGTTGGTGGAATGCTATCAAATGATCTCAAAAATCCATGTCTTTTTGCTTGTTGCGCCCCTTTTCCTTTCTGGGTTTTTGAAATGCGTTCAAATGTTTTACTTTCTCTCTCTCTCTTGCTTTGGTTTGCAGATTTATGATCTTGTAGGGTTAAAGGTGGTAACTTTGTTGTCAAATCTATTGTTTGACCATAAACGTTTGAGTCTTCTGTCCGTCTTCAACATAACCAACCTTTAGGCCTATGAATCGCAGCAGTAGCTTTGAGAGTATCTTTTAGCTATTTCAGCTTAAGAAACAAATTCAGACCTTTTAGACCCAGGAAGTGAATCTAAGTTTCTTTTAGCTGCTTGTGTAACAGTTCATGACAATAATGACTTCATTTCTAAATCTAGATCCCCAATTCAGATCGAAGCGATCAGCTGTTGTAACTATTTGTGCTGTTTCTTTAAGTGTGTGCTTTAATTTCGTGTCAATTAGCGATGACTAATTTTAGAGTTAGCCTTCCGTGGAAGTAGATTTGTTTGTTTTCTTTATCGGGAGACTGCTAATGTTAAAATTGCTAAAAGCACTGGTCAGAGATTCTCGTGATACATCCTGTTCTTATTAGTGAGCCCGCGACCATCTTGATAAAAAAAAAAGAACTTAAAGTATTTAAACGAGACAGCAAATGTATTTATTAATTGAAGTAAACTTGAAGCTAGCAATGATTTCACGTGGAAGACAATCTATTTGTCATATGTGTTGAGATTAGAAGAAATTTTGTCAATCATATATGTAAACAATTTGAGTATATTAAGAGCCATGCATTTTCCTTTTTAATGGCAGTAGGCATCTTAATTCACTGGTAGTTCAAGCATATCATGATAGATAAGTTCTGTCCTCTCACCTTTATTCTCTGCCATAAATGCTACGTGGTAACTTTAATATTCTTCTAACCATGTTGCATCTTATTGCATGCTTCAGGGGATTCTCCCAGCCACATCATGAGTACCAAGCATAACTCCATGTGCTTCAAAACAAGAAGTCCATTGTTTTTATTCATTATTATCTGTTTATGCTGTTTCGCTTACATCTTGGGAGCATGGCAGAAGAGTGGTTTTGGAAAAGGAGATGGCATAGCTATACAGATGATCAAGAAGACAGATTGCAATA